>OY829545.1:11257392-11914892 GCA_963691705.1 Viola odorata
AAATAATTTGAAGTTCATTTGCATGTTTATAATGTGGTATTAAATTATTTTGACATGTATTTTTTTTTTAAATAAAAGGATAATACATAATAAATAATGTATTTATAAAAAATATATTAATAAAATTAAATTCATTTTAGAATAATTTAAGCTCACGTTATTGACAAGAAAGAAAAATTTAGTTTATTTGATGACATGATGACTATGTTAGAATAGGAGACTAAAATTCTAAGAAAAGATGAGATCCATATTTATGCGATGCGAAAAAATGGAGGAAGAATAGAGAGGAATTAATCTAATTTCTAATAAAATATTCTGAATTGTATCATAAATGTCATAGTAAATTCTCTATATTTTTAATTGGTTCGAATCAACATCACCCTTTTTATAATGTATTATTCTTAAAAAGTAATAAACAATAAATATAAATTACTTAAGTTTGATTTGTAAAATTTGTGATGATAAATAATAATCCTTATCCCTGTAATCCAAGGTTTATCTTTCTTGCTTTCTTAGGTTTGTTGGTTTCGTTTTCTGCTTGTGCTGCCTAGCTTGGACAACGCTGACTTTTGTTATGTTCGTCATGATCTTCATGACAGGTTTCTAATATAATCTCTGCTTATTAAAAAAAAATGATAAAGAATTATTTTTCCTTAGCTAATTATGTGATTTTTTATCAAACATAAACATGAAAAAAAATAGTTTGTATATTTAATTAAATCATAATTTTCATTAATGTTAAACTTATTTTTTTATTGAGTTTGGTTTTTTATATAAAAATTCATTAGTGGTTGTTTTTAAATAACCACATAATTATTTACAATATTTGGAGAACTAGAATAAAAATAATATAAAACATTATTTTAAATATTTAAATTTTAATTTATAAAAGTAAATTACTTAATTGAGTTAAAATTTGTTTTAATTTTAAGAACTAAAAATTAAATTATTTCAGAATTAATAAAATATTTTTTTGTCAACACCTACCTTAAAACATCAATAATAATACTAATATACTGCTTACAATATAGTTTAAACACCATAGTAAAATTTATGTTAATCCCATTTTTTGAGACATTATTAAAACTTTTATATTATACTAAAAATATTTGTGTGAAATACTTTTTTGTACATAAATATAATATTTTAACATTTTCAAATCTATATGAATTTCGCACGTGCAACACCACGTGCCAAAATAACCTAGTTACCATAAGACCACCTTGGTGGGTATTAACGTTTTTAGAACGTCAGGGGAAGAGATGGCCCGTTGCGCCGGCTGCAAATTTGAGATGCTTCCTTTTAAGTACCTAGGTTCCCTAGGAGATTATCTAGTTGGCAATTTCTAGTGCAATCTATGCGGGAGAAGTTGGCAAGTTGGAAGGGTGTGTTATTGTCGGTAGGAGGAAGAGTGACTCTTATCAAATCGGCGTTGGCTAGTCTTCCGGTTTACAACATGTCCCTGTTTCGTATGCCTAAAGCCATTATCTCTCAATGTGAGCGCATCATGCGGAGGTTCTTGTGGAGTAGGGATGATGCGATCACGACCCCCTTCGAATTAGAACAACTTGACACCTTGCCAAGAGGATCGGTCACGGGCAGCAGAGCCTTGCAAATGCGCGTAAATCATGCCCAAGGTCGAGGATCGAGTGCTAAATATTCGCAATCCCTAGGCCTAGACACGCGGAACTCCCAAGATGGTCGAGAAAGCTATGAAGTAGAGGCGCGTCTAGTCCTAACAAGTCACCAGGCCATGCGCACTCATCCCAAGGCCTTGACAACAAATGCTCCATCTATGCAAGTTAGAATTGCGTCACCTATTCGCCACCAGAATATGGACAAGCAAATGGTGCCCGATTTGAGAGATCAGAAGCTTGATGGAAACTTCAAGATGTTAGCTTTCATTTGGGACAAGTTTCAGGTCAATCGGACGGGTGGATCAGAAGTTATGCTTGTCGACATTTTGGCGCGCGGAGCTGAAGCTGCTGGAAAAATCCTTAACGTGATTACGCTAAGCTCTTAACGTGATCACGTTAGCTTAACGTAATCACGCTAAGCTCTTAGCGTGAATCACGCTACCCGCTGATGTATCTCAGATTTTTGGGCACAAACCTTAGCGTAATCACGCTAAGGTCTTAACGTGATTACGTTAGCTAACCGTAATCACGCTAAGCTCTTAGCGTGAATCACGCTACCCTCTGATGTATCTCGGATTTTTGGGCACAAACCTTAGCGTAATTACGCTAACGCTAAGGAAAAAAGTGTCTGGCGTAATCACGATAAGCTCTTAACGTAATCACGTCAGCCACTTCCTAGATTTCGAATTTTTGGGCTTTTCAAGCCCAATTTGCATACTAACTATATGAAACTCTTTTGTATCATTTTCCTAGGGAGCTTAGACATTTGGTTGATGTTTGTAAAGTGAGATTACTCCTTTCTCTTGTCAACTAAGCCATGAGCTCAACACTTTAATTCCCTTGAGAGGGATCGCTTGAGTTTGAGATTACTCCTCCCGATCTCTCTCCGGGAAATCCATGTTTGTACTAGTTGTGACGATTTTAGTGAATGAAATACATATTTTTCTTGGTTGATCATCCATAGAAACGAGTCTCAATCTTGGCCCTCAGAGTATATCTTGATCAAGCAATCGTTGTATGATTGTTCGCTACTTCGTGATGTGCTCATCTCCGTCCCTTCCATCCGTCTTCTAAATCCCGGTAACTCTCATCTTCCCATCGCTCTCATGTGTAATTTCTCCGCTAAATATACATATTTCGTGTCTTTTCTTTCTTATGGTCATAGTTGTCGCTAGATAATTCGTTTGGCTAGATCCTCCATAAGCTCCATATGTTATCCGGCTTACTAACCCTAGGCGGGATCACATCAAGGGATGATCAGAAGAGAGGGCTTTCTAAGGTCAAGTGGGATGTTGTTAAGTGTCCTCTTGAGTTCGGAGGCCTGGGTATTGGCTGTTTGCAGACCAGGAACGAAGCACTTATGCTAAAGTGGGTGTGGAATTTATTCCAAGGGGAGAATAAATTTTGGGCAGAGTTAATCCGCAAAGAGTATGATTTCAAGACTTTGGGTGATATGTGGAGAGGGGAACACAGACGGTTCTCCAGAGGTTGGGGTGATATAGTGTCAGTTTGTACAAGAGGTGGAGCCTTATTTGATTTCTGGACAGCTAACACGAGTCTCAAGCTTGGTAGTGGTGCAGAGTTCAAGTTTTGGTGGGACCCTTGGGCCATTCGGATCCCTCTAGCGTGCAGGTTTCCTCGGTTGTAATCGCTCTCTCTGAATCTGATGGGCACCGTGGCTGAGTTCGGGGTATGGGAAGGGAATCGGTGGACATGGAGCTGGGTTTGGAGGAGGGGGCTTGATAATACAAAAGTATATCACAAGGGCATAACGGACATTGTACCTTCACAAAGTACCGTTGACCAGTCAAAACGGCACATGACCGGTTTGACCAAGTCAAACATATGAAACGGCATCGTGACCGATTGATCAAGTCAACGGGAATAAGTGATCAAAGGACAAGTCTAGCCCGATCGCCTCAAAACGGCACGAAGCCGATCCACTCGCTAAGCTGTGAGGAAACGGATCGACACCTCTCCAAACATTGACCAGGTCAAGGGTCTCCAAACGGCAGCATGCCGATTCCACACAACGGCAGTGTGCCGATTTGCTATAAACGGCTTAAAGCCTACAATAAAGGTACACTGTATACTATTTCTATTAAATCAGTGGTCAAAGCCACACATGGGAGACAGCATTTCCTGCTCCCACTCAACCATTATAAAACTATTACCCATAGGGAATGTTTATCCTCCCAAAGGTATGGTCTCTACTTTATATTTATTAACTCTTACTTTTGAACCACTTTGTGGAAAAAAGAGGAAGGGTGTCAGCAGATCTAACCACTCTAACCACTCTAGTCCTACATAAGGACTAGAGGGAGAGAGAGGAGGGACAGATCGGGAGCTCCCAAAAAGAGACAGACACTGTTCCGATATACATTCTCTGCATCTTAATCCAAACACTGACTTTGGCATTGGAGACTCTCCGCCGGAGCAAGCCTCCGGTGGTTTTGCAGGTCGCTCAAGGGGCTCCGACCACACTCCCCGGCATGCCATTAGACGGAAAAGCCCTCCCATCCTTCTTTGGGTTATCAAATGGTGCTTTCATTGAGAGCTTTTGAAGTTTCAAGTGAGCAAGCCTTGAGATTCAAAGCTCTTTCTTCTCAATAATTTGGGGTTTTCATTTCCAAAGATGGCGTCCAATCAAAATTTTCAATTAAATCAACCTGCTGGTGCTGCTGCGGATCAACGTGAAACACCACCAGCCCAAGCTTCGCCTTTTCCAGCGGAAATAAGTGCTACGGCTCAACAACCTAATTTTTCAGAAATCCCATGTCCAAGCGCAACCCCAGAGGTCATTGAACCAGCCTTCATGCTTGAGTTTACTGCCCTGCACCAAAGGATGAACGTGATGATGCAAACGTTCATAGGAGGAGTTCCTCCGCCAGTCAACCAGCCAGTTGTTCCCCAGCAGATCTACAATCAACAGGCGGTGGAACCATCTTTTGAGCCACCACCAGGCCATCAAAGTGCATATCTACCCAGAAGGGAAGACATAGAAGGATTCGTCAATCAAATAGCTCAACGCAGCGCAAGAAGGAGTCCTGAACAATCACCTCGAAGTAGATCCGAGAAAAGGAGAAACAGAGAGAGATCGGTGACTCCACATCAAACCAGGAGAAATCGTGACAGAGGTAGTCCAGATCTGTTTAGACGATCTGTTCAGCAACCAGATCGCGAAGAACAGGACGATGATCCAAGAAATCCGTTAACCCTTCGGGTTCGGAAACATCAAGTGAGCAGGCATGTCAAGCTACCATCCGATCACTACCATGGGACAACAGATCCGACGGTTCATGTGAGTTTAGTAAAGAAACATGTTAAGTTTTTTACTAGAAAGGATGAGGCTTTGTGCCAAATATTTGTAATAACCCTTAAAGGGATAGCCAACACTTGGTTTGAAAAGCTACCAGCCGGATCCATTGACTGTTTCGAGCAACTAGAAAAAGCATTCAGAAGCCGATTCAGCTCATTAGTACCGACGGAGAAATCTTCAGCCGTTTTGTTTGACATGGTGCGACGGTCAGGGGAATCGTTGGCTGCATACGTGGCTAGATTTAGCACCGAGCTAGCAACTCTTCCTGATGTAGCACCCAGCCTTGCAGCAGAAGCGTTGAAAAGAAATTGTAAATATCGAGAATTGGAGAATGCTCTGATTGCAGACACTCATAAAACCTTAGATCTTTTGCGGATTGAGGTGGAAAAATATTCCAGAATGGAAGAAGCAGACTACCAAAGGAGGAAACGGGAGGAACCCGATCTCCAGAGTGCATAAAAGAAGCAAACGGCAGAAAGCCGATGTGTAGATTGGTCAGCCGATTTCCCTTCAATGCCGTTGTCTAGATTAGAGGAGGAAACGACAATATTCTCAAAACGGCCTAGTGCCGAATGACCTCAAACGGTTCAGTCAAAACGGCATCAAGCCGAATCGTCAAAACAGAGATAAGTCCAAATTGCTTTATCTTTGTGAAAATTTCTGGAATATTATGTATGACATGAATTATCAAATATTCCCAAGCAATGAAAAATGTATATTTGCCAGTATTGTTTCTCATATGATTGCAGATCTCGAGAAAACAAAAAACAAATCAGCCGCGGACGTAAGTCATCTTAGACCGAACCGCGTTATCAAAATCAAATCAATCGTGGACGTAAGTCATTTTAGGCTGAACCACGTCACCAAAATCCAAGAATTGCCAACGATACATATATTGCAAACGATACATATATTGCAAACGATACATATATTGCAAACGATACATATATCGCCACCAAGGCATATATCGTTATTGAGGCATATATCGCTATTGATGCATATATCGCTATTGATGCATATATCGTTATTGATGCATATATCGTCATCAAGGCATATATACATTGTCATCACATAAAGACCATGCTGGTCATGCTGATCAGACAGACTGCAAAATTACAAAGTCCGCTCCAAAACGGCAAAGATACAAGGTCCGTTGCAAGCGGCAAATTTTCAAAGACATCTTCTGCCTTATCAATTGGCAATATTGTCAAAACGACCCAGTGCCAAATCGACAAAGAGGCCAAGTCAAAACGGTTGCAAACCTCAAAACGGCCATAACAGAACGGCAAGCGCCCGATTCTGCTAAACAAAAAGAGATAAGTTCAATTTCAATTGTTCTATCTTTGTCTTTATTTTTCTGGAGTATGATATATATGTAACAGAAATCATTAAACAGTAGCAATTACTAAAAATTGCAAAATTATATATATATTCCGAATGATAATTGTTCATTACAAAATGAGCCAAATCGGCATTAACCAAAACATTGCTAGATGTTCATACTAACGGCCCAGATCCAGAAGCGACGTTAGGGCCAACAGGAACATCATCATCATCTTCGTCTACATCTGAATCGGAGAAAGGTTCATACTCCTTAGCTTCGGCAATCCTTTCTCCAGCAGCAACATATCGCGAGAGATTGTCCGGGTGGAAATTCTTCTCGCCATAATAGGAGACATGCTCTCCAACATGATGTTCTTCATCCTCTCTCTCCACCAACCGATCTTCTCAGGAACTTTCAGCAGCTCTGCTTCCTTAACGGCAATGTCATTTCTGGCAGCTTGCAAATCGGATCGGGCCGCGCTAAGTTCCTCAGTTAGCTTGGCAACGGAATCGGCAAGAGAAGCTTTCTCTCCCGAGAGCAAGGCGACGGAATCGGATAGAGCAGTCTTCTCCTCTAGCAGCTCACCGTTTCTCCTCTGCTCATCCCTGACCATGGCAGAAAGACCATCTCTTTCTTTTAGGCTGTCAGCCAGTCTGCTTCGAGCATCCATAACAGCTTTTTTGTCCGTCTCATGAGAGGCCTTCAAAGTCTCATTCTCTTTCTGAAGGGAAGCGACTTCAGCGGTTGATTGCCGAAGTGCCTCTCTGCCCTTTTCAAGCTTTAACTCAACGGCCTCAGCTGCATAACGGGTAGCGCACAAGCCGCTGTAGAAAACACTTTGCATGTGGGAGAAATGACAACTCAATTCCAAACGATGATAATGTTTCCTGTCGGCATCGTTGGCAAACATCTCACCAATCAGTTGACCGGTCCTATAATCTTTGCTGCCAGGACTCTTCAAACCGAGAGATCGGCGGCAGTTTTCTCCAAAATTGTTTAAGCTAACCGTGTGAGTAATCTCCTCGTCAGGACCATGACTTGAGAGATAACCTCTATGAACGGAAGGAGGAGCAACTGCATGATCATCAGAAGTAAACGGCTCAGGCAAAGGTGGACCGGCAACCCAGTGCAGTTTAATCGGCATCGGCGATGAAGGACCTGGCGGAACTGGATCAGGAATGCTCTCGGAAGCGACCGGTGTGCCCGCGAAAACGGGAGAGTGATGTTGTAACGGCGTCTCCAAAGGGGGAACCGAAGCCCCTAAGCCATCAGTACAAACGGAAAAAGGAATGTTTGTAGCAGGCCTTGAAACGGTTTCAGCCATTTCGATGTTCTCTGGTTCGGAAACGGCGGATGCCCGTTGTGCTTCACCGGCAGCCCGCTTTGCTTCAGCTTTCCTTCTCTTTCTGAGAATTCGTTTGGCAGCTTTCATGACTTGGGGATCAGGATCTGGCAGATTGGAGGTCTCAACCGTCTTGCTGACCCGTCGCCGTTTGATGATAAGAGGGGGATCTTCTTCTTCTTCTTCATCGAACGAAAAATTCACCGTTGTGTCTGGTATAGCCGATTGCTCACCTCTCTCCTCAGCGGCTTCTTCGGCCACCATTCCCTCATCAATCGGCTCATCGACCAGGGGACCTTCATCCTCAGTTCGGTCTTCAGCCGATTCATCATCAGTCTGCATTCTGTCTTCGGCAGGAGCTTTGGCCTTAGCAGAAATCAGCCGAATCGAAGAAACGGAAGCAGAAACAACCTTCTTAGCTTTCTTAGCCTTCCCTGCAAAACGGAATTTGTGTAAGAATACAACAAGGACAAAGCGGAGTATGGCTGGAGTTAGTAAAAGCTCACCAAGAATGCAATCAGACAACGGCACGCCGATTGCCAGGTACCGTGTGTGGAACGGCGTGTTAACCGACAGCAACAGGTCAACTTGGGATTGAAGAGTCTCACCAAGGTTATCTGGCTTGAGCCAGTGTCTCTCATTCATTTCCCGATTGAACCCAGAAGTCCATTCGGCCGAAGAAGATGATGACACCAAAAAGAAACGTTCTTTCCAATCCTTGACAGAAGAGTCATACCTTTGGAAGATCTCGTTAAAATGAGAATCCCGGCGGGGGCGAATCATCATCAAGCTCCCACGGTTTGTCAGATTGAAGAAAAACTTAAAAAGGGTCAGCGAAGGCGATTTGATCCCATTCAACTCGCAGACCTTAAGGAAAGCATAAATGCCAGCCCAGGAATTCGGAGTAATCTGGGCTGGGTTCAGCAGATGCTGGGTCAACAAAGCTTTGACCATAGAATCAAGGGGAAGCTTAAAACCAAAATCAAACATCCTTGAGTATAAAACCCTAGTGCTATCTTCAAAGCTACTGTTTAACCTAACATCGGGAGAAGCAACAATGGCAGAATACTCATCAGTCAGCTCAATTTCTAAAGCCTCCATCTCAGCATACAACTTGTCTTCACTATCTAACTTAGTGGGAGTTCTATCAATGATCTCATCAGTAACAAGAGGGCGTTTGGGTGCCATTCCTAAATCTCAAGCGATAAATCGAAGAGGGAAAAGGAGTGGCTAAATACCTAAAAATGCAGAGATCTTGAAGAACGGAACCCAGAAGTGCGGGAGGAAGTTGCAGAAATGAGAGAGAAAATGAGAGAAAATTTGCGAGGAAGAAGAAAGTGAGAGCGGCGTTGAGAAAGAAAATGAGTTAGGGTTTCCAAGAGAAACCACTTTTGAAAGGAGAAAACTCTTCAACTCACATCCGTTCCAGCGAAACGATGACAAGTGGCAGGACCGATTGTTATCAGACTGACACACGTCACTAAAGCTGCAGAGCATTAAATGAGGAAACGGCGCATGCGTTTCTGACAAATTTTGAATTTCGAAATTCAAACCTTGTCATAGAACGAAGAGACTTTTCTCCTAGAAAGTTCAACCAGCAATCATCATTTTATGGGAAAATGCCACGTCAATAGGTATGCATTTAAATGCATTAATCCTTCTTTATTGACATTTATTATTTATTTGCAGGATTGAGAGAAAAAACTCAATAACTGCATCGAATTAAAACAAACGGCAGCATGCCGATTGACAAGCATCAAGCCAGAAACGGCAAGCCCTTGGTAAACACTCAGGCTCGTTTGTTGTTGGGCCTCTGATAATACAAAAGTATATCACAAGGGCATAACGGACATTGTACCTTCACAAAGTACCGTTGACCAGTCAAAACGGCACATGACCGGTTTGACCAAGTCAAACATATGAAACGGCATCGTGACCGATTGATCAAGTCAACGGGAATAAGTGATCAAAGGACAAGTCTAGCCCGATCGCCTCAAAACGGCACGAAGCCTATCCACTCGCTAAGCTGTGAGGAAACGGATCGACACCTCTCCAAACATTGACCAGGTCAAGGGTCTCCAAACGGCAGCATGCCGATTCCACACAACGGCAGTGTGCCGATTTGCTATAAACGGCTTAAAGCCTACAATAAAGGTACACTGTATACTATTTCTATTAAATCAGTGGTCAAAGCCACACATGGGAGACAGCATTTCCTGCTCCCACTCAACCATTATAAAACTATTACCCATAGGGAATGTTTATCCTCCCAAAGGTATGGTCTCTACTTTATATTTATTAACTCTTACTTTTGAACCACTTTGTGGAAAAAAGAGGAAGGGTGTCAGCAGATCTAACCACTCTAACCACTCTAGTCCTACATAAGGACTAGAGGGAGAGAGAGGAGGGACAGATCGGGAGCTCCCAAAAAGAGACAGACACTGTTCCGATATACATTCTCTGCATCTTAATCCAAACACTGACTTTGGCATTGGAGACTCTCCGCCGGAGCAAGCCTCCGGTGGTTTTGCAGGTCGCTCAAGGGGCTCCGACCACACTCCCCGGCATGCCATTAGACGGAAAAGCCCTCCCATCCTTCTTTGGGTTATCAGGGCTGTTTGATTGGGAAGTGGAGGAGTGGAATGAAATGCTTGCGCTTCTGCCAAATCCTCGCTTGGGCCAAACGCGGGACTCCTTGATTTGGAATCCGGACACAGCTGGAAAGTATATGGTTCGGTCCTTGTGTAGTGAATTAGATAGCCATCGATTCTTTGACAGGAGAAACGAAGTGCTGTTTTCTTGCTGGAGTCAGTTAGCTCCTCATCGTGTGGAGTTAATGGTTTGGCTGGCGTTGTAGGATAGGATTGTGACTAGAGGTTTCCTTCGTAAGCGTCACCTGTTGGCCATGGAGGATAGCTTATGCCCTCTATGCTCGGAGTGGGAGGAAAGTGCAGATCATAGAATTGGAATCCAAGTTAGAGTGTTAAACACCGCCAAGACTCCATTTCAGACTGTTCTGGACCAAATTCTGTCCAGCACGTTGAATCAAAAACTACTTCCACAAGCCCTAAATACACCTAATTCTCCTCCTGATCACATCAGCAACAGCCAACAACAATAGTTTGAAAGCTGTTCTCATAACATCCTTGTACTCTGAGTACTATGAGCATATGAGGGATTTGTACTGGACAAAAGCGACCGAGATAGGGGAGGTGATTGGGATTTTCCAGCCAAGTCATGAAGGGTATGAACAATATGGGAATAGCATGCATAACATGAAAGCATTGGCTGAAATGTATCTTCTTAGTATGAGTGATGTGTTGGTTACCAGTTCCATATCAACTTTTGGATATGTGGCTCAAGGTCTTGGTGGTTTGAAGCCATGGATCCTTTATTTATCTTCAAATGGGAAGACCCCAAATCTTCCATGTGGTCAAGCCATGTCTATGGAGCCTTGTTTCCATTTTCCACCAAAATATGATTGCAGTTGAGAAGCTGTTGATGTCAGCAAGGTTGTTTCTCATGTCAAGCACTGTGAGGATGCAGACTGGGGAGTAACTATAATCAATGGACATGATTAGTTGTCGCAGCAAACAAGTTGTGGTAAAACGGTAAGAAACTTACCAAAACTAGCTTTAACTAATCTTTTAAATTTGAGCTAATAAGAAAATAGAAAAAAAAATCAAATTATGAGAGTCATTCTATTTCATACTCGACAATGTTTTGGTTAGGAGAGGCATAGAGAGATCACCAGGAGAGACTGAAGGAAGAGAGAGAGAGAGATTAGTGGTAGCAAATTTTCAATCAATTGGTGTTTATAGGTAGGTAATTATATTGTATTTCTCACTCCATGGTGTGCAGCATTCAATTGCAAATTCTGTAATTTCATTTTTTTGTTTCTAGACTCTACAACATGGGGAGGAGTCAAAATTATTTTTCATTGATGACCCTGTAATTCTTTGTAATGTATAGCGTAATGTATTAAGTACCGATACGAACACCGGACACGATATGAATAACAAACGACACAAGGCGACATGAGAAATTCAAAATCATACGTACATATATATATATATATATATATAGATATAGATATAAAATTAGTTAAATTATGGAAGAAAATTAACAATTTATTATTAATACTCTAAATATTTATATACCTTCCAATAGTAACAAAAAAGGAAAAAAGAGTTCCATATGTATTTTAAATTAAATATTTATTTGACAACAGTAATTATTGAGTATTAAAAAGAAGCAGAGAGGGGCCCGGCCGGGGGAGTAATACCTACTAGTCTACTAATACTCCAACTTTACTTTCCAGCTTGTCACAAGTTCATGTGCACACAACCGCAGCGGATTACTTCAAACTTGTTGTTATTCACTATTCCGACAACAGCATGTGTCATTCTATCTACAACCGGTGACAATTTAATTTCAGTTCTGTATATTTATTATGTTGGTCCCGTCAGATCTATCCTGTCTATTAAAAAGAGAGTAATTAAGTATAGGTTTTTGTATACTTCGTTCGTGTATCAGCAAATTACTGATTGCCCACATTATAGCAAGACAAACAGCTACTTCAGCAGCTTAAAGTTCAAATTAGATTTGGTGGAAAAGACCTCGGATCGGCTGGGTGAAGCTGAATACCGATGGGGCTAGCTAATGGCAATCCGGGCCATAACTGTGGTGGATGCTCTTGATAAGAATTAGAGAATGGACTGTATCTAGTTATGAGTCACTGCTTCAAGGAAGCAATTTTTTGTGCTGACTGGCCTGCTTCCTAAGCTGTAAACTTGGGGAGAGGGACTGTTACGTTGTTTTCTTTTTTCTCTATTTTTAAAAAAAAAACTCTCATTGTTTTTAGAAATTAAAATAATTGTTTTAATTAATTATAACATTGTTTCAAGTCATTTCCATAGTTTTTTTTTTAACTGGATCGACATTAATCTCTTCCTCACAGATCTTCTTTTTCCTAATTAATAAGTATGGATCAGCTTTCATAATAGTACACATATCAAGAGCACAGGAGCGCAAATAATTAACTGGACTTTTATTAATTCAAACAGAAAGGAAGGGAAGAGGAGGCATGCTTGACGTATTACTTTTTGGTAAATTCATATGTCACGAGCATGTATAGCCTCCTCTCCTCTAACATAAAGGCAAAGAACAAGAACAAGAACAAGAACAAGAACGAGAACGAGAACGAGAACGAGAAACAACAAATGGAACAATATGGTCCAGGTATATGCCTAGATCTCGGTCTTACATGGCAAGAGAGTTTCTGGTGCAAACAGGCCAGCTGCAAGAGCACCCAGGGGTGTTGCATGTTCCACCAACGCAAGTTTCGCCGCATACGGGAAGACCTCCGAGGTTACCTTTCTTGGCGAATGCAACGAGTGCCTCTTCGAGCAAATGGTTGGGTTTCTGGGTCTCAAGAGCATTTCTGGTGCAAACAGGCCAGCTGCAAGTGCACCCAGGGGTGTTGCATGTTCCGCCGACGCAAGTCTCACCGCAGACGGGAAGACCACCAAGACCTTTCTTGGCGAACGCGGTGAGTGCCTCTTCAAGGAGAGGGTTTGCTGATTTGGTGCTTTCAAGAGAGTTTCTGGTGCAGACTGGCCAGCTGCAGGAGCACCCAGGGGTGTTGCATGTTCCACCAACGCAAGTCTCTCCGCAGATGGGAAGACCGCCAAGCTTGCTCTTGGAGTAAGAGACGAGAGCCTCTTCAAGAACAGCGCTTGAGATGACAGTTTTGGTCATTCCATTAGCAGCTCCATTCTTGAGAAGCTCCTCGTAAGCTTGGAGAGTGATGACATCTTGCTGAGCTGCAAAGGCTGCGGGGAGAGCAAAAGCTGCAAAGAGCACAAGGCCAACAAACATCTTCATCTTTTGAACTTTGATTTAGTATGAAAAGTTATAAGATGCAGAAGTATGTGTTTGTATGTGACTTAGTGCCTCTCCCTTTGCCCCTATTTATACACCAGACTTGATCAATTAATCATTTCTATATTATTATATAATTATTTTTGTCACATTTTAATCACTATATTATTATTATTTAATTATTTTGGTCACATTTCTATTTTAATCACTTCAACTTTTGTAATTCAAAAGACAGCCTGTACATTTTATAAAGCTAGTGATAGTGATATAAATGGTAACCTAACAAAACAAGAGAAAATAATGAATCACTAGGTTTTAATTTATTTCTCAGATGCTGCGAATGCTCCAATTAATTAATGCTAGCCACATGTGCAT
This sequence comes from Viola odorata, assembly GCA_963691705.1. Lineage (NCBI taxonomy): Eukaryota > Viridiplantae > Streptophyta > Magnoliopsida > Malpighiales > Violaceae > Viola > Viola odorata. The sequence continues at coordinate 11,271,273 of OY829545.1, forward strand.
CTCGTCTCTTGTGCTTGGTGCACATCCTTCAATCTCAATCCTCACTCCAATAATTTTTGCATCAAATTAATTAAAACTACTGCTATCAATATTTTAACAATTAAAAGCTCTAAAATCAATTAGTACGTGAGGAAGACTTTATTGCCCTTCAAATAAAAGTCTTCATCGATTTAATCTAAAGTGGTTAGTAGTGATAAGAAACCGGATTATTTTAATATAAAATAAAGTTTGTTGAAATAATTAAGTACCTTTCTTATATCCCAAACGTTACACGTACATTTCTCAATTACATATAAAGATAGGATTAGATTTTTCTAATTATTTAATTGCTACAACACTTTTGCATGTCTGAATATTTTATACATACATCAATTGTTAATACACTCTTGGTTGCAATATTAAGACCCCAATTAGATACGATTAGATTTTACTAATTAATTAATTGCTGCAACACTTTTGCATGACTGAATAGTTTATACATACATCAATTTGCAGCTATCACATGCGTAATATTTTTCTTTTTTTCCCCTCCTCTTTCTCTGCAGAGCAACGTGTGAGGTGAGGGTATCGTACCTCACAACTCAACAACCACACTTTTTATACAACAACCAATAGTTTGGCTTTTTATACGAAAAAACATATACATAGAGTCAATGAACTAAGTTAATGAAAAGTTAATTAGCACGTAGGTGTAATTTTTTTCAAAATGAGGCTGTAATGGGATTTGCGTGATGGAATTGTTCAAATGCCATTTTATTGAAACATACACCGGTGTTTATCTCACATGCTTGACCACCTATTTGGTGGCGTTTTTTTTATGCAACGGTGAAGGTGATAGATAATAGACAATGTGAGGTATGCAACGGTGAAGGCATTTTTTCCTGGAATTGCTAATAGGATGATACGTTAGTGTTTGTTCGTAACGACGAAGCGGAAGTGCAGTGTGTTAAGGGTATTTTGCGTTGGTTTGACGCTTTCTCTGGGTTGAAAGTAAATCTATCTATACTATATAAAAAACACGAAGGGTCTTATTCTTTAAAAGTCTATTACACCCTTAAATTATTAAAAAACTTAAGGGTGTAATAGACTTTTAAACATTTTAATTAATTAACTTACCTATTAAATTAATTAACCTACCTATTAAGTTATTTGATTGTAATAGACTTTTAAACGTAATAGACTTTTAAACATTTTAATTAATTAACCTATCTATTAAATTAATTAATATACCTATTAAATTATTTATATTTTTAATTGATTCGAATCAACATCACCCATAAAAAATTAACCGGTATATATTAAAAAATTAAAATAATTAGTGATTGATAAAATAATTAAATAACTTAATAATATTTTTTTACCATCTTTTAATTTTCTTATTATTAGAAAGACCGAAATTAAAATTTTGTTGTAGGCTTACGTTGCAAATTTCAGGCTTATATTGCAAATTTCAAAACTATTGGGTTTAGAGTGGGAGATTTTGTAAACTTTAAGGTTTCTTTTTATAGTTTATCTAAAAATATATTTAATTTTTTAATCAATAAAGTTAATAATTTTATTATTATTATATAATAAAAAATAAAATGTTACAAAATAAATATTTTGAGTATATTTTTAATGATTACGTAAATATATTTCTTGAGATTTTAGTATATTTGTTTAGATAAAAACTAGATAATGTTTTTAATTTCAAGCTAAACAACAACACAAACTTTAAAATAAATAAAAAATCCTATATGGCAAAAGTGGAAAGAAAATCGGATCTCCTACATTCGTTAGTCTCTTAAAAAATCACATAGGAGTAGCTTGTAATAATATTTTAAATAACACTAATAATAGTAAATTATAAAGTGAAAAAACTTATAAATTAATTTTTCAATTAAGTAATGCAATTTTATTTATATTATTAAATGAAAATTATTTAATTAATAAACAATTATAATATTCATAATTTTTAGTAAGAGCTTGAAATTAGTAAATAATTTATCATAGTATTATGAGTTAAGAAAGTTAGCAAAAATAAACTATATATATATATATTAAATGAATTAATATTAAAGTTATGAATAATTAGTGTATATTAAATTAATTATTTAGAATTGAAATTTATATTAAATATTTTTTTATAGTATGAAAAATGAAACAAGGTGATTTTTTATGCATTAGGTTATTGTTTAAAAGTCTATTACACTCTTACTTTTCTTTTAAGTTTTTATAAATCTGTTAAAAACTTTATCCAATAATAATTGGTGCTTTTAAATTTGGAATAAAATAGTTCAACCAATTTATCTAAAACAAAAGCTGGAAATAATTAAAAAAAATTGTGAGAGCATTCAAAATTCTTAACAATAGCGGGAGTATTGATATTAATTCAGTTGGTAGTTAAGTTAGATAATATATATTAAATATATAGTATATATAGATAATTAAATACCTAAATACCCGGTCACATGCGAATAGAATTAGTATTGATCCACAAGATTTAAAGATACCAAAATAAAATATATAATTAGTTTTCCAAGCATGTAATAATATAAGTAACTAAAATTAAAAACATAATTACTTAATTTAAATTATAATCATAATTATCTGTTCTGTTTTCTTATTTTTTTTAAATTAATTTATTTTATTGTTTGTGTTTAATGATTGATATTTGTTTATTTACATTAAGAAATTTCTAGATCATAAACCAAGATATATTCAACTTCTCTATTATATTTCTTAGTGGTAATTAGATTTGGTATTGCTTAGTTTTTGATTTTTCTCCATAACTAGCCTAACCTAATTAGCATATAGTCATATACAACATTTTATTCAATTTATTTTTTAAAAATAAAGAATGTACAACTCCTTGAGGGAATCCATGTTTGGTTAATTTTTATGAATTAATTTTGCATATCCGGATTGATTTTAAGGTTTTTTCCCTTATTCAAAACATATAGAATTTTCTAGAGAAATTTATATATATGATACTCAATTGATTCAAAATTGGGAATATAAACTTAACAATTTTATGTCCTGATTATTTTATATAATGTATCAATGGTATGTTAGCTTTTTTTAAAGACATATAGTAAGGATCTCATAAACAGAAATGAAAATTAAATAGAAATTTAAGTTATTTTGTTGCTTACGACTCTAAATGTTATACATAGATATCTAAGCTCTTATTTGCGAGAATTTGGAAGAAGCAATGATCAATAATTAATATTTTTCACTTGCCTAAACATTTCCAACTAATATCAAATAAGTTCATGTATTTTTAATTACCTCAAATCAACAACTATATTTACTTAGATGGAAAAAATAAGTTATAGTTATAAAAAATAATTTGAAGTTCATTTGCATGTTTATAATGTGGTATTAAATTATTTTGACATGTATTTTTTTTTAAATAAAAGGATAATACATAATAAATAATGTTATTTATAAAAAATATATTAATAAAATTAAATTCATTTTAGAATAATTTAAGCTCACGTTATTGACAAGAAAGAAAACTTTAGTTTATTTGATGACATGAATGACTATGTTAGAATAGGAGACTAAAATTCTAAGAAAAGATGAGATCATATTTATGCGAAAAAATGGAGGAAGAATAGAGAGGAATTAATCTAATTTCTAATAAAATATTCTGAATTTGTATCATAAATGTCATAGTAAATTCTCTATATTTTTAATTGGTTCGAATCAACATCACCCTTTTTATAATGTATTATTCTTAAAAAGTATATATAAACAAATATTAAATTACTTAAGTTTGATTTTGTAAAATTTGTGATGATAAAGAATTGTTGTTTCCTGAGCCCGGAGGTTTATCTTTCTTGCTTTCTTAGTTTGTTGGTTTCGTTTTCTGCTTGTGCTGCCTAGCTTGGACAACTGACTTTTGTTATGTTCGTCATGATCTTCATGACAGGTTTCTAATATAATCTCTGCTTATTAAAAAAAAATGATAAAGACTTATTTTTCCTTAGCTAATTATGTGATTTTTTATCAAACATAAACATGAAAAAAAATAGTTTGTATATTTAATTAAATCATAATTTTCATTAAATGTTAAACTTATTTTTTTATTGAGTTTGGTTTTTTAAATAAAAATTCATTAGTGGTTGTTTTTAAATAACCACATAATTATTTACAATATTTGGAGAACTAGAATAAAAATAATATAAAACATTATTTTAAATATTTAAATTTTAATTTATAAAAGTAAATTACTTAATTGAGTTAAAATTTGTTTTAATTTTAAGAACTAAAAATTAAATTATTTCAGAATTAATAAAATATTTTTTTGTCAACACCTACCTTAAAACATCAATAATAATACTAATATACTGCTTACAATATAGTTTAAACACCATAGTAAAAATTTATGTTAATCCCATTTTTTGAGACATTATTAAAACTTTTATATTATACTAAAAATATTTGTGTGAAATACTTTTTTGTACATAAATATAATATTTTAACATTTTCAAATCTATATGAATTTCGCACGTGCAACACCACGTGCCAAAATAACCTAGTTACCATAAGACCACCTTGGTGGGTATTAACGTTTTTAGAACGTCAGGGGAAGAGATGGCCCGTTGTGCAGGCTGCAAATTTGAGATGCTTCCTTTTAAGTACCTAGGTTCCCTAGGAGATTATCTAGTTGGCAATTTCTAGTGCAATCTATGCGGGAGAAGTTGGCAAGTTGGAAGGGTGTGTTATTGTCGGTAGGAGGAAGAGTGACTCTTATCAAATCGGCGTTGGCTAGTCTTCCGGTTTACAACATGTCCCTGTTTCGTATGCCTAAAGCCATTATCTCTCAATGTGAGCGCATCATGCGGAGGTTCTTGTGGAGTAGGGATGATGCGATCACGACCCCCTTCGAATTAGAACAACTTGACACCTTGCCAAGAGGATCGGTCACGGGCAGCAGAGCCTTGCAAATGCGCGTAAATCATGCCCAAGGTCGAGGATCGAGTGCTAAATATTCGCAATCCCTAGGCCTAGACACGCGGAACTCCCAAGATGGTCGAGAAAGCTATGAAGTAGAGGCGCGTCTAGTCCTAACAAGTCACCAGGCCATGCGCACCCATCCCAAGGCCTTGACAACAAATGCTCCATCTATGCAAGTTAGAATTGTGTCACCTATTCGCCACCAGAATATGGACAAGAAAATGGTGCCCGATTTGAGAGATCAGAAGCTTGATGGAAACTTCAAGATGTTAGCTTTCATTTGGGACAAGTTTCAGGTCAATCGGACGGGTGGATCAGAAGTTATGCTTGTCGACATTTTGGCGCGCGGAGCTGAAGCTGCTGGAAAAATCCTTAACGTGATTACGCTAAGCTCTTAACGTGATCACGTTAGCTTAACGTAATCACGCTAAGCTCTTAGCGTGAATCACGCTACCCGCTGATGTATCTCAGATTTTTGGGCACAAACCTTAGCGTAATCACGCTAAGGTCTTAACGTGATTACGTTAGCTAACCGTAATCACGCTAAGCTCTTAGCGTGAATCACGCTACCCTCTGATGTATCTCGGATTTTTGGGCACAAACCTTAGCGTAATTACGCTAACGCTAAGGAAAAAAGTGTCTGGCGTAATCACGATAAGCTCTTAACGTAATCACGTCAGCCACTTCCTAGATTTCGAATTTTTGGGCTTTTCAAGCCCAATTTGCATACTAACTATATGAAACTCTTTTGTATCATTTTCCTAGGGAGCTTAGACATTTGGTTGATGTTTGTAAAGTGAGATTACTCCTTTCTCTTGTCAACTAAGCCATGAGCTCAACACTTTAATTCCCTTGAGAGGGATCGCTTGAGTTTGAGATTACTCCTCCCGATCTCTCTCCGGGAAATCCATGTTTGTACTAGTTGTGACGATTTTAGTGAATGAAATACATATTTTTCTTGGTTGATCATCCATAGAAACGAGTCTCAATCTTGGCCCTCAGAGTATATCTTGATCAAGCAATCGTTGTATGATTGTTCGCTACTTCGTGATGTGCTCATCTCCGTCCCTTCCATCCGTCTTCTAAATCCCGGTAACTCTCATCTTCCCATCGCTCTCATGTGTAATTTCTCCGCTAAATATACATATTTCGTGTCTTTTCTTTCTTATGGTCATAGTTGTCGCTAGATAATTCGTTTGGCTAGATCCTCCATAAGCTCCATATGTTATCCGGCTTACTAACCCTAGGCGGGATCACATCAAGGGATGATCAGAAGAGAGGGCTTTCTAAGGTCAAGTGGGATGTTGTTAAGTGTCCTCTTGAGTTCGGAGGCCTGGGTATTGGCTGTTTGCAGACCAGGAACGAAGCACTTATGCTAAAGTGGGTGTGGAATTTATTCCAAGGGGAGAATAAATTTTGGGCAGAGTTAATCCGCAAAGAGTATGATTTCAAGACTTTGGGTGATATGTGGAGAGGGGAACACAGGCGGTTCTCCAGAGGTTGGGGTGATATAGTGTCGGTTTGTACAAGAGGTGGAGCCTTATTTGATTTCTGGACAGCTAACACGAGTCTCAAGCTTGGTAGTGGTGCAGAGTTCAAGTTTTGGTGGGACCCTTGGGCCATTCGGATCCCTCTAGCGTGCAGGTTTCCTCGGTTGTAATCGCTCTCTCTGAATCTGATGGGCACCGTGGCTGAGTTCGGGGTATGGGAAGGGAATCGGTGGACATGGAGCTGGGTTTGGAGGAGGGGGCTGTTTGCTTGGGAAGTGGAGGAGTGGAATGAAATGCTTGCGCTTCTGCCAAATCCTCGCTTGGGCCAAACGCGGGACTCCTTGATTTGGAATCCGGACACAGCTGGAAAGTATATGGTTCGGTCCTTGTGTAGTGAATTAGATAGCCATCGATTCTGTGACAGGAGAAACGAAGTGCTGTTTTCTTGCTGGAGTCAGTTAGCTCCTCATCGTGTGGAGTTAATGGTTTGGCTGGCGTTGTAGGATAGGATTGTGACTAGAGGTTTCCTTCGTAAGCGTCACCTGTTGGCCATGGAGGATAGCATATGCCCTCTATGCTCGGAGTGGGAGGAAAGTGCAGATCATAGAATTGGAATCCAAGTTAGAGTGTTAAACACCGCCAAGACTCCATTTCAGACTGTTCTGGACCAAATTCTGTCCAGCACGTTGAATCAAAAACTACTTCCACAAGCCCTAAATACACCTAATTCTCCTCCTGATCACATCAGCAACAGCCAACAACAATAGTTTGAAAGCTGTTCTCATAACATCCTTGTACTCTGAGTACTATGAGCATATGAGGGATTTGTACTGGACAAAAGCGACCGAGATAGGGGAGGTGATTGGGATTTTCCAGCCAAGTCATGAAGGGTATGAACAATATGGGAATAGCATGCATAACATGAAAGCATTGGCTGAAATGTATCTTCTTAGTATGAGTGATGTGTTGGTTACCAGTTCCATATCAACTTTTGGATATGTGGCTCAAGGTCTTGGTGGTTTGAAGCCATGGATCCTTTATTTATCTTCAAATGGGAAGACCCCAAATCTTCCATGTGGTCAAGCCATGTCTATGGAGCCTTGTTTCCATTTTCCACCAAAATATGATTGCAGTTGAGAAGCTGTTGATGTCAGCAAGGTTGTTTCTCATGTCAAGCACTGTGAGGATGCAGACTGGGGAGTAACTATAATCAATGGACATGACTAGTTGTCGCAGCAAACAAGTTGTGGTAAAACGGTAAGAAACTTACCAAAACTAGCTTTAACTAATCTTTTAAATTTGAGCTAATAAGAAAATAGAAAAAAAAATCAAATTATGAGAGTCATTCTATTTCATACTCGACAATGTTTTGGTTAGGAGAGGCATAGAGAGATCACCAGGAGAGACTGAAGGAAGAGAGAGAGAGAGATTAGTGGTAGCAAATTTTCAATCAATTGGTGTTTATAGGTAGGTAATTATATTGTATTTCTCACTCCATGGTGTGCAGCATTCAATTGCAAATTCTGTAATTTCATTTTTTTGTTTCTAGACTCTACAACATGGGGAGGAGTCAAAATTATTTTTCATTGATGACCCTGTAATTCTTTGTAATGTATAGCGTAATGTATTAAGTACCGATACGAACACCGGACACGATATGAATAACAAACGACACAAGGCGACATGAGAAATTCAAAATCATATGTACATATATATATATATATATATATATATAGATATAGATATAAAATTAGTTAAATTATGGAAGAAAATTAACAATTTATTATTAATACTCTAAATATTTATATACCTTCCAATAGTAACAAAAAAGGAAAAAAGAGTTCCATATGTATTTTAAATTAAATATTTATTTGACAACAGTAATTATTGAGTATTAAAAAGAAGCAGAGAGGGGCCCGGCCGGGGGAGTAATACCTACTAGTCTACTAATACTCCAACTTTACTTTCCAGCTTGTCACAAGTTCATGTGCACACAACCGCAGCGGATTACTTCAAACTTGTTGTTATTCACTATTCCGACAACAACATGTGTCATTCTATCTACAACCGGTGACAATTTAATTTCAGTTCTGTATATTTATTATGTTGGTCCCGTCAGATCTATCCTGTCTATTAAAAAGAGAGTAATTAAGTATAGGTTTTTGTATACTTCGTTCGTGTATCAGCAAATTACTGATTGCCCACATTATAGCAAGACAAACAGCTACTTCAGCAGCTTAAAGTTCAAATTAGATTTGGTGGAAAAGACCTCGGATCGGCTGGGTGAAGCTGAATACCGATGGGGCTAGCTAATGGCAATCCGGGCCATAACTGTGGTGGATGCTCTTGATAAGAATTAGAGAATGGACTGTATCTAGTTATGAGTCACTGCTTCAAGGAAGCAATTTTTTGTGCTGACTGGCCTGCTTCCTAAGCTGTAAACTTGGGGAGAGGGACTGTTACGTTGTTTTCTTTTTTCTCTATTTTTAAAAAAAAAACTCTCATTGTTTTTAGAAATTAAAATAATTGTTTTAATTAATTATAACATTGTTTCAAGTCATTTCCATAGTTTTTTTTTTAACTGGATCGACATTAATCTCTTCCTCACAGATCTTCTTTTTCCTAATTAATAAGTATGGATCAGCTTTCATAATAGTACACATATCAAGAGCACAGGAGCGCAAATAATTAACTGGACTTTTATTAATTCAAACAGAAAGGAAGGGAAGAGGAGGCATGCTTGACGTATTACTTTTTGGTAAATTCATATGTCACGAGCATGTATAGCCTCCTCTCCTCTAACATAAAGGCAAAGAACAAGAACAAGAACAAGAACAAGAACGAGAACGAGAACGAGAACGAGAAACAACAAATGGAACAATATGGTCCAGGTATATGCCTAGATCTCGGTCTTACATGGCAAGAGAGTTTCTGGTGCAAACAGGCCAGCTGCAAGAGCACCCAGGGGTGTTGCATGTTCCACCAACGCAAGTTTCGCCGCATACGGGAAGACCTCCGAGGTTACCTTTCTTGGCGAATGCAACGAGTGCCTCTTCGAGCAAATGGTTGGGTTTCTGGGTCTCAAGAGCATTTCTGGTGCAAACAGGCCAGCTGCAAGTGCACCCAGGGGTGTTGCATGTTCCGCCGACGCAAGTCTCACCGCAGATGGGAAGACCACCAAGACCTTTCTTGGCGAACGCGGTGAGTGCCTCTTCAAGGAGAGGGTTTGCTGATTTGGTGTTTTCAAGAGAGTTTCTGGTGCAGACTGGCCAGCTGCAGGAGCACCCAGGGGTGTTGCATGTTCCACCAACGCAAGTCTCTCCGCAGATGGGAAGACCGCCAAGCTTGTTCTTGGAGTAAGAGAAGAGAGCCTCTTCAAGAACAGGGCTTGAGATGACAGTTTTGGTCATTCCATTAGCAGCCCCATTCTTGAGAAGCTCCTCGTAAGCTTGGAGAGTGATGACATCTTGCTGAGCTGCAAAGGCTGCGGGGAGAGCAAAAGCTGCAAAGAGCACAAGGCCAACAAACATCTTCATCTTTTGAACTGTGATTTAGTATGAAAAGTTATAAGATGCAGAAGTATGTGTTTGTATGTGACTTAGTGCCTCTCCCTTTGGCCCTATTTATACACCAGACTTGATCAATTAATCATTTCTATATTATTATTTAATTATTTTTGTCACATTTTAATCACTGTATTAACACTTCAACTTTTGTAATTCAAAAGACAGCCTGTACATTTTATAAAGCTAGTGATATAAATGGTAACCTAAAAAAACAAGAGAAAATAATGAATCACTAGGTTTTAATTTATTTCTTAGATGCTGCAAATGCTCCAATTAATTAATGCTAGCTACATGTGCATCTCGTCTCTTGTGCTTGGTGCACATCCTTCAATCTCAATCCTCACTCCAATAATTTTTGCATCTAATTAATTAAAACTACAGCTATCAATATTTTAACAATTAAAAGCTCTAAGATCAATTAGTAGACTTTTATTGCCCTTCAAATAAAAGTCTTCCTCGATTTAATTTAAAGTGGTTAGTATCTAATATAGTGATAAGAAATCGGATTATTTTAATATAAAATAAAATTGGTTGAAATAATTAAGTACTTTTCTCGTATCCCTAAACGTGACGCATACATTTCTCAATTACATATAAAGATACGATTAGATTTTACTAATTAATTAATTGCTACAACACTTTTGCGTGGCTGAATATTTTATGCATACATCAATTGTTAATACACTCTTGGTTGCAATATTAAGACCCGAATGACATATAAAGATACGATTAGATTTTACTAATTAATTAATTGGTACAACACTTTTGCGTGGCTGAATATTTTATACATACATCAATTTGCAGCTATCACATGAGTAATATTTTTCTTTTTCCCCCCTCCTCTTTCTCTGCAGAGCAATGTGTGATGCGAGGGTATCGTACCTCACAACTCAACAACCACACTTTTTATACAACAACCAATAGTTTGGCTTTTTATACGAAAAAACATATACATAGAGTCAATGAACTAAGTTAATGAAAAGTTAATTAGCACGTAGGTGTAATTTTTTTCAAAATGAGGCTGTAATGGGATTTGCGTGATGGAATTGTTCAAATGCCATTTTATTGAAACATTCACCGGTGTTTATCTCACATGCTTGACCACCTATTTGGTGGCGTTTTTTTTATGCAACGGTGAAGGTGATAGATAATAGACAATGTGAGGTATGCAACGGTGAAGGTGAAGCTTGATAGTTACTAGTTACTAGTTACTACTAAGTAGCAGATATGAACTCTTCAAGATAATGAAGTTTATGTACCTAAATAGAGGCAATTCAAGGAGAGCATATATCAAACAAAAGGCTTGAAATTAGCCCGGAATATGGATTTGCATTTATATATATATATATATTCTTTCTTTTATATATACAATGTGTGAATTGGAGCCTCTTCCTCTACCATAATTTATAGAGTGAGAATAATTCTTGGATATTAACTATTCTACTAAAACAAAATTGTACTAATTAATATCTCAAAACATAATTGACATTAGTGACAAGTTTGTTTTGATTGAAGGATCTAGGTTATGGTTAATTTGTTGCTTTAAGTTAATGCATAATTGCTGAATTTGAGTCCACTCGGATGCCTTAGATCTCTCTGTTATGTCTAAACTTAGATGGTTAGAGTTCCATTGCTCCTTGAATGACTACCGCTGAATTCATCAATGAGTTTATGTGTAGCCTTCCCTATTTCTGTTTGGGATGCTACTTTGCTACTTGGGAACACTGTTTTTGTGATATTATACTGACTATATTTTGTTCATGTATATAGGTATTGTCATGGATTCTGGCGATGGTGTGAGCCACACAGTGCCAATTTATGAAGGATATGCTCTTCCTCATGCTATTCTCCGGTTGGACCTTGCTGGCCGTGATTTAACTGATGCCTTGATGAAGATCCTCACTGAGAGAGGCTATTCTTTCACCACAACTGCCGAACGGGAAATTGTGCGTGACATGAAGGAGAAACTTGCTTATGTTGCTCTTGATTTTGAGCAGGAGTTAGAGACTGCCAAGAGCAGCTCAGTCGGTTAGAAGAGCTATGAGTTGCCTATGGGCAAGTGATCACAACTGGAGCTGAGAGGTTCCGTTGCCCCGAGGTGCTCTTCCAGCCATCTCTGGTTGGTATGGAAGCTGCAGGGATCCATGAAACCACTTATAATCCTATTATGAAGTGCGATGTCGATATTAGAAAGGACCTCTATGGTAACATAGTTCTCAGCGGTGGATCAACCATTTTTTCCTGGAATTGCTGATAGGATGAGCAAGGAAATTACTGCACTTGCTCCCAGTACCATGAAGATCAAGGTGGTTGCACCTCCTGAAAGAAAATATAGTGTTTGGATTGGAGGATCTATTTTGGCCTCTCTCAGCACTTTCCAGCAGGTAACTTTTTTGTGCTGTGTTTGCATATCTTGTTTCTTATTTGAAAACTCAAGTTCTTTGTATATTTTGCCTATTATTATAATTTCTGCAACTTGCACAAGTGGTTTTTTTTCCTTCTTTTTTGACAAGATGCACAAGGTTATTGAGTTGCATGCCAATTCGTTTTCGTTTTATGTTACAGATGTGGATATCCAAGGGTGAATACGATGAATCTAGTCCAGCTATCGTTCACAGGAAGTGTTTTTAAGAGTGGTGAGCGCTAAATTGGTGTATCAAAAGTCATTGTCTTCATATGTGAGCTCAGTTTTGCTGATTTTGAAGCTTTTAGTTATGGGTAGACAAAACAGTATTAGTACATTGGTTTTATCTTATGCTTTATTGCTAGGATTATGGAGAGCAAACTGAGTATTGGCTGCTGGTATTGGGATTTAGATTGTAGTATTTTGGTCGGTTTGGTCCATGAATGGTTTTGTAAGTGGTTTGTTGCGGTAGGGAGTGGTAAGATTTTGTTTAATTTTTGAAATTCCTCTTGGGAATTTTTGGTAATCTATGTTTATATTTATTGCAAACTTTGCTAGTCTTAGAACTGTGGTCTTATTTTATTGATAGTTTGCTCAAGAACTTTGCAATTCGCCAATTTCTTTATTTCTTTATTTCTTTTCAACCTTCTTTCTTCAAATTGTTTGTATTCAATGATGGTTCCCCGGCGCAACCATGTTGCGGCCACCATCAGTCGCACCCCGCTGTCGATGCTACCATCACCACCATGGCTAACCCAATCTGCACCACCACCTATAGGGCTGTCTCAAGATTCCAAGACCTGAATTTTCGAATTTCCGACCCGATTTTTTTTTTAATTTCAGGTCGGAAAGTTCGGGTATCGGAAATCGATACCCGAACTTTTACTTCGGGTCGGGACGGGATTTACCCTTGTAAGTTCAGGTACCCGAAATTCCCGAATTTACCCACCCCAGCCAGCCCTAGACATTCTCCTCTCTCGATCTCGACCTCGATCTCATTCCTCAAAAAGATCAGCCACACCACACCACACTATCAAACACCACCACCCACCGCGACAGACAACCGATCAGCCACCACCACACTGTCATCACCACCCACTACGACAGAGGACCACTGCCAGCACATCTCCATTACGACACCAAAAGTAGATCCGCGACCACCACCACCAACATCGCCACCACGACCTACTCCACCGCGACATCAACCACCACCACTGATATCTCATCCTATCTACTCTGAGGTAAGTCACACCACTCAATCCTTCTTCTTCTTCCTTCAATTTAACCAAGAAAGGAAAAAAAAACTTGATAAAGTTGTTGTTGTGCTGTTTTAATTTGCAGGTGGGTTGGAATTGGAAGAAAGGAGGGGATTTGGTATGGTTTGGTTTGGTTAAACCCGATTGGTATGGTTACGGGTTTGATTTGTAGGATATGGATTTGATTTGTGTACGGGTTTAATTTGTAGGTTATAGGTTATGGTTTAATTTCAAAAAATTTGGAAATCCAAACATTTACGAAATTAATCGGGATCGGGACTGTATTTTACAAGTTCGGCGTGGGGAAAAAAATGAATTTCGAAATACCCGAAATTTTGTACTTTGGATCTCGAAATTTTCGAAGACCCGAATGTACAGCTCTAACCACCTAGCAACCACAATCACTGCCAAAATATGAACCATATATATCTGGACTTTCAAGTTTCAACTACACCGTCAGCCACCCATGATTCCTCACTAAAACTAGGCGCGCATCTCCATCACCATCGGTTGCGATCTTCCTCAACGTAGATCTAAATCTCTTACCTTTAGAAGATTGGTGAATGTGAGTGAGCTTGATGGTAACATATGATGACATTTTGGAAGAGAAATATAGTGGACTATTATTTTAATCTTTCTCCATGTCTTATTGTTGGGATATTATTTTGATTCCGCTAGATTTTTTATTTTTTTGATATTTTAATTTTACTTTTTATTTTTTATGCAATGTTATTTAAAAAAAAATTATTAAACGAGATATAATTATTTTTAGAAATGAATGACTAATGTAAATCAATGGACAAATGCAGTAGTTTATTAAGCTCAATTGTAAATGTAGTAACTTTTTCTTACAAGAGTGAATTTTACTTTTTGCTTGAAAAATAATTTTTGTTAGGACTTAGGACGGAAACTCCAATAGAGAAGGTCTTTTTGTAGAAAAAAATTTAATTGGAGAATTTAACACAAGCGTCACCCTTGGCTAGATTAAATTCCCGAACCCGTGGAAATTCTATACCCCCATCCGACTTTGACCGGCACAACTTATTCCTCGGAGACTGCATTTGGATTTCAAAATAACTCATAATATAAGTCGGGATGGATTGAATCAAGTACTTTTTAATCATTTAGAAGAATTTTTTCTCCTTTCATCCTATTAGTCTTATAGATCCTATCTTATATACTCCTTCCATTTTTTTATTAATTGACATTTTCCTACGGATTATTTGTTCTCAATTAATTGTCATTTTTAGTTTTCCAACACACATTTTTTTACAACATTACGAAATGATCCTCCCCCTTTAACTCTATTTACAAACGCTGCCATTCATTTCTCTTCTCTTTCCTTCTTTTTTTCCTTTTTGGCCACAGCCCTCACTTTCCTCTCTTCTCTTTTCTTTCTTTTCTTTTCTTTTCTTTTTTCTTTTCTTTTCTCACCAACGACGGCAACGATTGAGGAGGGTGAGAGTGATGTGTGTGATTCGGCGGCAGTAGTGGGTTTGACGGTGGTGGATACGGTTTTGGTGGTTGGGTTTGGTGGTGGATGTGATTTTGGTGGCTATTTTAAAATTCTTGCGTACCACTTAGGTTGTCGGTTTTCCGGCTCTAATACAATAGTGCGTGAGCTAACTTGGCTAAAAAAAATAAATTTACACATCATATAAAAATAAAAAATATATTAATTTAATAGTTATATTATGTATAAAGTTACTATTAATTATTAAAAATACAGTGCATATCTTAGCATGATATTTTCTTAGAAATATTCATTGCAGATTTCATGGTCTATGAACCAAACCATGGAAAAAATCAAAATGGGGTCAGAATCAAAACCAATGCAGACCAAACGTTAAAAAATAGTCTAGTTCATTCCGTGAATTTTCAGAGCCATTAATTCCCGATTTGGTGTCGTTTTTCTACCAAAACTGGACCGAATTGGAGTGTATATATACACTAGGGGTGTACATCTGACCCGCCAACCCCCCAACCCGAACCGACCCGAACCGACCCGCCCCGCCAAAACACACTATTCACTACATAACCGTCAGATACAGATACATAACCGACCCGCCCAAACAGTAACGGGTCGGTACACGGGTCAACATTTCAAAAATCGCAAAATAACCGACCCGACCCGACCCTAACCATAACCCTAAGTATATAAGCATCTCTTTCTCATTTCTTTCATTCATTAGCAGCCGCTTCCTATTTCCTTTTCTTTTCCTCTCTCTTCTTCTTTCTTCTTCCTCGCTCTCTTTTCTCCCTATTTTCTTTTCTTTTCTTTTCTTCTCCTCTCTTTTCTTCCTTCTTTTCTTCTCTTTTTTACATTTTAAGGCTGCATCAACACAACCCTCTTCTCCCTTCTCCCTTCTCCTTCTTTATTTTTCTTCTTTCTTTCCTCAACCGGGCAAGGTTCAGTATTGGATTTGGTGATGACTATGGCGGTCCGGCGGAGGCGTGGCGGTGCTGGAGGGTTCAAAATCTTGATTCGGAATTCGTTGCTAAATTAATGTGCAATTTGTTTTGTTGTTCTGGATCTTAGCTGTGGATCTTAGGTGTGGGTTTTTTTAAATAATGGATTTTGTTGGTCTGGATCTAAATTAATTTACTAAATTTATGTTTTTTTTAAGGTTTTTGTTTTGTGCGGCCATTATTTTAGGCCAATGAATATATAACCGCGAACCCGCAAATAACCGCCCGATATACTCGACCCGCTACACCCGCCAACCCGCGGTTTTTTCTGCTAATAACCGACCCGAACCGACCCGCTAAATGTTTGACGGGTCGGTGGCGGGTTGGGGTTATAACCGATCCGACCCGACCCGTGAACACCCCTAATATACACCCTAATGAATTATATATATTTCATCTAATTTTTTAACTGTGCTAAGTTAGGTAGTAATTGAACTAAGCAATCATGTTTTCAATTTGGTTGCTTTATTTGCTGTTAGTGATATCAATCCAATTATTTTATCACTCCTTTTCCTATAATTTCTTTAATTACAGAGTCCCGAAACCGATACATATGAGAAAGTGAGCATTTATTTTGGTGGCCACTTTTCATCGACTCGGTTTATCAAAACACCCGTGTTGCACTTGGATTTTAATTCACTTTTCCTCTCCTCTTCTAACTTTCTCTACACATTTGGGAAAAAGAAAAGAAAAGAATTAGGGGAAAGTGGTGTGTGCGCGCGGCTGTGTGCATCGATGGAGAGAAGGGTTCTTGATTACACATTGGTTCCAGTTGGGTTAGCTATCATGGGCGCATACCACTCATGGCTCCTCTATAGAATCCTAAAACGCCCTTTTACCACTGTCATTGGCCTCAATGCCATCAATCGCCGCTTCTGGGTTTACGCCATGATGGAGGTAATTATTTGATTTCTTCATCTAATTTTCATTTCTATTATTATTACCTAAATTAGCACAACAATCAATTGGGAAAGAAACCCAATTCTTTGTTTCGTTTATGAATCCGGCCGCCTCCCCAGCTGCGTGTGACAAGAGTCTAAGAGCTAAAAACTCTCTTAAAATCCCAATTCAAATCCCGGTTTTTGAATAAGTATGATCCAAACCCATTATTTAGATCCAATTTCAGAGGATTAGGTGGGATTCTTAATCCTGTTTTAGGAAAGAATTGGTGAATTTCATCAATCCAATTTATCAGAATTTTTCCTGCAGGATGTGTCCAAGAATGGAGTTCTTGCGGTGCAGACGCTGAGAAACAACATAATGGCGTCGACCCTTTTGGCATCAACAGCAATCATGCTCAGCTCTCTCATCGCTGTATTGATGAGCAGCGGCAGCCGCAACGGTGGTGGCGGAGGAGATATATCAGCCTGGTTCTTGGTGTATGGGGACAAGAGTGAACTGGGCTTGTCCTTAAAGTTCTTCTCCATACTACTCTGCTTCTTGATTGCTTTCTTGCTCAATTTGCAATCCATCCGATACTACAGCCATGCAAGTGTCCTCATCAATGTTCCTTTCAAGAAGATGTCACTGTCACCGTCACGCAATAATCAGCACCACCACCACAGTCTGACGGCAGAGTATGTGGCGAGGTGTGTGAACCGGGGGAGCTATTTTTGGTCACTAGGCCTACGCGCCTTCTACTTCTCATTCCCTCTCTTCTTGTGGCTTTTTGGGCCCATCCCTATGTTCTTGTGCTGCTTCTTCTTGATTTTCTTCTTGTATTTTCTTGATACCAGCTTTGAATATTCTGGGATCTCTGCTCATGATGACATTGACACCATAGATGAGGAATGTGGGGTCTTATATGAAATCTAATAAAAATACATCAAATAAACACCTTCATTCTGTATTTGATTTTTGGATTTCTCTACTCTCATGTTTATGTTGGCTTGTATTAGAATTTAGATCATAACTGCATAGCCATCACATCCAACGACAAAAAATAACTATGTAGGAGGGTACTACAAAGTACAAACTATAGCTCATAAAAGAAAAGATACCAAATACAAACCATAAAGAGGTATAATTGGCAGTTCTTTTCTTTTAGTTTTCATTCTTTTTGGTTTATCCTCCATGCCCTTTTTTACAATAAACTATTCATAGAATCGTCAATATTGTTGGCTACGTTAAACCTAAGATCTAATTTACGAATAAATAAATTATATACTATTCGATCTCAATTGATATTGGTTTAATTTTTATTTTAGAAAAGAAAAATTGTATTAAATTTCCCGACATATCCGCCTAAAATAGAGATCTCCCCTCACCAACTTTTTTTTGCCATTTTACCTCGTCTAACTTATCTTTTTTTCAACACAAGTCACATTTTTTTTGTCAAATTTTAACCGATTAATCAAAAAATTATCTGCTATTTCAAAAAAAAAAATTCTTCTGAAAATTATTAATTCAGTAAACATTTTTATTAGTATTTTTATTTTATTTTTTTACTCGTCCACCGCTATAATGGACAAAATGAGGTCGTGGATTTAAGTGCGCCTGCTTTTCTATGTGTTATGACTCTCATACGATATGGGAAATCTACATTGTACACTCTTTTAACGTTATTGGTTCATTAGCATTACTATTGTTCCACTATCTTCATCAAGTAAATAAAACTTTTAATAATTCTCCGTTATAAAAAAAACTCCTCTATTAATTTTTCTTTTTAAAACCCTAATATATTTACTTTAATCATTATTGCTTTTGATTTCCAAAAAAATTACACTCCAAAATATAATTAAAAAAATATTTTTAACTTAGTAATTATTAAATATATATGAACATAACTATTTTTCCAAAAATAAAAATCGAAAAAAAAATAAAAAATATTTATACAAATTTCTAAAGTATTATAAAATTATAAAATGCTTTCCTATTTTTTGAATATTTTTTTATTTTTCATAACTTTTTAAAATATTTACCACTTTTAAATTTTAATTCCGAATTTTTTTTCTTTGATTTTTTCAATTTTAAAAATTATTTTCCTATTTTTTTTATTTTTTAAAATAAAAGAGAATAAAAAAAATATGGTCAAAGAAAATTTATTAAAGTTTTGGAAGAAAAACTTAACCGATGAATCTTTTTGTAATGAAAAAAATAGTTAAAGAAGCTAAATTTAACAAAAAAAAAATCATTAAAAGACTTATTTATCAGACGATAATAGTTTAAGAGTTGTGGTACTAATGACACAAAGTTATTTCTCTCATTTCTCTTCCATCATTGCTTGCCAAGTGCCCAACTCATGCTCCATATCATATGCATGCACTCCTTTCTAATTTTTATAATTGTCTTTTTAAATATAATTATATAAATTAAAATAATCATTAATTTCGATTATAAATTATCTCTTTTCAGCATATTAATTACTCACTTTAAATTGAATAATTTAAAATTAACGTGCTTTAAATTAATTGGGTTATTGTAACTTATGGGAAAGATAAAAATTATAATTAAAAAATACCAACTAACCTTTTAGAAATTATAAATACAACTAATTACAAATAATTTTTAGGCCGAACTGAATGACTATAAAAATTTAGAGGGAGTTTTCTTTTATTATCACAAAAAAAAATTGATATTATATTTAACTCATGACTTATTTTATAAAGAGTATGAATTTACCATGACACGATAACTTCTTACGCTATATATATATGCATGTATTATCCTGCTATAACTACTCTTTTCTTTTATCTAGTGAGGAAACAAAATGATTATCCAAGAAAAGAAAATGTTGTACACATAATTGATATATAAAATATTTAAAGATGAAAAAATGCAGTGAAAATATGTGTTTTTTGACAAGTATTTAATTATTAACCATGTGAAAACTATTTAATGGTGTTGATGGAATTTATAGATTAAAAGCAAAATATTACATATTTTATAAATTAAATTTGAATTGAAAGTCAAAAATTGTGGCCATGTTTTCTAAAAGTTTTCTTTGCCACCCGTAGATTATAAGTCATCATTGTCTTAGCAATATAAGATGTCTGGTAACAATTTTCAACCTTTGGAAAACTGATACGTACTGAAATTCCTCTCATCCATTCACCAACTAATGTTACTGGTCGCTCATGTTCAATCTCCCTCCGTATAGTAATGATTTGTATAAATTGCCATATCATTTATGGGCTATTACATTATATGCCATAATTGGAGTATTTCAAGTTTTTATGGTGTGTAACAGATCTCTCTCAGAGTAATCACTATTTTACCATACACTTACGGTTCCAGGACCAAAGGATAATTGTTCTATACCACCTAAACCAAGACCATGATAGTAAAAAAATATATATTCCAGAGAAGCATTTGAGTTGAGAAAGAAATATATATATAGCTCACAAGTAAGGCTCAGGCTCACCTACTGGGGTTTTCTGCCTCGTCGACATCTTGTAGGCTACGAGAATGGCAAACCATTCCACCACACCTACTTTCTTCCTTCCCATCTGTTCCAAACTCTCAATTCCTCCTTCAGCAATAAGAAGAGTATCATGGTTCGAACATGTGATAATTGATAGTGGCTGGCGAGTCGTGTTCATCTAACCGATCATCTGCAAAAGCAGGGAGAATTTTTGGATTAGAATCCTACAACAAAAAACCAAGGAAACAACAAGGTAAGCATCACCGACAGTGACACGAGCATAGAAACATGTAAATCTGCACATCAAGTTTCTGCAAATATAGAGTAAGCATCCATAATATAGTGTCTAGCTTTCGCACTTGCAGAACACATTTCATTTGGCAGAATTATATCAATCACTAGTGATGAAAATATACTAGACATACTACTGAATAGGAATTTGTAGCGAGGGACTGTCATATATAGTCACAACAATGCCCCCATTAAGAAGGAGATAGCATCAGAAAATATACATAACGTATAATGGAGCAGGATGCAGGGTGGTCAGGCAGAATAAGGAACATTAGGACTTCTCATCATATTAAACAACTTAACATCACAAACTCAAAACATTGCGATACCTCTACTAGTGTCGGTCAATCCACTTCAGATGCTCAAATTAATCTCTATATCAGGAATGTGAGAAATCTTGGGCCAATCTTCCCCTTTTTCATGCCGACACCTTTGTTCGAGCAAAGGGCATTCAGTGATTGTTAGAGAGGAAAGGGAGGAGGGAAGTCCCTGTTCCGGCATGGCTTGGAGCTTGGGGCAGTGGGAAATTCTGAATTGAGTAAGAGAGGTAAGGTGCTGAAGCCCCTCATAATTCAAAGATACTAGATTCGGAAGAACCCATATGCCAAGAGTGATAAGAGTAGAGGGCAGCAATCCATTCTCAGGAAAGGACTCCATATCATCATACTCACCAAAACTAAATTGTGAAAGACATGGGAGTGCTTGCAAATTCCATTGCACACGACCAGCGATTAGCTTGTTACAATTCCTGACCTGAAGTGATTCTAAGTTGGAGGGTAAACCCCCTTTCGGAAATGAGCCAAGTTCTGGACAATTCACTATTTGCAAGATTGAGAGGGAGGGAAGAAGGGAGCCCATACATTCTGGCAGGAACTTCAAATTTGAGCAATTCCACAAACGAAGCAGCGTCAAATTTGGGGCTGGTAATCCTCCTTCTGGGAAAACTAGGAAACTCGGACACTCTGAGATTGTAAGGGAACTGAGAGAGGCAAAGTTCCCATGTGTAGGCTCCACTGAAACAAATGAATCGAGATTTGGGCATTCACTGATTCGGAAACTCTTTAATCTTGAGAACAGTTGTAATGGGAAGGAGATGAGTGAGTCACAGCTTCTAATTTCAACTTCTTCTATGGTAGTGTGAAGAACACCCATTTGCTCCATTTCAGCCAACATGGAGTGTATGGAGTCGAATCCATCAACTCTAAGACTGTAGAGCCCAGAAGGCAATTTTGTTAGCAACACATCACGAGAATCATCTGCCAGCTTCATCCTCAGAATTAGCGGCGCCCTCGGAAGTGACACCACAAGCTGATGGCATCCCTCAATTTCAAGAGTGGTTAAAGAAGGGAGGTCATTTGGCAGGGCTTCTGTCAGGTTAGGACATTGTTTCATGTGAAGCTCTCGAAGGAGCGGGAAAGCTCCTCCCACATTTGAAATCCATTCCTGGAGTTGTGGCATTCTAGCAAACGATAACTGTTCAAGAGATCCAAATGGCTTGATGCAATGCCCATAGAACTCAGAACCAATCGCTGCAAGTCCATCAAATGCTTCTATAAGGAGGTACCTCAGAGAGGATAACTGCCCTAGAGGTGGTAATGTTGAACAATATTTACATCCATCAAGTGTCAGTGACACTATATTTGAAAACAAGGGGTCCCCAACCCAATCTGGAAATGCTATACCTGCATAACCAACAATGGATAGGTATTCCACGTTCACATGAGGTTGCAATTGCTCAAGTACCTCTCTTTCAAGCAAAGAATTACCTGTATCACCATCCCATCTCAAGTACAAGCTATCAAGGAATTTCTTGCCTCTCAGATTCGCTTTTTGTGCATCTAGCGCATCCACAACATTTTGAAGATTCCAAATTTCAAGTGTTCCCCGAAGATAGTGAAGCTCGCCCAGTTCTTTAATCCTACACCCCGTATTGATGAATTTACTCAAAATACGGAGATTTTTCAACTCACCAAGACGTAATGGCATTTCTTGCAAACTAGTCTCTCTTATGTCAAGATGATGCAACCTAACTAATCGCCACATGTTGATTGGCAGTTCAACAAGGTCTTTGCACTGGCACAGGATTAAAGTTTGTAGATTACACAAGTCACTCACAAATCCAGGTAACTTTCTTATCGATGTTCCAAAAAGATCTAAATATTGCAAATGCTTTAAATTCCCAATCGAACTAGGCAGCTCAATGAGGTCTTTACATTCACGCAATATTAATGTCTGCAAATTGTACAAAGTAGAAACTATTCTGGGTAAGTGTTTGGTTGATGCTTTAAAGATGTTCAAATATCTTAAATGCTTCAACTTGGCAATTGAATCAGGCAACTCATCAACATAGCAATACTGAGATAGAGACAGAACCCTTAGGCGCTTGAGTTTTGGTAATAAAAGATGCAATACCTCATGCTCCTTGTGATCAAGCTCCCATGACTGCTCTACAAGAAAGAATGTGCGTATAAATTGTGTTTCAAGGGTTCCCTCAAACTTCTTCAGGGTACAGTTATTTGTTCTGACATAAGATAAATGACGAACCCTTTTAGCTATCTTACGTGTATTAGCATCCTCCAATGTGAAGCAGAATTCACCAGACACATATTTAGCTAAATCATTCATGAGGTCATGCATAATAAAGTATGGTGAATGACCACTCGACTGCTGAAAAAAGGACCGTGATACAAGATCATTGAAGTACTCCTCACCTACTTCTTCAGTCCCCTTACCTCCTTTAAGTTGGACAAGGAAACCTTCAGCCATCCATAAGAGCACTAACTCCTCCTTCAGGAACTTATAGTCCTTAGGGAATATTGCACAATAAGAGAAGCATCGTTTTAGATGTGAGGGGAGAAAATAATAACTCAATCTTAGAGCTGGAAGAATATTGTTCTTTGGCAAATCCCACATATCACTCCTCAGAATCTTCTCCCAATATTCAACATCTCTTTTGGAGCGCAAGAGGCCTCCAACCGATTTTACAGCTAAGGGGAGGCCTTTGCACTTACGCACAATATCTTTTCCAATTGTTACCAAGCTTGGATATGCAACAGAACTTCCATAGACGAATGCATGGTTTTCAAATAAAGACCAGCAGTCAGCATCTGTTAATCCATTTAGGTGATGAATTGGAGCACTAGACATGACTGATGCAACACTTTGGTTGCGCGTTGTAATGATGATCTTACTTTCAATGATGATCTTACTTTCATGCGCCACACATTTCAAAGGTGTCAGTAGAAGTTCCCAATCATCATAGCAACAATCATTCCAAACATCATCCAGAACAAGCAGGTACTTCTTTCCTCTCAATCTATCTTTTAGCTCGAGGTGAAGCTGGTTTTGGGTCTTGGTATCACAATTCTTAGAACCTAACTCTTTAAGGATGTCTTTTGTTATCTTAAAAACATCGAATTCATCCGAAACACAGACCCATGCTTTAAGATCAAACCATTCCTGAACACTACTATCATTGTAAACAAGTTGAGCAAGAGTCGTCTTACCGACTCCACACATACCCACAATGGGAACCACACCTGGGCTTCTCCTATTAGCATGATCTGATAGGAGGAATTTGATGATCGATTCCTTATCGCCATTCCTACCGTACACACCAGATTCATCTACAAGAGACGTGGATGGGGTTTTCTGTAAAGGAAGTCTCTTTCCAACATACTCACCAAGACCAAGTACATCCTTTAATTCCACTAGATCTTTAAGCCTATGAAGAACCATTTCTAACTTTGCTTCCATCTTTTTCACCCCATTATCAAAAAAACGCCGAGAAGAGAAAATGGTTCTAACCTTATTTGTAAGTGCTTTAGATTTAGCTTCCGCTGCTGATCGAAGAGCCTTGTAAGCAATCTCATCTAACAAGTCATCGGCTTCATAGACGGCATCTTTGAGATCGAGGAGCCAGGTTTCGACATCTGGGTCACTAATCCGCTTCTCCTCAGCATCATCGAGTAATCTGTTCACTGACGCCATTGTTGTCTTCAACTTACCCAGGAGTTGGTCATTGAGTTTCTGGCGTTTGAACAAGTCAGCAAACTCGCGGGAAGCCAACCTATCGAACAAGACCTGAAGGAAAGCAGAGAGAAATGAACCTCCTACCAACGCACCAGCCATATGATGAAATGACACAGAGAGAAAGGACGTTTGTGGGAGTAAGAAATCGAACAACTAAACGTTCTCAAAAGACCATTGAAAGGGAGGTAAACCAGAAACAGAGTATGGAGAAAACTATGATTTGACTTGAGAAGAGGGAATGCTTTTTCTTCTTTTACTCAGCACTGCTTGGTTGTTGACTTTTGGATTTTACTTTTTGATAAATCTTTTTTAGAAAGTGATAAATTTCAAGAATTATTAAAAATAAAATTCTGACCCCCACATCAACACTTCTTTGCAATTTAGTCCTAGAAAATTAAAGCTCATGAAAACAGTCAGGGGTGTTCAACAGTAATATATTGGAATTTGGAAGTTTTGTATAATTTCAACCCTTACATGAATTATTTTGTTGGTTCTCTAACTTTACCCTTAAGAAACAATTAGTTTCGAATGGAGAGAATAATAACAATAGAATGTGAACTGTTTAATTCAGCGAGTATGATGAACAAATTAATAGTATGAGATTTAGTCATTAAAAAACTGAAAAGAGAGCACGAATTATTACGAAAATTGGTATTATTATTAATTAATTATTCTAAAAAAATTGATATCATTAATTAATTTGATTTATTTATTTACTATCATCATTTTTTTTGGTAAGAACAAAGGGCAAGTACAACGGCAAACAAAAAGTCATCTTCAGTCAGCAGCAGATCAGCATTTGTATTGTGGCGCTGAGACGTCAAGGCTTTTCTGGAATCAAAGAGGAACAGCAAATAATCGAAAGAAACTCTTTTTTGGTAGTCGAAGATAAGTCTTCTTGTTCCTATCTCAAACCTTTTTTGTTTTTTTTGGTCGTTTCCTACAATCATCTTCGATTTACTTGCTATATGTGCTCTCTCCATTTCACATCCTTATGCGTATTTGTTTGCTCTCAGTGCAATACCCTAGAATGAGTTTGTGGGTTTAGTACATTTGCATGTATTTGGGGTATTCATGGGTTGCAATCAAATTCCCAGATTTTCCATTAATTATCACAATCGGCTCATTTGGCATCTACTGGAACTTCTTTTTTTGTTTTGTTAGTCAATGATATTTTAATACCTGCATTCCGCTTCATACCTACCCACATCTCAAAAGCTCAAACCTTTCTCCAATTCTGCATGCGCTCCTTTTCTTGACCCTATAAAAAAACCCATCTTCCCTTTCAAGTTAGAGTACAGGAAAGAGTTCACTGTCAAGGTTTTCTTGTGCCGGAGAAGAGATGGAACCAAATTCACCCTCTGGGAGTAATGAGATTCCAAAAGGGTCATACAGGTATCTAGACTTGCAAGGATCAATGCAGGCATGTCGGCAGCGAAACTCACAATTCTGCCAACCTCAAGGCGCTTTCTCTTTTGGGGGAAGAGATTTGCGAGACTCTCAAGTCCGTTCGTTTAGCATGGGGGAGAGGAGAAAGAGCTCGGTGTCTGTTAGTGATGATGATGAGATGAATTCTGCAGATGAGGATATTGATGGGCAAAATAATGGAGTTGGTGATGATGTGAATGGGCCCCTATGGCAACGAGTCAAATGGACAGAGAAAATGGTGAGGCTGTTGATTACTGCTGTTTCCTACATTGGAGAGGATGCATTGTCATTTGATTGTGTGGGTGGTGGAAGAAGGAAGCCTTTGGTCTCGCAGAAGGTAGGGAAATGGAAGTGTGTTTCTACTGCTATGATTGAGAGGGGACATCTTGTCTCACCTCAGCAATGTGAGGACAAGTTTAATGATTTGAATAAGCGGTATAAGAAACTCAATGAAGTGCTTGGACGAGGCACTTCTTGCAAGGTTGTTGAGAATCCTAAACTCTTAGATATAATGGATATACCTGAGAAGGCTAAGGATGTTGTACGGAAGATTTTGAGCTCCAAGCATTTGTTTTATGAGGAGATGTGCTCATATCATAATGGAAATCGCTTGTTTCTTCCTCATGATCCTGAATTGCAACTGTCCTTGCAGTTGGCTTCTGGGAGCAAAGATGATTTCGAGATTCATGACACAGAGAGATCGAAGGTTGCATCTTTTGACAAAGAACGGGGTGCAGTAGATGATAGAGGGGGGGATAGTGGGGAAATGTTAGGGCTTACTGAAAAGTTGAAACAAGCTGATGAACGTGATTTGGGCACCAACAACTCGCTGAAGAGTCCACGCTGTCACATGACATCCAGTGTTCATTCCCAAAATCCTGTTACAGATTTGAATCAGTTTTACCCTGAAGGGAGTGAGACAGAAGAGCTACAGAAGCAGTGGATGACATTCCGTGTACTTCAGCTTGAAGAGCAAAAGTTACATATCAAATCCCAGAGGGTTGAGATAGAGAAGCTTCGCTTCAAGTGGAAAAGGAAAAACTGGAAGCAAGATATGGAACTAGACAGAATGAGGCTAGAAAATGAGTGCATGAAGCTTGAGAATGAGCGCCTGGCATTACAGATTAAGTGCAAGAAAATGAGTGCTGTTCAAAACAAAATGCTTCAGTAGCTTTTTTGGTCTTTCTTTTCTTTTTAAATGTCATTAATGTGGTATCTAATTCTTAGAAGAACCTGGATCTAGTTGTATCCCCCCGTGACTTTACCTTGACAAAATCATTGTAGTTTACTAGAATCCAATGAGTCTATTGGTGACAAATGAATTTGCTTTAGTGTTATGGAATGATGTAATGGTCATGCCATTCAGTATGAATCTTTCTTACTTTCCATCAGAATCATCAGTGCATAGCTGTTGTCGGGTGCCTTTACTTTCTTCCTAATACTCTGTTTGTACCAAAAATCTCTTCGTAAACTGTCAGGGTATGCAACCTCTAGGAAACTGCTTAGGTTTGTAGTTAGTATATATTTGATAAAGATCCATTCTCTTCTTGTATACTTATTGGTTATACATAATGCTAGTCCATTCAGGGATTTAAAATCATGTAGATGGAATTTTCTTGACGTAGTATATCATCACTGATAACTAAATGCTGACAACTGTTTTCTTTCCTTTCCTTTCCTTTTTTTTTCTTTCTAAAAATGGTGCAAGGTTTTAATAATCCATAATTGATTTGAGTTCCCTGCAAATGTTTTCATTTATTCCCCTGAGTCTTGGTTCTTTTACCATTCTTCAATAGTCTTCATACTCTTAGCTGCAATATTCAGAATGGTCGTTGCTGTTTCTCTTGGAAGGAACAGTCTGGGTGATGCAGAACACTATTAAGATTTAGAGGTAAAGTGGTTTGGAAGATTGAAAAAATTAAATTCCCTGGTCAAAGATCACAGAATTACTATAGTTGAGGGATGGCCTCGATATTGATGACTAGAAGATACTTCGTCATGCTGGTGTTGCATGACTATAGACTGCTACTTCTGTCACCAACATTGCCTTGCCTAATTGCGATTTTTTAGACTGCAAGATTCCAGGTTTGCTTTGATAATCTTCTTTTTGTATAGGACCTGTGGCTTGAATTCTTGAATCTTTGAAAAAAAGTAAGTAACAATTGAATTATCTTATTCATGCAGGGTTGTATAGAGCATCTAATCTTGGGTGTTTGAGCTGAGGAACATCCCTGCCCCTTTAT
The DNA here is from genome assembly GCA_963691705.1 of Viola odorata. Classification (NCBI taxonomy): domain Eukaryota; kingdom Viridiplantae; phylum Streptophyta; class Magnoliopsida; order Malpighiales; family Violaceae; genus Viola; species Viola odorata. The sequence continues at coordinate 11,299,759 of OY829545.1, forward strand.
TATGACTTTTGGCTGTAAGTTGTCCGTAAGTGCATCTTTAGGAAGTGATTTTCTATGACATCCCTGAAGCTATTGAAGTCCTGGACTGATATTGTTTAGGCCTTGAAGTGTAAGTGCAAACCCTCAATCTGTTATATCTACACCTGCATTACTTTGATACCATTTTCACCTTGCTAAAGTTTTTGAGATGGTCGTTTTTCCCAGTTTATATGCCTTGCTATTCTGCTATTTTCTGGGTTTTCCTTACTTTATCAGATCTATTGCGGTTTCGTAGACTGCAATTGACATGAAAACGAGAATATAATAACTCATGTTTGTGCATTTGTAGTTTTCTTTTTATTATTATGAAATTGGATATCAGCGCAATCATGATTCACCAGTCTTCAAAGCTTATGATGCCCATTTATACCGAGCCATGGATTTACTTGGGACTTCAATTAACATTTGCAATCTCTGTTCCCTTCTTATTCTTCAATATTGGTCATCCAGGTTCCTTTCGAATAGAGCGGTTACCTATGCCAGACCTATGTATTACTATTCAGGAGTTCTGAAATATGAAATGTACATAGCATGTCAATAATGGTTTCTAAGAAGATAAGACGGTATATTATCAAAGCTCCACCCTTGGATTTTTCTAGAGTCTTACGAACCCCAAAGCCATAAATCAGTTCTGGTCTCAATCAGCAGTCAGCATCTATTCTCAATTGTGCTCATCCATTAAGATGTCCCAGATTCTTTTGTCTAGGAAGTGCAAAAGCGATATTTAAAAAAAAAAAAGAGAGAAAATGAAGCCCTAGTAAAGCAATCCTTATAAAATCAATTACTCCAAACAAGAAAATCATAAGAAAATCAAATTTGTTGAGTTCTAGAAATTTCCTTGATTGACCTCATTATTGATTCAGTTTCAGGTTTATTAGTATTACATGAACAAGGGAGGACAAGCATTCAACTTTCTACAAATGGCGTCCCCACCTGTTTTTGTTAACTTATAATTCTCATCCTACTATGGATTCAAGTTCAGCACTCTATATCGCCTGAGCAGTTGAGGTCAGATTTTGCATTTCATTTCTGTGGTAGGGTTTCTGTTCCCAGTTAAGTCTGTTTGATAACTGGTTGTTCAGCGACGCTTACTCCGGTTGAGAGGAGTTGAAAACTCCTATCTTGACTTGGTGTCAAGCTGAAGCTCCAATAGTTCCTAGCATGCCAACCTTGAACAATTATTCATTTCATGATGTTGGTCATTCTGGCCTACACGTAGCAGACATTAGGGGTTATGGAAAGAAATTATGCATGTACTAAGATACCCATTATTTGCTCTTTGATATGGAAAGTGTAATCCTTAAATTTTCTATGACATTGTATGCATCCTAATAATTAGAGCACCAGATTGACATTTCCAGAGTGTGCAATCAACGAAGTTGAATAAACTAACTTAAACAATAGAGATTCCAACTATTCATTTAAATCCAATTTACAACTCGAAAAAAAAGGTCCCCAAATCCTAACGATCTTCCAAATTAGAAGTTTCATAAGCCGAGACCAGTAATTCAGCCAGTTATAATGGATATAATTTCTTACCAGAAAAAAAAGGATATAATATAACTTTTTACATATGCTGCCTACACTAGATGACTTTCACGTAGCTGTTTGCTTCGCAAAAATCAACAAGTGGCACCAAAGGTGTTCTGCGGTTCCCTGGTTGTGCTAAAATCAATGCATATGAATCCAAATATGCTTTAGGGAGTTTTTCCTTTGGGCGTTTCAGTTTTCTTCTGTACTGTTCAGTCACGTTAGTTCCACATCTGAATGTAACCGAAACAGAAAATGTTTCACGGTGAGATGGCCCTTTCCTTTTACTCACTGATATGTTGCTTGATTTTGCTATTTGTAATTGTTTTCTTAATCTGTAACTGGATATTATCTTCAGTTAGATTAATTTCTTCTCTAACAATCAGAAATGGGATGCATGAATAAAACTTGGGTGCTTGTTTGAATCTTTTGAATCTAATTCCTGCAAAATTTCCAATCTAAGTGTCGATCTTGCTTCAATTGTTAGATCCACACTTGGCTGTTCTTATAAATTTCTTGTAATAATATTTTTGAGCTGGATCTTTGCATGCAAGTGAAGGGGAGTGTTGTTTTGAGAGCACAAAACAATTGGCTGTAATTTTGCAGAAACAAAATAAATTCAACTGATTTGACTTTTACTCTGCAATCAGTATAACTATGGAAGATTATTCATCATCAGGTTGTTATATTTTGGCAGGGGACCTGCCTGGGTTTCAGGACTTACAAATGCCACTGCAGCTTCATCACACTCAAAACCCACAGGTATACCAACATGCTCCTATTTCCCAGTCTGAAGTTGAGCATCTCTTACCTCCGAGTGTATCGAATGGTCAAGGGCCAGAAAAATGCGGTTCCTTTTCCAATCATACCAGTAGTGAGAAAGGAAAACGTACTGCTGGTCACTTTGATGAGATCTATCATTCTGAAAGCAATGATGGACAACCTGATGGTGAAGTTGGAAAGGGATCTCCATGGCAGCGTATGAAGTGGACAGCGAAAATGGTAAAGCTTATGATTACTGCTCTTTCCTATGTGGGGGAGGAATCATCCTCTGACTTTATTGAGAGAAAGAAGTCCTCACTTCTGCAGAAGGTTGGGAAATGGAGATGCATCTCTAGAGTCATGGTGGAGAGAGGCTATCGTGTATCACCCCAGCAATGTGAGGACAAGTTTAATGATCTAAACAAGAGGTATAAGAGGCTGAATGATCTTCTTGGGAGGGGAACATCCTGTCAAGTTGTGGAGAACCCACAGCTTTTGAGTATTATGGATATACCTAACAAGGCTAAGGAGGAGGCAAGGAGAATTTTGTGCTCAAAACATCTGTTTTTCGAAGAGATGTGCTCTTATCATAACAAAAATCGAATGCATCTTCCTCATGATCCAGATTTACAAAAGTGCTTGCAATTGGCTCTGTTCGGAATAGCGGACTCCGGCACTCATCAGACCTGGAGGCAATCTGAAGATAATAATTCTCTCTCGGCTTCTGGAATCCAGGCTAATCATCAATTTGAAAGAATTGATAAATCTGCAAAGAAGTTGAAACAAATTGATGAAGCTGAATATCCAACTGCTGGTGGTCCCTGGAAATGTTTGGACTCTAGTAGCAAATTTGATTTTTCTTCTGGAAATAGCTATACTAGAGATTTCAACATGACTTATCCTGAAGGCAGTAAAAGAGAAGCTTCACAGAAACATCAGATGGCTCTCCATATCCTTCACTTAAAAGAGCAGAAATTACAGATGAAGTCCCAGATGCTGAAGTTGAGGATGAAGCAGCTCCAGTGGGGGATAATTAGCTGGAAACAGGACTGGGAGCTGGAGAAGATGAGGCTGGGGAATGAGCGTATGAGGCTTGAGAACCAGAGTATGGCGATCGAACTTAAGCGCAAGGAAGTGAGTGCCAAGGACAAGTGAATGGTTTGCTTTCTCTTATTTCTGTTTTTTTTTTTCGTTTAGTTTTCTCTTTCCTGTTTTTACTTGTGCTGGCCTGTTAAGACTTGTCATTTGAGGACTCGTTACTGACTGATACTGAGCATGCTGTCCTGTTTAGTTAAGTGCTTTCAGTAAATCAGTGGTCGCTTTATATGGTCTGTTGAAAAATAATGGTACCTCTTTAGGGTGTATGAGTTTTGGCCATAGTCATGTTGCTTGTTCCATCTTTCTTTGATGCTGGGTGGGTTATTCAGCTTTGCTTCACGTTTACTTATTTGAAAGTGAGGCTGCTAGCTATGAAAATATTTCTCCGTCGCTGGATGCTCTTCGGTTTTCAGTCTGTCTTCCCATCAAATTTCAAAATCTAGGTTATAAACTCATCGTTCTCTTGAATTTCTGGTTCAAAATATTTTTTTGAGGACAATTGATCAGTCTACCTTTACTTTTCATAGTCATAGTCTTTTCTCAGGGCGAACTACCCTTCCAGCCTTTTATTATAGAATTACTGTGTGCATATGATTCTGCTACGAAGTGTCATATGACTCGCTTTTACCTTTGATTAATTTATTTCGGTCGCATCATATTACGAACTCATGACCCTTAGGTTAATGTTGTGTGAAATAATACTAGAATGTTCGTCTCATTTGTCGTTATAGTATCGAGCACAAAAACTGTAACAGAAAATGGATAAATCTCCAACCAATCGAGAATCGATAATCGATTATACATCATCTCCACCCAGAATCGTTGATTCTGGGTGGAGATGATGTATAATCGGTTCTTGATTAATAGGAGATTTATCCATTTTGTGTTATAGTTTTTGTGCTCGAGTCGAGATTCAAGCAAACTATCATGAAAGAGTTAACTTTGGGACAGGAAAGGTAATTGAGAGAGATTGGAAAAGAAGAAAAATCAGCTTAATAGAAATTAATTAGTCAATACAAGAATCAAGAAATTAAGAAAAGAAAAAGAAAAAAGAGTACAGTAATTGCCATAACCATAAGCTAAACAATGAACTCTCCAGAATCTGACGTCACAATTCCAGAAAACGTGAGAAATTATACACTACTCTCCGCTTTTCATCCCTTAATTAATTAATTACTAATCGACTGCCATAATTAATTGGTTAATTAATTAATTAAGGGAGGCATGCATAAAAATGATAATAAAATAAATTAAGTATGAATCTCTTTCTTGCCATCTGACGCTGTTGTTTCATCAATGTCATCCTTAATGGCTTCAGCTGCAACCTCTTTCATTGTTGTTTCATCTAATTTTCCATCCTCATTATCTGCATTGCCAGCTTTCTGCTCCTCATCAGCACAACCAGTTGATGACTCCTCCTTCTTTGCTTCACCCTACCAATAAACATATAATCCAATTATTATATATTATAATTAATTACTAATTACTTTTTTTTAAATATATATATATTATTAATTATCATTAACAAACGAGTTTGTGTGCACAATTTAAAGATGGAATTGAATATATAGAAAAATATTCAATCTAATTTAATTATGAATGTGAAGAAATGAGATGATGAAATACCTGGTTGAGCAAGGATCCAAGAGAGTTCTCATTATTATTATTGTTTTCAGCCTTCTGATCTTCTCCTCCTTCAACGTTAACATCAACATCCTTCTTCTCCTCCCCATCATCTTTTTTGTCAACATGATCACCAGAGGAAGTATCGGTGTTCTGATCTAGTAATTGTTTAGGAGATTCTGGTGCAGGAACCGGAGCTGGTGCATGATTCCCACCTCCTGCAGTTTCAGCTCTCAAATCCTTTGGTGTACTTGCGCGCCCTCCCATATTCGAATTAATAACCCCTTCTTCTTCTTCTTCTTTCTTCTTTAATTCTATGTAAAAATCGATGAAATTGATCCTCTCACCTTTTTTTAATTAATTGGTTTGAGCACAAATTACAAAACAAGAGAGAAAATATATTAAAAAAAAAAAAAAAACAATTGTTATTAAGGTGATATAGAGCTTTCGTGGTTGCAATATTGCGCCCGCCGTTTTTATCTCTCTGGCTCTGGAACAATTTTAGGAAAATGTAATTGGTGGCTGGAATTAATTAATCATCAAGTTTTTCAAATAGTTTGGTTTTGTGCCTGTAAATTTATATATTTTGCTATTTATAGGTAAATGTTAGACTCGAATTTCAAACTCTACGGCTACTTTATACAACCAATCAATTTGTGTAATTTGAATTAATTTTTACAAGGGCAAGGTATACAAATAATAATAATGATTCTTTCGAAAAAAACGCATACAACAGGAGTACCTAAAATACATGTTATTACGATACTATGGCTTTCAAAGAGAGCGAGTGGGTAATGAAGCATTTTCATCCGGTTCCAATCGAAGCTATGATTTTTGCTTCAGGTGAACGCGTTGTTACGAAGAGGAAGATGATGAATTTGGTTAGCAGAAACTTGTTCTCAATCTCCACCTCTCCGAGAGGTCTTCGGCTTTAAAAAGCAGCTCCAACATCATCTAAGCTTCTGCAACTTAGGAGCGCTCGCAACCAAGTGCAGGACCATTGGTCTTGTCACTAATTAAAAATGAGGGAATTAAGTAATTAGTTTTCTTCTTTACTATAAACCAAATTTATTAATTAACTTAAATTGATAGAAGAAGCTTCTCTTGCTCTTGTTAATTATAATTAAATTAATTATTCATAACCTTTCATATTTTAGTCATCACCATCTCGAAGATAATCTTTAAATCTCCGCATAATTAATACTTAATTTAGCGATCATCTTAAATAGTTTATTTAATTTTCTTTGTTTTCAAGAATGAATTTGAACAAAATTAAGATACAGATTGAAATAGATTTTCTTACAAATATTATAATGATTACCTCTCAATTGGTTGTTCTGGTATGTCACTAATGTGAGGGAATTAATTAACTTTAATTGATAAAACCTCTCATCTCCTTCATCATCATCGTCGGCTGCTTTGAGAGAAACTAGAGCCATTAATGCGAGGAGCGGCGCTGCTTTGTGTTTGTGTTAATGTTTAGATGAATGAAATAAGGTGGCCTTTATATAGGGGAATTGCAATTGCTCACCCTAGCTAGGTTTTTAGGGATTGTGTTTAGTGTTTTACACGTAGCACCATCTCCGACCACATGCGCATTTATCTTTCCAAATATAAAATAAAATACAAAATAACATTTTAATTAATTTCGTACACTTCTTACTCCTTTTTAGAATTTGAGTACCACACTAGAAAATTGAAGTTTTCTACATTTTAGATGGACCTAAAATACTCTTTTTTCGTATTAATAGAAAATGCATTAGCGTTTAATTTTAGGTATATTATTTTCCAAATTGAAATTCAAATAATATGTATATATCTCGCTGCGTGTATATCTATAAAATAGTTGTTTTAAAGTGAATTTTTCTTATATAACATTCATCTGATCAATTCCATATATACTTACGCCCTCACGAACGTATGCATATATAGGGAATAGTCGCTTCAAAATGAATATTTCCTAAATAACATCTATTCAGGTTCATTTTATCTATATTCGCAAATTTATACTCAACCACTTATGTTTGATCATATCTTTCTACTTCTTTAACATGCTATGTCAAATTATAAGAGATTGCATTCCATATTGGTGTATTCAAGTTTATTTGTTAATATTTTTTATTTATTTCATGATATAAAAAAATTACAGGAATAATAAACATATGAGTTTTTGAAATATGATTGATTTGGTATAGGCCAGGAGAAAAAAGGAAATCGAACCTGTCAATTTTTACTGGTGAACTTTATTGGTAAAATATCAGCGACTAATTTGGCAGTTTGAAGATGGAAATTAAATAAATTATGACAATATGTATGTGATTTGATTTGAGATTGATAATCATTTGTTACAATATATGTTGAACCTCCTCGAGGCATATCCCCTAATTACAATTCTTTCAAACCGGAATTTAGCAAATGAATGTTAATTACGTTACCAGGACTCAGTGCTCCCTTTGATTTAATTAATTTTTATTGCCATAAAAACTATACTAAAGGCATTTTCCATCATATCTTGCCAAAATTCAACTAACTCCCTCATCGAAAAATATATAGCCGGCTATGCACTAGAAGAAACAAATGCAAGGATGGATAAAATAGGCCGCAAATTGTCATCATCAAAAAACTGAACTGGTCCTGTACATTTTCCTTGACGCGGTTCAAGTAATTTAATTTACAATTTCATACTATTGTTAGGACGGACGGCAGGTACAGTATAAATGAAGAGCATGCATGTGCAGTTTTGCCTCACACCTCAAAACACAATTAGCTAGCACCATTACTTCACTCAGGCCGATTGAGAGAGCTATAGCTAATACTCTAATTGCTAATATACAATTCAAATGGCTGCCCGTTTTCTTTTCCTCGGATTTCTTGCACTAATTGCATTCACCTTTGCCGCCCAAGCAGATGATTCGAAACCACTTCAAGATTTCTGTGTGGCAGACCCAAGTGCCCAAGGTATTATAGTCTACCATCTCATGTATATTCTTTCTTGTGCACAATTAGTTGTCTGTTCAAAAAAGTTTCTGTGCCATTTAAAAGTGGCCGATTACAAGCAAGAATGAAACATGTTACACTTGCTCATCAATTTGGGTGCGCAATTATAACCACTTTTCAACATCTCATGTTATTATATATGTTTTTTATTATCATATGACAGTTTCGGTGAACGGTATGGCTTGCAAAGATTCCAAAATGGTTAAAACTGAAGATTTCTTCTTCGCCGGACTCCACCTGTCCGGCAACACGACAAATGCAGTACAGTCCAGGGTAACACCGGTGGGTGTAACCCAAGTGCCTGGCCTAAACACTCTAGGAATCTCTCTTGCCCGCATCGACTATGCACCGTCAGGAATCAACCCTCCACACGCACACCCACGTGCCTCTGAAATCTTGCTAGTCCTACAAGGCACTCTTCAGGTTGGATTCGTGACATCTAACATTGGTACCGCGAACAATCTATTTACAAAAGTGCTAAAGGCAGGAGATTTGTATGTGTTCCCTGTGGGTCTTGTCCATTTCCAGAAAAATGTTGGGACTGGCAATGCTGTTGCAATTGCAGCTCTGAGCAGCCAAAACCCAGGTGTCATCACCATTGCGAATGCTGTTTTCGGATCTACAGCACCTATCCCAAACGACATCCTTGTGAAGGCGTTTCAATTGGATGTGAATGTTGTCAATTACTTGCAATCCAAGTTCTGAGAAAACTAGCATGAAAGAAAAAAGTGCAAGGAAAATTCGGATAACTAGTTTCTTTTTCTTTGTGTTTCAGTTTCGTTGATTGTTAATTTTATCTTTTATTTTTTGTATTGGTTGATTCTCAAGATATTGTTGTTATACTTTTTTTTGTGATTGATGTGTTTACACTTGTCGTATACTGTCTTGAACAATAATATAATAATACTTTCAATTTTCTTTTTAGCATAATAATACTATTCTCTACATATGTTTAGAGGGTACCGATATAATTATTCAAATTTACGGGTTTAGTTCATCCTTGGCGGAAGTGTTATTTTCATTTTGGATACCATTTTCAATGGTTTCTCCCCTTATCCAGAACTTGTTGGTGGACTAATTAATCGTGTCATTTTGTTGACCCTGGTCCTCTTTGCTTTTCCCCCATAGCACAGCACACGATTAGGGCAGCTCCCAATATGCTGAAATTTTAAAAATTAGTTGTAAATCTAATAATATTTTAATATGACGTGGAAGGAAACATTTTTACGAACTAATTAATTAAAATGTCACCAAAAAAAGAGTAGACTAAAATAGTGCAAATTGAATAAAGATAAAATATAAAATTAAATTACCTTCCAAGGTATAGTTTCTCGTCTAGCAACAGAGATCCAACCAGCGCAACCAGGACAAGTATCAATGGGCTGAAAATTGAAACAAATAACGGACCTTTTATCCGTACACACCATGCTATCAGAGTTATCATGAACCCTGATCCCACTATTCCCTGAATTAACATATACATATTAATTTACGCGTCAAATTGTTTTCCACCAAATGTTATAATCTAATAATAATTTCATTTTCTTATAACTTGTTTAATACTCCCTCCGCTCCCTATTAAACGTCTTTTACTATTTGCGCGCGCATCTGAAGGAGGTCGGATGACTCACTATTTGACTCCGAAAAATTTCGTACTTTTTTTTCGAACGTACGTGCATCCTTAACGTACGTTCGAAAAAAAATACGAAATTTATCGGGGTCAAATAATGAGTCATCTGACCTCCTTGAGATGCGTGCGCATATAGTAAAAGACATTCTTTGGGGACCGGAGGGATTACTATATATATTCTTTTCTAAAGCTTGTTTCGGACGTAGTTGCATGTTGCATCGTTCGATTTTGTAACGTATAATTCAAATCATGATCTTATAACATCGTTTTCATTCGCGATAATAAATATTTAGGTCAACATACCATGTAAGCTACAGTGAGAAGCCTGAGATTCCATCCCAATTTCCACTGATTCCAATCTCTTTCGACAAAAAGGCCGAAAGCAAAAGCCTGAAGTGTTCCCATCAAAGACATCAAGGTTGTGCTTGTGTATGGACATGGATATGCTACGCTCATTTTAGCCTGCATGTTAAACAATAAAATTAAAAATATATATATTTATGCAATAGTAATTAAATGAATTTAGAATTTAGAAAGAAGAAAAAATCATTAGATGGTTATAGTACTGCTATTTGTAAAAGCAAGATTGACCGTGTTCTCATTCATACTGAGTGGCACACGAGATTCCCCCACCTTCAGTTAACAGCTATGGGGAAGAACTCTTCTGACCACACACCCTTGCTGCTGTCTTACGACCGTGTTGACTGGGGCCCAAAACCCTTTAAAGACTTGGCAGCATGGTGGGACACAGAAGGCTTTAAAGAAGTGGTAGCTGGGCTGTGGGATGAGGCTACTGACATTTTCCCAGGTAACTTTCAAGTGCTGAAAAAATTGAAATGGCTAAAACATAGACTTAGAAGCTGGAACAGGGATGTTTTTGGGAACATAGATTATAAAATCAGGGAGCTCCAGGCTCAGGTGGAATACCTCGACATTGAAGCGGAAAATAGAGACTTATCTGTTTCTGAGCATCAGACCAGAGAACTGAGCACTGCCGAATTATGGAAGAAACAAGACCAAGCTAGTCGTATGTGGCAACAGAAATCGAAGGTCAGGTGGAACGTTTATGGAGACAGAAATACCAAATACTTTCATCAGGTGGCTCGATGTACGATCAGGAGGAAAAACATTACTGAAATTTTAGATCAGAACAGCAGACTCATCACTCCTAACGACATCAAAGCATCCGCGACAAGGTACTATGCTGATTTCTTCAAATCAGTTCATTGGGAAAGACCTCGGGTCCCTATTTTGGCCTTTAAAAAACTGACGGCAGACCAACAAACTTGGTTGGACAGAGAAGTCTCACGAATAGAAATTTGGGAGGCGGTTAAACAATGTGGTCCGGACAAATCTCAAGGGCCAGACGGGTTCTCCTTTCTTTTCCTTCAGAAAGCTTGGGACATAGTCGGTCACGAAGTGACCTACCTGATTTCAGAGTTCTTCAGGACTGGTGTTTATCCTAACGGTGCTAATTCATCTTTCCTAACCCTCATCCCGAAGGTCAATGCTGCTAAGAAATTCAGCGAGTACCGCCCGATTAGCCTCGTACATAGCATTTACAAAATCATAACGAAGATTTTAGCTTCTCGCCTTGGGACTGTGATCAATTCCGTTATCAGCGAACCTCAACATGGTTTCTTAAAAGGCAGCAGTACTTTAGATTGTGTCATGACTGCCAACGAGGTCACCCATCACCTGAGATCGAGTCAAAGACAGGGTCTTATGCTCAAGCTCGACTTTGAAAAGGCCTACGATTCAGTCGAGTGGCAGTACCTTGACGACGTGCTTAACCATATGGGGTTCAGCTGTAAATGGAGAAGTTGGATCAATCAATGCCTAAGTACTGCTAAAGTGTCTGTCCTTATCAACGGATCGCCATCCTCTGAGTTCGGAGTGGGGAGAGGATTGCGCCAAGGCTGCCCTATGTCTCCGTATTTGTTCAACATAGCGGCAGAAGGCCTGCACCAATTATTTTCCAAAGCGAAGGGGGAAGGTCTGCTTCAAGGGATCAGGAATGAATCTCACGGATGGGATATCACTCACCTGCAGTTTGCTGACGACACTTTAGTCTTCATGAATAACGACGAGGAGGAGATTCAGTGCGTTAAAGGCCTCTTGAGATGGTTCGATGCTTATTCAGGTTTGAAAGTTAATTATTTTAAAAGCACTCTGGTTGGCATTAACATTTACAGAGCCTTGGGTGAAACAATGGCGAGGAGAGCTGGTTGTAAGTACGAAGTATTGCCGTTCAAGTACCTCGGGTCCTTCGTGGGTATGAATCCCAAGAGAGTGAAAAACTGGGACTTCCTGCTAGAAAACTTTCGAAAGAAACTGGCCACATGGAAATGGTCGCTGCTTTCTCCTGGAGGAAGAACGACTCTCATCAGATCTGTTTTAACGAGTATTCCGGTGTATAGTATGTCCATCTTCCGAATGCCAAAAAGTGTTTTCAGCAAATGTGAACAAATTATGCGGCGTTTCTTATGGAATGGAGACGAGCAGAAGCGTGGGTTGGCAAAAGTAAAGTGGACGAAGTGCATTTGGTCGAAGGATCTGGGAGGCTTGGGATTAGGCTGTTTAAAGACCCGGAACGAGGCGTTTCTAATGAAATGGCTATGGAGAGTGCTAGCGGGAGAGAAGAAAAAATGGATAGAAATTGTCAAGAATCAGTACAACATCTCAACCTTAGGTGACTTATGGACGAGTCAAAACAAAAAATTATCTGCTACTTGGCGAGACATCATTGATGTTTGTGGGAGGAGCTCTTCTTTATTTGGATTTTGGACAGCTAATACAAAGTTATCGTTAGGATCCGGTGAGTTTGTTAAATTCTGGTGGGACCCTTGGGCTTGTGATTACCCCCTAGCTCTAAAATATCCTCGCTTACACTCCCTAGCTCGTACTCAGACGGGATCAGTTAAGGCTCAAGGCAACTGGGTTGGTGATGAGTGGCAGTGGAAATGGGACTGGAGACGAGCTCTTTTTGAGTGGGAAGTTGCAGAAGTTAACGATATGAGGTCTCTCCTTCATGCGCCTGATAGATCGGAGAACTCTCATGGCTTGAGCTGGATCCTAGAACCATCCAAGAACTTCTCCATAAAATCATTTTGCTCTGGTATAGAACAGATCCGTCATGGTCAAAGACGGAATCACTTTCTCTCTGCTTGTTGGCGTGGCCACATACCTTACCGTGTGGAATTTTTTACTTGGTTGGTCTTACAGGAGCGGATTGCCACTAGATCGTTTCTTCACCATCGCCAAGTCATTACTGCAGACAACAATTCCTGCCCTTTATGTGATGGCCAAGTAGAGACTGTGCATCATCTATTTCTTCATTGCGAACGGATAGATGAGATGTGGGGAGCAATATTTCAGTGGGCAGAAATCAGGTGGACCAGACCGCAACGAATAGATGAGTTATGGCACAGCTGGACCGACATTCTTCCAACCACGCAACGGGAAACTAAAGACTTGTGGAGGATGCTCCTAAGTGCGATTATATGGACTGTTTGGAAGCACCGAAACTCCACAGTGTTTCGTCAGACTACGATCAGACCTCACCTTATATTCCACGATATATTTACCACGTGGCACTACTGGATACGAAATAGAGATCGGAGCTTCCCGTACACTGCATCTCAGATGACCTTTTCTCCCATTTGGCTGCAAGTCTGGGGTCGTTCCCCAGATAGTGGAGTTACGTGATTTCTTCTGTTTCCAGTTTGCCTTAGTCTAGTTCTTTTCTATCGTGCTTTGCCTGGATTGTGAGTAGTTTAGGTTGCTGCTTTTTTCTCTGTAAACTTGCTTGGTAGGCAGTGTTAGCTGCCTCTTTTTTCTGTCATGAGCTTCATGATAGTTTTCTCTATATATATTTATCAGCTTATTTAAAAAAAAATAAAAAAAAATAATTAATTGATTAATTATATGGATTAATTAAATTATGATGACCTGAATAATTAGCCATAACGCAAAGCCGAAGCAACTTAACAAGGCCAGCAAAGAGCCCAAGACATGAGTATCTGGTCCAGGCCCAGGTCCATGGATTTCTATATTGCTCAAGAGATCAACATTTGTGGAGAGAGACTTTAATTCTTGCCCTTTGTAAAAATGTGAGCACCATGGCACCACCAATTCCTACCATCGTCCCCACCACTTTTGCCTTTCCCGCCATAGTAGCTAGCCCCACCTTCTCTAATCTACAATATTTCTCATGCCATATAGGTTATACTCAATATATTTCAATGTTATTATTTGGATTATTAGTTAAAATGAATAATTTAGACATCAAACTAACGTAATAATTAAATTTTATTCCATAAATGTCGATCGAGGATTAAATCTAGGGGAAAAAACATAAAAAAATGAAGTATATATAATTCGCTAAACTTCAAAAACCCTATAATATTATTTCATATAAAAAATAATCTAATACATAGTTTTAAGAACACAAAAACGTATATGATAAATTAATTTAGAGTGATGAATTAATTAATTTTGTATATGATTAATATATACCCGAATGAGATGGCTAATATGAAGGTGATGGCTGGCCCCAGATTACTCACAGGCTCACAGCACAAGCGAATGTCACGGACGTTAAGTTTAAACTTTCCACGTACAAATTCTGAGACAATGATCCCCTGCAACATGCAATTGCATCAGAACAATTAGCCATTTGTTTCATTTTTATTTATTTATGTTTTAGTTTGCATGTTTCTCAGGTGAGAGAGAGTCGTGTGTAAAGACTTGTTTGGTTTTTCATTAGGAAATTAATCATTTTTAGTAAAAGCAATTGATCACGCGTTAAAAGTAAAGTAGAAATCGAATAAGCAGGTCACAAATTGCCTTTACTATAGTAATCTATACAAGCAAAATACCAAGTATTATAGAATGACAAACTTTTGCAAACCCTGCAACTAAAATTGTTCATTTATTGGAAATTGTTTCATTAATTATTAATTTGTGGATTATATATATAGCTAATTATTAATTTGGAGCAAGAACAACTTACCCAAACAAGCCACAAAGAAATGCTTGAAAGAGGACCATCCATGTGAGTTTAGGCCTCCTTTTTCTGAGACAATTATCAGTCATTTGGTGGAAGTGTAATTAGCTGTATATATATAATTAAGTGGGAAATGAAAGTGGCTTAATTACCTCTCAAGGGATAGGGCAAGAGGAAGCATGAAAAGAGTTGCAAACAAGAACCTGTAGGCAACAATCCCCGGTGCGCTCATCCCTTGACTGGCGGCCACTTTGTAGAACAAATTAACACCCGCAAACGCAAATTGAACCACCACCATCACCACCGTCGGCTTCAACCCGTTTACCCATTTATAACAAACATCATTTCTCCTCATCATCATTATAAACCAATTAATTGGGGTTATAAATTAATGCAAATATGCTACCAATATTTATAAGGGCCTTAGGTCGTGGCATGTGTCTTAAAAGTTAAAATCTGATAAGAAGCCAACTGTATACTTTATGATATCCACCAAAAGTAAAAAATCAAACGCACTGTCCAAGTGTTTCATTTAGTTAAATTGTTTGAGGATATATATGGAGGTTCGTAATTAAAAATTAGAAAGTGGATAAAATTTAAGTTCCGAAATTACTATTATAATCTTTGTTTCTCTCACTTGATCCTTTCATCTAACGGTAGGAAAGTGTTTATGCAAATAGTATCCGCACACTATAAGAGATGGCAAAATGACTTTTTTAGTATAATTTATTTTTTCATGCTAATAAAAGTTATAAGTTAGAGGATTCAAATTTGAGACTTAATTCTTTATTATTTTGAAAAAAATACTGGTGAATATTAGTTTATTAGAATTTTACCAGTATCTTTGCTTTAAAATTTTAGAAGCTAATTTTCCACTCCTGCACAGAAGATCAGTTAGACATGGAAACCATTGCAATTGTCTAAATGTAACCTTATTGAATGCGACGCTTACGTAACCAAATAAAACTTAATCGCACCATGAGGCATGAGAGAGGAACAACTGAGTGATGGACGTTTAAGAAGCCCAGGATAGTTTAATTCTAATATTGGGCCTAATATCGATCTGGTTCTATCAAGCCCATTCTTTTTTCTTTCTTCCGCGGTGATATATATTAATATCACCACTCACCAGTGACACCGCCACCACAACTAATGAGGTATACAGATTTTCTCTATTTTAAATTAACCAATTTTAAATTAATATATTTTAAATTAATTAAATTAAATTTTATAATTTATGAAAAAATTAAAAAATATCAACTATGACATTGGAAATTGAAAATAAGCATCTAAAAAAATAAAAACAACCAAATTAAATAACTAAAAAAATTCGGAAAGAGTACTATTTATAATCATAACTTAGACGTAAAACATTGATTGTGGACGTCTACAATTGGGCACCTCTAGCGGTATTTAATTAATTTATTGTATAGTATATAGTATATACGGAAAAAACTTGAGTACATCATGATTTAGGATGATGACACGTGTTCCAAATAGTGCCCAAGAGTCTTAGGGGCTGTTTAGTTATGGAGAATTTTCTGAAAATTTTCTGAAAATTTTGCAAAACTGGAAAATTTTGCAAAAGCTGTTTCACAGCCATAATTTTGCAAAATTTTCTGTTTTGCAAAAAAAATTTATTTTTTTTATTTTTTTACTCTAGTTCAATAAATCAATATTATTAATCTAAAAAAACAATAATGTTATTTTAAACATATCTACCCTTGTAATTTATGTAAATTGATACAAATTGTGCTAAAAATACTTCATAATTGATATTTAACTAACTAATACTCTTAATTAAAATTATACGAGTAAAATTCAATATTTAACATCGTAATTAGGGGTGGCAAATGGGTAGGTATGGGTGGGGATTAAATGGGTATGGGTGGGTATGAGTATCATACCCATTTATTACCCATATAATTTTTTAAATGGGTACCCATACTCATTTACACCCATTAAATTATACCCACCCATTTAGACCATCCACAGCCGCGGGTGTTAAATTTAGGGTGCTATTCACTTTCTCCCACTGCCACATCAACTTAACACCCAACCAAAAAGCATTTAACACCCACGCGCTCACAGCAGGGGATTATTCAGGGTGTTAAAAACTTTCTCTTCCTTCCACATCATTTATCATATACCCCACCATATTTTTCATTTCTTTTTCTTATTAAATTTATAATTACTATAATAATTACTTTTTATAATATAATAAATAATAAAAGCATTTAAAAAATAAGAAAATGAAAAAAAATGTAAAAAAATAAGAAAATTAAAAAAAGCATTTAAAAAATAAGAAAATGAAAAACAAATGTAAAATATTCTGATTTTTTTAAGTGTCCAAATAATACAAACCTAGTCTCAATTTATAGATCTCAAAAAAATTAAAAATAATGGTATATTTTTTATAAAATTATTTTCAGTATTTATTATAAAAAAACTCTTTTAAAAATTGAGGGGGGAAAAAAATAACAAGACAGCCAATGGCAGCGCGCCACGCGTGCTGCCATTGGCTGTCTTGTTATTTTTATTTTTATTTTAAAAGAAGGCCTGACAGTGGGGTTTCCACTGTCAGTTTAGTCCGGTATCAAAATTTTGATACCGGACTCATCCTACTCAGCTTTTAACCTTTAATTGATACCTGCTGCACCCACAAAATAACATTTGACACTTAATTGATACCCAATTGACACCCTGCTGCTGGTAGTCCCATTTACACCCATTTAAATTATATCTACTTAATAATTTTTTTTAATTAAATAAGATTAAAATTATTATGTTTGATAACAAAGTATAGATTTTGATAAAATTTGACTAAGTGACTCGATTTTGACTATGTATGATGGTTTTATCGTTTAAGCTCGAGTTTGACCATTTAGTCTCGGGTTTGACCATTTAGGCTCGGATTTTATCGTTTAAGCTCAACCTTTTTTCCTTCTACAATTTAGATTTGTTAGTTTATTGGTCTGTTTAGTCATGGAAAGTGAGAACTCTCCTGGATTGTACTTAATTACAAAGTAATTATATATTTTTTATAATTAGAGCTGATAAATAAGAAATTATAAATTAATGTACTTAATTACAAAAAAATTATTTATCGAATAAATTAATGTTATTCTATGAAAAATTAAATCAAGAATGAAAACAAGAAATTGATAATCATTTTTTTTAATTTTCCGGAAGAAACACGAATCAATTACAATAGAATTAAAATTTCACACATAAACATATTCTACAATGTGGGCCTTGCAATGCAAATTATGTACTCAACAATTACAATAGCAACTCCAGCCTCTCTAACTTAAAAAAAATATAAGATTTAATTTAATTATAAGAAAGCTTAAGTCTAAATTTATATATTTATTTCAACATTAATGATTTAATATTAATTATAAGAATAGTTATGAAAATTTTAAATTAATTTTAAAATATTTAAATAATTTTGAATGGTCTATAATCATGATTTTTTCATGCTTTAAAGAAAAAAACCATGAGTAATCTTATGAAAAGTATAAAACCCATTTTTTTTTTTAAAGAAAAAAGAAAAATGGATATAGACTTACTCATCTTCAGATGAGATTATGTTATTATAGTTTTTAATTTATTTTGTTCATTATATAAATTAAAAAAATTGAATTTGTTTAAAAAATTAAAATAAAAAAGATGAGAGAGGGAAAAGAAGGAGAGGGTTTTGGTTTAATTGGTTACCCATTGGGTACCCATTACCCAACCCAATAAAACCCACCTATTTTAGTTTAAATGGGTATATTGCCCATTTCTACCGATTTAAAAATTGCACAGACCTATTTAACATCCATACCCATTTAAATTAGTTGGGTATGGGTAGATTTTTGCTACCCCTAATTGTAATGAATCTGATAAATTGAATTTTTTTATCATTGTAATGAATCTTAGAAATTGTAATGGCGAAGGTTGGGAAGGTACTGGTTGGGAAGGCACAACTAATGATTCACGCGTTTTTCTTGATGCATTAACTAGACCAGATAATGCTTTTCCTATGCCCGCAGCTGGTAAAATATTATTTTTGTAATTCATAACAATATTTATTAGTTGTTACATTAATGGTTTACTACAAATATTTGATTGTTATTTATATTTGGCAGGCTACTATTATGCAGTTGATGCTGGTTATCCAAATATTCCTGAATTTTTAGCTCCTTATCGTGGTGAACGGTATCACTTAAATGATTTTCGTGGACGAGGAAGGATAACAAGAAAATATGCATTGTTTAACTATCGACATTCGTCATTGAGAAATGTGATTGAAAGGGCTCTTGGCGTTCTGAAGGCTAGATTTCCAATCTTAAAGTCCATTCCAAATTATCCTCTTCGTCGTCAGAGGCAAATACCTCTAACTTGTTGTACACTACACAACTTTATTCGAATGGAAGATAGAGCTGATCAACTATTCACAGAATATGGTACAAAAGGTCAGCAAAATTTAGACGAGAACGAAGCTAATGTGACACGAGAAGGTATTCAAGTGGATATGTCCCAACAACAACTAATGAATGACGTTAGAGAAGATATTGCAAATCAATTATGGTCTCATTATAATAATTGTTAGAATATGAAGAAGTAACAAGTTAAATCAAGTATGTTTTGAATGTTTAAATTTGTAGTATTCATGTCATGAACAAATAATTTAAGACTATTTTATATGTATTTTATTTTCATGAACGGAAATATTATATTTATATTTAATTTTTAATTCCAATTTTGGATTTTACATTTTTTTTTGGAATTTTTACATTAATTAATTTTCTTTTGGATTTGTACTATTTTTTTGAACAAATAATTTCATGTCCAAATAATTGCAGACTATTTTTACATATTTTTGTGAATTTTTACATTGTTTTGGGAATTTTTACATTTTTATGAATTTTTTACATTTTTTGGATTTTTTACATTTCTTTTGGGAATTTTTACATTTTTTAGATTTTTTTGGGAATTTATACATTTTTTCTAAATTTGTAGTGTTGATTCTGAAAAATCGTTTTGCAATTGCAAAACTTCAAATATGGCGTTTGCAAAATTTTCTAAACTTGAAGTGTTAATTCTGAAAATCTGTTTTGCAATTGCAAAATTGAAAAATTTGCTGAAAATTTTCCATTTGCAAAATGTTGCTGTGAAACAGATTTTGGAAAATATCTAACTTTTGGAAAATTTTCAAAAATTTTCCAAATTTTTTTTCTTCTCCTAAATGGTTTGTACTTTTGAATTTAGACATAAATATATTTAGAATATTTATATTTGATTTTTAACAAACTTAAAATAGGCTACTATTTAGTTTTTTTTTTTTTCAAAAAAATATTAGCATTGTTTTTTAATTAAAATAAAATTGATTTAACAAAAGTAGTAGCTTTTGTTTTTCAAAAAAATAAGAAATAGTTGTTAGGTGAATACGATTTCGAATTTTCTAAGGCTGAAAAATGCATTTTGCAAAACAGAAAACATACAGTAGCTGTGAAACAGAATTGAAAATTTTGTAAAATTTTCTGTTGTTTTGCAAAAACAGAAAATTTCCGTTAGTAAACGCAGCCTTAGGTTCTTTATTTGCCATTGCCAGCTGTCTCTCCTACGCTCTCTGGTTGATCATCCAGGTAATCAATTAATCAATCAATTGTTTTGATATATGGTAGATTAATTTACATATATGGTACTCCCTCCTTCCCCAATTAAATGTCGTTTTAGCTTTTACTTTTACTGTTTCGGAACGTATCTTAAGACGGCCGGAACAGTCACTATTTGTGACAATTTTACCCCGATTTTTTTCTCAGAAGTACGTTAAGGATTAACGTACGTTCGAAAAAAAGTACGGAATTTTTTGGGGTCAAATAGTGCCTCATCCGACCTCCTCGATATGCGTTCCCTACTGAATATTGGGATGTGAGAAAGATATTTAATTGAGGAAGGAGGGAGTATATATTCTAGGCTAAAATGAGTGCAAAATACCCTTGCCCTTACTCGAGCACGGCGTTGATGTCTGTAATGGGATCAATTCAGGCAATTGTTTTTGCTCTTGCATGGAAAAAGATTGGAAACAATGGAAACTGGGATGGAATATTAGACTCCTAACCGTTGCATACTCGGCATCTGGACTGATGGTAACTCTCATCGCTTGGGGTGTGCGGATGAAAGGCCCGTTATTTGTTTCCATTTTCAACCCTCTCATGCTTGTGCTGGTTGCCATTGCCGGCTCCATCCTACTGGACGAAAAACTTCACCTTGGAAGGTAAATATAATAACCAGAATTATTATATTTTCACAAAAATAAATAAATATGAAAAAAAGTTATAAGGCCAGGCATAATGTAAGCCCATAAAAGCCCAAGCCCAATCTGAAGTGCAATCTCAATTCTTAGGTGGGACTAAGTTTCTTTATATTTTTCCAGTAAAAACACCCCTTTTGCATCTTTCTCAAACCATTTCTTAGATAGACTTCTATGTAAGTCACGGAAAATAATCTGAACAAAAAAATGAATTTATTTTAAAATAAATAAAAAATTATAACTAAAACGACATGTATTTTGTGTTAATTTGTGGTGATGAAATGACAGCGTATTAGCAGGAGCGTTGATTGTTTGCGGGCTGTATTTTGTGCTATGGGGTAAAAGCAAGGCGATGAAGAAGACGAACCAACTCTTCCCATCAACAATTTTGAGAGTTGCCGACGACACTGTGCTCCAAATTAATGCCATTACTTCTTCTGATGATCCAATACTGCCACAAATCAAGACTACTACTACTACTGTAACAATAGAAAGGGCAAATCATTTGTGACTTTGGGCCTCCGGATTTGTACTTTTGGGCCTTTGTTTTGGTCCAAACTTCTACCTTTCGGCTTCCATCTGTATTTTTACTTTTGTATGCTCTCTTGGCCCATCCGATTGAATTCAAACAAACTCATATTGATTTGCTATATATATATAAAAAAACAAAAAACAAAAATTGTAGATTAATTAGTTAGATTAATCACTCACACCAACATATGTGGGTTGATCTTCATCCCCAAAACATGCAATTTATATTAGAGGAAAAAAGTGATTGAAAAAAAGAAGGTAAATTAAGATGATAATTATTTCATTGAAACCTATATAGTTATCGTATCGATAGTAAATTCAGGATGATCAATGAAACGTAATTGACAACATTAGTTTCACTCGAAACATGTTTATAAAAAAAAGAAAAGGAAAGGAAATTGGTCAAAGAAGTCTTTTTACCAGTAATCTTTTAGGCGGCCATAGGTTTCTATATAAATGAAGAAAAAGAAAAGATAAGGTGAGAAAAGGAAAAAGAAAAAGAAATACCAAAAACAAGAAGTAGCTACAAGAAGATCGAAGATGATGAAGATGAGGAAAGAAGTGATGGCTGCAGTTGTGATGGCGAGTCTCATCTTCTTGTCAAGTGTTGATAATGTCAGGTCTGATGCTTCTTCTGACTGCAACGATGGTTGCACCACGGCCTGCGTTCAACCAAACAGTACGTAATTTTCTGATTTTATTTATTTATTTTATAAGAGAAATTTAAAGTATGGGAATTTATTATTGTAATAAGTATTATAGATCGGAATTAATATTTTTTGTTCTTTTATTTATATATTTATTATTTTTAAGGCTGTATGAGGTTGAAAATCTTATCAATCGCATATCGATATTAGAAATGAGATATTAAGCCTTAAAAATCTCACATTTGTGTCATTCACCACTCCACTTATGTGAGTACCGAGTATCCATGAAGTCTAAATTAGTACTCCAAGAGTACCAAAATATTTGGAAGCGCTAACAATTAAGTAATGGGGTAATAGTACATTATGCATCTGAACGAAAAATAAAGAACTCTCATTGCCTCATGAAATCACATTTTACCTCCCTTCTTAAGCAACAGACAACTTTTATGATGAATTTTAAATTTGAGACTAACCTCGCTCGAGTATTATCGACTCTTAAAAACAGTCTAGTCTAAGACTCGAATTCAAAATCTTATTCAAGGTACGTGACTAAAACTTCATCACAGCATCACGAATACTAACCAAAAAAGAGAAGGCACAAGTATAAAACCAACCTACTATCTAGAATCAAGAGGGAAAGAAAGGGGGGCAAAAATCAATTCGAAAAGGAGAGATGCACTATCATGTCATCATCCTCGCTCGACACATTCACCACATCTTCAACACCAAGATCAGTACAGAGGCAAAATACCAACCGAAAAACAGCACGATCTCCACAAAATGAGCAATTGAAACAAGTTTAACACCAAGGCTTAAGCTTTTCTTTCTCATGACTAAAATGATCACAGCAACTGCACCCAGAAATTTATCAAAATATAATGATGGGTAGTGCAGCGCAACCGCGCACGAGACCCCACTCGAGAGAGAAAGAGGAGGTAGGAGAGAGCATAAAACATCTCATTTTTCATTAATCGCTATTAAACCGACTCTATATTTCTTTTCTATATGGGATGTGCCAAATTCTTTTTTTTCTAATTGAAGCCTCAACAAAACTGGCACGTCCCAAACAAGAATCAAAGCAGGAAAAGGAAAGAAAAAAGAATTGTTACATTTTCGTTATTTCCTACCTCGTCCTCTGCAGAGATACCACATACTAACCCTCCTTACAGAAACAATTCCCAGCGTGCAATGATAGACATATCGCCATCTCTATCACCAATTTGGCACCTGAAAAAATAGACTTTCATTCGACCATGTGCCAAGCTGCAATAGCCATTTGCAAGTTCACTGTCCGGGACAGAGTAACTGGATACCCTGTTGGCTAAACCTCACAAGCCAAAAATTCAATTCAAGTCTATACATCAATCCTAGCCAATGTCAGTATAATCTGGTAATAATGAACAATCATCAAGGCCTAAGATCAAACCAGGATCATAATTGTGTGGGACAGTTTCGAAACATCCCATTTCAAATGAAAGTTCATTATCCGTCCATAAAGTAGAATTACTATTCATTTCGCCGGAGCAACCTTCTTCAGTGACCGCTGGTGTTAGGTCAAACCTCAAATTGGGGTCCCTAGATGAAACAGTATACACCACTGGTTGGAATAGTGACTCGCCCTGCTCCATTGAAGTTTTCTTTAGCTTAGAACTTGGTGGCTTGCTCAGCTCAGTGACACAGAGCTTGTGCTTTCCCAAGGAATGTAGTTTTGAAGATGGTCTCAACTTTACATCATTTGCTGGGAAGCTAGTTGAAGTGCAACCAGCCAGACAACCTTCAACATAAGCTTTAGCTCCATCCCTGAAAAAGAGGATTTTATTAGCAACTTAAGAATCTATCCCAAGTACTTGCATCACATAGACTGACAATCAATTTTGTTATCATGATAAGAATGAACCAGTGGCCTTTCCTCAAAAAGGGAAAAACAAATAAAAAACCGATCAGTTGCCAATCCAAACATGGATCTCAAATCTACTGTGAAATTGTTTTAGAATGGTGCAGGATGCAACGCAATAAGGGCAGTTAAAAAATGCTCTAAAATATGGTTATTTCCTATAGTTATTGATAATTACCCAAAATGCTAGAAAAAAGACGGAAAAAATAAAATTTAGAGATACTTTAAGAGTCGGGGAGGAAGGAAAATCAATGTCAAGCATAACAGACAAATTGAATGCATGCTTCAAGGAAAAACTTAAATTCGTCAGACAAAACCATGTACATTCATTAGATGAAGAAAATGAAAAGAAAGGCACTAATATAACTCTTGGACCACATCTAATTCATGAAGCAAGGGTCCTTGGGTTTTGCAAGAAGCATACCTGAATCGAGTCTCAGCCACATCTAATGAAGCTCTGAGATAGTCTTTCCCTTTGTCCTTGCTTGGAGATGTTAGCAGGCTGGAGCCAGGTATTGACACATTTATAACAGGAGGAAATTGAAGAAAGGAATCATCTTCCTCCTTTTCAAATTCTAGTGTTATTTCTAACTGTTCGGTGACAATAGGAGCATCTTCCCCATTCATGGAAAGGGTGACTTTTTCATCAGGTCTTCTGCTATTTGCATCATGAAGTGCAGCAGCCAATAATTTACTTCCCTGTCTTAAACTAGTAAATTTCATTCTTTTTGCAGGTCCTTTCATTGAAGCCAACGCCATCTGATTCATTGAAGAATTGAAAATTCTTCTATCAACACAAAAACCATTTTGAGATGAGAGGTTTTGGTGCCGGTTATTGTGAGATGTCCTCCACACAGAAGAAAGCAGAGCTGTGAAGTGCTTCTGTAGAAGTAATTCATGATCTTGTTGTTCAGAAGCAACATTTAACAGCAATCGTATATTATCCTGACACAAGAAAATAGAAAAGCATTAGTTTCCTATGTTTAACACACTCACCAAAGTGTCCAGAGTTATGCTCAGTTACCATTGACATGAAACTTCTTATAATTGGTATAGGACAATCAAGAAGGAAGGTATCAAGTTACAGAAGGCGAAAAAGAGCTACAAGTAGAATGAGCATGACTATTGAAACACAAGAATAGAGAAGGATTAGCACTTTTGTACGAGACATGCTTGAATTTGGGGTCACATTACTGGACACACAAAATGAAGAGCTAATTTCAAGCACCACACTAAGCAAAGTTTCATGTATACAAACATGCGTTCATGGCACCAGAAAACAAGTTCATAAAGTTTATTGTTCATGAAACAAGCAACTTGATAGGCCTGGTAAAGAATAAAACTTGCTTAGCATACATCAATATCCTCAAAAGCCAGCATTACAGGTTCTAACCTAGCACAGAAGTAAATTGAGTAAAACAAAATTATCGGTAAAGGAAAAAACTCAGGATATATGTCAAGAACTGAGCACCAAAATCACTGACAAGAACAGTCCTACAAATATATTATGAGAGTTTCCAATAAGCACCAATGCTCCATTTCCTAAGCATGCTAATAAATAAATGTTTACTAAAATCATTCGATACTAGTACAAGCTTTCCACGAATTCTGTCTAATTTACAGGAAGGAACAAAAGTAGGCAATCTTGCAATCCTAACTAACAAACAGTAAAAGAGAAAATACCTCAGTAACTTTGAGAAGGGCCTTTCCAGAGCCCATATTGCCCATCTTTTCATTAACAAGATTTTCAGGTACAGAGAAAACATATCTTTGAATTAGTTCTCTATATCTTTCGCAACAATGAAACGGATGGCGATATCTTCCCCTATAAAGTCCACCGGCAGACGTACCATACAGCGTTTCACTAACCAGGCTCCAATGTGGACCATATTCATGTACAACAGCACATAATATTGCATCCTCCTGTGGCGACCATGAATCAGGCAATGGAGCACAATCTCTAGACCAAAAATTTCCTTTCTTTGACTTTTCTGGCTTTATCATTAGCACGCGCTTCACTGGCATGGCAGTGATGGAAATTTTTCCTCCCATTTTGCTCCTGCTTGCAGGTCTCTGCTCAAGATCAACAACCATGTTCTCAGATTGTTCGTCGTGCTGCTTGCTAGAAGGATTCAAATCAAGATCTGATCGGCACGTTTCAGAATGAGACTTCTTGAATTTTTTAGACTTCTTCCTCGAGTTCTTATTGGTTTCAACATCATGTTGTGATTCAGCTTTCTTGCGTTTTTTCTGCAGGCTTGAGTATGGTGACATCACATCTGAACAGGTGACATCATCAAGATAAGTAACATCACCATCTATGGATGAGGCCTCTAATGGCTCCTCTTTCACATGCTTCATTTCAGAGCTCAGCGGTCCTTTCTTTAATGATTTGAACTTGGCTTTCTTCGGTTTTTTCTTAGACTTTGGCTTTGGATTTCTCAGCTCATTCCTGCTAACAAAAGGAACTTAAGTAAATGAAACAAGTGGTCGTATTGTAAATGGATCCATTCAATTTTCCTTGAGGAATAGCCTTTCTTAATTTAGAGTTTTCTTCTTCCCCTTTTTTTAGAGAATCACCAGATTTTCAAAAAAAATGTATCCATACGACCGAGTTGTTAAAGCAACCTGATAGCTGCAGCATCTCTCTGTAAGAACTATACTAATAAACAATTAAAAACTCAAATGTACACCTAAATTTCATGCAATTTTCTTTGGTTCTAAACAATGCTGCATGTGCATGAGCAGGAGCTCTTTATAGATAGTAGATACAGTGAGTCTAGAACACCTCCAGGTTGCAACGAGTGCTTATCAGTCCACCCAGTAAGTGTCAACTACTCCTATGAAATTATAACACTGGTTACAAAAACAGCATACTGCCAACTAAATCTGGAGTCCAAAAGCATATTCTAGGGGGAAATTTTTTTTGGTCCTTAACTGCAAAGAGTCATCCTCAAATATAGCAAACCCTATTTCTGAGAG
Source organism: Viola odorata (assembly GCA_963691705.1). Lineage (NCBI taxonomy): Eukaryota > Viridiplantae > Streptophyta > Magnoliopsida > Malpighiales > Violaceae > Viola > Viola odorata. Next base: position 11,326,801 of record OY829545.1, read on the forward strand.
GCACAAAAAATAATATTTAACAAAATTTTAGGATGATTTCACGATTAACTCACATCACTGTATCAAACTGTTCATTATCTTCATCTTCCTTCTCATTAGCTTCTGCTTCCAGTTCTTCCATCAACTACATAACATGAGCAATTCATTTGTTAAAAAAGTATAAAAATAGGCAAGACATTAACAAAATAAAAAAAAATCTAACAAAACAAAAAACTAGCTAACCTGATGCTGTGCTAACGCCTCAACCTGTTGCCGATATGCCTCAGTTGCAAAATCAGCATCCCAACCTGAAATCAGTACACAGAAGGTTTAGGTTAAGATGCATACTTGCGCCAGCACAAAAGCTACTTATCCTAACAATTTCAGATGCACCATGCTAATTAAGTATGACAAATCATACACAAGCAGTCCTTTAGACAAGCTGAGTCCGTGCGGTGATCAACAAGTATCCACAGTCAAATCACATGAAGATGTGATTGGACAGAAAGGGAAGTAAAGAAAAATAACAACTTGGATGTTTTTACCTCCAACATTGTTATTACATAGATGCTAAAAGAATTATAAACCCGATCTTTTACAATGGGACTGAAAATTAAATAATCAACCACTTTCTCACAATGGGACAAAATTCGAAACCCAACAGTTTCTCACCATGAAGCACACACAAAATAAAAAATTACAAATGTATACACACTGATTCAAACAAGGAAAAGGAAAGCACAAAGATGCTTACTTTCATATACCAATGGCTCCTCATCATCATCAATTTCAGCTTCCATTTCCTCCTTATACTTCTCAATACGATCGAGTTCCCATTCTGTCTCCTCAAACCTGTCTTGTGATTCCATGGCAGCTTTGTCTATAAGTGGATCCCATATTTCTAAGAAGCGTATTGCATATCGGTCTATTGGACGTAGCTGATTCTCTAAGGATGAGATAGCTTGTCCAGAAGCAGCTGCCGCAGCAGCCATCTGTTTGACATCAGCCAACATGTCAGCATCATCGTCATTGCCAGTAAAAGTTAAAGTTCTTTCTTCAATGTGCTCATTTTCATTTGAATTCACGCCATTGTCTTTGGTACAGGCTGTCATCTCATGGTCTGCAGGCTCCTCAGCCTTCATATCATCATCATTGACATACTCATCCTCTTCCAATTTCCCAATGGCCTCTTCTGTAAATTCTTGGTTGTCAACAGCCTCTTCCTCTTCAACTTTCTTCAATGCCATGTAATCTGCTTCATCTTCTGCATACTTCAAAGCAGCCTCCACATCATCGTTAGAAACGGAGATGTCGTTTTCATTGTTACGGTTCCTCTCCTTATGAATATTCTTCACTGGAAGGGCATCGTGACCAGAGAACAACTCCATAGGATCAAGCTTCTTGAAAAAATCAGTGTTGTAGCCTCCACTCTGTATTACAAGATCATCTAGAGCACGCTTTTGATTGGCTTTCTTTAAAATGTTTTCTTCAATAGTGCTCTCACTGATCAGCCTGTAGATATGCACTTCCCGTGTCTGTCCTATTCGATGACAACGGTCCTGAGCTTGTTGATCCATAGCAGGATTCCAGTCACTATCATAGAAGATAACTGTATCTGCACCAACAAGATTAATGCCAACACCCCCACTACGGGTTGACAAGATGAAGAGGAAAATTTTGGGATTAGTGTTGAACCGCTGCATCAATGTTTGCCTCTCCTCTGGCTGAGTAGAACCATCCAACCGCATGTATGTGTACCCATACAAATTTATGAAGACCTCCAAAATATCAAGCATCTTGGTCATCTGGGTGAATATTAAAGCTCGGTGTCCTTCTGACTTCAACTTCCTGAGCAAAACTGCAAGCTCCTGCAACTTACCACAGTCGAACTGTATAAGTCGCCTGTCAGGGAAATACACTTGCCTTCGGACAATTGCAGGTCTAATAGGTGAGAGAAGAGGCAACAACAATTCAGAGCATTTCTCCTGATAGGTTGGATGCAGAAAAACTGGAGTTCCCGTTTTACTGCACCAGCAGAAGGGCACTGGAGCCCGTGCTGCTGGGATAGCAAACATAAAAGCTTCCACAAGATCAATCATACTCTCAAAGCGTTCAAATGGTGAAAGAACAACGTCAGCGAGCTTAGAAGAGTATAGATACGAGATGCGATCAACTTTTTGGAGATGGATATCATAAACTGAATGTTTTACAGTGAGAAGCTCTCGCAGGGTTGCTGAATAAATGGGTTTTTTCCGACATCTCAATGAATTCCACCATGCAATAGATGTTGCGTGTGCCTTTGCTTCTCTTAGTCTCTCCTCCAATACTGCCTTTCTAATGTCTTCAAAGATATTTGTAACTGGCCACCTCTTCCAGGTTTTAGATCCAGGTCCAATTACTTCTAGGTTATCCAGATTTGCACGCTCTTTGATTAGAGTAGCAGGGGTCGCTATAGCTTGTACTTCATCACACTCCCAAGAAGTCATGTTAAAATCAAGGTGAGTAAATGTAAGTCCTAAACCACGAAGGTCCACTGTCGAAAATGGTCCAGGTGATAGCATGGAACAAATAGAAGAACTCAATTGGATGTCTATACCGGCCATATCAAAAGAACTAATAATTGGACGGCCCTCAAATAAATCTGGGTGATTGCACACTTTACGAAGTTGCATTATAATGCTAATCATCCCAAAAAAGTTGGAACTGGCAAGTGTCGCCTGCGTCTCTGAGCTAGCAATGAAGTCCTCATACAAGTTACGCTGCCTCCTTGAAAGTCTACAATAAATAACATGTTCAAGTTTCATTGGAAGTTGCTTCTCTACATCCCTTTTCAACCGACGGAGTATAAACGGGCGGAGAACATTATGCAAACGATCCAGCACTTCTTTGTTCACTCTTTCTTGTCCCTCCACCATACCTGATATTGGATTACTGAACCAATCCTTGAATTCCTGATGAGACTGAAATATGTGGGGCATCAAGAAATGCATTAGTGACCAGAGTTCCATGAGATCATTCTGCAAGGGTGTACCAGTCAAGAGAATACGCCGTTTAGAATTGAAATTTAGAAGAGTTTGCCATCTCTGGGACTTCCAATTTTTTATCAGATGAGCTTCATCCAAAATCAAATACTTCCACTTCTTCCTCTTAAACACTTTTGAATCCTGTATAACCAGTCTGTAAGTTGTTATGCATACATGGAAAGAGTTTGGTTTCAGCCAACCTTGCCGCTTGAATTTCCGCTCTTTCGCGCTGCCAAAGTAAGTTAGAATCTTAAATGCTGGACACCATTTAAGAAACTCTGTTTCCCAGTTAAGCATCACACTTGTCGGAACCACAATGAGATGAGGACCCCATATTCCTTTTTCACATGCCAAGTGCGCAAGCAAAGCAATAGTCATGATAGTCTTCCCAAGTCCCATCTCATCAGCTAGGATTCCATTTAATCGCTTCTCATACATTGTAACAAGCCAGTCCAGGCCAATGTGCTGGTACTCACGAAGGGGATACTTAAGGAGAAAAGGGAACTTTGTGCGCACTTTAGTAGTTGAAAATGTATTTCCTGTTGGTTGTGCAGATCTAGCCGCAGCGGCAGCATCAGCAATCCTATTCTCACTATCAATTTCCTCGTCTAAAAGTTCCCCACTTCCTCCATCTTGCTCTTCCATAAGAACACGGTCAGCTGGCAGGGATTCACTACACTCAACATTTCCATCCAAAGAGATATCCTCCTTCTTCTGTTCAATAGTGTCATCATTGGGGGAATTCAATGGGTCCTCTGATAACGCAGAAGTGTAGTCAGACTCGCCCTCTGAATCTTCATCATTGACTACCTAATAAAATGGATAAGGAAGATACCCGAAAATCAAAACGCAAACGCAGCAATCATGCTAGGAACATAAGTGAACCTGAACCTACCTTTTTGTACCTTGCAAGCAAATCTTCTAAAGGAATTTCACTCTCCTTTTTTAGTAGCGATATCTGTTAATTAAAAGCTATAATCAGGAAGAGTAATTAAAAGTAAATAGCAAAACCAGCAAGACCGTAAATACATGAAACTACATAAAATCAAAAGGCCAGAAATGTCAAGTTCATGATCCTTGACAAGAGAAGTATGACACATACAACATTCTTTTACCTCATCTATAGGTGACTGTGGATCTTCATTTGCAAGTACTTCTTCCTCCAACAAAGTCGTCTCATCATCCTGAAAGTTGATACCAGTGACAAATCACACTCTTTTATTCAGCCACTTAGCAATCTTATTCATGTCAAGCAGACCAGACCCAAAAAATTATACTACTGCTTGTAGATACAACAGATCATATTACCCACGAAAAGGGACTAGGAAAAATGATACAACTAAATAATCACACATCCAGACACAAGAAAAAAACAATCAAAGGACAATTGAAACACCACATGGTGCAAGAATGCACTCAAAAGTGAAATAAAAGAGGGATAAAGTACAACAAAACAATCCCGTAATGCTTATATCCAGAAATGGACTGCTAGAACTCTAATCTCCTGTTATGCCATTCCAGCAGAAATAGAGGATAACTAAAGTATGTGTAACATCATAACAAAATACTGCGTTACCATGCTATACTAAAACTGGAAAGAACACCGTTCAAGAAACCTCCAGGCGTCAGAAGATCAAGCGGACTACCATAATATCGAAGTGATTTAATTATACCCAACATGCACACATCAATATAGAGTTCAGCCATCTTTAACTAATATTCAGAAGAATCGCAACTTATATACAATATTTTGCAGAGTTAAACATCCTATTATATTGAAATGTATTGGAAATTATAATACCAAGCAGATGAGTCATCATTGTGCCACTTTTGTGACTAAAACCATTGCCATGATTCAACAATTTCTAGGAATACTAAGACTCACGCATTGCAATTTTTCCATGGAAACAAAAGGCTCTGGCAGCCAAAAAATAGTATTTAGCAATCACAGAGAGAAAATTACTTGCTTTCTTTTCTTGTTTTTCTTTTGTGTGTGTACACATGGGTAGCCTCGGAGACTATTTAAGCTGAGTGGTGGAGCCAAACACTATATATAACAACCACACCCAACTTTCTGGGAATTCATAAAGGGAATTGTCAAAAACGCCTTTTGCATTTTTTTAACATGGCAGCTTCAGGGGCCTTTATAATAAAGAGCTGGAATTTATACACAGACCGAATTCCAAGCCTATACACCAATGAGATGATGAGAAAAATAATGTAGATAAATCATCATACATGTAACCAGCAGGTTTGGGAGGACGAATTGGAAAACTTTACAGAATGCAACTGCATTTGACATGATTTGGTGCATGTGCTCTCTCACGATTGAACTCACATGGATAGAATAATGTTTGCAACTTCTATGAAGTGTAGTGTGGTAGGTACAACTTCTTTAAAGTGTAACATCGTAGGGGCTTTTAACAAGAGGGATTGGAAGGATATTGTGCTCTAACATATTGTTCCCTTTGCTTTCTCTATGAGAAGCTTATCTTCCATTTCATACGTTTTGCTCTTACTTGCTAATAAAGTTCCTCCACCAAAGACAAACCCTTTTAAAATAATTATCAATAAAAAATAATGAGATTGCTGCACCATATCGTGAGAAGAACCTGAAAATCTAATGTTCAACAAACAAAGTACCGACCACGTGACCTTAAGGTGGAGTGAATTGTAATACTCATGTTTCCCATTTTTAAATCGCCCCCAACTAGCATTTTCCAGATTTTGCTTCCCTTCCAAATAATGTCAGAGCAGGGTTTGGTACCATGAAGGAAGGATACAAGACCTTGCTTAGGTTCTAGCAGGCATCCTAGTCCATTTACAATGAATATACTAAGTAATGAACACCCAAACTAACCCCAAAGCATGATTATAGAGCTGAACCACCATGAAACAACACCAAAAAAATGCTACACAGAAAACACATCTCAGCCCTAGTGTCTTGCCTGACAAGAAAAAGGGTTGCACTACAATGAATAAAAGAAAAGAGCAATTCACAGGTATGGCCTCAGTACGTGGGTGGCACTAAATAGTCCTTCTATGAAATTCAAAACCCCTAATAAACAGCCAGGACACTTCTCTTGGCTATTTCTTTCATCTGCTATACAACCATAATTTCCTTGTCAACATAATTACGAATAACAAAATGCCAATGGAGAACAAAGCGCAAAGCAGGGTACGCATTGCCTCAACAATGAACATAGTACCATCACTAAACAGCAGAAGATCATCTAATGAGGAATACAGGTTGCAAACATGACACATGACCAAACTTATATACTTCGGTCAACAACAAAAGTTACTTGGTTTCCATTAGCAGTCAATACAAGCCACCTTTCCAGATAAAAATACAAACAAAAGCACAATCAACAGCATAGAAAACCAAATAAAGCTTCTAAATCACCAACCTTTTCTTCTCCAGCATCAAGAACAAAATCGCCATCTTCCTACATTGCACGAGATGGAGTTAATGATAAAATATACGAGTACAGCATCTTTTTTTGTCACAGTAATAACAAACAGATAGAGACTTCAAAGAAGAAATTAACTAAAAAGAGGTTTCAACAGAGACAACACGACCATAACATATTGAAGGCATGTTCGAACTAGACAGAACTGACTAAGGAAACTATGGAATAAAAAACACGATAAATGACATCAGACGCTGCAATAAGACAGATGCCAGAATTGTAGACAGGACTGAGGATCAAGATTATCCCCAAGGTAACAGCAATGAATTTCATCATCAACATTCAACCTCTACAGGTAAAATATGGAAGTGGGCATGCACAATTTGGCTCCAGGCAAATAAATAAACAAATGAGCACAGTACATTAGGTCCCCCTTCATGTGCTCTATTTCACCAAGGATATTTTATAAAATTCTTTAATATACGTGTCTGTGTTGCATGTATTTGCTATATCAAAAGAACAAAAACCAACACCACATGTTATTTTATTTTATTCACCCAATGGATTATTCGCTCTTGTATATTTTTAGAAGCCAATGTTTCTTTACCATGATAGATAAGTTCCAACGTAATACATGGCAAACCTAGAAAGTCAAAATTTGACACATGCTTACCTGTTCATCGTTGAAATCATATGGTTCCTCGGAAGTATTTGACAGATTTCTGGTTTCACATGTCTCCATATTCACTGACGTGCTTTCTAAGGTGGGAAAGTCACCATTTTCTTGATTCTGCAATTCAAAAGTAGATATTATGTTGAGCTCTTACACTGACTTATATAATTCAATGATGGAAAAAATAAACACATACAACTTACACAACGACGACCAGTAATAGCAGGTGAACTGCATGAGTCAATGCCACTCATAGTAGAAAGATCCTTTCCTTTGCCTGCCAAAATATAAGACCACATACATTGTTAAGGACAGTACAGTGGCTTACAAAAAAGACATGATGCAACAGCCATCTTGTACTCACAATAATCTTCTCTCTTCAAAGATGGATTGGCTCCATTTTCCAGACTACTTTCTGTGAGTGAAAAGAAAAAGTAGAAAAGGTGAATAAAGAGGAAAATCAATAGAATGATACACAAGGATTAAAAAAGTACTTCAATGAGAAAGAGAGTGTAGGGAAGAGGCACCAAATAAATTTATCAACCCAAGACTTTTGACAAATCAGATAACCTATCATGCTATTTATGTAGTTACCATAATGCTTTCAAAAATCATCATTCAAGGTTTTTGAACACAAACCAATTAATCATTAAACAATCTACTTTTTAGCTAAATATATGCTTCTGTTTCCAGAAATACCCCTTTTTCTCTCTTTGAAGATGTACTTAACTACGGGTATATTTGGAAAGTAGAGTGTACATAGATTCTCAAAAAAACACTTATTTTCAAACAAAAAATTATAGCTAAGACGGACATTTATTTTGAAACGGAGGGAGTATAAATCAGAATGTGGAGGAGAGGGAGAGGTGTGGGGCAAAAAAAATTGAAAGACAAGCTAACAACAGCAACCTTTCTCTACAGCATAACGTTTGAGTAGCTCCTCAATTGGAAGATCAATTTCATTTTGCAAAGCTGCCAATTCTTCTTGCCTTTCTTCTTTAGTTATAAGAGCCTCATCTTCCTCAATAGTTTGCTCATCATCTTCCTAGAACAATGTCATCACACAAGAACAGTAGTAATGACACACTGATAAAAAATGCATAACCAAAGAACATATCACAATTTCTTTCAACTATATGTTGACTAAAAGGGTCGGTATCAGTGCATACAATGAGCAACTTGAGGACAATTACAAATGGTGCAGCCACAACAAGAGGATCTTATGGTACACAATAAACCACAGAGAAGCATCCTGTTGGTGCTGATGCACCAACTACTGTTATAGAACTTTCCTAATCTATCATTTTGGTCTATTAAGTGTTCATTTTGAATCCAGGACATACTTCATAAGAGATGATGGGCATTCCGTTAAACAGGGAGATCTGGAGATCATGTGCATGGCAGTTAAAAATTTGCAATCTTAGCTAAGCTGTACCACTACTTCAGTTGAAAGCTTTCCATGAAAAGGAGGGGCGAGGAAGACCATCCAAACATCTTTTAATTTGCAAGAATTTTTCCATCGACAAATAGAATGATCAACTTAAACCAAATATGCTTCATTTGTAAGCAGGTCCCTCATGGCATACCAATCGGTTGCATGGCTTAACTAGACAGTAAATGCATAGTATATCCTGAACCTAATTTGATAGCAAGTAGGTTTACCACCTAATTCCAGTGTAAATCATGTAAAAAGCTACAGAGAAATACACAAATAAGCAGATTGCAGTATTGAATCAAAGTTGAACTCACCAAATCTTCATCAGATGGCATATCGAAGTCATGGTCATTATCAGCAGTATCGGACTGAGTCTCTATGAAATTTAGCAAAAAAACTCTATAAGAGCTCCTTCCTCCTAACAAGGCTACAATTCAAAAATGAAGCTACAAGTATGCACTTGCCATTGTTTAATTCTCCACAGGTGCTATCATCTCTGGCTTCATTAGGAATACTTGGACCCGGTGCAGAACATTGCTGTGATGGTTTGTCCGCCAAATTTTCTGCTAACATCGTAGAATACCTAAAAGTTGCCATGAAAAATAAGTCAGCAAAGCATTGACATAGTTAGAAAGGGTTAATATTAAGGTTGTAAGAACAAATAAAATGTAACACACCTCTCAGTTTGCCCTAAAAGAAATTCAAGCTGCTTATCAAGTGCCTTCTTCTTTTTCTCATCAAGCTCCATCTGATGCTTGTAAAGAACCTGGAACAACAGTTCAGTAAAGTGTCGAGGAGAAGTAGAAATAACATACATGCCAGAGGGAACATCGGATCATAACTATAGATAACTTACCAGCTTCTCTATTTTAATCCAAAACTTCTTCACATCCTTAGAAATATTAAGTGCAACTTTTCTCAACCGGTGCTCCTCCTCCTGATCAAAATGAAATGGCAACTATAGTGAGAAAACTTCAATAGTAATTTCGTAGATCTTGTTTTTGAGATGATAATATTGGTCAAATTGCCAAATGAAGTTTCATATAAAGGTGGCCTCATAAAAGATTTTTTTAGGATGGAAAAAGATAACCTTTAATTTCTTTTCACCCTTGGTAGCCTGATCCAGCATGCCCTTGCTGGCCCTTAAAGCAACCTTCTTTGCCTGGGCCAATTTCCACTTCCTCTCTGACTCAAAGTCCTATATAGAACCAAACTAATTAGCAAAATGATAGGAAAAGGTAAATGGAAGTCATGTTTCATTATGCTTAGTGAAACAATGAAATATCAAATCTAGAAAGCCAGAGTAGTCGGTCACCTTTGACAACCAAGCCATTTCCTCTAGGACGTGATCCCAATGAGCTTTAGGGCGGCGCGGTTCTTGAGGTGCTTCAAGTGCCTACAACCAAGTTTACGTGAGTGAATGCCAGAGTACATTTAACAACCAAATAAACGATAGTAGCACAGATGAGCTTGGACAAACAAAATTGACTAAGTGCTGAAGACTAACATACAGAACTCCTACATCCATGCTCATGTAGGTGATTGCTATGTCATAGATTCCTTCATTCTTTGAACTACTATTGCATCCTAAGCAAAAGGTCTCATGTAGCTACGGGATCTTATCTAATAAAAAGAGCATCATGACTGTTTAAGGCTCGTTCTTGAGCTCCACCTTTAAGATATAGCTTAGGAAGAAGAAATAACCACAAGCGTAGATATATCCCACGTCATATCAGCTTGAATAAAATAGCCAAAAAAATAAATTTCTTCACTGCACTACTGGTGTCTATATCCAGCATAATTGTAGCAATAACTTCAAAGAATGCACCAACGGAATAAGCTGATACCAAGTAAACCTCTTTTTCCTCCACCATTCATGCGAACATTTCACTATTTTGAAAGGAAAAATAGTCCAATCTTTACATATATATGTACAGAAGTATAGTTAGCAACACCAGTGAGGATAAAGCATCGTGCTTTTGTGCTTAACTTCCAAACTCACACACTGACATTGCTAAATCCTGTCCCAAAATCTACTACAAAGTCCTCCTAAATGTGAAGTTATACAAGCCAGATAAAAGTAACTAAATAAACACTCTACTACACTACACCAGCTTCCATTACTACTAAAAGTTAGATTTTGAGAAGGCCATTTAAGCATGCAAACACTTCGACTATAAGGGAAAAAAGAGTAGAAATTAATGCAATTGTCTTCACCGAGAAGAATTTAAAAAAAAACAAAGAGATAGGAGATGAGGAAACATACCTTTTGGCGACGAGCTCTGGTTTCATGATCAAGCTTAGACCTTGGACCTTTGGAGGCCATGGTGTTTAATAATTTACAGTGTTAATAAATAAATTTAGAAACAGAAGTCTCAGAAAGAATCAGGGAGAAGCCGTCTCCGCGAGGACGACATGAGCAAGAATCCGACGTAGAAGAAGAATAGGAAGAGTTGAAGCATTAAAAATGGCGTCTTTCTTCTTCCTCTCGCTCGAGCGTTAGGGTTTCAGTTCTCCAGATTTGTTGGCTTTTTAGTTTTGATTTTTTTCTTTTTCTTTTTCTTTTCCCTCGAAAATAAAGTTATGTATGGTATGCACCATGATGATGTGTCTTTTAGGTGCCTTGTTGGCTAATATTAGTAACTGCGTTCAGCTCCCTCTCACACTCACTTGCGTAACACAAGAGGTGGGTCGGGGTCAAGTTTTGCTGGAGCAATGTGGGTTGGGCTTAATATAAGCCCATTGGTGCATTTTGGCCCAACGATTCTCCTGCTGCTGCTTTCTTTTTTCCATTTTTGGGTGAGTAAGGACCAATATATATCTAATATCACCGATGTGCTGACTTTTAAGGTACTCATGACATATGTTCAACCCATATCGTTTAACCTTAACGAGAGTTTATATTGTTGCGCATTGTGTAATATTCATATTGTGCCTTGTTGATTACGTAATTTGCTTATTTTTTAGCCTATAAAATATATAATCATCTCGGAATGATTCCTAACCACTCTACTATACTCAAGCTATGGCTATGAAAGGCTAATTCGCGTAATGAGATTACACGAACGTCGCGTGAACACAATTCTTTTGGTTCAAATAGGGGTGGACATCGGACGGTATTTCGATATACTGCCCGAAATATTTTTGTATTCGGTATACCGAATACCAAACTAATTTTGGTATTTCGGTACAGTATTTCAGTACCGAAATACCAAAGTTAGGCCTTCTAATGGGCCAGCCCATTAACCAAACCTATCTGCCAAACCCAACTTAACCCTAAAATAAAAACAACTTCATCTTCTTCCTCCAACAACCAGCGCAACAGATCCAAAAAAAAAAGTGATATTTTTTTGTTTCCGCCTATCAAAATAATTAAAAGAAAAGTTAATAAATGGTTTTCAAAACCAACAAATCCAGCAGCACCAGCAACAACAACAACATAAAACACAAGTAGAACCAATCGACCCCTACATTAGCTAAAGCAAACAACTTTACCAACATAAACTCCACGACCCAGACTCCCAAATTAGGTAAAGACACCAACTTTAACAACACCATCCCTCTCGATTTTGTTTCTAGTGCGGATTTTTCAGATGGGCTGTTGCAGGAGCCACGGCGTGTGGTGGCGATGGCGGTTTTGGTTGTGTGGCTGAGAGAGGGAGGGAAAGCCGAAGGAGATGGTGGAGCAGATCGGGTTTGAATGAGGGAGGAGATGGTGGAGCCTGATCCGAGGATGAGACAGATCTGGAGGGTGAGGGTGAGAGGCGGTGAAGAGAATAGATATCCAAGAAGAATAACATGTAACTCATATCGTACCGTAACAAAATACCGAACAGTGAAATTGTGTAAAAAAAAATCGTTCGAATTTGCATAATTTCGGTACGATATTTCGGTGCCCACTCTTAGGTTCAAGGATTAGTCCGTGCCCAGAATTAATCCATGGACGAGCTTAGTCCTAAGCTACCCTTTTATTTCAAAAAAATAATTATATTCCAAAATTAAAATGTTACACACATCCTTACATCTCTTTCTTATCTGTTATTTTTTATGTCTACGTTTTTCTTTCACGAACTACCAAAGCAATACTCCAAATCTAAGATATATATTTGTTCAATTAAAAAAAAAAGTTAGATAATTTTGTATCAACAAGATTTTAATGTTATTTTTTTATTTTTTTTATTTTGTAGAAGGTGAAATCAAAAGATCCGATGAGACATATCAAGTGATATATACTCTCTCTATGGTATACGTGCTTATGTGTAAAATTAATTTAAAACAAATGAGTCTTCTCTAACTACCAACTAAAAATTTTATAATTTTTCTTGAAATTACTTTTCCAGAATTTACTTTCCGCAGAAAATTAAATTATTAACAAAGTTACATTACGAGAACCAAACACTACGTAATGCTATCATGATTAATAAAAAATATTTATTTTTTATTAGTTAAATAATATATTATTTATATTCGAAAATTAAGTTTGGAATTAGTAAACGATAGTTTAAAATAAAATCAATTCAAACAATTAAACAAAAAATATAAATCTTAATCATAATGGTTGTGTGTTTAATTATTTGTGGTTATTGCTCATTCCCTTAATCACTTAATAATTAAACATAATACTCTCTTATTCTTTATAAATAAAATTCTTTTCACATTGTTTTAGTTATCAGTTGATATCCTTATAAAGCATACACAATTTTCAAATATAAAACTAGAAACATAAAACTTATGAACCAAATGTATAGATTAAAATAATTATTAAAAATATCTATTATTAAAAAAATACATATATATTTACTCTTAACTAATATCTCGAATTCGAACGTAAAAATAAAAAATATCAAGGTTGGCTTACAGTCAAAAGGGAGGGATGATGAAATGAAGCGTAGGGGTTTCGGTAATACTAATATAAAATTAATTTGCATTATACTCCGAAACCAAAGGCCAAACCCCAAAGAAAAAAGAAAAAAGAAAAAGACTGGGAAGGAAGATGAGCTAAATTTGATGTGGCCTTGGAGTCCGGATTAGAGAGAGAGAAGAAAAAGTAAACCAGCCCAGAAAGAGCGCTTCTTAGTTTAACACAGTTCTTCTGACTTTACAAACCTATCCTCTCTTAGACTCTTAGCTTTTTATTTAATTATATAGTATTTTTTAATTATTTTTTCTTACGTATATTTCTCAATTACTTGTGTTTGGTTTTCTGCTTCTCTTCTCCATCTCTACCCATTAGATTCTGACTTACAAAAGCTTCTGTCTTTTTAAGGATTTTGTTTCAGATTCTGTACTTTTAGAAGAAACCCACTTTTATGTTCTACACACCCTGCACTTCAGATCCCTCCTCCTCTGCCTCTGCCTCTGCCTCTGCCTCTTCTTCATACCCAAGTACTGTGTTTCGTTTTCTCTTCCCTTCTTCTTTGATGTTTTGCTGAGCTTTAAAAAAATTCATATTTTGGATAAATTTATGGGTTTTCTTTTGCAGATCTTATAAATAAGGAAATGGAGGCTTGATCAACTTTGACTTCTTGTATTCCTGCAATCACTTGACAGGTTTGTCCTTTCTTTGTTATCTTCTCATGTATTAATGAATGATTGGCAGATTTAGCTTTTGATTGTTGTCGGAATGTCTCTCAGCTTCTGCTAGTTTATTTAAGTCACTAAAACAGAAATTTCTGGATTTTGGGCCGGAATAAGAGGTTGACTACAAAGATAAGATGTGATTAGCAAGGGATAGGTAGTGTTTTACGATGTTATTGTCAAAGATGGATAATTTGGAACATGGTTGTTTTAGTTTATGTCGAAAAATTGGGCATGTTTTAGTTTTATTAGAAAAATGAATTTACCTCTACTTTTAGATGCAAGATTCCTTTTTTCCTGCAGCTGACTCTATGTAGTTTCTTGCCTTTTTGTTTTGGGCTTGTAATTGAGAAATTCAGATGTTTTTTCAAGTTCTATGTTTGTTTGTTTTTTAATCAATGTAAGTGTGTTTCTTTTGTGCGTGTCCAGATTTAGCTAGCTTTATACCTTATGCGTTTTTATTTGTCACTGGAAATGAGGCTGAGGAACCTTTAAAGGTTGATTCTAATTGATCCACAAAAGCTGTCGCTATTTAAAGTCTGGCTACTCAGGCTTACTTTATAGTCTAATACTGAAGTGCCTATTCTCTACTTTCTCTTTTTTTCTTTGCATCTCCTCTTCTCTTTTACTTGTATTTTTTTAATCTTTTGGTTCATTTCTTTTTTCTTCCTTGTCTTTTGATATTTGTACTAATTTGCTTTTCCCTTCTGGGCAGCCAGGTGCATGATAGTTGGAATATAATTTGTCTGTGGCTTTTGGAAGAGTGATGTAATTGCAACTGGACCTATACGACAAGCTGCTTGTAAGATGTCATTTCGTAGTATAGTACGTGATGTGAGGGATAGTTTTGGGAGCTTATCAAGGCGGAGCTTTGATGTCAGACTGACTGGTCACCATAGAGGGAAATCTCATGGTTCATTACAGTATATGCATGATCAGCCCCTTGTAGTCCAGAACAGCCGCTGGGCTAGCCTTCCACCAGAGCTACTTTATGATGTAATCCGGAGGTTGGAGGAGAGTGAAAGCACATGGCCTGCACGAAAGCATGTTGTTGCATGTGCTGCAGTTTGTCGGTCATGGAGGGTTATGTGCAAAGATATTGTTAAGACCCCTGAGTTGTGTGGGAAACTTACCTTCCCAGTCTCACTGAAGCAGGTAGGGTTTCTCTTTGATCATTTATTAAGTTCTGTAATCCAAGCCAATTGGAGCAGACTACCTGAAAACATGAAAGCTAGTAAAGATTTTGTACCTGTTGAACTAATGTGCCATTATACTTTGTTATGTGTAAGGAATCCTACTTATGTGAAGGATAGTGATTCTTGTCATTTTTTTTCTTAATTTTTCAGCCTGGGCCACGTGATGGGACTATCCAATGCTTCATTAAAAGGGATAAATCTAATTTGACATATCACCTTTTTCTGTGTCTTAGCCCTGGTAAGCATTGTTCCCTTTGGTGTTTCAATTGCTTTAATTAAGGTGGCAATGTATGCCTCACTACATTGGGTCTTACTTCCAACCACTCATTGGTCACGTTTTTCTGATCGTGTATGTTTATCAACAGAAGTAAGTGGATCACTGTATGTCAACATATTTACCAAAATTCCATGAACGAATTTATTTTCCCCATGTCAGTTGGCTATCTAGGTTGGAGCTCTTGGAGTTGAAATATGTCATCTGAGTGTTGAAGCTAATTATGGAAGGAGTTTGCTCACAGAATAATAGATGCTTAGTTTCATCTATGGTTGTATATGGGTAGTGAAATGTGAAAGTACCTTTGGTTGGGTTTCATTTGTGTGTTACAAGTGCTGGTCCATTTTACTGGAAGTTGCAGACTTGAGAATTTTTTAGCTTTTATCCTCCTCCAAAAATTTGGGTGCTTTCTGAACATTTAAGTTGAGATGTTCATTTCATCTTGCTCTACTTACATGACGTATGGAAGTGAGTCTACATGTCTCTGGCTCTTAATTGCCTAATAAATTAGAGTTAAAAAACGTGAATAAATGTAGTGGGTCAAGGAGGCCTTGTTCTGATTATTACTAGAGCTGGTTCCGTTTTGCAAAATAAGTTGTTTATTGAGGTCCACAAGCCTGTTTTTCAAATGATGATTTGTCAATTTGAGGAAGTTGGCATTTCCATATCCTATAATCCTAGCAGCGGCTATAGAATTGTTTTCTGGTTTGATTTGCAACCTTAAATGTTGATGTGTTTTTATTTGAAAGATGGCAAACTTGTCGTTTCAGTTCCATAATTTGATCTTTATTGACATTAATATGATGTCATTTCTCTTACATCGTCTTTGTATTTCAGCTTTACTAGTTGAGAATGGGAAGTTCCTCCTCTCTGCAAAGAGGACTCGGCGCACTACTTGCACAGAGTATGTTATCTCTATGGATGCTGATAACATTTCAAGATCAAGCAGTACTTATATCGGGAAGCTGAGGTATGAATATGAAGGGGAGGGACTTAATCTTGTTGACTTTCCATGCCTTTCAACGTGCATATACACATCTTTTGTTTTTTCTTGCACAGCAATTAGATTAAATTTATTTTGGTTGTGTTTTGATTTCTTAAAATAGTTCTACAACTCTTGAGTACTTTCACTTTTCTATTGAATGTTTGCCTTGGGATTCTTATTGGAAACGGGGAATGAAGGAGTTAGCGTGGTGAATTCCACCCCTTTATTGTCACTAAAAGGAATAACCCGTAGATGACAGGCCATACATTCTTATGCTTTTGGGAGTTGATTTCTACTAGCACACTATAGAAGGGTCACAAACTTTTAATTGAGGAGCATTATTATGGAATAGATAGCCTGTAGTCCAGCTATATTGATTGAATGACGCTGACCCTATTGTCGTCTCTGCACTAGAAATGCTAATGCTTCCTTTGTTGTATTTCATATTTTGATTTTTGCTGTTTGTTCTCGTGGAATCTTTTGTATATATTGAATGACGCTGACCCTATTGTCATCTCTGCACTAGAAATGCTAATGCTTCCTTTGTTGTATTTCATATTTTGATTTTTGCTGTTTGTTCTCGTGGAATCTTTTGTGTGTGTATATATATATATATATATATATCTCATTTTAAGCTGGTATTTTGTTTTCTTTTTCTTTTTCCAGATCAAATTTCCTGGGCACAAAATTTATAATATATGACACACAGCCACCACATAGTTCTACACATGTTCCCCACCCTGGGCGAACAAGCCGTAGGTTTTATTCAAAAAAAGTCTCCCCTAAAGTTCCATCTGGTAGCTACAACATATCTCAGGTCAGTTATGAGCTTAATGTCCTGGGAACCAGAGGTCCTCGAAGAATGCACTGCATCATGCATTCCATCCCGGCTGCAGCACTTGATGCGGGTGGTACAGTCCCTGGTCAACCAGAACTTCTTCCTCGTTCCCTTGAAGATTCATTCCGGAGCATGTCCTTCTCCAAATCTCTAGACCATTCTGTTGAATTCAGCAGTGCTAGATTTTCTGAAATAAGTGGACCTCGTGATGATGACGAGGATGGCAAGGCAAGGCCTTTGATTCTAAAAAATAAGCCCCCGAGATGGCATGAACAGTTACAATGTTGGTGCCTTAATTTTCGTGGGCGGGTGACCATAGCCTCTGTTAAGAACTTTCAGTTGATAGCTGCGACGCAACCAGCTGCTGGTGCACCCACTCCCTCTCAGCCAGCTCCTCCAGAGCATGATAAGATTATTCTGCAGTTTGGAAAAGTTGGCAAAGACATGTTCACCATGGATTATCGGTATCCTCTATCGGCTTTTCAGGCATTTGCAATCTGCTTAAGCAGCTTTGACACAAAATTGGCTTGTGAATAGAATGGGAAAAAGAAGATGACATAACTGAAGTGTGGTACGAAACAGCCTAAGCTGCATGTGATAAATGTTTCTTCTTCCCTATGCATTCGTTTCTTCCTTTCCTCCACTCCCTTCTCTTTTACTGCAAGCATTAGGGTAGGAAATTGTTGTTAGTTGTTTTGTTGCTGTAAAACTTGATTGTAGCTCCGGGCGGGTTCACGTCATTGTAAAACTCCTTTTCTGTCATTGGCAGCTAATTCATAAATTGCCAAACAGATACGATCTCTGCTAATTTCTGGAATGGATTGAAAGATAATTGAGATGTATGAATGGAAACCAGCAGTGCATATTTAGCTTCTCTTTTTCTCCTAAAGGCATCAAAAGAATGGGCACGCTGTTTAGGAGGTGGCATTAATCATCGCGCGATGGTGGCTTTCGTGACAGCCAGTCGCCACATGGAATGGCGGGTGTGTGCCTGTGTTTGTTGAGGGTGATGATGTCTCAACTCTCAAGTCGTTGCGTGACCTCGAAAAAGTTGTGGTGGTGGCAGTGGGTGGGTGAGATGATGTGTTTGAATTATGTTGTTGTTTTATATTTATTTATTTATTTTAAGTGGAGCTAGCATTCAAACAAGTTCGAATCCCTAATGGTATATTATTATGTTGTTCTTTGTGTGCTTGCTGCTAGTACAATTTGTTTTTCTATATATATATATATATATGGATTGGTAGAAACTTTCACGGAAGCTTGAGAAGAGGCCCCGTAAGATCCTTGAATCTCTTTTGTGATGTCATGTGTCATTCTTTGCATATTTTAAGAATTGACATGTGTCATATAATTAATAATTTTATATAATTTTTCATCAAATTTATTGATCAGATAAATTAATTTTTTTTGGATTATACTATTAAATTGAATTAATTAACTATAAATTATGAAATTTAAAAGGATTTAATTTCAAGCACGTGAAAAGCCACACAATTATATAATATATATATATATATATATATATATATATATATATATATATATATTATCTCGTTTTTTTCATAAATATTCATTGAATAGTATTCATAGATACTAAAAGAAAGCTAATGTTACTTTCATTTTTCATTTGATTAAATTATATAATTATTTATTTATTTATCTTATAACTATATTTAGTTGTGAACAATTATTTACAGTATAGTATCTTTTGTGTATTATATAAATGAAAATGAATGCGTTTTCTTTTTGATAATTCTATCAATAATTTAATATAGTCGCGCAACGCGAGTTTGAGGCTAATATTAAATAATAGACATGAGTTCTCTTTAATAAATAGAATTTGAACATTTGAAAAATACCCTCTATGGTTGAGACGAGTAACATAATTTTATTAATTTTATATAAAATAGTTTCATTTATTTGTAAAAGTGAATCGTGAATATTTAAAAATACAATTTTGATGCCAAAAAATAAAAACTAAAAAATTGAAGACTAATAATGTATATATATGATCCTCAAATTAAAAAAAAAATTAAGTTAATGACGTGTCCCCCCCCCCCCCCCCCAATTGTTCTCTTTCCCGTGAGAAGAGAATGAGTGACGAAAGTGGGGGCCATAATGATGACATGCAACCATGGTCCCACGTGAAAAATATTTTTTTCTACAATATTGAATATATTTTTAAAATAATGTAGTTACACTTACTTGTCACGTTAGATAATGATCTACCATGTAGCTTTCCGTTACGGTCTTATGGTGGGTATTCTTAAAAAAAGATCTTATGGTTGGCATCCTCGTTCGCATGATATCAATAGATTTCTGGGTTGTTTTGTAGAAAGGGTATCCATTGTGCGGCTCTTTGTTTGGTGTTGGTAGTTTCTCTGGTGATGGTTCTTCGACTATAGCCATACCGATGAAAATGAGGTTCGTTTCGGATTTGGAGCATTTGATTCTGAAACAGGGTCGGTGAAAAATTCTGCCCTGTGCTTTGTTGATTGTCACTTTAGTATAAGGAAGATGAGCTCGTCTTCAAAGACCGAATGCTTGTTGGCATTCAACAATTTTATAATAAGGTAATGCAACTTTCTTACTGTTTCTTCATTTTAATTCTTGTTGTGTCTAAAATTACAATTTTTTACTCTTTTCTTTTTATACTTAGTGTTGTAGGTCTATCGTCAACTCTAGGAAGAAAAAAAAAAACTCATATATTAAATCTACTAGAGGATTTTAGAGAATGCTTAATATCAAAGGAGAAAGGATGAATGAAATGAATTTCTTTTTTGTTCCCAGATTATTTTCTACTTTTATTTTAATTTTTAATTTTTTTATAATTAATTACATTATTTTTCTGAATTTTTAGATTAATTACATTATTTTTTATTTTTAAATTAATTATATTATTTTTCTAATTTTTTAGTAAAATTGATTATATTATTTTTTTGAATTTTTTATATTAATTATATTATTTTTCTAAAAAAGAAAATAAAAATAGGTTTTTTTTTGTTTGCCTGGCTGGCTTAGGTAACATTTAACAGTCTGTTAGGTTGACTAACGGAATGGGGTTGAGCTTCGTTGACTTTAAATTTAAGGAAGGTCGAATAAAACTTTTATAGTCCAGAAGAGGTTTCTGTTTTTCGCGAAAGTACAAGTGGCCTCAATGCTATTATCTCTTAATTAAATGGACATTTTCCGTCCCT
Source organism: Viola odorata (assembly GCA_963691705.1). NCBI lineage: Eukaryota > Viridiplantae > Streptophyta > Magnoliopsida > Malpighiales > Violaceae > Viola > Viola odorata. The sequence continues at coordinate 11,347,394 of OY829545.1, forward strand.
CTACACTAACGGATGTGACATATTAATCCTTTAGTTATGTTTGCGACTACACTTTTTGTTGATGGTGCTGACACATCCAGGTACGACCACATTTTTCCGTTGATGACTGGACACGTCATAATAAAAAATAAATTACAAAAATGTTAAAAGGGCATATACGTAATTATATTTTTAAAAAACAATAAATTTAAGAATTAGAATAATTTTTTTAGAAAAATAAAATCGTGCCTTAAAAATTAGTGATGAATGAAAAAGGCACATATTTATAAATCTTGGTTGTGATTGCAATTTTGAAGCAAGAGTATAGTAATGAATAAAAAAATACTGTGATCAATATCATATCAGTGAGTATTTTTTTTTTTCATTAATTAGTATAAGAGGTATAAGTACCGATTAAAATATCAAATTCGGTATCAAATTTATAAATATTCAATATACTTATGACACATTTTTTGATATTAGGATGAACATATCGTTTCATTTTGATCGAGATTTGACATGTATGACTGATATGATTAATATAAACTGACATTATACAACATATTTTTTATCTCGTTTAAGTATATATTGAGATGAGTAAGCAATTATACCACCATCAATGTATGATCTAATAATTGAACCAAGAAGAATCACGTGTAATGAGTCTAATGACTAACGATAGAGTTCAAATAAATAATAAGTCACCGAAATAGTTAAAATCAGTTGAATGACACTTTACTTTTTTCTAAAGGGTAATTTTATTTAATCCCTTTAATTTTTTAATTAAATTCAAATACCTCTCTGAGTAAAAAGAAAGTTGATTTCAGAATACGAATTTTACTAGAACTGCAATCTCCCCGCTCCATCTAACTTACCATCCAAAGGGAAAAAATTACAAAAATATAAATATTAAGAAATTAATTTCTTTAAATGACATAAATCTTCAAAAAATCTTGAAAATGAGGTTCGCTTCGTAACTGCCAGTATCATGGTATGTTGTTGCCCTTTTCCTTAAATGTTTATTGATAATTGTCTTGATTCTTGATTTTGGATGGGCTCTTCTCTTGATTTTTTTCTTTTCAAAAGTGATCTTGTTTATGTATATACTCTTTATGTTTGCATATGATATCTTTGTTCCTTTTCTCCTGTTTTCCGCTTCAATATTCTCATGTATGTTCCTGAATTTCTGATTTCAAGTTTTGGTTGATTCAAGTTTATATTTTGTTTCAAGTTTAGTTTCTTTCTCCTGTGTGTTTTAATTCGGATATTTAACATATTTAATTTAAATTATCGTTATAATATTTATCATACCATATCTGTATTTTTATTTTATTCTTTAGAATTTTACATAATTATCGTTTGTTATTATTATTTTTTATCGTTTCATTTATTTTATTTATTTTTCTCGTTCAAGTTTTTATCGGTTTTGAACGAGATGTCTCGAACCGTCGACTCGAACCAAAAAAATAAATGCTTTCCCTCGTACCAAATCCCTCTCTTTCGGTCCATCACAACCCCTACTCCCTCACCATTTTCAGCCACACAACGACTCCTTTCTTCCCAAAAAAGCCTATGCCCTCCCCTACTCCTCTCTACCACAACGGCAACCTGCCTAATCCATCACCATCACTGCAACCCTCTCAACAGACCCCCACTGCTGCAACCATCATAGCCCCTACTCCTCTCTGCCACAACGGCAACCTGCAACTCCCATAGCCGCCCCTCATCGCCGCTCCTCCCAACCACACACAACGGCCCCTTCTCCATTTTTCAAAAGGGTCAACGGACACAAGCTCATCCCATATTATAAATAATCATCCCAAGAGGCTCACCCATCTCCCTCTCCCGAATTCAATTTCGGACCCTCTCAATTACTAATCCCTCTCCTCAATTACTAATTTCTCACCTCTGCCAATTAAATCCCGATCCAGCCTCTGCCAATCAAAGCATCCTCTGCCAAATTAATCCAAAACACAACCCCTGCCAAATACAATTAAACCCAAACCCAGCCGCATCACCACCGCGTCAAACACCCATCGCCAAACCAAACCCAAACAGCCGCCGCACCTCCTCCTCAAACCCGAAACAAACACCCATCGCCACCGCCACAATCACCCTCGCCAATCACCCTCGCTCACCGCCAATCAACCTCACACCACCACTGTCAACACCAAAAACCAACCTCCCTGCAAATTAAACCACCCAAACTCACCGGACCGATCCACGGCCAAAACCACCACCCATCAACCCTCTCCTCGCCAGCCACGATCCAATCAAACCGGCCATCAACCATCCACCAACCGAAATCAACCATCCACCAACCGAGATCAGCCACCACCAAACCATCATCACCACTGCACCTCCGTTGTTGTGTGTGTGTTGAGTGTTGTTGCTCCAAGAGCAAAAAAGAAAGAAGAGAGGAGACTCAGGTCGTGAGAAAGAAAGGAAAGAAAGAAAAGAGAGGAGAGAAAAGAAAGAATGGGTTGGGCTGCGGCCCAATAAAGAATAGGAATGGGCCAAAATATGTGCTGATAGGTTTTTAATTAAATCGTGGACTAACTTCTTCGTTTTCTTTTGCAGGTATCGAGTTCGCGATTAACGTCCTGATCGAATGTTTCACCAACTTCAATATTGTTGACAATTTTCTAAACTCAAGTTTTAGAGCTCACTTCTCATTTATTAGAATTGTTAATTTAATTTAATATCTAGCGATGTGCATAATTATTTAGAATCGTTAGAATTCGAATTAATTTGTTTGCATGAAATTAATTTAGATTAATTCATGCTTTAATTTATGCTTACCTTCTTGATGTGTGTTTTAAATGTCTATTTTAATGTATATATTTCATGGGCGGCTTTGACCCCACTCCCTCATTTTAAATTTTGCTTATGCCCATGAATATGCTTTAATTTATGCTTGAATTGTGCGCGATTTCGACCCCACTAATTTATGTAAGTTTTTATTTCATTTTCTTCCTTTTTTGGACCTTAAGTTTAGACATTAGGGTGGCGACTTCATTGATATGTGTGTTTTCTTTCGTCCCCAAATCGCTCGCGACGGTGCGACAAATATTGTCAGCGATGACAGATATTTTGCCACCTAATTTGTGATGTGTGAAATTTTTAGTATGTGGTATATTCCTGAATTTATGGTTCTTGCTGTTACAACAACCAACCAAGCAGTCACTACTATGAAAATGCTGAGAGAGAACATAAGCAAATATGACCTGGTTATCAGTGATGTTAACATGCCAGACTTTGATGGGTTTAAGCTGCTTGAGCTCGTCGGGCTCGAAATCGATCTAACTGTCATCATTGTAAACAAGAAAACGAATATAGTAAGCAAAACCCGGTTTCGTTTTCTTGTTTGCAATGTTGGTGATTCTTTCACGGCTGTGATGATTTCGCCAACATTGTAAACAAGAAAACGAAACTGGGTTTTGCTTACTGATGCCAGGTAGATCGATTTCGAGCCCAACGAGCTCAAGCAGCTTAAACCCATTCATGTCTGACATGTTAACATCACTGATAACCAGGTCATATTTGCTTATGTTCTCTCTCAGCATTTTCAGAGCAGTGACTGCTTGGTTGATTGTTGTAACTGCAAAAACCATGAATCTCATGTAAAAAATTGACACCGATTAAAAATACCACATACTAAAAAATATCACAAATTCGGTGGCAAAATATCTATCATTGCTCACAATATCCGAATTAAAACACACAGGAGAAAGAAACAAATATAAACTTGAATCAACCAAAACTTGAAATCAGAAATTCAGGAATATACATGAGAATATTGAAGCGGAAAACAGGAGAAAAGGAACAAATATATCACATGCAAACATAAACAAGATCACTTTTGAAAAGAAAAAAATCAAGAGACATCCAAAATCAAGAATCAAGACAATTATCAATAAACATTTAAGGAACAAAGAAGAAGGAAAAGGGGAACAACATACCATGATACTGGCATTTACGAAGCAAACCTCATTTTCAAGATTTTTTGAAGATTTATGTCATTTAAAGAAATTAATTTCTTAATATTTATATTTTTGTAATTTTTTCCCGTCAATTTGGATGGTAAATTAGATGGAGCGGGGAGATTGCAGTTCTCGTAAAATTCGTATTTTGAAATCGACTTTTTTTTACTCAGAGAGGTATTTGAATTTAACTAAAAAATTAAAAGGATTAAATAAAATTACCCTTTAGAAAAAAGTGAAGTGTCACTCAACTGATTTCAGTGACTTATTATTTATTTGAACTCTCTCGTTAGTCATTAGACTCATTACACGTGATTCTTCTTGGTTCAATTATTAGATCATACATTGATGGTGGTATAGTTGTTTACTCATCTCAATATATACTTAAACGAGATAAAAAATATGTTGTATATGTTCATCCTAATATTAAAAAATGTGTCATAAAGTATATTTATAAATTTGATACCGAATTTGATATTTTAATCGGTATTTATACATCTTATACTAATTAATAAAAAAACAAATACTCATTGATATGATATTGACAACCTTAGAAAGTGAAGACAGTATTTTGTGGGCCTTCGTTCTATTTCATTTGTATAATATATCTCCGTTATGCTGAACATCTTAAATTATACTTGTTATAAATAAGGTAAAGTAATCATAGTTTTTCTAGAGAAATTTTATTTCTAGCTTTAGAGGTAAGGTCAATTTGACAAATTTAATTACGAAATTTGATTCATCATTTATATTTGATTGTATAAAAATCATTAGAGAAAGTAATTGTGTAGGTTTAGTTGGAAGAAATTTACAAACATGAGAAGAAATATGAGTTTCTATTAATGCAGTGTTTTATTGAAAAAAAATTATGAATACGGTGACTAAATTAATTAGATTGAATTTTTTTTACGAATACGAGGACTAAATTAATCGTGCTAAGTTTGGTTATAAATATTTTACGAATATAAGTACTCAATTCATCAATACAAACACGGGAAGAAATATGAGATTCTAAAAAATGTAGGAGTTTAATTGAAAATATTTTACGTAAATAGGGATTAAATTAACATAGAATCTAAACTAATCATTTAGGGTATGATTGAATCTTTTACCAAACAAAAATATTTATGCAGAGATTTGATTGGAAAAATATACATGCAACACTACTCATAGAACTCAGTATGCATTTGAAGGTAAGCATCATGACTCCTTCAATCACGAACTACACTCACATTTTCACACGTCTTGAGGCTACGCCTCTTTGTGCTTCTCGGCCGTGTTTTAAGTTGAGCCCTCGAGCGTGTCGTATGTCCGAATCCTCGCACCTCGGCCTAATGCTCACCCTTAGGTGGTGTTTGGGGTTCAAGGTTGGCCACCAATCCAACCTTTTCCCCACCCAAAATGGTCTTTTGGTGTTTGGTAACACCACTCCAATTTATCAATGCCCAAATGGGCTCGCATCCCACCGCAGGAAAAGCAAGGAAATGCAAGGATTTTGGGCTGGAGCAAATTGCTCCAGCAGGCGGTTGAACTTCCATTTGACACTCTCTCTCTCCCTTTTTTTTTTTTTTATTTCATTTTAATTTTTTTACTTTATATATTCAACAAAATAAATTAAAAACTATCACAATATAATCTCCATCTCATGATAAGTAATTCTAGATCCATTTTTCCTATTTTTATTAATTTTTTAAAAATAAGTTTTATACCCTTTATGGTCATTTTACATCCAAACTATAGTTTTGAAAATCTATTTACCAAACACCTCAGGTAGATACCAAACAGCACACTCCATTTCCCAAATGTCGTTTTACCATTGAACTTTTCCCCACTGACCATTTCCAACCTAAACTGGAACGCCAAACAGACCATTAATATAAGATGAGGTTTTCTTCCGTTATCGAACATAATGCGTGCAAATAACTTTAAAAGAAAAAATGATGAAATTTAAAACCAGAATAAAAAATTACTCAAAAAAATGAAGTAAAATTATTTTCCATTTAAATCTAACAAACATGAAATAGTTATTTGTCAATCTGAAGTAGTTCATTTTATAAGAAAATTAATATTTTTACTAATAAATTTGTCAATTTGACTTCTGATATTTGTTTTTGTTACTTTTGATTTTCTACGGATACACTTTGTATTCAATTAGTTCTCTTCAAAGATACTCTCTTCGGTTTTTATTAAACGACTTCATGCAAAACGAGGTGGTCCGGATGACTCACTATTTGATCCAAAAAAAATTGTACTTTTTTTTGAACGTACGTTAAAGATTAACGAACGTCTGAGAAAAAATTCGGAACAAAATTGTTTCAAATAGTGAGTCATCCGGACCACCACGTTTTGCGTGAAATCGTTTAATAAAAATCTGGAGTATTTCGGTACTTCATTTTCAAGGGTCATATATTTATACTAGTTTAGCGTTTGACTCTCCTGCAAAAACAAAGTTTGTACAATATTTAGGATAAATGCAGAGCCAAAAAAATGTCATTTATAAATTGTATAACATATATATATATATTTTTGTTGTTGTTGTTGATTAAAGTATAACATCCTATCAGACAAAAAGTTTAAATATTTAGGATAAACGTAGAGCACAACTAGAGCTACTGACAAATGTTAAATGCGATTATGCAGGGGTTGGGTATAATAACTTGACAAATATACCTTGATTGCAGACAAAGCAAACAATAATCCCTTTTCCTTATCGTTAGAAAGAGAGGAAAAATAGGTTTTTTTCTTTCTTGGTAATCCAATTTCTCTTGTTTCATTTTGCCTCTTTGGGCCTGGCTGGAATTTGCTTGTGGTGTGGTCTGCCGAAGCGAGAGGCTTTTGTCCTTCGTTGGTTTCAAGATCCACCAATCAACTCCTTTGTTGATGCTCTCCTCCATCAACTCACCCTCCCTATCTTACTGCTTTTCCAATCTGCGTCTGCTTCTTAAAATACGTTTCTTACAGACATCTTTCATATCCAGGTATTTCGTTCTCTGTCTTTGGCTCTCTTTGCAATTTCTGTTCTTTTTAATCTATTTGAGTTTCACGAGATATTTTGTGATCTGGGTTTTTGAGTCTGGTTGAAATATTTGCGGGATTTGTGGTTTTTTAGGCTTTGGGTTGACATGATTAGTCCTAATTGCCTGTTTGTTTCATCCGTTCTTGTTAAAGTTTTGATCTTGTTGAAAATTTATGTATAGTAGTAGCTACCAACATATGGTTGTGGTTTGGACTTTAAAATGTTTTGGATTTTGAATTATGGTGGAATGCTTGAGCTACATATGTTATCAGAATGGTTTTAAGATTTGATTTAATTAATCTAGTTAACTTTTCTGTCGGGTCCTTGTTTTTTTGGCTAGTTTTGTGAATTGTGTTATATCTTGAGTGTTTCTCAGGGGAGTCCCGTGACAATGCCCTCTACTGATAATCAGGGACCTTCATCACCATTTCGTTCAATAGGTCGCTCCATCTTTACTCCTAGGCGCGAGCAGGTTCATTCCATGGAAGCTACCCTTGAATCTAGTGCCCGTGAATTAGACCTTGAATCATTTAATAGCCAGCTTTCAGACAGATTTCAGTTGCTGTCTGTTGTTAGTTCTGATGAATTGCTCTCTATTGGGTGGATGAAGAAGCTTTTGGATGCATTTTTATGCAGCCATGAAGAATTCAGGGTTATCTTGTTGAAAAACAAAGACCGGTTCTTGAAACCTCCTTTGGATCATTCGGTTGATGAATATTTTGAAAGGACTGTAAAGGCACTAGATATATGTAATGCTACTCGGGATGGGATTGAGAAAGTTCGCTTGTGGCAGAGGCATTTGGAGATTGTTCTATGTGCTTTGGATCCTCAGCAGAGGGCAATGGGTGAAGGCCAATTCCGGCGTGCCAGAAAAGCTTTGATGGACTTGGCACTGGCAATGCTGGATGAAAAGGATTCTGGTAGTATCTTTTCACAGCGGAATAGATCTTTTGGTCGTCATAATGCAAGCAAGGATCGTCATCAACGCGCACCTGGACATTCTCGTTCACTCTCATGGAGTGTTTCTAGATCCTGGTCTGCAGCCAAGCAGCTACAATCAATTGCCAATAACTTGATCCCACCCCGTGCGAGTGATATTGCAGCTACAAATGGGCTTGCACTCCCTGTTTTCACAATGAGTTTTGTGCTCATGTTTGTGTTGTGGACTCTTGTTGCAGCAATTCCTTGTCAGGATAGGGGCCTTAATATTCATTTTACATTCCCACGTAATTTCACATGGGGTGCTCATCTAAGTTTACTTTATGATAGGATTTTGGAGGAATCCAAGAGGAAAGATCGCCGGAACTCTAATGGGTTGCTGAAGGAAATTTATCAGATTGAGAAATGCTCCCGTCATATGACAGACTTAGTTGATTTGCCTCAATTTCCATTGACAGAGGATCAAAGACAGGATGTTGATCGTGGGGTGCAGGAGCTGGCTTTGGTTTGTGAAACTTTTAAGAATGGCTTGGATCCATTGGAGCGCCAAGTCAGGGAGATGTTTCGTAGGATAATGAGTTGCCGAACTGAGGGCCTTGAAATCTTGGGTAACGCAACCCATCCAGTGTAGTGGGAGTTTGTAGTTGCTGTTGAGCGATGTACATTTGGGAGTATGTCGATGTATGTTTTGCATGCCTTTTGCAAGAAAGAATGGTTGGCTTGTGATGGTCCGCGACAATAATGGTTTAGCAGGTACCTTTTTTTTTCCTTCTGTATTTACACTACACATCCTGTAAACATAGTATCTATATTGAAGCATTTTGTTGTGTGGCGCTCTTCTATTGTTTTATGAAAACATTTCCCCTTTCTGCTCATTAGCTTGCATCCTATTCCTAAGCCTCGAAGTCCCTATACCCTGCTATTGTAGCTTATGTTTGTAACATCCTCTTTAACAGTTGTTTTCGCTTCTTGTTAACTACTGGTACATGTACTGTGCTCCCCTTTTCACCACTTCTTCATTTTACAATTCATTAGGTTCCACTATTGTGGTTCCGTTATTGACCTGTTAGGGTAAAACGGGCATGTGCCGTCTGCGATATAAATATTGCAAACATAACAAGTGCTTTGGTCACTTTTCTTGCAAGACTCTCATTCTCCCTTGTCGAGTGCCTTCTAGACTAGCGGAAGTGAGGTTCATTTCGTTTGGTGACTGCATTAAATGTCAGGGCAAGGCGTAATTGAGGATTAGTGACAGAAGCATCCCATGTCAAGTCAACTCCAGCTGTTTTGAGGATGAAGTTGCCTGTAGTTGCAGGCCAGCTATATGGGAGTTCTAATATCCTTATTCCTTCTGTTGTTAATTGTTATTAATGCTTGTGAGGGACTTTAAGTTTGTGATGGCCTGCCTGCTCGGTGGTTGTCAGTAGTAAGCTTGGAATCTTCTATTTTGATGCTCTGTACTGTAAGTTAGTGTTTACCACGGTAAGTTGTGATTTTTACCTACTAGTTTCTTCAATGAATTTGTTTATCCACTGCCGGTCTCCTATGATGTGCTGGGACATGGCCAATGTTAGTGCCTGGATAGACTTTCAATGGTTATGGCATTATTGAAATTCCCTAGAGGTCTATTTTTACTAACACCAGATGAGATTTTGCATGTGAAACCTTGATCGCCTGGACAAAATGCTTGTGGTTGGTGTAATGAGAAACATACAGCAGAACCACTGCTTGTTTCTGCAAAACTAGAGCCACATATGGCACATGATTGTTTCCGGAAAGAAAATTCACAATTCAACTTTGAAATTTATATATCATGTGTTCTCTTAAATCCCGCAAAATGGAGAAAATCATACTGGTAGAGCAATCTTCGTTTGATACCTAATGTTACTTGTATGATGAGGTTAGTTTTTTATTTGGAGGGAAAAAGTGTTACATGAAATGGTACGAGATGATTGACAGAATGGGTAGATGTGAATGGGGGCTTTAATTAGATAACATGGTGTGCTCATGATATGTTCTGCTCACTTACGAAGTGATAACAGAAATTAAATTGCGACCATATAATATGTTTGGCAGCTACCAAAATTATAAGATCGTGCATATGGGAAAGGGATATTTTGTAGTGCCACAATGTGACAGTTTAAAACATGTTGGGTTGGCTATTTGGTTCATTAATACCCACTGCTCTTATGTTTATTACTTTGTTTTGATTAAGGAAGTAAAATAATTTTTTTATTCATAAAAATCGAATCGACGTCTTTTTATATACAGGACGAATTATTTTAGTCTATACTTAACACAAGAATTACTAGAGAGCATAGTATATGGATTTTTCCTAAGTCACGCTGTACATGTCATTCTTGACAATTTCTTTGAATTAAAAGAAAATGTTAAATCTCACTAAATTTTTAACACATCAATTGGTAAGATGTTAATATTAAAATGTTATTAAACTTCGTTGTTGATGATTTGACCAACTTAATATTCGAGAACAACACGTACTACTCTTGGTTTTCGCTTGCTCCTTCTTGTATTCACAATTCACATACTTTTTTTAGGAAATATTTGAAGAGTTTCTTATTGCTAATTTTTCTCTCTCTTGGTACAAAGACGGGGTGGAGTTCCGAGAAGAATATGAACACTTTGTATATAATAATCGGCAAAAAAGCATTTGGGAACCCTAAACTCTGGCGTTTTATTTTGTGGGAACTCTCAACTATTTTTTTATTTAATCACCCCGATTTCTTTACATTTTGTTTAATCACAACCCTACCATCACGTTTTGCTGATGTGTCACCGTTATGTGCCTCGTCATGTGCTTACTGGATGCCACGTCATCAAGACACGTCAGCAACTTGCCACGTCAACAAGACATGTCGGAAGTGTGCAGGGGGTAATTAAATATAAAAAAAGTTAAGGGTTGCAATTAATCAAAACATTAAAGTTTAAGGTTGTTTTATATCATTTTTCCTAATTTCATTCAATAACTCAAATTCCTCTTTTCCTTTCTTTTTATATAAAACAGTATAATGATAATAATAATAATAATAATAAAAATAAAATTGAAATTAATGCTTCATTGCTAGAATTAGAGGTAATTATGATTAATCTAAAATAAGGTTGCCTACAAAATAACTTAACAATTAGAGGTAATTATGATTAATCTGATTAATTATGATTATTAATGGATTTTTTGCATGAAGCCCCCGTACTAAAAAAAAAAAAGACTCATTCCTGAACTATTGGTCAATTGCAAACGCACGTCTCTCTATTAGTCAAACTAACAGACTGTTAGTTTTGACCTTGAATAGCAGGTTACCCAAAAAAAACTTGTTGTTCCCTTCTTCTTCTTTTTCTTTTTTTTTCTTTAAAAATTCAGAAAAATAATGTAATTAATTTTAAAAATTCAGAAATATAATGTAATTAATTTAAAAAATCCAAAAAAATACTGTAATTGATTTTAAAAATTCAGAAAAATAATTATTACTCCTTAATTGTATTTATTTTTCGTAACCTTATAACTTCTGTCTTTTTCTTCCATTTCCATCCAAATAAAAAATAAAAAAGAAACAAAAACAGAAAGTATAATAAAATAAATATGACATAAAACAACCCTAAACTTTATATTTTTATTTAATTACCCCCCTGGTTTGATGACGTGGCTTGCTTCTTGATGTGGTTGGGATGATGTGGCATCGAGAAAGTGTATGATGTGGCACATAACAGTGCCACATCAGCAAAACGTGACGGTAGGGTTGTGATTAAATAAAATGTAAAGAAATCGGGGGTGATTAAATAAAAAAATAGTTAAGGGTTCCCATAAAATAAAACGCCAGAGTCCAGGGTTCCCAAATGCCTTTTTGCCTATAATAATCTAGCTGGAAAAAGGAAAGCAACAAAAGAAAAGAGGAGAGTATCTTGAAAAGAAAGGCCGATTATGTTTCGTAAGATCTTAAAGATTGTGATTTTATTTCATTTATTAAAGATTTTGTTATTCTTGTCACACTTTATTTCGTGATTGTATTGGATCTCATTATGAGTAGAATTGTAGACTTACGACTAAACTTATAATTAAGCAGCCTAAATGTTTAGCCAGAAAAACCCTCGTTACGTAACAGTGTTTGTCGACGCATACCACATTGACTCATAAATGGTAGCCCTATTAGTTGGACGATCAAAAAAGAAGGGAGGCAACTGGTTGAAGCAAGTCAGAAGAGCAAACGAAATGAAATTCACCTAAAATTGATTAGTACATACCGAACCGCAGTTCCTTGCAGGATAGGATCTATTTGCAACTTCCTAACATTATAATAAGAATCTTCCCAGCTTCCCAGAATGCACTGCAGCTTCGGCCTGAGACGGACAACATTTTGTACATCATTTTCACAGTATGTACATAGCATCGACTCAACCCTGAGGTGGCAGGTCCATATAATCCGCGGTGCAGGGATACAGTGTGGCTCAAACATAGTCTCCGCCGGGAGATTTGGCCTCATAGCTTCGATTCTTCCAAAAATCTCAAGGCAGGAAAGGAGCAGAATTCATCGCAGGGGATGAGCTCCGTTCAAAGAATTTAAAACGTTAACACAAATACCACCATCTTTTCCTCCGTGCCACATGGAACCCTCCTGCTGCCTTTCATTCATTCATTCTTAGACAAAGCCAGCTTGTCTCCCTTCTTGAGAGGGAAGGGATGCCTTCATTAAGCGGCACTGGAATTTGTAGACAAGTGGACCCGAAAAATAGGATTACAACACTGATGTCTGGGGAAGCACAGGAATCCAAAGAGTTGGATCCACACATACGGAACCCCAACAAATAACTGACTCTCTCCGGGACGGGAGTGAATACCCGATGAATGCTGGGGAAGGTGGAATGAGCAAAAAATGCACTTAATGCAGGTTTCCACCATTGCTAACGGAACAGTTCAGGAAAAGACCACATCATGAATCTCGCAAAAATGTCAGACTCCAGGAACTCGACATGAGCAGCCCTCCCGATAAATGTGTTTAGGTTCCTACCATGGGAGGAGGTGTCGAAGTTGATATCACAGCGCATGAAGACTCGATTCTCAGAAGAAGGGGCCTGTATCTGGTTCAAGCACTCATTCAACATTTCCCAGAATATTATGCCCTTCTTTGAGTAGTCCAAAAAAGATGCAGAACAAGATTCGATTCTAGCAGAATGATATGGAACATAGCCATCCTGGGTAAAAGAACAAATAAAATAAATAAGATAACAGAGTAATATTTCTCTGTTCATAACATATCCAATACACGTAATTCCTCAAAATATGGACCACAAAAATACTGCTACAGGTTTTCCTCCAAAAAGGGGGGAAAAAAAACATTTTGAAGATACCAGAGATTCAGAATGATGCGCACACTGCCAATTTTTTGTGTTATTATTAATTTCCGAGGGAACACCTAGTTGTTCCCTCAGTTGTACAGCATCCACTCACTCTAGGTGTTTCCTAGGAAATACCTAGTTTTTCCCCTCATATGTCTATAAGCAATTTCCATACATACTATTAAGTATAAAAAGTGAACGCGTTTGTACAGTCATCCTTACAGATGCATTCAATGCATTTCCACATCTGAAAATGGCAATAGGCCACGATGCATCCACAGCTTTGTAGGATCACATTACTTAGAAGGAATGTTTAATTCATTCCTCATATGAGGGTGGGAACAAGATTCTGTTCTATTGCTATATGTAAAATACCAATTTCTATTTCTGTGTTCCTAACACACAACTTTTCAAGATTTTTTTTGTTGGTTACAATTTTTAGATTTTCATTTTATCAGAGCCACACTTTTTTACTCTCTCATGAAATCAATTCATTCTCTATGGAAGTTATCAGCACCCGTCAACCGCCACGCAACAGAAGTCACTTGAAGTCAAAACCATATCTCTAACACACCCCATCATAGCAACCTCACTCTTCATTGCATAACTAAAGTGTCTTCAACCTAAGAACTTAATATATTTGCATGTACACAGCATTTTCATTCCATATTTCTTACTACTATAGAACGATAAGAATGCAGGTAAACTTCAGATCAGCATTTGGTGGTGTATGTGCAGTGATGCAAAGTGGAAGAGGGAACGGTTAGTGATGTAGCTACCATCAAACCATTGAGGATTGGATTCTCTCTTTCATATTTGCTTCCCAAATAAACGCGAATAAGAAAGATGCAGGTTTCCATTAGTACTTTGTTGGTCTAAATCTGCTAAACTGTGCAGTAAGAAAAACAAATCTGAGGAATGGAAATCTCATTCTGATTCTCTTCTGTTCAGTGTTAAGGACCAAACAGCCAAAATTGTCACTCATTGAATCCTACTTATAAACTTTAAAATCATCTCACCTCCCAAAAATAGGCCGACAGCACAAAATGCAAATAAGTTGTTACTTGTATGAAATATCAAGAGCAACACTTCTACAAAAATACCTCAGGAAAAATAGGAAATACCTGGGGTGAAGATAACAGGATTATGTTCCTGAAGTTCTCCAGTGTCTTTTTCTGAAATAGGATGAGAAACAGAAAATTCATAGTTCCTTAGCTAACGGATGAAAAGTAAGGAAGAAGAAACCTCATGCCATTCTAAAACAGTGGGTTGAAAGTCTTTCAGTACCTTACAGAGATTGTACAAGAACGTCTTCTGGAGATTGGGATCATCTGAGAATGTAAGCTGATGGATGCATTGTGTTCCCTTGAACTTTTTCAAGAGCCACAATCCAGAGTTAAATAAGGAATTTGAACTATACAAATACCCCAAGTGCGGACCAGATATAGAAACATAACTATACAAGTATCTTAGATATGGTTCCATGATGCTCTCTGCCAAAACAAATCAACAGATCTAATGATAAATTGCAAACAGATAAAACAGAATATCTCACAATGTTATTTGAACATACCAGCTAATGCAGCTCTTATGATTATATTTCCAATGGAATGCCCAACAAAGCTAAGCTTGATATCTCTTAAGTTTCCAACTCGTGAAACTTTGTCCATTTTCTTTTTTGTGAAACATATGACTTCTCCAGCCAGTCTTAGTCCCATTTCTCTGAAGTCCCCATGAGTTTTGTCCTCATTCGACTCTGACATAAGAAATTCTATCTTGGGATCTATCAAAAGCCACTGATTCCGAACAAGACGTAAATCCAGATGATGCCCCTATTATGTTTGAATTATAAAATAATTATTTCCACTACCTTTGTAGATAGT
The DNA here is from genome assembly GCA_963691705.1 of Viola odorata. Lineage (NCBI taxonomy): Eukaryota > Viridiplantae > Streptophyta > Magnoliopsida > Malpighiales > Violaceae > Viola > Viola odorata. Next base: position 11,362,543 of record OY829545.1, read on the forward strand.
ATCAATCCTAACATAAAATACAAAGAAAATTTAGACATAAAAGCACAGACGAAAAAGAGGGGTGAGGATCAGTTTTGTAGCCTAAACCATGAACGAACGTGTTAATATGGTTTAGATGGACGGTATACTCATTTGTGGAGGAAGTGGAGGAATGTCTATGTTTATATATAGTGGCCAACGGTGGATGGTAACAGTATAGTATGTTTTGGTATTCCTTCACTCACTTCCATTATATCATTGCAAATGGAGGACAGCCAAGAATAGTATGCTTATACAGAGTGTAATCGAGATTGGAATATTAAGATGGACAAGTTGCAATAGAAGAAAATGTAAAATAATCAATAAAATTGCAGTGAAACTGAAGGTTATCATAAAAGGCTGTTGGATGGGTCTAAGAGATGCTTTGGCAGTTTATAATATTGACATGTGGATGTATTGGATCAGAAATGTGGCTTTGTGATCAGTTCCAAATACTACGTCTAGAAATAGATTTAATACCACAATAGGTTACGGATCGTTTGAGCCTAAATTAATCCACAATCAAAATCAGAACACCGAGATCTATCTTTTGGGACATTTTGTTAGGAGGATAATTTTATTGTTTAAAGATTCTGGGACTAGGAGACAAATTGCAGCATACTTTTGGTCGGGAGTTATGTAGCAAGCTATTTTCGGACTAAAAGCGGGATAACCGGATAAGTTAGCTTGGGGCTAGCTTGTAGCTCCCTAAGGTTTGCCTATTTCTAGGTCAGCCCTAGTCTTGGTTTTTTGTAGCATACTTCTTGTCTGACTATACAAATAAAACACTTATGTTACAAGGAGAATTATATTGTTTAAAGAGAACTAGCACTAGCAGAAAATTTGCAGCCTACTTTTGATCAAGAGTGATGTTGCAAGCTATTTTTGGACTACAAGTGGGAGCTCCTAATATGTCTTATTTATGTTTCCTGAAACATTCAGCAAATGTCTCATGACTACAAAGGTAGATGCCTTATTGGTTATTTTACCCCTCATGAAAAACTTGCGTATGGAAATGAAAAAAGGAAAACCAAAAGAAGAGAAAAGAAAGAAAGAAAATGAATCCAGTGACAACTAGTCAATAGAAACTGTAGCAAAGGAGAACATGCCTGAAAACCATGCACAAAGACGACTATTTTCAAAACACGGTCATTCTGTTGTAGACAAGATCCACTTGACTTTTTTGCAGCTCCAAAGCTAGTTCCAGTATCCAGATGTTGTGCACCTTGCTGTTCCAAATGGCTCCTATGGGAATTTCCACTACGAGCATGCAGTGGCACAATGACACTGCGTTCTACCATGACAATAGGAATGTGTGAAGGATCTACAAATAAATACATGTCTTGAAGTGACCGATTGTTGATCTGCATGGAAACCATAGATAAAATAAACTTTAATATAAACAAAAGCGAAAGATCATGAACTACTAATAGCTAACCTTCATTTGTGCAATACTTTGTCGGTGAAGCTCCGCACGCATATTTGCACTGTGGGCAGGCTGTAGAGGATACACATGCACAACAAAACAAACACTCATTAAAATGACACATAATATTCCACAAAGAGTTGAACATCACTAGACTAAGTAGATGCTCTTTATACATGTAAGATAAGCAGCCTAGAAGGAAAATTTTGTGTAACATCATGAACCCGTTAAGAAGAAAGCATGTGGACATAGATGAGTGCAGCTGTAATTACATCATCATGAAGCTTCCGTAGACTCGAAGCTTTTCCACTGAGACTAGGTGAGAGAGGTTCATCAACTTTGCGCCTCATGTGAAGATTAGGCATATCAATCTTGGAGTATACCATCCATATTGACCATTCAGCTTTCCGATCATCAGCCCATGCATCACGAAGAAATTCCAGTATTTTTGTTTTGTTAGCCCTGCAGTATATCAGCAAAGAAGTAGCATGTTATCTAAAATGTCAGCAATTCTATTGTTTCCACTGTACTAAAAACAGGAAGATGTTTTATAACAAATCATCCGGATTAGCTTCTTTAACTCATCCAACCATAACATAAGCATCCACCAAACCGTACAAATCTCTAAAGAACAAAACCTTTGTACCTTTCCTACAAGAAATCCATTTGGACTCTTTTTGTCTTATTGTCCATGCTAAGAACCTAAACCCACATAAACTTTAACTCTCCCCATCACCATTGAGAATAGTGGTGGAGTTCAGATGTTTACTTTCAGGCGTTTTAGGTTGTATGTGTCACCTTGTACATGTATGTAACCGAGAAACAATTCACATACATAAAATATAACAGTTAGAGACATAATATAAACACTTTCAACAATAGCAACCATAATTTTTTTTTACAAAACATAAATATATAATGCATACCCTGAGTCATAGATGATTTCAAAATAATACTAAAAACCAAAAGTGCAGTACAAAAATTTCCATGTCACAAACATTGATCAAAGATGTAACGGAAAAATGAGAAAAAAAAAACATATTCCATGAAAATTTAACAAAATTCACAGATGCGTCTTGGAGTAAACTGTGATACAAAAATATAAGTTTTGAAGGAAAAATTGAAGTTCCACAATGAGAAATCTATAGAGAGAAAAATAATGTAAAAACAAAAAGAAGCTTTTATTAGTTTACTAAAATTTTAGATTAGTGTAATACATGCGTGGCAGTAAATATTAAAATGGATGAAAAAAACAAAAACCATAAGACAAACAGAAAGGTGGCTTGGAGTCTTGGACGTACAAAAGGAAAGGAGGTTCTACAAAAATAGTGGCATTAATAAAGACCTCAACAAGTTTGGAGGTTACTTTTAGGAGTTGGGAAAACAATAGGCCAAGTGGTTAAGAATTTAAAAAATTCTCTGGAGTGGCCAAGTATTCTACTCCATATCCACTAGTTAAGTTTTCAATTTTGGTTACCCAACAGAAGAAAAAATTATTATTTTTGGTCGGCTGGCCACGGCACCCTGGTTCCCTACAGCGTACTACCACTGATTGAGAAGATTAAAACCAACACAAGATGATCAGTTATACTATAGAATGAAGGCGCTAAATAAACCACTTATCTCCCTATGTAGTAAGTCAATAAATTGCTTTCAGATTCTGGATAATAAGGAAAAGGAATAGTTGCAATCTTCCTTTTGTTGGCATATTTCTAAATATAAGACATTTTAAAGGATATAAAATGTGACTATCAAATTGCAACACTCGATGACTAACTTAATTTGTCAGGTGTTATAGGCTGTTCTGAGTTTCCATGTTACGAACTAAAGCTCTTTTATTGTGGCTCAACCTTTTGAGATATATCCATAACAGAGCTCCAAAATACAAGCAACAGCTAGGGGCAGCATCAAACATGATGCAAGCATACTTATCGGAAAAACTACTGGGAATTTTGATTAACAGAATATTAAGGGGAAATTTTCTAAAAGTAAAAAATAAAAAACAATTGAGAGCATAAAGTAGACCTGAATTAATTACCAATCTTGCCTGAATTTATTGTGTATTGATTAAGTATACAGTCATGTAAGTGCGTGTGCGCGCACAACCTTAAAAAACCTACTCATTATCCTCCAAAAGCTAGCATAGAATAAACAAATAAATTCATCAATTCCAACTATCGTTCATACCATTTTGATCAGTACTCTTATGGTTTTGGGTGTCTATGCAAAGCTCTTGTGGTATTAAAGAAGTTATTAGATGTAGAATTGATATTTTGCAGTTATTCTAGGTCTAACTTCTACCATCCCTTTCTGTGGGATTCCATTCATTGCAATCCCTCCTCTATAAGCGTGCTGCTATTTATTCTGAGTCCATTTTCTATCATACTTTCCCATAGAATTTCTTCCATCGCCATGCCCCTTGTATATAGTCAATTATTTAGTTCTCTAGCCAACACTCCCTCTCCCATAGGGGTTTCTTTTTGGCATTGCCCCTCTCCAATAGGAAATATCATTCTTTGCAAATATATTTCACAAAAAATTGAGAGTGATGTCCAAATCATTTAATTTCATATCTAGTTAAATTTAAGCAAAACCATACCTGTGGAACATCAGAAAGGTGTTCCATAAGAACAAAATTTGGTTTGTCAAGTAATGGAACAAATTTGAAGGATCATCCTGAAAACAAGAAAGGAGCAAAATATCACTGTAAGAATCAGTATAGTCCATGTTTCTATTACGAATGAACAGAAAATGAAAATGATGATGGCTTCATGGTAAGAAAGCAAAGAAAACTAGAAAATAAGAGCAAATCACTTATGCAGAATATAAAGAACACCTTAGCACCATTCTGAGGCCTCCACCGCTGATGTTGCAAAGATTTATCTGCTGCAGAATCCAGGTTAGATTGCATAACAGAACCAAATTTTGCATCATCCAGATTAGAAAGAAACTTTCTCAAGTCAATTTCTTGATAAATAGCTTTGCTAATTTTTTGTAGATCTCCAAGAAGTACGTCACGTGCTGCTATTAATGCTTTGATAAGCATGATCTGCCTAGAATCTGAAGCTGAATGATCCAATGTCTGGTGAGTCACAAATGTGAGCGTTAGCAGGCAAAAAAAGAAAGAATAAAAGAAATGCATGCACCTTTATGGCTAAAATATGTGCACGACCATACATAAACCACGAAATTCTACAAAGCTCATTTAAGAGACAAAAGCAAGCAACATATAGTGTTCAAGGAAGATACTGAGAACTAAACACTTCCATAAATGCCCAGAGAGACTTCATTGGGAAGGCAAAAGGGTGACAATTTCTTGCCCTTGCATCTTTCTCATTAAAGTGGGTATTAAATATGCAGCAGATGATTAGGGCAGACCCAAATAAGACTCACTGTTCAACAAGGCCTGTTTTACTCAATTACTAGGCAAAATTGCTTTCATGATCTCACTTATTTTCAGTATCAAAAGCAAAGCCAACCTATGTTTTAGAGAGTTGAAGATTTTTACTGATTCATATGGGTTCTGAGGTAGAAGTATAGCAAGACCAAGTAGAAATGTTTAGTGTCTGAATAGAGAGATTCTAGACTCTATAGTCACTATTTACAAAATAAAGAACAATGGGACAGATCAGATTTTGGCTTCAGAAAAATGTCATGCATGTAGAATCTTTTGGCTTCATCACTATGCTCTGCCTCAGGAGCTTTTAGGAATTTATTTATATCAGAGACTCAAAAGACTCAGATAGAACCTTGGCATCAGTAATTTGTTACAAGAGAAACAATAATAATCTACATATACTAGCAGATGATTTCTGCTTAAGCAGTTCAAATACCAAAACCAGGTTCTTTAAATTTCAAGTGGGTGAGTGTCTGGTTTGCATATCTACGTCAATAAACTAAGTAAACATGCGTATAATTCACAGGCATCTAATGTTGAATAAGGAAATGTCAATAAACATCACTACCAATTTAAAAAAAAAAAAATTTGCATCTTTGGTGAGAGTATTAGTTGATAGGCACCAGAGACAAAATGAAAGCAGCATTTACCAAAAGCAGTGCATGCCAATGATATCCCTACAACATGGCTAGATGAAGGCTGAAACTAAAGAATTAAATGAGAAACATGGTTGATTTGACTCATCAAACAATTCATCAGAAATATCCTAGGATGCATTAACTAATGTATTGGAATGCTTATAACCAAATTACATTAATTACATTGACTGATAAAAAATATTAGAGGTCAGTGTCTAGTGACCAGTTATCAATTTTAGAAACTTGAATTGACAAACCTTGGTACCTTCAGTGGAGGTTTGTGAGAAGCTTCCATCATACAGATATGCACGGTTATATCAACTAGAACAGCATGGAAGGCATCAAAGTGGACAGGGCAATAAGAATGCAACCCAAGGAGTGCTTTTGGGGGGATTCGAAATTCATGGACAGCGGCAGAGAATGCACTCATAGAAGCGCGCAACTCTGACCTGCAGATAGAATAAAAAGCTCGGATCACCATTAGTGTTCGGATGGGTCATGATAGCATCCATTTTCTTTTTGCATGTCAAAAGAACCATGAAGATCGTAAGCTGTTCAAATAAATGAGGAAACACAAAAAAGTATGCCATGTTAACTAACCCATTCTCCAAAGCAGAGGCGTACATAAGCTCAAACTTCAGAATAACAGCTGAAGCTGATGGCACCTGACAGAAATAGCCATATCAATTGCAAAGATTTTATGAGCAGATGAAACTCTAGTGACCAAAATTTTTTTTCGAAAAAAGACTGCAAATTGACAATGGGAAATCCCGTTGAAATTGGGAGGCCATGAATGGAAATGGCAATATTTTTTCTCTTGAGAAAGCAATGGCTTTACAATGCCCTTAAAAAAAAGTGCATTGTCCTAAGAAATGGAATAGCAGTTTTCATATCTCAGCAGAAAAGTGATGCTGAGCATCTCATCATGAAGAATAGTAAAAGGTCTTGTCAGCCTCTGTGGGTCTTGGCTAATCAAATGAAAAGCCAACAGCTGAATATTGATCAGGGCTTGTGAACTTCTTGTAAGGAAAAAAGGGATCCCTACCTCATCTGCACTAAGAGCCAGGAAAAAGGAGACCATGATGGAGAGATATACATCTTGCCTAGCATATTTGATCCAAAAGGGCTGTGTCAAAAAACTGTTCTCTGTATCATCAATCACCCAAACTCCATATGCACCTTCACAACCCAGTTCAGGAGCTGCAGCTCAAAGGGAAAAAAAAGGCTTTAAGGGAAATCAAACCACCTCCAAGTTGGTTAAACCAAAAACCCTAATATTGATTAAGAATAGACGTAGATGTATGCTTTCTTTTGGTTTCCCATTTCTGGGTAGTCTAGCATCAAAGTATGAATAGCAACAGATGACAGAAGCAGGGAAGGCTTCCTACTTGAAATGCAAGACATTCTATATTAGTTATACCTGAAGGTATCAAAAAGAGAGGAAAAGAAAAACACAATCAACATCAATAAGCTATCAAACAAACTTCCATATTCAACTAGGACATTAGAGGATATCACAATCATGTATTCGAAGAAAGTCCACCTTATGGGATCTTAAAAAGAAGTATATGTAGACTGTACTGGAAAGCTCGAAACTTTTAGAATTGAAGGGAGTGATACCCTTAAGCAATCAGGTAAAAGAAATATCAGAATATAAAGATGGACATATACATTATCCTATCCCACAGAAAACAACAATTCATCTGCAACACCATAAGAAATGCACCTTTCATTTCAATAGCTTTCCAAATAAAAATGCAGTTAAGCTCGTAAGATATTACCATCATATTGAACGACCCGAGCAGGAGTTCCTATAGTAGTACACTCATTGTCCTCCAATCTCATTGACACCTTAATCTGATACCATCTACATGAATAATATTCAAACTTCATCAGTAAAATCAATCATTAAACAAAAAGAATGAAGTAAGTAAGTAAGTAAGTAAAAAAGAAGGCATACCCTTGTTGGAAAAGGTCAAGATTATGAAACCTATGAATGTAAACAGCAACTTCATGCAGAGTCTGTGATTTGGAAGAAGAAGTGGAGGAGATGGGGTTTTGGGGGTCAGTATTTTGATTATGATGGTGATTAGTTAGTGCCTTAGGTGAACTACTGCTTCTATGGTTACGACCGGCAAGCCATCTTAGCCTCTTAAACACCATTAGTAGTATAATTACAATAGCTAACTACTAATCTAGTCTAATGCAATCTAATGGCATGAAAATGCAATGCAATCTTAGCCCCTTCTCTAACTTGAAATTCAAAACCCACACAAGAAAAACAAAGAACCCCTCATTGATTGGGGTCTTCTACACCCAAATCTTTATTTATTTTTTCTGCTCGTTTACTCATCTGCAGAACCAAACAAAACGCACCGAAAGTACAAAAAGTCAAATGAGGAAACAGAGAGAGACAGAGAGTTGAAAACTTGGGGTGAGTTTGCTTTTTTTGAGGAGAGACAATAAAAAGTTAGATAGTGAGTAATGGAAGAAAGAAGGAATGATGGGGTGCGTCGACAAAACGACACAGAGAGGAATGAAATGCGAGAGCGAAGTTCGTTCAGCTGTACTTTATCTAATTCAATTCAAATCAATTCAATTCATAATTTGATTGACGATGATGATAATGATGGCGGCTATGACGATGATCAATTTCTCAAGTGGGTCGGGTTCGGGCATCGATTATGTTTGTCGGTTGGTTTTGAGAAAACCCGGTCCGGTTAAGTTTGGGGTTCACCGTTTCACGTGAAGCTAGTTGAAAATTTTGGCTCCATTTATTCTCTCTGTGATTAGTTAAAAAAATAATTTTAGTAACAATGTTAAACATAACTTAACTCATTTTAATTATATTTTATTTTTTATGTAAAAAATTCACTTTTCTACCCAAATCACGAGAAAGTGGTTCATTTTAATATCCATATAATACAAAATCAAATTTAATTACTCATCTTTTTTATTTTATATTGGTGATCAATAGTTGAAATGCTAATAATGTACTCCTTCCGTTTTCGAATAATCGTCACTTTTGTACTTTTTGTTACTGTTCATTTTACTTGACTTTTCGGTGTTTGTTGTACTTTTTGTTACTGTTTTAAAAAGTCAATTATTCAAAAATAGAGGAAGTACTACTTATTAGTAGTTAAATTGGATTAGTAGTTTATTTACAACAAAAATAAAGCAAAAGAGTTTGTGATTGGATATTTAAAGCAAAAGAGTCAAATCCAGTAACTGCCCCATTAACTCGGCAAATAAAGTATCAGAAAGTTCCTAATCAAGAGACCAGACTTTTCTTGCTTCTAGTTGGAGTCCTGTGTATTTGTTCCGTCTATTTCTTTCTTCTTTTATGGAGCCTTCCGATTGATAACCTATTATTTAGACTTTGCCTGATACTAGTATAATACAACTATGATGATCGTTAGCACGAAAATCCAGTGAGATCTAAATTGAGGTCCACCAATAGCTACTGAGCCAAAACTAAAACTATTTCCGGGAGAAACAATCGTAGGATATGTGATGAAAAAAAAGAAGCAAAACTCAATTCCTAGTACGACTGAACAATGTTAGTCGAACAACTTAACTTTCAGTTTTGCTTTCATTTGCACAACTCAAAACTAGGAAGCATTTGTCAGGGATGACCATAACAACTAAATAGCAAGTGAACTAAGATTTCGAAATATATATATCTATCTTCTTCAGTATACATTACATTAGATTCAAGTTCACACTTTCAGCTTTTTTTACAACAATGGACAACAGTAAACACCGGAGGAGTAAGGTAATCTCTCCCTTTCTTCTATTACATTCTTTTCCCCTATAAAACACACTCAACTCTCCAATAAATAGACTGTCCGATTACTATCTACTAGTAGTTAGGAACCACACCCTACCCACTGCACAGAATGTACTCTCTACAAAGAACTCTACCACTGCACAGAATGCACTCTCCGGAGACCACCCCGCGGGGGTCTCTGCTTATCAACGACTGGAACGAGGTTCTCCATGAGCTGCATGAATAAATAAAGTGTTAGACCTGCAACTAATTAACCATAAAGCTCAGAGCCGGAAAAAAAGAGACTGTGATTAACCTAAGCTAAAAGATGAATGAGCTCACTTATGTTTCACAAGAAACAAAACAAACAGGTCAAATATAGTTTGGGAACGGCACTAAAGATGTTGGAGAGGCACTTACAAGTTACAACCACTCATTTAGTCATGCGTGATCATTGCCACCTACCAACTTTAATAGGGAAAATACAGCTAATGCATATTGGTAAATTCAAAGTTCTACAAAAGATGCACATAACAACACGGTGTTGAAGTTTTATCCAAAAGGAAAACAATAACAATGCATTGTAGAAGTTTTTTCGTCAATCAAAACTATCACTGTAATATCATTCATCATAAATGACGAGCATGACAATGCAAAATGATGAATACAAGTCTTCAAGAAGTAGATGACTGTGTGACATGGTTTGACTAGATGAAACACAATTCACCACAAAATCATAGAGACTTTGAATTTCCATCTCATGGAAAGTTTATTTCACAATAATTGTGTCCATTATTTTGCATAAAATAATTAGCACTTGAATTGCTGCATCTTAATTCATATGAAATACAGCAGAGAGAGAAAAGGTCGTCAGCAATCATACAAAACAAGCACGGTAAAGGCAGAATTGCTGCATCTATTCATGGGTTAACATCACAGGCAGATTTGTAACGGTGGATCCTGTTGAAGCCACTGATACTTGAACAGCTAATCAGGATCTCTTAAAATGTTGGGAGGCAAAGATTTGAATAATTTAGTAATGTTTATTGTTAAACTGACTACAGCTGATATCAGATGTGGTAGAAAAAGCAATAGTGCGATGGGGAAAAAAATGGGAAAAAAATGTAAGGCCTGCAACTGGTGCCACGACATCTGATGGGAGATAAGGACTGCTGTAGTACTAAAATTATTTATTGGACTCAAATTAAAAAATAATTGTAAGATAGCTTTTGCTTGCTACATCATCCGAACCAAATCCAGCTAAAGTGTAAGAACTGTCCAAAAGAGCAGGTTGACCAAAAAGTTTTTAAAATTTATTTCAGCAATTATCTTAACAGACCATCCCATTGGAAGTGCAAAGGATAGAGCTTCCATCTAAAATTGAACAAGGGCAAAGCGTGTCTCATCATCAAGAGATTGAATTTTTTGTATTAATTAATGTATCTAATTAATACTAAACATCTAAAGGTTCCGAGCTAAAGAAACACAGCAAATTGTGGGTGTTACTGATGATCATTTTGGTCCTCTAAAAGCATCCCCTAGACAAGCAATAGATATCAAAGACACTATAATCTAAGGCTCTCAATTATGAAGACAACAATCATCCTTCTCCTAATGGATTCCAACCACAAGATCAAAAGAAAAAATGGTCTAAAGGGTTGGACTGGGTCGGTTTTCCTTACTATCGTAGAACTACACAGACTATACACAGGCATCAAATGCTAATTTTACGTATAATTATAGTGGGAATATCTACAAACTGCAGAGTGAATTTCTCTTCATTTCATTTCACTATCTATTTGCTAGAGTCATAATTGTTGAATCAATTAAGTATCCTTTAGCCTATTAGAACCTTATTGCCTATTAATTTACAAATGGCGTTTGGAAAGAAAGTCAGTCACCAAAACTAGGGCAATAAAGTAATAGGGAGAAATCACATCACCAGAGTCTTACCGCTGATTTCAATGCTCAATTCATGTTATGATCAGGTAAGCCAGATATAATTTATTTTTCAGATCTAAACTAATCTAAAACATCCAAAAACATGACAAACTAAAACTTAACAATTCAGAGGAAAACAAAATCAAGCATAAGAACATACCTGCTTAAACCTCTCTTTGTTCAGCTCAGCCTGCAAGCAAGATTGCAATGTCTCAGACGCGCCCAAGCAAACAACAAATGTACATCTAAAAGGGAAAACCCTGCACTCTACCCTTTCACATGTGACGATTGGTTTGTGATACAAAATGGCATATCATGATTACAATCAAAGTAGAAAACATACGGAAGGAATTCACCAAAGTAAACTCAGTTGAATGTATGATTAACCTTTTTTTCCATGTTAGTATCATGACTAGTGCGAACGAGATGGGCACCACTTAACAAAAAAGAAGAAAAAAGAAGAGCACTTTTACCTCTTCTCTCAGTAATCTTGCATGCTCCTCCTCAAGTTGTGTCACCAGAGACTCCAACTCAACTGTGTAAGCCTAAATGTCAAGAGAAACACAACATTTCATTACAATCACAATCATTAAAAAAACAAATTAAAGCGGACCTAAATTCAGCTTACAAGCACTAACTAACTAGCATATTATTGGCGAGAGCTCTTTAGCTCCAAAGAAGATATCAAACGGCAAAGATTCGAGTAATCAAACTGAAAGGAACTCAGTGGAAATGATAAGAAAAAAAGGAGCAGACCTGCTTGCGCTCGCGGGACCTGGCTGCGGATTCGCGGTTTTTTATCATCCTTCTCTGCTTCTGTTGAGTAGCTTTATCCACCGGAGCATCCTCTACAGCTCTCTTTTTCAATCTCCCTCTGCCTCCTCCGGCTGCTGCTACTGCTGCTTCCACCATCACCATCCCATTCCCACCACCAAACAACTGTGCATTATTAGCGTTGCTGGGATTATTAATAGCAGTAGTATTACTCTGATTGTGGCTTGGGTTTGTTTCACTTCCGTACGCGCCACCCACAGGAACAGCAACTCCACGCACATCCTCTTCTCTAACCGCCCCTGCTTTGGTCAGGAAATCCTCCAACGTCATCCCTTCGGCGACGGGCCGCCTGGGATCCCTCCCGCCGGATACGATCTCCTTCCAGACCTCGTCGACGGACTTGGCGTTGGCGTCGGAGGGTGAGTCTTGGTCGGGGCGTGGGAGGGACGCGCCTGGAAAAGGGGGCGCGTGGGGGTCAGGGGAGGAGTAGATGTTCTTCAAGAGGTCGTCCATGTTGAGGGAGGAAGGGTCGGAGGAGAGGACGTGGTTGTGGTTTTGTAGATCGGAGATGAGGGTGGAGAGGGAAGGGCATAAGGATTGTTGACGTGGCAGATCGGGATTGGCGTTTGACGTGGTCGCCATCACCTTGGACGACGGCATCATGATCATAACCAGGACCGAGAAAACCGCACCGAAATTCTAGCTGATCAGGTGGTTAATGTAATTTTTATATATTTATTTTGCTTCAAAGTGGAGAGAAAAAAGACTAAAATTGTATGCTTAGAGAATACGAAGGATAATAGGCGGGGAAAAGCACCAGTTGGGATGAGAATTTGAGGTAGAAGAAGAAGACGACGGCATCGACGTTAATAAGCGGAGGAGGGTAGTTTGGCCAATTAGCGTCCCAACGGTATTCACTAGCATTTACGGTCTAAACGGTGCGTATCGCCCATGTGGATGCGTACATAAATGTAATCTGATCCTAAAGGAAGGAAGGAGAAGAAGTCAGCATTTACGGTCTAAACGGTGCGTATCATCCACGTGGATGCGTACATAAAAGACTAATAGTTTAAAACACCCCTGTACTAACCGCGAAAAATAAATTCCTCTCCCGAACTTCAAAAACGCTAATACACCTCCCCTGGACTATTGTTTTCAGGCAAAAAGTCCCTTCAATGCACATTTTTACAATTTTAAAAAAATTCTAAATTTTTTTTAAAAAATGTAAAAATTCTAAAAAAAATGTAATTAACCTAAAAATCAAGAAATATTATAAAAAATTCCAAAAAATCACAAAAAAATGTAATTAATTATGGACAGAAGGGGCTAATTGTACGGTCAACGTAGTTCAGAAGAGGTGTATTAGCGTTTTTAAAGTTCGGGGGAGGAGTTTGTTTTTCGCGGTTAGTACAGGAGTGTTTTAAGTTATTACCCCTACATAAATGTAATCTGATCCTAAGATATAATTATTAAATTATTTTATTCTAATTAATTAAACACTGGTTAAAAATTAACATTATAAGTTAATTAAATACATTTTCTGTAGTCAACCATAATAATTTTAAGGCTTCTTCTATTTTATCTTTGTAACACTTACTACACACGTTTCATTAAGCAAGACAAGAAGAAAAAAACAACTAGAATTTGGAGTTTTATATTTTACTACTATAAGGCTTTGTCACTTTACGTGTGCAACTTTACTTCTTGGAATTTAGTTGGCTTTAGTTTCCACTTTCCAGTCCCTTCCTCATGTCGGTACCACAAGCAGACATGTCCTTGTTCCCTTCTTTTTTTCTCTCTTCAAATCAAATGAGTATATTTTCAATTCAAGCCCGAGTGCTTTGACAAAGGCAGCATGACCCAATAGTCAAGTTTTCCACGATAGATGAGGGGAAAGGAAAATCATGAATATGTATATTATCAGTGAAAGAATCTGAAGCTGCAAATTGATACCAAAACTCTAATGAAGATGTGGTCGCAGATCTAATGAGTAGGAAATAATTGACCTAAGGCTTCTGTGTAGTCTGTCCGGCTCTCTGAAAAATTATGAACAGGACATCACTCTCTATAATGCTGTTTTCTGTAGGATCAACTGCTCTAAGACAAGATACATGCAAAACCAAAGTGAGAATTGACTACACAAAAACTAATGCTACAAAACAACAAAATGAGGGTAAGTTAATGGAATCACACCACAGTTATACTGACCAAAAAACATACCAGTTTCGTAGCATTGTTCAGTGAAAGGAAAAGTAGAGCAACTACTTCTTTTCTTGCAGAAAGTGAGGATACATACAAGCCCAGACACCAGATACAGCTTCAGGGTGGTCAAACATCAGAACAAACCATGCGGCCCCTTGGTGGCTTCAGTAATAGGAAGATCCTAGAGAAAACAGCAGGAAACGACAGAAAATACTGGTAAAAAATGTTGTAACAATAGCATCACCTTCAAACAAATACAGCATATTCCTATGCAAAAGCAACTTAACAGTTCCAGTATAGCATGATGAGGAAACAATAATATAGATGACTTCAAAAAAAGGAGATAGCGATGGACATATAACACTTAACAAACCCCAAACTAGCAAAATACACTTTTGATAGACTCAAGCCACAATAAAGGATGGAATCGATTACCCAAGAGGCAAGTTATGATAGTGACTTGCAACTGAGAATGTATATTCGATAATCCTAATAACCATAGAAGGTAGAATATAACATCTCTATGGCCTCTATGCACAAATTTGTCTAACTTTTTAGATCTAAACAACAATTCACCACAACAAGAAATCCTAATAAAAAAAACTCGAGTGAAAGTGCAAAGGCCCCACAGAAGAGAGGAACTAACTCAATGGTTGAGAAATTGCGTAGTAAGATTGTTCGTCTCAGGAGGAAGGTTAACTGCAGAAATTGTTGTAACTAAAGCCAAGAACAAATTAAGTTCCTCAAATTTTCTAAAGAAGCAGGGGTAGTACCCGTTAGTTTATTAAATAATAAGTTTAAGGATGTGAGGGATCGTGTCAAGTTTCCTGTAGAAGATGTTATCCTGCCAGGGAGATGGTTTGTAGGTCACAGCAAGACCTGAGAAAAGTGTCAAGTTAATACTAATTTTTCCTCCAAAAGATTCATGCTTAACCAGAGCAAATCAATTACATATATACCTAATACTGTCAAGTTAATACCATCCCATAGGTCGATGAAAACTTCAATACCTGAGAATAAAAATATATAAGCCATCAACAGTAAATATTTACCGTAATATCATGGATTGATCAACAGCAACCAATCTTATTATGCAACATGCTTCAATGGTCGGTCTCTAAAACGAAGTATTTTGCCGCACAAATGGGTAAATGAAGATCTGGTCTGTCGTGTAGCATGGCTTCTTCACCACTCTCAGACTAATGGGATACCATCAACTTTCTTTTGTGGAGTTTGTTCTTATCCCGACCCAGAGGCGGTTGACAGCCACACCGATTAGCAAGAAAATGTTTGGAGGATAAATGTCCTATCCATTTCAGAATTTTTCTTCTGCAAAGGACGTTGAAGGATGCAATAGAGTTCTTAGTTGACAATTATGCCTTTTCTTCCCATCTGATCTGCCAATCAGTGTGAAGCATCACCAAGTAATTAGGTTTACTGAAGTATACAAGAAGCCACTTTTACAGGTCACAAATCAAGGTCAAAAAAGATAACTAAGCAACTTGCAAGGATGTATGAAGCATTACAAACGTTTTTTGCTGTTCTTCAAAAGGGAAGCATTACAGGTCCATACTCACACCTAACAAACGCTTAAGGTAGCAGAATGCAATGAGGTCCAACACCTGTACTCCCATCATTAATAGCTAGGATGGTATAGCAAAACAGGTAAGTGTGAGCATTTCATGAAGTGAAAACACAAAATAACCTTCCATATTAAGAATTTAATTGGTCCTAGTGCCTCAGCATGTAATTGATGGGACCCTAGAAAACACACAAAAGGTAACTGTTGGGCCATTGAGAACTCCTAGTCCAATAATCAGGAATGTATATTTATGACACTGAAAGGACCATCCATAATCAACCACAGATCAGATTCTACCTACTGGCACCGCTTCAGAAATAAATATTGAAAAAGAATTGTCAGCGAGTAAATCACAGAACAGATGTATATTTATCAAGTACAATAAGGTGATCTAAAATCATATGAAGTGGTTCAGGCATTCATGACTTAGTTCCTTGCCAGGGCTTTCACTTATTCATGAAATAGATGTGAGGCAACATATACTCATATATGACAGACACATACTGTACTACTTGAGTTGTAGATTCTCAAAGGACATAACCAAGCAATGGCATCAGGGGAACAAATGAAAGCTAGTATTGCTTGAGTCAGAATCTTTGCCCATTATCCACCTCACTCCAGGGTTGCAATCTCCTGATAAGAAAGGAATGTGCAGGACAGATACTGAACACATAAGAGAATGAAACGTTCAAAAATTCTTTCCTATCACCATCTAATTAGGGATAATAGCTTCCTCCAATTACAAGTGTCAATACTGGTAGCTTCAAATGTTTGAATGGTATTTTGACAAATAAGGCAGTTCAAACAATGAAAAAACTTTTGTAGATCGTGGGTATATTTTACATCTAAAATAGAATGGTTTCAAGCATACGATTCTCTGAGAAAAAAACTGAAGAGGGTGCTTGCAGAAGAAAGGGAAATAGAAGTTGCGAAACAAAATAAAATAATTAGGAATGACCAAAAGATAAAAGAAAAAAAAAAAGAGGAAAAGGAGAATTATGTACAGAGTAAAAAGTCAAAAAAATCATAAAACAAAACTAATTCCATGCTTCAGAAATAAAATATACATATATGTATCTATTTATGTACGTATGCATCAAGCTCTATAGGATGATCTCAGAACTTGGGAACTGCATCAGGCATACTTAGTAGAGTTCCTTGGCAAGGAAATACAGTTTATTCCGAAATGGGGCGTGGGACAACGTATCAACAGTGGCATGCCATAGAGCTTGATTCACGTACTTAAAACAAGATAATCAAGAAAGTAATGCAAGGGGAAAAGGTAATGAAAATGAGTTTATGAAAATAAAATATTACAAGAAAAAGAGTCAACTCATAAAACAGAATATAAATATAAAATAAAATATACATATATGTATCTATTTATGTACGTATGAATCAAGCTCTATATGATGATCTCGGAACCTGGGAAGTGCATCAGGCATGCATGGTAGAGTTCCTTGGCAAGGAACTACAGTTTATTCCGAAATGGGGCGTGGGACAACGTATCAACAGTGGCATGCCATAGAGCTTGATTCACGTACTTAAAACAAGATAATCAAGAAGTAATGCAAGGGCAAAAGGTAATGAAAATGAGTTTATGAAAATAAAATATTACAAGAAAAAGAGTCAACTCATGAAACAGAATATAAACATAAAATAAAATATACATGTATCTATTTATGTACGTATGAATCAAGCTCTATAGGATGATCTCGAAACCTGGGAAGTGCATCAGGCATACTTAGTAGAGTTCCAAGGAACTACAGTCTATTCACGAAATGGGGTGCGGGACAATGTATTAACAGTGGCGTTCTATAGAACTTGAAAGTTAGAGTAGGATAAATATCAATAACTTGACAGAATATTAACATTTTCCATCTCCATCCCAAGAGCAAGGATACTAGTTGCCACAGATGCCCAAGGTTTTTATAGTTTTATGGAACAAAATAAATGATTTATGATCACCAGAAAAGAAAGTAGTAAAAAAAGTATAGCAACTGTTATGGAAAGTGAAGAGTGAAAAGAAAAAAACAACCTAAAAGACAAAATTAATGGAAACTTCACAAGTGATAAGTAATGATTTTATGAAAACAAAATATCAGAAGTACAGGAATCAACTCATGAAACAGACTAAAAAATAAATTATACATATATGTATCTATTTATGTATGGTGCAAAAACAAGATAATCAGGAAATTAGCACAAGGTAAAAGTAACAAACTGTTTTCAGTTCTTAAAGAGTTTATGTGAAACTGTATCAATAACCCTTAAGAGAATATAACATTTTCCCTTTGACATCAATATCCCTTGATCATAAGAGCAAGAAAACAAGTTCGCCAAAGGTGCCAAAAGCCCCAAAATTTGTTTAGTTTAAGAGTGGAGCATTCATAAAGAAAGCCAGCATAAAAAAACTAAAGTAATAGTATAACAGTAAGAGATTCTTAACTTTTGCTTCTCGGCATCACGAAAAATCAAAACAAAATCAAAATCAAAGCCGTTCAGGTAACAAAGATAACAAATGTATCAAAACTGTATTAACAGTGTGGGACAAAATAGATGAATCGCTAAGTAACATAATACCGAACTCATAACTCGTTGAATAAACGAAAACCTAATTTCGTGAGATCCGAGTTTATTCAAAATACAGACCCACCCATAAGTTTGAAAATAGTAACCTTATTATTTTTTTTAATCAGCAGAAAGATATATTAAATTGAATTGTCATGAAGAACATGACTGAAGTTTACAAGACACCGCTTCAGAAGCAGTGCAACAGACGCTCTCATAAACAAACGAAGCCCCAAAGAAAGGGCAAAGGACTGACTCCCTAGCCCACTATTGGACCTGACTCCTCAACAACCTACATCTGAGAAACACCGAGCTTGGGTTCACCGATTGAGTAACCATGCCGGGGATTGAAGAACATCGGACATACTGTAGGCGAACCCGTTGTCCTTACTTTTCAACCACCAATGCCACAACGAATAAATCATATTAATACATCTCGAATCATTGTATTCCGTTTGTCTGAACACCACTTCGTTGCGAGTCTTCCATATGGTCCAAATAACCGCATAAAATAGGATTTTCCAAGCCCTACCGGTCTGCTTGTCTGTACATGGTAAATAATTTCCCCACGTTCGCCACATGTCCGAAAGATTTTGAGGCTGACACCAAACCACCTGAAGCCAACGCATGATAAACTCCCAAATACCCGAAGCTACCTCACAACGCAAGAAAAGGTGAGTAACATTCTCCGGTTCCCTGTTGCACATTGGGAGTTTATCATGCGTTGGTCTTATTTGCAATCGAAATTTCGCCAACAATCATTGCCCACACCTTCCTTGTAACGAAACGAGCAATCCAAGATTTATAGGACTCTGATAATTACTCCCTCCGTCCTTTAAATGTTGACATTTACTGTTCATGCACGCATATCGAGGAAACCAGATGACGCACTATTTGACCTCAAAAAATTCCGTACTTTTTTTCTAACATACGTTCGTCCGAGAAAAAAATCGGAATTTTTTGAGGTCAAATAGTGCGTCATCCGGCCTCCTCGATATGCGTGCACAAATAGTAAGAGTCAAACATTAAAGGATAGAGGGAGTACATTTTAAGAAACAGGCACCGTGAATTACCGATCGAAGGAAAGAAAAGAAGAAAAACTGCAGAAATTAATGGATATTAAAACCGGGAGGGATTAATCAAGAAAACGGAGCAGTCACCAAAATCAAAATGGATAGCACGAATGCAAATAGAAGACGGCGAATGCGATACCGTAAAGATATTCCAGATTCAGAGACTTACCTGTCGAAACCCTAGCAGCCGAACGAGAGAGAAGTCGTTGCCAGTTGCCAGTTGCCACAAGGGACGAGAGCGCCGGAGTCTAAGAAATCCGCGGCTAATCACATTCTTCTTCTTCTTTTCTTTTTTTAAAATAGATATCCAAATAGATTAACTCTGCAGGTCCAAAAAGGGACGATGGCCTCGAGGCATTCCTCTAACCAAACATTTCCTAAACTAAAAATCAAAACCAATTGGTAACTCATGCGCCCGGAACATTTGTGAAACGACTAATCTGCACAATGGAACAACTGTGAAAAGTAGAGGTCACCACCTCCTCCAGCACCAAAACCGTATAGCTTAATGAGAAATCTCAGTCTGATTCAATGATGATCTTGTCACACCCCGTTGTCGAACCTGCGTTATGGCGTCTATTAGTGCCACTGCCTTCGTTGTTTGCGCCTGGGAGGTAAACTGCTACTGAGACAACCGACCCACCCCTCACATCTCGAGCTATAAATCCCAGACCAACTCCTATAGCCCTTTTTGCTGTGTTTATCTTTACCACTCTTGTCGGGGGAGGCTGCCATTTCGGACACCAGGGCTCCTTGAAATCACTGTGGCGGAAGATCTTGTTATTCCTCAACGTCCATATAAACCATAGGATTGGCTAATCACATTCTTGTTCTTATATAATTATGAGAAAGACGGCTTATGTTATTAGGTATTTACAGTTTTACACTGCTGCTCCCTTTTTTATCATTAATTTGTATTTGATTATATTTTTTAAGTTACTTCTAAATTACCAACGAGCTTAGAATCACCTTCTTTACATTCTTCGTGAATATTTCTCATAAGCCCTACAGTCTCAGTGTACTGTATTGATTATCTTGTACGGGCATAAACCCTAGTAGCAGTAGAAGTCGCTTAATCCCCGCACCAATCGAAGCCTCATATACTCATCTTCTATGCACATCATTAACTTATTTTCACTACTGCATATTAACGTATATGCACATCAATTACCCTAAATTTCAATTCTTGTTTGGATCAAGGTAATTATTACTACCGCACTTCTAATATTTGGATTGCCATGGTCGTATATTATTTTTGTTTTTTGTTGTAAAATATTCCAGTTTAATTTCGAGTTATATTTTTATTTAATTGCAGCTATGACTCGATTAACTTTAGTAAAAAAATACAGATTATTACAATTTTGTTGAAAAAATTAGAGATGCTAGAGATTTACTATGTACTCTTACTATTTGCAATAATTTTAGCGCTACAATTATGTTATTTTTATGAAGTGTATGTGTAATAGTAATAAAATTACTTCTTGTTGTTATCAAAAACTAAAAATTAAGACTATTAATAATTAATTTAAATTAAGGGTATAAAAGTATTTTTAACTACTTTTCTGGGAATTTTTAAAAGATTACCAAATAAAAAAATATAATTTTTGAGAAATTTACGAGTCAACCAAATAATGAAATGTAATTTTTCGAGAAATCACTCTTCTAGGAATAATTTTCCGAGAAAAGTTACATTTCATGGAGCAAGAACCAAACGCCACCATATAAGAGTGTTCAGGAAATCCCTGATATCAGATATTCTGCTTAGTCTGAAACTTGCGAATTGGTTTAGCTTCTTGGACCATTTACTTGGCTTGGAAGAAGCTGGCAGCAAATCAGGCGCATTATGTGTTGACTACTGATCGGGCAGTTCTTTCTACCAGTTACGTTATTTCAACTGAGTCTACTGGATCCTAAGCTACCCAATGCTGAAGCCACAAACAGGGGGATTAGGTCGACTTCAACTGTTCAAAAGTTTAATCTTTTGCTCTCTTTTTTCCCCTATTCTTGGCGATGCAGGCGTTGGGATTCCTGTCCTGGTTGCTGCTTTCAACGCTACTTGTGTCTGCTGATTCCTTATCACCCTTCTCTCACTTTTCAACATCCTGTTTCCTAAGAAAAGTTTAATAGCAGGAATCAATCAGACATCAGCAGATTTGACAAACAGCATGTTTGATCGCGGCTCAAGATGGCTTAACCAAGACTTTATTTGCAACAACTTTATAAAGAAATTTAGAGCACCCCAAACCAAAGTCTTAGCACGGGAATTGATTTTAGTTTCCAGAAATGGTTAATGAATAAACTGACACCTTTTTTAGGTCCCTAGTAGTTAATAGGGTGAGTTTATAGGATCACACCGTAGTTATACCGACCTGAAAAACATACCATAGTCACACAGAAAAGTAGAGCAACTACCTTCTTTTCTTACAGAAAATGAGGATGCATTCAAGTGCAGTCACCAGAGGGCAGCTCCAGGAAACAAAACTAGACTTCAAATTAATGACTTCAAGCTGATGTCAGATGTTAAAATTCAGAAAAATAGATGTAAGAACAGAGTTCAAGAAGCAGTTTGTATCTTTCAAGACCTGTCATCACCAAATTAAGAACTGATAAGAACTGATGGGATTATTTAGCGTGAAAGGATAGCAAAGCTGTTGCCCAACTTATAAACCATTTAATCCCATTTAATGCATATGCCCAACGGCATAACCTGGAAACATAACCATTTAGCGTGAAAGAGAACTAGTAATCCAACAATTGCTAACAGACCCAAATGTTCTACATAAACAATAAATTATAGATAAATCAAAATACCTATAGCATGACCCACCAAACCATATACTTATTATGAATTAATAGCGATCTCATGGTAAGGGCATGAGTGGTATTAATAATCATGACTCTATCAAGAAATTAACACTAAACAAAATTTAAAAATTACCAAGGCATGATATTAACCTTAATGGTCCATTCCATTTACATTTCTAAGTCAATCTCTCCACATAGTTTCTTCCATTGATGGCTTCCAATCTTCTATTCATATTTTCCTTTCTAATCACCATTTGTATCCCGACACCAACCATTTGCGTCACAAATGATGCGCTTTCTTCTTTGTTCTCTCTTCTTCGCGCAAATGACCACACCTAT
The DNA here is from genome assembly GCA_963691705.1 of Viola odorata. Classification (NCBI taxonomy): domain Eukaryota; kingdom Viridiplantae; phylum Streptophyta; class Magnoliopsida; order Malpighiales; family Violaceae; genus Viola; species Viola odorata. Next base: position 11,385,078 of record OY829545.1, read on the forward strand.
TTTTCCATTGCCATTTCGAACTCGGAATTCCTTCTCGACCTCATCTTTCTCCCTTCATTCACTGTCCTTGCTCCTCCGGATTCCTATTTCAATACGGACTCGCCTATTCTCTCCTCTACCCTACTCCGCCACATCATCCCTTCCCGCTTGAATTTCCTCTCCTTACAGGACAACATTACCCTCCCAACCATATTTCCCACTCGAAACTTGCATCTTACAATTATTAGGCACGACAATTCTTCTAATAAAGGCCAGACGACGACAACGACCCTTCAAGTTGATGGTGTGGAGGTGGTCTTGCCTAACCTTTACTATTCAAGAGAAGTAATTGTTTATGAGTTGCAAAATCTCATTCCCTCCAGAAGCCCACATACAGATTAATTATTATTATTATTATTATTATTATTATTTATTATTGCAAAATTAATCTAAATATAATTAAGGTTATTAAGGAGCTTTGTCGTTTGGCTGTATGATCTTTAAAGTTTAAGAGTTCCATATCATTCCAATTGTAATAACAAAATTACTTATCAGAAAATGCTATGTGCTTACGTTACCGAAAACAGATTTAATCAAAGAAATAAAAAGCAATTCCAAATAGTTCTATGAAAAAGACAGTAGTTTTAGAAAGTCAAGCGAATGGATCAAGTATTTAAATTTAGCTGATGTTTAATAATAAAATCACATATTTCTAAGAAAAATAATACTAATAATTCAATTGGGAAATATTTAAATTTAAAGACCGTTCTCCAGCTATAATTTTATTCCCGGCTGTTTCATGTGCGCATGGTTCACATAAAAGATTTGACCTACACATGATCATTTTTCAATACCACGAGCAATTAAAGTTAGAATAGTATTAAAAACAGTCAGTAGCCAATTAAAATCTAATTTAAGAGTGAGAAAAAAAATCATATGATTCAATATAATTTTTTTTCATCAAATTTATACTATTGAATAAATTTAATAATTAATTAATAATACGATATTTAATTTAAATTTTCATTACGTTACGCCACGGTCTCACCCATGGAATTCTTCTTAAAAATATTGCTCCAAATTAACTGAAGTGTTGGTGAAAAGTTTTAAATTAATATTTATGAAATAGATGGAAAGATAAGAAGATGATAGCGGTGGATAACGCACTTCTTTAATAAAAAAGAGATGGATGAAGCAAGCTTTGACATGATTTTCATGCATTGCATGTTACAAGCTAGCACAAGATCTCAAACAAGAGCTAGAACAACAACAATAACCGATCATCATCAGAATCCAGTACTTGTGCTCCACCTGGACCGGATCATCGTGAAAAATTAGTTGTCGAGAGAGTTCCTGTAGCAAACTTTGCTTTTGCAAGAACACCCAATTGCGGCGGTGAAGCACCGAATAAAAACACAACTTTCACCGCAGGGGAGGCCATTAACACCACGGTTGGTCTTAAACAACGCCTCTTCGAGCACGGGATTTGAGATGACGGTCTTGGCGGTTGCGATAACATTTACGATCGCGTCGTTCTCCATCATGATGTTGGAGAGGGGAGCTTTCCTGTTAAGTCTCTTTTAATGGAATGATATTATTTGTTTTGGGTTTGAGCCCGCACGATTTTCACAAAAGGCCTTATTCCTTTAAGAAGATCTACTCCTCTTTTATTTAGTCTTTATTTCTCTCTTTTTTCCGATGTGGGACTTTAGGTCGCACACCCCAATAATCTCCCCCTCGAAGAAAGTACCACCAAGCCCACCATTTGGGCCCGACAATCTCCCTTTCGAATGAAGCCCTACATAGTCCTCAACAGGACCCACCGACTTCAAATTCTTCTCGGAGATTCACAGCGTGCCACCCACATCAAAGCCCATTACTCAGGCCCAGCTAAACCTTCGGCTCTGCTACCATTTATTGGAGAAATAAAAACCGGTCAAGTCTTTTTTAACGGAATGATACTGTCCGCTTTGGCTCTGAACCCGCACGTCTTTCAAAAAATGCCTCATTCTATTAAGAAGATCAACTCCTCTTATATTTAATCTTTTTTCTCTTTATTTTTCGATATGAGATTTTGGTTTGCACATCCCAATACAATGAGTAAAAACGCAACAACAATCTTTTGGCTTGCCATAATGATGTATATGCCTTTTTTTTAACTGTGATTGTAAAAGCTGTGTGAGATTTATGTGGATGTTTAGCCTCAATTTATAGCCCATCGATCTCCTCGTCGACCTCTTGTAATTAATTTCCTTAAATCTTAAAATTAAATTTAAAATTCCCACCACCACCATCCATAATTACAAAACTCAATGTTGTACCTAGTGGGTGGAACCTGTCTTTAATGCTAATTAGATAGCAGTATATGTTTAAGGGCAACACAAAATTGTCAAATTCATCTGTAATCGTGAAATGTTTTATTCCCTCCGTCCTTAAATAAATAACGCGCAAGTAACTTTCATAAAAATTAAGAAAATGATTGATTTATATTTTCAATATATGTTTAACCAATTATTCTTAATGACTAGTAAATATTGTCAATCAATATTAATTTATACAATAGAAATGATGACAATGACAATTATTCAAGGACAAAAAAAATGGCTTGGCAGTCATTTATTTGAGGACAGAGAATAACTTTTAGTAACACAAAAATATTTTAATGACACAATTGGGAGTTTTTTAAGATTCAATGACCATCATCCAAAATACTTAATTTTCTAGACCTCCTTTTAGTTAGTAAGAGATAAATATTTAAAGAAATTTATTTTCACCCTTAAATCAAGTTTTAAATTTAAGTTTAAACAAAAGATGGAATTTTTCGATCGTAATGTTCGGTTGGTGTTTGTGAATGTTGTGTTATGAATGAACTTAAGTTTACTTGGAGTTATGAAAAAAACTATATGAAGATAGTTATCCCCTAATAATTAGTGTTTATCATACTCCCACATGACTGGACTTGTGCCGGGAAGGAGTAGGGAGAGCAACTAGGATATCCAAGGTTTTTTTCTAAACTACTCCCTTCGTCCTTAATTGTTTGACGTTTTAGTTCATTTTCACTGGTCTTTAAACATTGACGTCCTCACCTTCCCGAGGCGAGTATGCGTCATTTGTGACGAGTTTGCCCTCGTCTGCCATTCCTTTACCCATTTCAGTTTGATTTCAAACTTTGAAGCAGTTTCAATTTTTCCTCTCCCCTATCCATATTCTTCTCCTTCCCTACAGAACACTATCTCGTCACCAAAAAAATAGATCTAGGATTACATCAGCTGTAATATAAAAGATGGAGAGCGTCGGAGAATTTGGGATGACTCTCAACTAGAGAGCGTCGGAGGATTTGTCAATTTCATGAACATGGTTGTCAAAGATTCAATTGCTGATGTGAGAGCAGCGGAGGAGGCGGCGGAGTATCATGGTGCCGAATACATACGATGATAAGAAGAGCATTCTGGGTGCAGAGTATCACGGTGCGCTTGTTGCTACCAGACTACTACTGATATGGTGTTCAAATTGTTGTATGGTATTCAAATTCATAATTTTGTGTAGAATTGCTGAGAGAATGTGATGTAACCCTGTGTACATAGGTAATTAGACATGTATAGATATTGTGTTTTGATTGTTGAATGGTGTTCAAATTCTTATTTTGTTAAGCAGAATTTAAAGAATTTGATGCAATCCTCTGAACACAGGGAATATCTTGTCAAACTGTTTCTCAATCTTGTTGTGCATGAAGTCTGCATTGTTTGTTAACTTTCAATTTTTGGTGAAAATGGTTTGGCCAATTTGATGTGCATTGTGTGTCCTGTTTTTGTTTAGTTTCAATTCTTGTGAAAATGGATATCCAATCTGATGTTCGATAGGTGTTCTGTTGTTGTTCAGTTCTAATTTTTGGTGAAAATGGATATCCAATTTCATGTTCAATAGGTGTTCTGTTGTTGGGATGTTCCAATTTCTGGTGAAAATTGTGAGAATTTGCAACACGTACAAGCACAACAAACTCATTTAGACAAACTACTTCCATTAAAAAAAGAGAACAGAAACACATTACAGGAAAAGAGAACCCTAAAAGTAACGATAGAACACTGAAACATCAAGTATGGAAGTGAAAAACGAACACTAAAAAACATAAACCATTAGTTTAAATCAATTACTCATTGGTTGGAATACCAGGAACCCTATTCGTAAAGAAATTAAGCTCTGTCGTTGCCTCGTTGACAGAAGCACAATCAAAAGCAATCCTATTAAGTTATAGGCAGAGTATACTCTGTAAGAGGATCCCACTATCCACTTTGATTACAGACCAAACAGAGGCTACTATGCTAACACTATCTACCCCAAAAAAGGCTAAACTGTTACGATTCCTTAAGGGTCTTCCAATCAAATCCCCAATGCGCATAAGTGAGACCTCCCCCACTCTGCCAATTTTTCTGAAACACAAAAGTAATTTAAGGTGAAAAAAATATTCACCACAAAACATGTATAGTTAAAAAGAAATACATTCAGAAAATGGCAAATTAACAAACTTACATGGTTCTGGAGGTAAATGAGCAGCAGTCGTCGCAATGACCACTGGATCACAAGACAAAGTAGATGGTAACAACCCAATCCGAGCTAAATATTTTTTTTTATGTGAGGAATTTAATATCTGTTGGAACCCATACATTTAAGGGTTTTTATCATGCAAGACTGGAGAGTAATGAAGATGTTGTTTGTTTTCGCATGACAGAATTCATTGAAAGATTTATCAACAGCTACCAACAACAAATCAATATTCCTTGCACATTCTTTCTCTTGTAATAACTGAATAGCTCTAAAAAATCCTAGATCAAGCACATTTAAATCTGGGGAATTTGGAGGTTGACACACTAGTCTAACATCCAAACCTAAATGCTCAACTGCATCAATAAAATCATTATCATTTTCCTGGATGTGTGTTTTTGCATTATCCTGCTGGATTGTAATTTCCTTCATAATGCTATCCCTAGGCTATTTTTCTTTTATAGCAGGTAACACATATTCAATCATGTATTGTCTAATTACATTCCTACCTATCTTAGTTATTGGTTTCAATTCTAACGTTCCAGCCACCCTATTTTGACTAGACCTAATGGCAGCAACCTTCTTAACTAATGGAAATATACCTATCCTGCCATCAAATGTACAATTCCCATCAGGATCATATCTAGGCCTCACAAGAGCTGCCAAAAATATTATCTTAGGTATAAAATTAGTGCTTTTGGAAGTTCTTACAGGATCAGCTTCATCCGGCATAAGATAGTACGCCTGTCTCTTCTTGGACAACAAAAACTAGTTTTCATCGATGTGGACAACATTCTCCATGTAGGAGAAGACAGGCGATGCTGGAGGAGTTGCTGGATCTAGCATTGATATGCAATGTTTAATCCTTTTGTGGCAGTTGTCCTCTATCAGTAATGGCTTCATAGCATTACTATGACACATAAATTCTCCCCATTTCAGTTTGGCAATGAGATATGTTTTCGAAACACCTAACATAGAGTCGAGACTCCTCAAAGTTGATCTCTTCCTAAGAGGGATATCTCTAATCCTCTGCATATCAAACTCAATCCTTTTTCGACCATAATTTTTCACTCTGGTTAGCGAAACATTGTGATTTCCAGACTCTTTCCTCCTTTTCCAGAGCCGTTGTACTGATCGGAGCTTAACATTGAACACTGTGGCCACTTCTTTAGTTGTCGTTCTGTTCAACTTCCCATTTTTACTTTTCTGGAGGAGCATTTGATAGGCTAAGACTCTGTCCTCACTGCTCAGCTCTCTTATGCAAGGTCAACACCTACTATTAACATAACAAAACATGTGAGACCAAGAGAAGTAAAAAAAAATATACAGAAAATTCCATAAAGATGAAATAGAATCACCTAAGTCACCAATCTCAGTCTCTGGTTGTATACTCTGCTCTACTATTTGTTGTGACACACCAGCACCATCGACCGACGCTGTTGGTATTTCTGCAACAACACCATCATCATGGTCCCTAATTACAGGAGGATTGTTGTAGACGAAATTGAAAGGATCAACCTCAACGTTCTCCATTAAGATAGTGTTTGGCATTTAAGGTTGGGTTGGGTTGGGTTGGGTTGAGTTGCAAAAGCACTTGGAAGGTGTTTGGGGTTCTAGTTTGGACCCAGCTTTTTAGAAAGCTGGCTTTTAGATCCCTTGAAAAATCAAGGGAAAGCCACTGGAGTATAAAGCTCCAGCAGCCAACGCTGCGTCCAACAACGTGCGGGAAGCTGCACAAATAATTGAAGTGGACAAAAATGTTGGAGTCATGTTCACTTATTTACAAAAAAACCACTTATAAAAACAAAACATTTCTCCTTCATTCCTTTCATTCACACGATTTCTCATCTCTAACAAACCCTAGAAAATCCTTTCTCCTCCACAATCGTCCACCATCAACTCCAAACAACTTCACCTCCTGCACTTGTCAAGCCGTCGCTGCCATGTTACAACTGATAGAAAGTGGTTAAATGTCACTGTAGCATTCCACTTTTTTCCTTCTTCCTTCTTCTCTAGAATCTCTACTGCCACTTCAACAAATACCCCAGATACAAAAACATCTCCTCTTTTTTTCCTCTTGCGACCTCTACCCAATCGTTTCTTCAACTCCTCAACCCAATCGTTTCTTCAACTTCTCTACGCCAATCTGGTTTAAACTTTTAAGGTATGGTTGCGTGATTAATTTCCAAGTTGAAGGATAATTGATGAGCTTGCTCTCAGTTCTTTTATCAATTCCCGGCCGGCAGCTAATCTCCTCTTCATCCTCGAAATCAATTCCCGTAGGTAATTAATTTTTATTTAAATTTTTATTTTTTTCCCGTTAAATTGTGCGGCTGATTTTGGGTTAATTGTTGGGTCAATTATTGGGTTTAATTGTTGGGTCAATTTTGGATTGATTCTGTGTTTGATTTCGGAATGATTCTCTGGCTGATTTTTGCTTAATTTGGTGCTGGATTTTTACTTAATTTGGTGCTGGAATTCTGCTTAATTTGGTTCCTGAAATCTGCTGGATTTTTGCTTAATTTGGTGGCTGATTTTTGCTTAATTTGGTGCTGGATTTTTGCTTAATTCTGCTTAATTTGGTGCTGGAATTCTGCTTAATTTGGTTCCTGAAATCTGCTGGATTTTTGCTTAATTTGGTGCTGGATTTTTGCTTAATTTGCTAGCTTAATTTTGTGGATGAATTGAATTGGATTTTTGCTGAATTGAATAAGTCATTAGGAAAGGTTTAAGAGTGAGGTTTTCTGTAAGTTTACTCCAATTACATGTTTGACTAAGATGGTTGATTGAAATTTTCATATTAGATCCATTTCTGTTTCTGACTTCTCTTCATTCGACATGAATCGTCCATCTAATGCTGTGAACCAGTAATTTTATCAGTTCATGTCATCATGCTATGCTATATTGCTATTTCTAAGTGAAGCATTGAATAATTCTGACCTTAACATCGTATTTCACTTTTCGTAATTCTGATCCTGACATCCTCTTTCACATTGTATGTTAGCAGAAGATGGCATTAGAGTTCTAAAATTGAGTTGATTGATATGGGTCTATACTAGTAGGGAAGCATTAAGCATCTAGTAAGTAATCCATCAGATTTAACTTTAATCATCAGTTAGTACTACTTCTTTTTCTGAGATTAAGTCTTGATGATGTGATGATCGATATGATGTGTGCTAATTTCTCTGTTTTTAGCATTTCGTGTATCTGATTTTTTTAACATTATGTGTGTTTCTTGTTTTGAATGCCAATAATTCGTTGTTTAGGGTTATTTTATTTTTTGCTAAGTATAAGAGTGGGCGCTAACTATTGAATTCTTTGACTGTTTGATCATAAATGTTTTGATACTCTTGCAGAAGGCTGGCTCCAGTGGCGGAGCCACGAAGAGACTAGGAGGGGGCTACAGCCCCCTCTAGCTTTTAAAAAAAAAATTATCAAGTAGGGATTTTGACAGGTATTTTGTGGTGTAAGGATTAAAATTATAGCAAAGAATTGCTTAATTTGTTTAGAATAGTAAAAGTCATTGCCTATCCTATGCTTGTATCTTGAATAAGTGTGTATTTTTATAGCTAGAAGTGATTAATGTAAATCTAATTAATTTGAGTATCAATTTCAGATAAAAAGTTACACTATTCATCTCCTATACTTCAAATTCCTAACTGAAATAAGACTAAGCTGTTAATAGAAAAAGATCATACCAAAAATGATGTAGTCCAAGCTCTATATTGTCTTCTTATTTATCTTTTTGTTAAGTTTATCTAAATATTTGTTATTTAGTGACAGATACAAATATTCTTAAACATTTTTTTAATTTTTCGTTCAGCTCGTTTGCCTTCTCTTTAAAATACTTCAAAAAAAAAATTTCGCCCCCGAACCCCCGCATCCCCTGAATACAGATCCTAGATCCATCACTAATCTCGCCCCCCAATCATCAAATCCTGGCTCCGCCACTGGCTGGCTCAGCCTTTGATTCTATCCAGCATTGACTGTGGTATGCTTAAAGAAAAGAGTAGTCTTTCATTTTTATCCAAGATTTTGTTTTCCACTTTGTTCTAGTTGTATTGGTCGAAAAACTAGTTTTATTACCTGCCTGAGTTGGTTAAGTCTAGCTGTAGGACAGCACATTTCATTAGAATGTTGTCTTTGGAATTGTTTATGTGCATCCTCTGTGCCCACATGAGTTTTGCACCATTAGATTGTGACGTACTGTTCCGTCGATGATAACTTTTCCCCTGTCATACTGATGGAATGTTTTTAACATTTCTGTTGATGAAAAATCAAATCTCTGGTTCAATGCAGTTACCACCCAGTCCCTGTTGTATTCTCTCAAGCAAAGGGATCTACGGTATGGGATCCTGACGGCAACAAATATCTCGATTTTCTTTCAGCTTACTCAGCAGCTAACCAGGTAACAAATATGGGGAAATGATGCTATGATGATAGTAATAGTAATAATCTGTGTGGTTTTCCTGATTATAGCATGTACAATATTCATATTTTAGCTCCTTTGTAGGGACATTGTCATCCAAAGATCTTGAAGGCATTGCAAGATCAGGCAACAAGGCTTACTCTAAGCTCTAGAGCCTTCTACAATGATCAATTTCCAGTATTTGCAGAACGTCTAACTAACATGTTTGGCTATGATATGGTGCTACCAATGAACACTGGTGCTGAAGGTGTGGAAACAGCTTTAAAACTGGCTCGGAAATAGGGATATCAGAAGAAAATGATTTGTGATAACGAGGTTATAGCCATAAAAACTTTCAAGTGCTTTGCTTGATATGAAATTGCTTACTAAGGATTTTGAGAAAAGGGAATTCCCTACTTGTAATATTAAATTAATAAACAATTCTTTACATTTTCTTTAGGTTACAATCAATTTTTTTGTTAATTAAAATATTTATAAGTTGATGATTTATCACAAAAAATGTAACAAATTCACTAAAAAAAAATGTGATTATTTATCAAGTTTTTTATTTATTATGTGTCATTACATATTTCAAAAATATTGTACATTTTGATAAATCTAAAATAGAAATATCAATTATATCATTTAATGTAAGATTGAATATCAATTAGTTAGTGACAATACCAAAATAAAAAATAAGATCCTAATATTTTAAATATTTAGTAGAGTATTTTAATAATTGAACCATATGGTAAATATTGTAATGTTACTTACCAACTTTTATGTTTATTTGAATAATATGATGGAGTCAAAGTAGAAATTCATATGCTACATTAATTTCTTAAAAAATTAAAAAAATATTATTGATGTATTCGCATAAAAAAAAGTAATCAATAGGTAATAGATTAATGATGAATAGATAATTATGATTTTATATATGTAAAATTTTAAAATAGTGCTCAATATTTAACTTTATTTAATAAAATATTAATTATTTGTTTAAAGAAATAGATTGATTTAAATTATCTATATATATAATTAAAAATATTAATTTTAATGCTTGAAATAAATTGTGTCATTTATAGTTAAAAGGTTAAAATTGCAGCTTTTAGAAAATTATAGTTAAATTATTTGTTTAGAAAAAAAAATTGAATTAAATCATGTAAATAAATAACACTAAAAATAACTGATGTCCTTTATAGTCATTTTACACTCAAACTATAGTTCTAAAAGTAGTGTTTACCAAACATCAAAAACAACTTCTCGTTTCCCACTGCACTTTTAAGAAATGTTTACCAAACAGGCACACTAGCTTTTCCAGAAGCGCTTTTCCCACAGCACTTTTCGGACCGGAACCGGAACGCCAAACAGACCCTAAGTCTAATGGAAACTGGTTTTGTTGGGATTTCGCTGTTGGGAGAATAAAACTCAATCCGGGATGAATGTGTTAATTTGTTGAGAGGGAACTAAAAAGGAGAGCGTTTGAATTTCAATCATGGTGCCAAAAATAATGGCGGTAAACGAAAATGAGTACAGAGTATTGGCTCAAAAAATTTGGATATTTTTTAGCGCCAAACATTTGACTGTGAAACTGAGTATAGAGGGCAGTGTTGTCTTTGCACAACAAGTACAGTGGCTGCCTTAATTCCTGTGCCCGGAGCTTAAACGTCAAATAAAAATTTTTGGAAGGAGTAATATTCAATTAGTTAATTAGGTAGATGTGTAAAGAGATTTGTCTACTACTCAATCGAGAGAAAAAATGAGTTTAAGTAAATATTGATTTTAGTATCGGTGGTAAGTAATTTACATAAGGTAAAACAGTATTTACATTTAAAACAACTCCAAATCTACCCAACTCATCCCACTACCTACTGATAATAATAATGAGCACGAGCCCAGGGAGCCCAATCTATTAAATTGGTTGCATTATTGGACTGTGGAAACTGAGTCTTTTCATATACACATGCAAGTGGTCCAAAAGCAAAAATAATGTTACATCCATTCAACCAATAACATCCCTGCACCTGTCCCCCTTATCCCCTGGATACGTGGCTTATAGATACCGTTATAAATCCACCATATAGCTCAATAATTAGATAGGTGGATAGAATAAAACGGCAACAAATTATGGTAGACCGTCAAATTATGGTCTGCACGAGTCCACCCAAAATAAATTATTTATTTATATAATCTTGAATATCTAATTATTGATAATTTTTTTCCATTTAATATTAGCTCGTATTCTGATAAAAACCTTAATTACCGGTGAGCAAGGGAGTATATGTTGTGTTGATAATTTCCAAACAAATTCTGCTTTTTGTCACAACTGATCTCATGGTTAAAATTAATTATGGTAGAATTTTCAAATTTGATACTTCTGTCAGAAACTGTTTAGGTTTTAAATCAGATTTTGCTTATCTCAAATAAACCCTTAACATGGTGCACCAACTCAATTATAGTTGCGGTAAATTTGAATATATGTACCCAATTCAATTTTAAAAAAATAATTTAATAATTTTAATAAAAGTATCCTTATTGGGCTTGGATGTCTTTTGGACTTCACCCCGGCGTAATGAGCTAAATTCTCACGGGCTTGTAATTTAAAGGTCCATACTTTAAAATATCGAGGAGTTCAAAACTGGGTGCATCCCTCTAACAGTACACAACGATGTGTAGCGGAAGGTTTGATAATAAAAGGTATGATGCCGCATATGTCATCATGGCACCACATGTGCTAATTAGTGCAACATATTTTTACGTGACAACAATCAATAATGTGATAAATTACGTAAATTTTATGTTATGGTCGGACATATTTATACAAATACAATAGGAATGATTATATAAACAATAAATACATCGGGTGATTAAAAAAAAAATACGTGCATAAGGAATTTAAGCTTTACATTGCCATAAACAAATTAAATACATTGGAGAGTTTTAGCTTTTAGATGGGGTGATTAGTGCATGATGATCAGCTTTTGTCCTTGCTCTCTTTTTTTCCAAGTACATGGGATATATATATATATACATGCACATGCATGGGGGCATAATTATTGATTAATTAATTTAATTAAACGCTCTATGTTAAAATTATTCCTTATGCGCACTTAGTTTCCATTTCTTATAACCATAAAAAATATTCAACCTAAGTAGCTTTTGTGCTCAACCTAACCACGTGCAACCACCCTATTATTTGAGCGATCGAATTAGACGAGTCTAAAGATGGAACACCTGGATCGCTATATCATTTTTCAAGTCCCACATAAACATAATATATGTAATAAATTTGTAAGGAAAATATATAAAATTAGAATATCTTTAAATTGAGAATAAAGTAATTATTTTATGCAAGAAACAATGAACCACACTACAAATTTAATTACATTAAATAATTGAATTACAAAGTATAGTTTTTAGTATATTTTTATTTTATGTAAATGTTTTTTTTTTGCCTGTTTGGAGACTTCATTATATTCTACGATTCGAACCAAAAAATTACAACAAAATACACGTATAGAGACCCAAAACGTGGAACAACAATGTGTATATACTAATTACACTAAGATGGAAACGATAGATCTTAATTACTTGAAGAAGAAAAAAATGAAACTTAGATATAGAAATGATATTCATTCCTTTTATTTGGATCCCAGAAATTAATATAGATATACATAAAAGAGATAAAAATTAAGCCATATAAATATATTTATTTATTTATTCCCATCTTATTACATTCTCATCCCTCAAAACCAAAATAAATGAGAATTAGTAATTAAGGGCTTTAATTAACAAGAACTTCTTATTAACTAACAACCCCCAATTATTAATTACTTACAAGAGTCATGATCAGTAATGGGTGAGAATCCATTAACCTAATTTAAGCATTAATTGATTCTTTTCAAGGAGACTTAATTAACTTAATTATGCCCTAAGATTTTGGGTGCAAGAAAAGTTGCGTACCAGACATGAAAGCATTATCTGGGAATGGATATGTAGAAGGAGCAAGAGTAGATTCTTGAGCACCACCTGAGGTTGAAGCTAGGGCACCGGTGGCCACGGCGGCACTGAAACTTGTGAAATTAGGATCCTGATGCAGTTGATTAGAGGAACTTTCACCAAAATCGTGATAATAATGTTCAGGGCCTTGATCATAGAGAATTCCCTTGAAAACATGGCCTCCAATGCCCACACTTGTTTGGTAAGCACACTGATCATCAACTGTTTCTGCACCATCCATGGAACTCATTCTAAAGCATCTAAATGTAGCTGTGGAGTTCACCTCAGCTGGGAAATTCTCCATTTCCAAACCTAAAATATATATACATTCAAGAAAATTATTATTTTTAATTAATTTCATGCTTTTGTGATCTAAATTTTCCATTTTCTATTTCTGTTTTTTTCCTTATATAATTTCAGTTAAAATTAAAAGAGAGAGAGACCCATCAACTCCCAATTTTAATTATATTTTTGTAGATCAGAAATAAAAGAAAAGAAAATCACTAGTGACCTTGAAATCTATAATCTGAGTTTGAAATACTTTGCTTTAATGAGAAAATTGGGGAGAAATTAAGCCCTCCAAAACGAAAAGGTAAAAAGAAAAGGCTACAAGTGTTAGGTTTCGGCTAGGGTTAGTAAGTACTTAGTAGATATGGATATATATGCTTGTTTATTAGTTCAAATCAAGAAAACACTTGGTTTCTTCTTTTGAACGTAGAAAATATTTTGTGTACCATCTTCAAGTGTAAGCAAGCAGTGTGTCTATATAGATCTATAGAGTAGGGCAAGTGAAGATGTAAAATAAAAAATAAAATAAAATATATACCTATGGATGAGGAAGGGGTATCTTGTCTGAGCCTTTTAGGGTTGTGTTGGTGGGGATTGATGGGGAGGAGGCCGAGGTAGTGGTGGTCGACGGCGTGGCTGTGGCTGCGCTTATAGGCAGGAATCCAAGTGCTCTTGACGTGAGTTTGGCACTCGAAACCTTTACTCTTGCAGCAAGTCCTGCATCTCATGTAAATACAGTCTTTCTTGGCTTTGTTCCCACAATCTTGGCACCTAGTACTACGACCACTAAACCCTTGGGATCTCACCGTGTTCATCTTCTCTTCTCATTTACATAAATACATTAAATATTAAATATTTAGAACTTGAAGAAAAAAAACAAGGGTTTTCCTTCAAAAACTGAAACTTTGAGTGATCATAGAAGTGCTCTTTTATAAGACTCTTTGGTGGGGGGCAATTCCTTTTATCACCTTCTCCCTTCTTCCTCCTTTCTTTTCTTTTCTTTTCTTTTTGATTTTTTTTTTCTTCACAAAATCATGATTCACGAGACCTCTCTTTGTAGGGATTCTACCTCTTTTTGTACAAGATGATGATTCTCCGAGTATAATTTGTCTATACGATAGGCACCATATGGATTGAAATAAAACTTTAGAAATTAATATTTAATTCTTTCGAGAATATAATTAATTTATTTAGGAAAGTGATTATTATTGTTTTACTTTGTTTAGTTGATGACCAGAGATCACATCGATCATTTGCTTATTTATCATTTGAGGATCTTCTTGAAAATAGTCTAGCTAGATTGTTTTTATACTCTCAATTCAAATTATTTATTAATTCTTTCAACTCAAACTTTATATTCTAAGAGCAATGGTTATTAGTTTTCCTATAATTACATGTACATTTTAAATTATAAAAAAAAAACATAAATTTATTATGTTCATAGGAAAGCCAATAGGTTTTGAGGTACACCCACCAGCCAGTAAACACGGTTCCATAATATGGTTGACCATTTAACCTATTAGGGGTTGGGTTTGGTTTCACTTATATGGTCTGATTGGTTTATTCATATGGTTTTTTAATAAAACACAATTATTTTCACTTCCATGTTCTAAAGACTTTGTTAACCTAAAAACTCACCGATTTGCTAATCAGACATTGAATTTGAAGACTTTAACAAATAAATAAGGTGTAAGTTAAGTACTCTACTCGTTTGAGTTTTGAAAAAATACCATAATTTTGGCATTGATACAAATGTAGCCACATTAACACTTAGATCACAACTTCATTGCTTCAACATGTTGCATATCACACATAAGAAATATGGAGAAGAGGGATAGGAGTAAAACTTGGATACATGTACCTAAATTTTTTCCGAGAGATAGTAAGCAACTGCTCCTGTAAAGCGAAATCCTCGAGATGATAGAAAGAGGGAGACGTCTCATTCCTCGGAACAAATACACCCATATTTATAAAAGAAATGTAGGAAAGGAAAAAAAGAAAGAAAGTATGATACTGAAATTGAAATCGAAGAGATTTGGAATTTACCTCACTCCTTTCACGTTGGATCGACGCCTGAGAAATGTAATAGAAGGTGATAAAAGCCTAGGTATGGCACATCAACATATTTGTAAAAGAGATGCTGCAATCAGATTGTAATTAACTAAAATACCTTTTCATACTTTTTATGATTTATCTTTAGTTTAATAGTAGTAGTAACATTTTTGGTACTTGTGCTATAAAATTTTGTTTAATCTAATTCATGTATTCTAACCGTAACTATTTTAGTCCTTGAAGTGCGATACTTTTATTAATTTGGACTTAAATAAAATTTTAAAATCATTATATATATATATATATAAAAGTTGTGCAATGGAAATCATTGTTCCTCTAGCTAGGTTCCACGGAGACCACATTTTATTTTTTAAAATATAGTATATACAGTTATATATAAATTTAGAAGCATATTCAATGCATTTTTTATATATTATTTAATATTAAAATGAAACATATCGCGTAGCAGTTGATATTTGATCAGTATAATTAGTAAATATTTTTTACTTTTAAAATAGTATGAGGATAACGTTGATTCGTTTGTTAGTAGTTACTTTTGGTTGGCGTTGGACTGGACCTACTGACATGAATAGAATTTTTTATTTTATAAATCCTTTGAGACAAACAAAACAAAAATAAAACCAATAAATTCTGTTATTTTGCATCATTGAACACACCCGCGCCAATATGAAACTCGTGATTCGTTTTCGATAAGGGTTCATGGTCCATTTGACCCACTAAACATTATCTGCCGCTGGTACAATTTCAACTCTTTTATCTCAACATTTCTAAAAGAACAGTCTAACCAATGAGGTAATTAGGTATAAATAATGAGTAGTTAGTAGATTTAGGCGAGGGGCCTAGACTAAAAATATTATTCAATTTTTTTCTCTTTATTATATACTCTCTCCAGTTTTCTTTAAACGATTTTTACTATTTGAGCACGCATATTAAGGATGCCGGATGACTCACTATTTGAGACAATTTTACCCCGAATTTTCTGAGATTAAATAGTGAATCATACACCTTCCTCAATATGCGTGCCCAAATAGTAAGTGTCATTTAAAAAAAACCAAAGAGGGTATATTTTTTTGCCGAGTAAAAATTCATTTCCCACTGAACAAAATATTGTTATTATTGTCATATTGTGCATTGTTTTTCTTTTCTTTTTGCATTCATTTCCAACTAATTTACCAAGTGTCGGTTCTAAAAACACACATGATTATATTATTTAGTCTTGGCATCGATAAGTGTCTAGAATTATGACAAAAAAAACAAGATAGAACAAGTGGTGAGTCAGACACATATCGTGTGGGTGTAAGAAACGATATGGACACAATATAAAAAATAAATATCCGCGCTTTGGTAGTTGAATTGAAGGTTGTTTCACACAATCCATCAGTTAAGGGAGTACTTGAGTAACTTACTTTTTAACTTTAAAGATAAGTCAGTTTTTCAAAAACAACTCAGAGAAATATTCTTAAAGATATTATTACTCATTCACTAGTATTCACTTCCCATCACCTTAAAGATATGATTACTCATTCCTATCTTTTACTACTATATTACTCCCATTAATTATACCTCTTCCTAATTAAAAATAAATAAGTAAAATTATATAAAAAAATATCTAAAAATAAAAAAATATTATTTAATTTGAGAAGGGAATGTTGTAGCAGTGGATAGGAGTATTAGATTTAAAAGATTAGATTTAGGTCATTTCTATTTAAGGTAGAAAAAAGGAAGAAAAAAAGGGATTTGTGTACACTATTATTGGGCCAACCACTGAAAAGACCCGGAGAAAGAAGGTGTCATGTGTAGAGAGGGTAGAGGACTAAAGTAGCTCTGATATATACTGAAGATTTTGTTCCTCTCCTGGCGCAGGGTCAGTGAGATACCTATGTCAAGTGTCAACAATTCATTAATTAATGCTCCCTATTTTCTTTTCCTTTTTTGTCAAATTATCATAACCACTTACACTTACTGTAAGCCAAAAGACTAGTAAAAAGGAGAGAAAAAGAAACAATCTAGAGTTTGGAACAAAATCTATAGGGCTGATTTAAAAACCTGAATCAATAAGAAGTGTCACTGAAAAAATCTATAGGACCAATCTAAACACCTGAATCAATTAGAGGCCTAAAACTAGTGGATCGGCTGAAAGAGGGCCGAACTCACCTAGCAACACACACAAGAATATATGTCAGAGCTAACGCTTGAAACCACAAACTTTTAAAATTTGAGTGTTTATTTACCATTCAAACCATCTTCGGTTTATTTTGTTGTAGAAAGTAGAAAGACTCTTTTATACGTGTTATTGTTAAAAATCGAATCACATGCGCACATAATTGACTTATTTTGATAATTTTGAGATCATTATCCTCAATGTTCATAGGATTTATGCTTTTTTTCTTCTAACTTTTAAGATTATTTTAAATAAGTAATAATTAACAGGAACCGGTAGAGTTTGGTACAATAATGCTGACAGGAAGACCTTTCTAAAAGTAAAAAATGTCGGGCCTTCTTTGCCCTTTACTTTTTTTGAGAGCTGGTATCAACAGAGATAAGTGGACGTCACTTCCTGGGATAGCTCGGCTCCAACAGCTCACTTCCTGGAGTAGGAGTATTATTTAAATTTAATAATTTTAACACAAACTGTTTTGAGTCTTCACATTTACTTTACCTCACCGCATAGTTATATGTAGTAACTGTAATTGAAAGAAGAAGAAAAAGAAGTCAAAAAAGTAGTGATGTTTCAAACGCCCAGGGAAGTGAGAAGACTGTGTACGGAGAGCACTGTTAGAAAAGTACTATAATCATGTTGGGCCCGAAAACCAATATTTTACTCTCAGAAATCCATCACTCTCTCTTTTCCTAAAGGCTACTACTCCATCACACTTTCCTATTTTGTGGTGGAGGCCCTGGAGGGTTGGAAAAGAAAGACTCAACCCCAAGTGGGCGTCATTCCCGATTGTGATGGAATGGAAGGAATTATGGTGTCCATAGATTAAAAAATATATCTTTCTTTTTTTTAATTACTGAATGAATGCTGTCATCTTTTGAATGGTCTCTCAACATCATTTCATTCTAGTAATAATTAAATCACAAAGTAAGAACCACACAGTTGAGTTGCTTAATTCTTCAGCACAACCATGTACTCACTCTCCGAGCACATCCAATGAAGGCCATGGCTCAGGCACCAGCAATGCCGCCTGAGAATTAACACTGCTAATGCTGCAAACAGCAAACCAGACCAAGTTCCAGACAAGCTTGAAAGAGTTGTATGTAATAGTTTTCAGCGATTTAGCTATAAAAGGAACCATAAATCCACTCTTCATTTTGTTCATTCTAGAATCACTTCAGTTAGCCCAGGATTTTGTACTCAAAGATCGATCAAGGAAGAGCGTTGGACAAAATTGTTATGCATAACTATCAAACCAAACTTGCATTCACCTACAGCCCTCAATGCTAGGTGAGTTAGAACCCTATTCCCTCATCAATGCTGCCTGGTGCTGCCAAGCATAACACAAATTATATGCTCTAACTCTCCACTAAACCATCTTTGCTAAGATCCTATGAAATTAAGATAATAAATACTGAATGACAACTAACAAAACCCAATGCAAAAGCGTCTTTAAAAAATAGAGGAAGTACTCCATTGTGTAGGTGTTAAAGCATTAGAAAGCTAAGATTCTTATGAGCAGTGGGCAGATAGATTCTCAAGTCGCTTTAGACACGCGTCTCGAGGAGGCCGGATGACGCACTATTTTACCTCAAAAAATTTCGGTACTTTTTTTCGAACGTACATCCGAGAAAAAATTTAAAATTTTTTAGGATCAAATAGTGCGTTATCTGGCCTCCTCGATATGCGTATAAACAGTGTGGGTGTCAACCTTTAAATGACAGGAGGGAGTTATATATAACAAAACTCTTTCCACTAAACAGTCAACTGTTGTGTATATAACAGGTAGTAAATCTGTCCGTAAAGTTTACACTCACAGGCTGACTCACCATCGAGCACTCGTAAATCCCCTCTTCAGAAACATTGGAAACATTTCATTCGAGTCCTCGGGATAAAGTCATAACTGTCACCAGTGTGGCTCATCTAACATCTTTAAGTCCAAATTCAGCCACATACAATTCACTTACACACAAACTCAATTCTCCATAGAGTTCCACCCTAAACACTCAACCAGAAATACCAATGTAAATCAATGAAAGTATACAAGGAAACAGGGAAACAGATTCAGAGCTGGATACAGGTAACAATAAGTTAAGGGCAATCAGGTGCGCTTATGCAACCATCATTCCACGAGGGCAATTAAATGTATTCGGGCAGATATCCGACATATGCAAGCTTACTTTATGTTTTAAGTAACATCAGTCATCACAAACCTTCCTAGTCTAGTTCTAGCAAAATCAATTTTGCAAGTTTAGGATAAAGGTTGCCGTCAGATATACACACAAGTATCCATAACTATCTACACTTTGCACTTCTGCACACTCCATTACCCCATACTCCACAAAATGAAAACCCGAAAGTTCAAGTCACACATGTATGCAAATAGGAAGAGAAGCCAAGTAGATCATAAGATAATAACGAGTGGAACAGCACCCAGTTGAGCCCAACCGAATCTGCATAACCTTATTTCAACAAGTTAACTAAAACAATCAATCCTACTCCAATTACCCCAGTGACAGCTAACCAACAAAAAGTCAAATCAAAACTTATAAACAACTAACCACTTAAAGATCACACCTTTTCTTATTCCCAACCCCCCAATTTACCTCCAATCCAATCAACCTTGTTGTTGCTGTTTCTCCATCTTCAAGCTTTGATTCCCAGCCCATGCTTTCCACGCACACACCCTGGCTTCACGAAACGGTACCGATTCTGCCTGGCACTATTCATTTTCGTAAACGCCCTCTTCCCCAGCTTCCTCATCCTCTCCCTCCCTAACTTCTGGCTCAGGTGCCACGGGACGAGCTCATCATCCAATCCATCAAAACCCTCCTCCTCATCATCATCCTCAGCTTCATCTTCCTCCTCATCGGTATCGTGATCCTCCTCAAAAACCCCAGACCCGTTCTCAAAATGAAGATCTTCCACAAATTGACCATGGAGATTCGAATCAGGAACAAGATCACGGCTCGGAAGGGTCTTCTCTACCACCTCCGTTTCTGGAGATTCCGGTTGCGGTGGCGATCGCCTGTGCCAAAAAAGAAACCCATTTTCGACGCTTTCAAGGGACTCGGTGTCGGAGTCAGCATCAGATGGGCTGACGAATTCCCAGCAAGAGAGATCATTAGATTCCGGCAAGTAAACAAGTTGTTGGCAATCGTCTTCCCCGAGTTCGAGTGGCTGCATCACGATTGCTGATTTGTTCCCCATCTTCTTCTTCTTCCTCAACTTCGCTCTGTTTTTTTATTGTGCTTTGATTTGCTGTTTTGTCTCGCTTGGATTGGGTTTCGTTTCGGTTGTTGCAACGTTTTATGCCTCTAGTTACACGTCTCGGATCGTGTGGCGTAAGCCATACACTTCCACCACATCATTACAAGCAATTGGCTTGCGCCACGTGTCTGATCTTGTCATTTTCTCAACTCTTTTTCAATTCCATGACTCTCTTTTTTTAAATGACTTTACTACTTTTTACAGCCAGCTTTTCGTTTGTTGTTGTTAAACACGGAAAAGAAAGGAAAATTACAATAGGTTGGTTGATCTCTTTGTTTTTAGTTTTACATTTTTTTTGGAAAAAAAATGTTATTCTACACTTCACTTCGTTTTTTAATTATTTTTTATTATTTATAAAAAAAACAATCCCTAAGAGAATCATGAATCATTATATTTATATCAAATAGTGTTATTCAATGTTTTATATCTAAAACTTAAGTTCCCCTTTTATTTTTTAAAAGAGGAGATTAATTATATTCGAGTATTAACATCGATAAAGTTTAAAATAAGATATCTTTTATATCATGATTTCCATTCCTTTTAATTAGGAAAAAGAAAGGGTGTCTCCTCCACCTCTCAAATTCTGCTCATCAGGAATTTGGGACATTTGGATTTGGACCAATCTAAAGTATTTTGGGTTGGGCTTGGGTTGGGCTAGGGTTGGGCCATTGGGATGGGCTGGGCTGGGTGCTATACTGCAAGTCTGTAATTGTAGTGCGCAGAGACTTCCCGCCAGAACTAACAGAATCTATCCCAAATTTCTCCTCACGGCCCCACACCATTTCCTACAAAACGTCGAAGAAGGTCATCGGCCGTCGCGTAACTGACATTCTTCTCTGCTCAACCGCACGAAAAAAATGGCCTCCATCAAGAAAAGCTTCTCTCCTCCCCTCTTCCCTCTCCTCCTCCTCCCAATCTTGATTCTCTCTCTCTCCGTCACAACAACCACCGCCATTCCCACGTCATCTTTAGACTCCCTCCTCTCTCTCCTCCGCACCAGCGGCCATTCCCTCTTCGCCAATGCCATCTCCACCTCCGATCTCCTCTTCGACCTCCTCCCTCTTCCTTCCTTCACCCTCCTTATCCCTCCCAACCCTTTCCTCTTTGCCCTTGACTTGGCCCTCCCTTCCCCTTCCTACCTCTCCTCCCTCCGCCTCCACGTCATCCCCAATTACTCCCTCCCTCTCACCAGCACAGTCACCGCCGCCGCCGCCGCTAATCACACTTCCACAACTCATCCCCTCACACTCCGCACCCTCAACCCCTCACGTGTCCTCCACGTGACCACTTCGCCCCTCACCGGAACCATTCTCATCGACGGCGTTGAACTCCTCTCGCCTCCCCTCTATCTTTCAAAAAACGTCACCGTTTACCGCATCCGTGGCACGATACCTGCGCAAGTCTCTTCTCCGCCACACCGCCGGGAAAGCCACAACCGTACGGTTCGTCCACATCTAGCGCGTCCTGTTCCGGCGAATCGCGCAAGTCCTGCTCCGGTTAATCCAAGAAACCGCACAGATCCGACGCCGATTCAGCGTAACCAGACGGATCTCGCTCCCGCTCCTCTCCTGGTGAATGTTTCAGTTCTTGCTCTGTCGCCGGCGAACAATCCTGTTGAATCTCTGGTACCAAACAACACCGCCAACATTAAAGATGTAGAAACAGGATCTCCGGGTCCTCTGGTGGAAAACCGGCCGATCAGTGCTCCTTTAGCTCCAGTTATTTCCGGTTTCACGATCAGTCACTCGGAGATGAACGATTATGATATACAAGGCAACATATCGGGTGTTTCGACGATGGAAAAGGAAGGGAGATGTGGGCCGTTGGATGGGAAGAACATGCAGTGCAGCAACAGAGATCCGACACCGATTCAGCCTAACAAGACGGATCTTGCTTCCGCTCCTTTCCCGGTGAATGTTTCAGTTCTTGCTCCCGCTCCTCTCCCGGTGAATGTTTCAGTTCTTGCTCCGTCGCCGGCGAACAATCCTGTTGCATTTCCGGTACCAAACAACACCTCCAACAGTACAGATTTTGCAAGTGACAGTACTGAGTCTACTGACCGTACATATGTAGGAACAGGATTACCAGTGAGTGCTCCTTTACCTCCAATTACTTCCGGTTTCATGATCAGTAACTTTGAGATGAGTGACTATGATGGAGAGGGCGAGATTTCGGGTGTTTCGACTGTGGAGAAGGAGGAGAGATGTGGGCCGTTGGATGGGAAGAGCGTGTACTGCAACGACCAAGATGGGGATGGGGATGGGGAGGGACACGTCAGCACTGATGGTGGTGATGATTATCTGCATCAGCACCACTTGAAGGACTATAGTCTTCTGTAGAGCATTTGACACGTGGCAAAAGTATGTTGATATCAGATTTTTCTTCCTCCCCCTCCCCTCCCCTCCCCTCTCTGGGATTGACTAAAGGTTAGCGACTTTAGCTTTACATCCGTCTGCTATTCTGAGGACAAGCAGTTTTATATTGTGATTCTTCCAATTCTGTAAACATATGAAAATAAATAAAGAATTGTACACAATATAATCTTCCAATTTTTTGTTACATTTTTTTTTTATGTATAAGCTTCCAATTTGGGGTGCATGGCAGAATAGCATTTGCTAAAACTAAAACTACATAACGTTTTTTGGTAGAGAAGTTAGAATGCATTTTCAATGTATTAGTAGGCGGCTTCAGTCATTGTCATCGAAGCCTCCGGCGCCATCATCCATGTCAATGTCATTGTCATCTGCTGCATTTCCTTGATCATTATTTCCATAAATGCCATCCACTGCATTCTCTAAATCATTAGCATCAGACCCATCAGGTGCGGGTTTCTCGAGAGGTTTCATCGCGTTAATATTAACATCACTGAGAAAAGAGGCATATGGCTTGGAAACCTGTAAAGAGTGAATTTGTTACTTAATATTTATAGGTATTTGTTGCTTTAGGGGAGAAATGAGTTATGATCTCATGATATTCACCTTGAAGAATACACCTCTCTTCTCAGCACTTTCCACTAAGTTGCTCCAATGCTCGTCGGTCCTCAAAGTTGAGGCAGATCCTACAACCTACAGTCGAGCCAATGGACAATCTCATAAGCAAAACTGAAATATGACATCAAATGAAATAGACTCTGCCCAAAAACTGTCTTGATCTGTATAAGCACGTAATGCCATACCAGGACGGTAGATTTTGCTCGGGTAATACCAACGTTCATTCTCCGGGCATCGGACACAAACCCAATGCCTCTATCTTTGTTTGCCCTAACGCACGAGAATATTGCAACATCCTTTTCTCGACCCTGGTCAGTGAAGGCGATTCAAATTTTATGAGTTAAAGGAAAGTTTTAACTTTGAAATAAATGCAATTGCAAGTAGCATGAATGGCTTTAAGAGGATAATTTACCTGGAACCCATCAACAGTCTGAATATCTACAAATTTTTGAGATTCTTGCCCGAACATATCATGAAATCTATCTTGCAAGAGCTTGACTTGGTTTCTATATGGGGATATGATCGCAAAATGTGAACTGGACCTGAGTTCTGGATACATAGTCACCATTTTATTATACATCAGAAGTACAAATTCAATCTCATCAATGTTCACCCAGGATCCACTTCCCGAGGGCTGGGACTCTTTCCCTTCGTGTATATCAAAGAAGCAAAATGGGCCAAAGCAGGGGTATTGATGCCATTCACGTCTTGTCTTACTCTCAATATCCTCTGTATCCTGCAGTTCCTCACTATAGAACTCCTTTGAAGGAAAGCTCCTTATCTGTTTTGCAACCACAAATGCAGAATTAGGTAGCTGGAGCATATTACTAAAATATAAACTGCTATCGCATCCACAGGTTGGTTTTGGACAGGGTTTACACTCCATCTGCCTCCAGATTCTTCTCTAACAACATGTCATGAGAAAAAAAAGGACTGTATAAAAACCGACACGTGCAGTTCATAACCCTGCCTAAGTGTGCACATGTAAGACAATAGAGCGGATACCATATCATGTAAGTATAAATATATAGAAGTACTAATAGTTGATATTCGTATCAACAATGATTCATATTTTCGGTTTTTGTTTTCAAAAGAGAGAACCCATAAGAAAAGTTTGATTGGATATATGTGAGTATGATCAGGTTGGATTTTATTTAACTTTAACGAAGTTTGATTTGAAATGAATATATTTGCAATATGTAATGAAAACAACCAAATTTTCATGTACTTTCATTAAGCAGAAACCACAACCCATATCAAACCACCCTAAAGACTTGAACCCAAAACTTTTCACTAGGTACCTAAATCCATAACTGCTAGCCCAACAGTTTAATTTTACATACGTTTATAATCACCATCCTCAACACCATAAACCAGATCCAACGAAAACGATTAATTTGGTTATAAATATACTGATGAATGTCCTTACTCATCAGTACTTTGATTGTCACCCATTATTATATTTTAACATGCTGTAGCAATTATCATGAATGAAGAAATCAGCTGACCTCTGGGTGCATTCGGTACTGCATCTTCAGCATGTTTACTGGATAACCAGCTCTCTGAAACCTCTCGAACAAACTTGTAGCATAACTTTATTTCAGAAAACAGAAGTAAATTAGAACATTTAAACCCCTAACCAGTAAAAATGTGCAAGTAGAAAACTAAATCAATAACAAAGACAACTTCATTACCCAAGTTTCCCAGCAGTAGACGAAATTACTGTGGCTGGCAATTGAACTGGATCACCAACCTGAAATGAAAATAAGAAGATAAAATACTGCAGATAATTTATTAATTTAGATCACTCAAATATTTCCCAAGGACACTTCCAGTGAACATTAAACAGGCGTAACAGGTTGTACATGCATCAATGCATTTTGTGTAGATCTGTTAAAATTGACAACATCCACAAAGATTTTAAATGTTTTGCTCTCAACCAAGACAGGCCAACAATTTTTTTTCTTCTGTTAGCAGAAATGAATATATTGAAGTATCTAAAATGAATATAGTTATTTATATGAACTGTCAAAACATCACTGCTCTCAGAATGATAATATAATGATTTATAAAGGAACACGCACGACTAAGGTAGCATCTGAGGAGTACCAGAAATACTTGTTTGCATCCATTGGCCAAAGGAACAAGAGTTGCAGGTTCCACCTGATTAAATAGGGGGAAAAAATTACATACAAACAAACTACCACATGCAAAATGGAATATCAGGTAAAGATAGATACCATTCTGGACCCAGCAAGTAAATAGTGTTAAAGGCCTTAAGAGTAAAGCAGTGATAAGACTACATGCTAACCATAATGAACACAATTCATCAAACTCCAAAGTGTGAAGCCCGAATTCTCTTTGGAAAGCAGGCTCAAGTCCAGATAAAAACAACGATAGGATTGGACTCTATCTAACTCAATTGAAAACCAACCAAATGTTATATCTTATATTAGTTGCAAGTAACAAATTATGTGCTGGCACAGGTAACAACTTCAATTCAAGGCCATTGAAGAGTATCAAAGGCAATGCAGTGTCTGGAAATCTCACTATTCTTTTCTAGCAAATGCTACAGAATGAGAATATTTTGAAGATCTGCGACCTCAAGCCATAGCACGTCAAAATATTAACTACACATGCATTAATATGAAAACAAGGAGTTATAAATACTTACAGCTTGGGCAGCCTCATCTATTATAACAACATCAAACCCATGATTTAATTTGCTAAATAGTGTTGAACCACTGAAGCTGAGGGTAGAAAAGACCTACAATACAGAAAAATTAGGAATGAGAATTGCGGTATATTAGATTTGTCTCCAACAGAAGGCATAACTATACATACTATGACAGCATCTTCAAGAATAGAAGCACGAATTCTATCTGTATCTCTTCCACCCCCTTGTTTCTGTTTCCCAGAAGCTGACTCATTTTGTTTCTGTTTCACCTGAAAAAGGATTGCCAATCATCAACTTACCACATCAGCAGGAATTATTAGTACCTAATTTAATAACTTTAGTCATTCACCTGTCATACTATCTACTAGCTCGTCATATATTTTAGATGTTTTTGAATATAAAAAAACTCTTCATCTCTTTATTTTTATTTTTTATTCTCCTCCTTCCTCCTTCGTTGAGAAGCCAGGCAAGATAGACTCAACTCTTCAGCTTTTGTACAAGTGAGCATGAATAAATTGTAAAATACAGGGAAATGTTTTGGTGCCATGATAATTAATTTTTTCAATTAACTAAACTCAAATTTATTTTGCTTTAAATTTCACCTTTTTCTCAAAATTATAATAAAGTAGAAGCTTGTCATTTGGTGTAATAATTACTCAAATTGATCCTAAAACATTAACTATATTGTTTCAGAAGGACTACAACTATAGTAATTCTCTGATTTTTATGATTTTTTTTTAAAACTTTGTAATAATATTTTTGTACATCGTAAGGATGTTTCCAATAATTGTGCATAACCGCAACCCGAAAATGACATTAATTGAAGGAAAGGTAATATATTGTTCGAGCTTTCTAGAAGGGTAGATAAAAAATCAAATAAACTTAAATGTATTAAAAAACAATACTTAAGGAATAAAATTTAAAACTCATCATATATAGTAGCCACAGGACAGATTCAATGTTTCCCAGGAACTTACGAGGTAATCCATGCAGACAGACTGGATAGAATGATGAGCTTTAAGACCTATCCGCACAATTTTAGGATTATATGCATGGACGTTTTCATCATGGATACCTGTGAACCAAAGATAATAGAATAATTCAAGAGATTTACAGAATGATAATCAAGTGGCAAATCATTTTACTTGGAAAAGAGGGAATCAATCAAAGGTTCTTGGTAGTCAGATACTCAGATGGATATTCAAAAAAAATTGGTTTCCAAACATTGGCAAGCAAGCATAGTTTTCTGAAGAATTAGTTGACGTTCACACCCACACTACTTGAACCAACTAGTAGACAACTTCGCATACTGCAAAAGCAAAATTTCACCAAAGATTTTTCAACCACTCAAACAACAATGCGAACCCCCATGTTATTAAAATAGTCCCACAGCTCTTTAGTAAATGAGAAAAGTCTGCACAGTATCACTGACCCACCTATCCACCTAGAGACCTATTAATCTGAAGATGGGCCAGTCTAATCATAACAATTTATATGCAAAAATCACAATAAAAGCATTACAATAAAAATCAGCAGCTAGTAACTACTCAGAAGGAAGTTCAGATGCACATAGAAAAATTGTACCTGTCTTCAGAAGGCGCACCACAATCTCATCAAGGGCAGAGTTTGATGGGGCACATACTAGCACACGCACACGATATCTGCGACTGGAAGCAACAACTTCTGGTTTCTGAAAATTTTCAAAAATCAGGAGATATAATTATATAATAATATTCTACTACAACATATAAAATTAAAACTTACTAAATCATTTCCAGTAGTAGGAAAAAAACCATCGTCGCCATCTGTGGGCATAATCAGATCTCTGGGATTGCTGCCAGTCAACCATGGAGATGCTCGTGCCCAATGATTATACCTGTGAATGGCACAAATTTTGCAGCTCAATAGATAATCAAAAAGATATTCCTGATTCTGTTGCTGGCAATTAAGGGTTACAATACCTCAATGGTCAATAATTTCTCAAGAGAGACAGGTTTAATCGTGGAAGCACATTCAGTTACATTACTATCAACAACTAAATTGCTAAATCGCCATATAAAAAAACACACCAGAAAATCTAGGAACCCCAGGTTCACACTGTAGCCAAAAGACTTCTTGTGACCCCCAATGTTAAGGGGAAAAAGCAGTGTAATACAAGCCTCTTGCAGGAATATTGCAATATTGGTCAGATAGAACAGTGACTTCTTTAAAGAGATCTTCAGAAAAATTAGCAGACGCATCAAAGTTTATATAGAGGTAGTCTTCAATCCTATGTACTATGAGATCTACTAACTATATCAACTGTCCTCTGTACTTCAACTTCACAATTCTATGAGAGTATTATTTTAGAAACATAGAGCCATTCAAGAAAGGATAGTGAAAGCAACCAACACCTACTTTTCTTGCATTGGTAGTTGTGGGCCACATTTTACTTCACGCAATCCATCCCTGCATGAAAGAAATAACTTTTTTTAGTGAAAAAAGAAGGTTAGGAACATTGTTCAGGAGAGAATTTTATGGAAAAGGATCAAGCTTTGTCAATTGATTTCATGGAACACATAAATGTATTACCAAGAACAAATATACAAGCTTAATTTAACTCATGCCATTAGAGCTCTACTTTGAAGAGTCCAGATTGTTATACAGGTCCCGTCTCTATTAGTTTTTTACTGCTTTATCCATCTCCAACAAGGAATTCTTTTAAAATTGTGTTGTTTCTGTATTACATTTGGTGCTGCGTGTTCATTCTCTAAAATAGGCAGGTATTTATTAATTTAGCCTTTTGACATAACCAAAACTTAGCTAATGAAGGAAGCATGAGTTGATAGAGACAATAAGTTTTTGACAAAAGCACTGAACATGCCATCTTTGTCCACAGCCAACTAAATTCAGGGAAGTGGAGTGGGCCTATTGAGAATTCTGGCAACAGGTATAGAGCAAGAAAAATGAAGGAACCACCCATGTGTGAGATACAGAAGGCACAAACCCAAAATACATGTATTGGAACTATCATAATACTGCATTTAAACAAATGTCAACTGCTAGTTGCCCATATGTGTTTCTTTAAGACCTAAGATGTATTGACCCCTCCAAGCCTACCGGCGATGGCACAATGGTTATGGGATATAGATACAAGACAGATGGGAGATGGAAAAAATAATCCTTGCTCAAGTGCCTCTCCCGCCCTTAAAAGAGTAAAATTCCCTTCCAACCTAAAACTCTCGAACTAAAGAAAAAACAATGACCATCTATACTGCACAAATAATCCCATTTCTGCCTTCTTCAAATCAAGGGATCCCATTGTTTCATAAGCCACTATAATAGGATCTCTCTTCTGTAGCTTACACTGAAGGGACCAGATATTCAAACTTATAAAAACCAAGAACTAACTAACTGGGTCGAAGGCTCCACAAATTTATCTTTTCTCAAGGGTTCTCAATCTTGTGAGCCATATGAATCATTCTTACCATTGAACGCCAACCCAAGAGGGTCAGTACACTATTATTCTGTTCGCTGAAAACATCTGTGTAATGGATTAAAACATCAGTGATTTTTCTGTACAGGATATTTCTCTAACACAATACTAGCGATTTCCAATTCATCTTTCATATGCATCTGCAATTCCATAAAAGTAACAGCAACTATCAAGAGGGTCGAGAATCTTCCCATTCCCAAGCAATTAACATAGAAAAAAATTGCTACCAATTCTTCTCAGTTATTCCAAAAAAACACCAACTCCGATTTCTCCTCAGTGTTTCACTACAAATTACAATGAAATAAAATAACCCAAACTCTTGAGAAATTTATAAAAAAAGATAGTAAGTGATAGTTCCACGCCTTCAGAACAAACTTTTCCACACCGTTAAGACATTTGACCCCAAGACCTCGAAATAACCATAGATGTTTTGCATTCGCAGAACAACAAATGCATTAACGTAACAAAGATGACATAACTGAGCATAAATTGGAAAACAAAGGTTAAGAACGAACAAAGCAATAACTTTCTTACTTAGAGTGCATTCTTGCTGGAGTTGCATGCAAAATTGCACTAAGAAGCGCAAGGATTGTTTGTGTCTTCCCCGTTCCTGGGGGGCCCTAGAAAAAAATCAATGATCAACCTCCACAGATTAAATATACAAACAACTATTGAACCGACCTAGTGTGGCAACCAGTAAGGTAGAATTATAGACCAGAGAAAATAATGTTTCAACTGCCAAATAAACTGATTTGCTACACTGCTCTTTCATCCATTTGTTTCATGCTTATCTAGAGCCTTTTTGCATTGTAGATATAGTACTGTTTGCGCACATGCACCTTCGCATTATATTTTATACAAATATCAAGCACCAATATTCTCAACCAGTGACCAAAAATTTCTTGTAATTCAAGACACAATTAATGATTTTTCTTCCCTCTACTAGCCAAAATACACTGATTACTTAGTAGAGAGATCAAAAAATAAACAAAGGCGTTGGTCTGTAGTTATTTCCATGCCCCGCATCCACATGATAGTTATACTCTTTCCCTATCTTATTGCGTCCATATTGTAGTTCAACCATTCTTAACAGTCCTTGTAACATGTATTATGTTACATAGTTCAGTGTTAGCAGTTGATGCCTTAAAAAATGTATTAATGTTGTTGTGAAATTGAACGAAAGCCAAACTTCCGAATCCCAGATGCCATAAGATGAAGAGAGAAAAATAAAAAGACATGCTAGAAAGAAACACAAGTCAAACCTGTATCAAGACAAAGGCTCTCCGGGAGAGGCTGGCCTGTAAAAAGAAATATTAGTTTAGATAATACATAATTCAGTACTTACATATGATTAACAAATTTATATCAGATTTCTATGATAAAACTCAATTCAGTGAGTAAATAACCAAATAAGAGGAGAAACTATAAATATCATCACTCACTTTTGAGCTTCTTTTAAGCCACTAGGTTTACTGTTGAGGGATTTCAGTACCTAGTCGGTAGTTCGGTTCAATTCATAGTAACACCAAAATGAAAACTGAGTTACTTTACAATGTTGTCCTTTAAGTTCATTTTGAGCCAATTACTCACCTTAAGTTTTACAAATTGTCAATTCACTCCTTCAAGCTTGTCTTGGGTCAATTATTCCCTTTGTCAAATACTCCCTTTAAGAGTTATGTACTATCAGTTATTCCCTTATGTAATTAAAAAAAATTATTTGTAAAAAGCAACCATGAAAATGAGAGGAAGTAATTGGCAATCCATGAAAGTTGAAGGGAGCAATTGACCACTGACTATATAATGGAGAAGACAACTGTCAAAGTTAGGGTGCGTGTTTTTTTATTTGACCAAAATAATGCAAGTATAATCTGGCACTAATATTATTTTTATTGGTTCCACAATAACTAGTATGCTCAATAATATTTCCGCTCTTGTACAGTGCACTGAGTGATGACTTTTATTGACATGGGAATTTGTTCCGTATAGTAAATCATAAAAAGCTGGCATCATAGCCTGGTGTCCACAGCATGAGTGAAAGAAACTTAAAAATATATGAATACTACAGAAAATAAGCAGTGTCTAATAATTTATTCCCAACGAAATTGCAGAAGCAGCTTCCCCAACTTTCAAATAGAAGATGAAAAAGAAAAGGCAAAAGAGTTCAAATGAGCATGTTTAGCTATCTGAAAGAACACTCACATCTATTGCTCCCATTTGTGACTTATTAAGAGTTGCACCAAAATATTCACGCAGAGGCTCAGAAACTTTCCACGCCTCATCTTCAGAACCAGAACTTTTATCAGCAGCGTTTAATATTAAATCCTTGAAAGGGAGTGAGCCAATTGACCGCAGAGCAAAATATTCTCGGGCAATTGTTGATAAACTACAAATCTGCGGAATATATTGCATTCAGTAAAGACCTAATAAGAATCAATTATTGATTTAACAAAATATATCTAAATCAATCAGGACTAAAAAACAGAAGACAATGTCAACTTCACTTTTAATGCTTTATTGTTTTGTCTCTCTGGTCTAGTAGCCAAGTTTCTGATTTACAAATGATTTCCTCTCCCAAAAGGTGTCAAACATCAAATCAAATACACTAGACATGTTGATAATGTTAGAGTTCTGCCATTTATCTTTCTGTACAAGAAAATTGTTAAGCTATAAGGTTCTCTGTATTTTCAGTGTAAGATACAAGATGGCATATGGATAGTTGTGTTCGAAGAGCTTCTGCACTTAACACTATGTTATATCCTCAACAGATAACACCTTTGTTTTTCCCTTGTACAACAACCCCCCTTAGTTAAACTCCAAATGCTTCTACAGGTCTTTTACACTTTTACCAATTTTGTTTCTCGTGCAACTCTTCTAAGTTAATTTGTCATATCTTCAAATCAAGATTAAGGTGGTACAAATTGTGGTTCAACTCCTGGACCATTGTGTCAACATCTGCTAAACATGTAAAATCACTTGAAAACTTGTAATTTCATGGAATAAAAATTGAAACACAAGTGACTCATTCCAATAATTGAAATTGGTTTTCCTTTACATTTTTTATGAGTTCAGTTATAACTTATTCCTAAAGTTTGTACTTTTGTATGTGATCTATTATTTTCAGAGTTCAGTATTTATGTTTCGTTCAACAGCAGTCTTTATATGTTTTGATGTCTCTTTCAGTCTCTCTCGTTCTTGAATCAGCTTCTAAGCATCAACTACATTAACTTTTCAGTGATTGAGAGCAACACCATCTTAACAACTCCTCTTCTCTTTATCATCTCCAAACTCATTGCATAATCCAAAGGCTGTACCTCCTTTGTTTCTAGTAAGACCATAACTCTTATTAACTAGCCTACATAAGTGCCATCTACAAACAAAAATAACATTGGCAAACTGAATCCAGCAGGCAACGTCAACCACCTGTACACGTCCATCAACCTGATTATATTTCTCTTTTGCCATATTTAATCTCGGAGCAATATATGACCAAGTACATATTCATAAAATGATACATGGCTAATAACTTATAGCATATGAAATAGCAGAAACTTTGAAGAAAATGTTACCTTTAGACTGAACAAAGGTTTCTCCTCAGGCTTTACGGGAGCAGTAATATGGGCTCGCATGTTCAACAGCCTTGGGCGAGATTCAACAACATCTGTATTCAAATTCATGACCTCCCCAACTAAAAACATTCTGAGTCTAAGAAGATTATGCTGGTGGTGCTCAACCAAAGCAAATGCATATGGAGGGAACTTTTTATTTCCCTCTTTAATCTGCATTAAAAGCAAGCGTCATGCAGTAAGGAAGCAAAGAGAAACAGCCAAGGATTGTATAAACCAAAGGAGAAGACAAAAATGAAAGGGTCAATTACAAAAACAAAAGCACAAGATTTGCATTCCCCAGCAGTATCCATACTAGATTTCTAAGTTAAAACAAAAGGTTTCAAACACCATTAATAGATAGGGATTGGACTACCTGCTCCTTGGAAAGCAACAAAAGATCATTTTGAGATATTCTCTCCCCCTCGTCATCACCATACGTAACCGCGGGCATGATAAAATCATTTTCCTCATTGCACTCCACTACTAGTCTCATCGCCCATTCCGACACTGCATTGCACAACCCAATTCGCATAGAGTTACGCATAAGTAAAATGAATTCAAGTCATATAGTAATGTATCAACAAATGTTAACTTCTTCACCAAACACATTTACAAATTCCATAGGAGAAGTAAAACCAAATTGTCAGGCACGTCCAAATTTGCAGTAGAAAAGAAGAATAAAACCTTCTTCGTCGTCTTTCTTCTGAATAATCTGAGCTTTAATTTCTTCAAACAACAATGGCTCAAAAGTTGCCAGGTAATCATCAACGTCTTTGTACGTGTTTTTCACTTTGGCTAATCCCAAGTCAGCTTCATTATCACCCTTCTTTTTCTTTGCCTTCTGTTCAATGCAATGAAAACAAACACACTTCGTATTTCAACCAAACAACCGCGTATAAATTGAAACGAGAAAGAGATAGAAAGGAAAGAGGAGAGGAAGAGTTACATCAGATTCCTTGAGGAGATTAAAGTAGTCCCAGCCCAGGACGATTTTGCAGAAACGAGCAAAGGCAGCCTCTTCAGCTTCGGGAAGCGTCTCTTTCTCAACCGTCATCGCCTCCTCCCAAGAGAGGGCGAGAGACGGAGCTAGTTGCTTGAGTAGAGCGAGCGTGAACGAAGAGAAAGGAGCCTGAGCTTGAGCCGGAGGGATTTTGCAATCACCATTCAGGGTTTTTGGTAAAGATTTAATAAAAGAGTGGATCCGTTATTCTTCAGAGTTCAAACTTCAAACCAAAAGAGGTAAAAAAAATAGAGGAAGAAGAGCTGATCCGTATAGTAATGGGCCGTTATAGTAATGGGCCATGATAGTAATGGGCTTTAATATAACTTCACAAGATCTTGCTTACTTCTTCTTGTATAACCTTCACCAAAAAAAACACCCGTAGTCAAAATCCGGTCAAAACATTTAGTAGGTAAGGAATTGATGTTTTTAATACAGCACATAGGCTAGTAAAAATTATCAAACGGTAGGGGGGGAAATGAATTTATACTTTATTTTATTTAGAAATTGTAGAAAAAAATATTTTAGAATTCAATAGAAAAATAAAACAATTTTTGAAAACAAAATAAAATGACAATGTAAAAATTCAATATTAAATGATTAATTTGAAAACCATTCGATAATTACACCCTATATTTATCCAATTGTCTCTCAATTTGCACCCTCCTTATTTTAGTTTTCCAAATTTAAGAATTTAAGAATTAAAAATAATAATTTATTTTCCTTTTTTTTCCAGAATTAACGATGCAGGGTGGTATTTGTGTCCATCACCAACCCGTATTTGAAATAGAAACCTGGTGTTAATAGCACAAGCAGCACCACACCACGCCACCACCCCAATCAACACTAGCCTCCAATTCGCCATTGATGGGCACTCCAATAAAACGCATACAAAAGGGTGGAAAAGATTGGTGGGAAAGGGAGAAAGAAAGAAGAAAAGGAAAAAGAAACAAAAGTTAATGCTATTTGAGATTTTCTTGTATTGTGTTTGCTTGGTTGTAAACTTTCCTTTGGTTTGGTAGTCTTTAATTTTGAGTACAGTTTTGGTGCTCCAGCGCCTTGTAGTTCTTTGCGCCTGCTGTAGGCTTTCCCCTGTATTCCACCATTCTGCCATGTTTGGCTTATAAAATAAAGAAACAAAAGGAACATGAAACCTTTATTTTTATTTATTTATTAAATACAGAAAGAGATCATCATGTGGAAGCGCACGTAGGCTTGGCATGCATGATTACAAGCAGGGACGGATCCAGCCCAGGGCCAGGGTGGGCGCCAATCAAAAAAAAAAAATTACCTTCAGTTTAACCTCTAATTAAAGTTCACCCTTTTATCATTCAATAGGACCCTTGACGCAATGGTAGCTGGTGCGCCGTCGAAACGCGCATCAAAAGTAATAAAATATTCCTGATAGGCTAGATGCACAAATTAATGTATATAGCGGCAAGTCAGGGTCGAACCACAGGGAAAATGAAGGACTAAATTTAATCTTGCCCTAAATGTATGATGAGGATGAAAATGCAACAGACATAAAAGTAACACAAGGGGGGGGGGGGGGGGGTTTGGTCGGTCTAGACGAATCTAGCCAACGATGGCAGTTGATGTTGAGACAGAGAATAAAAATGCAAATAACAAGTAACAATAGACAAACGAAATAATTAAATAAAAAGGGAACGAAAATAAAGCAAGAGAATATCAATAGAAATGGTAAAGACTAACAGGTGTAATAAAGACAATAACAAAATAAGTAGAGATAATAGATCAGATAAAAGGAGAAATCTTAGCAGGGGTAGACGGCGGATTGTGTCGAGGTCTAGTCGGTCATCGGTGCAAGGATAGACTGCGTTCACGCCATAGACGTGCTATAGGAACCCTGTTTTCACGTGGATTCCCTACTTCTCTTCTTAAGATAAGTCACTCCCAAGGTACACTTATGGGAGTGGCCGTGACACTGTGCCCAAGGTACGCTTATGGGTCATACACACAGGCCCGTGAAGTGGAGAGAAAACACGTCTAGGGCTAGACACTGAGAAGTCTGCCCTAACTGGTTTCTTGCCCTAGCCAGATTGGACCAAACGACATGATGACTCTGGACCAGGTGCCTACTCTATTCCATGGCCTCACGTTAGTTATTACCATGGAAATGACAATATTCATGAGAAACATGCAAATAGGTGATCAAACTACCAACAAATCTCACACGAAATGACAATAAAATGGCAAGAAAGCGGATACAACAATGAACACGTTTTAAGAACACTTTGACCTCCCAACTATCCTCTTGCAATCCTTAAAACACCCCTGCCAAGACTGAGAGATTTAGCCACTCATGCTGGAAATCATGCACAAGATAGATGGAGAAAGCAACATAAACAGAGAAGAGGTGCAGATGAAAACGAAAATCTGGATTAAAAACTAATTGGAGCTTGGGGCTCCAATTTCTGGAAAAATAAAGGAAGAACAAATCCCAATGTTAGAGAGGTGGCTACAATGATTGAAAACCCTAAAAAGATGAAAAATATACTAAGGAGTAGCCTCCCTTAACCTAAAGTTAAGGTTCTATATATAGCCTAACAACCACACTAGGGGACAAAATGGTATAGAGGAATATTCTCTGATGAGCTGGATGATTTGCACATGGAATCCCGCTAGAATCTTTTTAGCATCTTTGGTCAAGCGTCATCCGAAAAGAAACATCCACGTGCTTCGTCTAGGCCTAGACATAAGATCTCGTCTAGGCCCCGACGGTAGGTCTCGACGACAAAACGCATCTAGGGCTCGACGATGAAAGATCAGCAAAAATGCATCCAAATGGCGCGCTTTTCAGCAAGTTTCTCCCTTTAGTCCAAATCTACAAAGTGGTTGGAAAACAAGCCAAATTAGTAGTATCAAGTGTGAAATTAGACCTAAAAGAGAGGGGGAAATATGCATAAAAAGGCATCATATCAGTAGCGCACTTGTCTTCATATCAGAAGGTTGCGTGATTGAAGAGAAGACATGCATGTAAACGAATACATGACTAAAATAATTGTAAATACCCTTAATA
This sequence comes from Viola odorata, assembly GCA_963691705.1. Classification (NCBI taxonomy): domain Eukaryota; kingdom Viridiplantae; phylum Streptophyta; class Magnoliopsida; order Malpighiales; family Violaceae; genus Viola; species Viola odorata. The sequence goes on from OY829545.1 coordinate 11,422,579, forward strand.
TGTATTCGACAAAGATCATAACGTTGAATTAAATATGTATTTCTAATTTAATAATTTGCACTTTTTTCATTGTCATCCCTCTCTTCGTGAATCATGGCCATGATCTTTAAACTCGTAGAGATTATGCAATCTTTATTCATTGCATTTAATGTTGGACATATTTGGTAGTAATTAGTTTATAGAGATTATTTTGGATCACTTTAGTTTCTTTTTGGAATAAATTTGTGAAGTAGATGCAAAACAGCAGCAAGAGGGAAGCGGAGATTTATAGGAAACTAAATTCATTAAATTAATATGCTAACTGTATTTTTTTGTTGTTGATATGGACAAATATTTTATTAAACCATCTACTCAAGCACCATCGATATCATCAAATGTTGGTTCAAATGAAAGTGAAGAACGACTTGCGAAAAAGTCGAAAAAGTCGAAGTGAAGCACCATCGATATCATCAAATATTATTTAGTGACAGATACATATACTTTTAAGCATTTTTCTAATTTTTCGTTCAGCTCGTTTGCCTTCCCTTTAAAATACTCCAAAAAAAATATTTCGGGGGCTCTGCGCTGCCCCCGAACCCCCACCCCCCTAGAAATAATTCCTGAATCCGTCCCTGATTACAAGCATATACACATAGCTTCCTCCTGATTATCATCATCTACACAACTTACAACAAAACACATAAACGCACAACTGATTAACATCACTTGTGCCCCGACGACTACATTATTATTCAGACATAAACTGACGTGTGTTGGAATCCAGCTCATATTGACTGAAGGAGATTGTTGTGGGTCTAGCCCAATTGGAGCTGTTTGATTATAAGTCTGATTAGAAAAAGAAAAAGAAAAGATTGGAGTAGGATTGTGTAACCTAATAATTAGGTTGTCCACTGATATATATATATATATATATGGTGGCTCAGGTTGTGAGAAGAAGCACAGAGAGAGAAAAATGTGAGGGGGAGATTTTTCTAGCGTGGTCTCTTCAATCTAGATGTGAGATTGAGTTGAGAAAGATTGTAAACCCAGTTGCAATAAATAACAACTGAGAGAGATTGTGTTAGGATTGTTGTTAAGCATCCGAAGAGATTGTAAGAGGGTTGCTGTTGAGCATCCTGTGAGAGAGAAGAGAGAAAACATATTTCGTCAAACTTTGTGCAGCTGCGGGAGAATCGTCTCAGTGACTTCGTTCACCGTTGGATCTGGGTGAAATTTGGACAGCAGGTGCGCGACTTCTGGTTCTTCAATATGAACGGTTGGATCGGTGAGAAGTTGTCTGGTATGGTAGAAATCCTGTCCCGATTGAAGCAGTGGAAATCTAGTTTTGGTTCTCTATTCTCATATCTCTTATTTTTCTCGGATTGATTGATTGGATTGTTTGATTGGTACTATTGGTGATAGTGGTGTATGTCAGATGATTCCTATAGTTGAGATAGAGATTTTGCTTGGTTGTACACATTGATCATCATACAGTGGATTGACTGGCTTGGTCCCGTGATTTTTTACCTGTTGAGGTTTTCCACGTTAAAAATCGTTGTGTTATTTTTGATTGCTTTTGATTGATAGGGGTTATTGATTCTTGGGATAAGATTGTTTGCTGCGCAAAATTGATTGTCGATTGGAATTAACCCCAACAGTCAGTACTTTTGATCGAGGAGGGAGTTCCTGTAGCAGACTTTGCTCTTGCAAGAACACCCAAAAGCAGAGGAGAAGCATGGAATCCAAACAAAGCTCTCACCACATGGGATGCCATTAGCACTGTTGAAGTTGTTCAAGAAAGCCTCTTCAAGAACTGGGTTTGAGATGATGGTATTTGTGGTGGAGATGATCTTGAGAACTGCATCCTCATCCTCCATCATGTTAGAGAGAGGAGCCTTCCTCTTCAGCACAGCCTCAACAGTTTCAGGAATTTTGAAATCTTTCTCGAACGAGCTCGAATATGCCATCGCCGCAGGAAGAGCAGCAGCGATCACAAGCAAAAGCCCAACAAGCATCTTCTTGCTACCTTCCATTGTTTCTTGGAAATTCTTGTTTTTTTTTTTTCTTTCCAGAAAGTTGTGTTTTGGTGCTTTTCCCCGGTCATGTTAGTGTCAATTCATAGAGAAATTATACACTACTTTTGTCTTTTTATCTCAGCATATATATAAAAATCGCCTAATTAATAATATCATAATACGATATTAGTAGGTGATTGCATGTAAGCGAGTCCACTAAAGATTCACCCACCGTTACCTTAGTTTTTAGAATTTTTCAAATTTCAAATTTTGTTGGCAGGTTCTATATATTTATTATTCCTATATAATTTTTTACCATGAAATAAAAAAATTAAACAAATAAACTTCAAAATTTGGCTTATATTAGTTTTATAAATACACCAATGGAATGCATTGTTTAATAATTAAAACACAATCTATTACCTGACGAAAGAAGTTTATTTGTTTTAATTACCAAATGAATAGTACGCTCACAATAATAAAACTCAAAGTAATTGACGGGGTCTATACACACAAGCAGTGAAGGAAAATTGACTTTGAAGCGGCTATTCTATATACACGTGAAGGATATTTTATATTAATGCATTTTCTAATGATAGGGGTGATTGTGGGTATTACGTGTAAATACACTTCGGCACAAGAAAATCTAATCTTATTTTTCGAAACACAAACACCGCGGCTCTTTGCATGGCTTCAACCCTCGAAGCAATGGAATTGGATGATGAAGAAGAAGGTGAAAGGTTTCATCAATTAAGTTAATTAATTCCTTCACTTCAGGGACATACTGGAACAACCAGTTGAGGTAATAACTAATTACAATATTTTTTAAATATACTATTTCAATCGGTATTTTAATTTGTTCAAGATTCTTTCTTGAAAAAAAAAAAAAAAAGGAAATTTAAAAAACTGGGCTAATGTAATAATTATTTAAATTGGTCACTAAAATAATACTCTCTCCGGGGTAAAATAAATAACGTTCTGTAATAATAAAAAATCGTAAAATAATAATTTTTTATCTTATTTTATTTCACATTATTTCATTTTTACTCCTAATTTCCACTAAAATTACTATACCATCATTAAATTGGGTTGATGCATAAAAAAAATTTGTCATTACAATACCAGTGATTCAATTATATTATATTACCACTAAAATGTTTTTTTTTTAAAAATCAATTATATTATTCCCTCCGGACGGTATTAAGTGGCGAAAACCTACGGGAAGTTACTGTACACTTTACTTGACTTTTTAGTGTAAAACTTACTAAAAGTTACTGTGCTAAAAAAACAGTTAATACCGTCTAGAGGGAGTAATAATTATCATTACAATACCAGTGATTCAGTCCAAAATTTACGTCATAAAATGACATATAGTGACCAATTGTGCAACAACTTCATGTACCCATTGAAAGAAATCGTAATTACTCTCATTGATTTTCCTTTAGTTTTACAAGCTTCTCCTCTGGTTTTGGACTATCATACTCTATCTCTAATGATTCTCCTCCATCTATAGTCGGCAACACCAATCGAGCTTTTTCCTTAATCTCCTTCCCTTTTCCCCACAACACCATGTATAATCCACACACGATCAACACAGCCCCTATTATACTGTTTTCTCAAACAACAACCACAACAAAATTACAACAATATGAGTACCACATGCTTATCTGAAAAATTAAGTCATGCATATATAAGTATGAACAAATTTAAGTTGTGAAAGTTTGTTTAATTTAACCTCATTACTTGAACAATCACAATAATTCTAGTGTTAATACATGCAGCAATGAACGTGTGTATAGATACCTTCCTAGGTGCAGCTTTTCTTGTAGTAACAAAGAGCCGGCGATGGCTATGAGCACTAGTGCAAGTGGGCTGAAACTTGACACAAATAGTGGGCCTCTAGTGTGCAAACAATGTGTAGTTATGATCAAAACCAGCCCTGTTACCACAATTCCCTTAATTTCACATATAGAAAAAATAAATGTAAGTTAGTATAACACAAGCAAACCAACATCATTAATTCAACAATATGTAACCTAGAAAGTACTTCTTGCAAAGCAAGAGACGTTAAGTATCGAACATACCGAGAAAGAAACGGTAAGAAGCCTAATATCCCACCCTAACTTCCACTGGCTCCAATTTTTCTCCGTGCATAACGCAAAAATAACACATTGAATGGATCCCATCACACACATGAGAGCTGAGCTTGAATAGTGACATGGGTATCTCTTGCTCATCTTAGCCTGCATGCCACAAAATTAATTAATTAAAAACACTAACACAATTAAATAAGTAAGTTTAGTGTACTAACAAATTAATTAATTTACCTGAATAATTAGCCAAAGTGCAATAGATAAGCAGCTGCTCATTGACAAAACTGATCCAAGAATTTGATTTTCAGGGTTTTGGGTACTTAGTTGTTGTGGACTATATTGTTTTAAAAGGTTAATATCTGTGGACCAAAAGTTGATATTTGGGCCCTTGTAGAATGTAAGAGCCATGGCACCAGCTGTTCCTACTATTGTTCCTAAAACCTTGCTTATCCCCGCTGTTGTCCTTAGTCCCAAATCCTCCAATCTGAAATTGGAGTAAAGTACTTTTATACTACAAACTAAACTAAACTAAACTAAAATAAAATAAAATAAAATAAAAACGAATTATAACATTTTACGATCCTGAATTTAGATGTTTTATTTAAATACCCATTAAAATAATTGTTTGTTTAACATTTATCTATTTTTTATTTATTTAATCACTCACTATCGTGATTAAATGTTGACACCATTTATTTTTTTTTATCTAAAAAAGTAATACATCTTTACTAGAATGTCATATAGCTAACGTCATTGTTATGTTTCATGATGTGACGGTGTAATGCATGTCACATCATTATTTTACATGTATCGATGTGACAAACTGTTATATGAAAACAACCAATTACATAGCATGTATTTCCAACGAAAAATGTACCTGAAAATGACAGACATTATTAAGGTTATAGCAGGAATGAGATTAGCCATTGCGGCTGCAAATGTTGCCGATGTCAGGACTAAGCTCTCGACGTATGTATTTTGGGCCAGCAATCCCCTGTGTGAGAGAATTTTACCAATTGCAACCACTGATAGACTTTAATTAAGTCCAATTAATTAAATGGAAATTTATTATTAGTTTTAAATTCAAACTTATAAAAATCAATTGAATTTTCACGCACGGATTGAACCAATTAAACCGAAACTACCATAAATTGTTCAATATCAAGTTCAATTTTAATAACTATAATTACCACATCAATACAAGATTACAATTTTGTTTCAACACAACTAGCTGGATTAGCATAAATAAATCTTCAGCTTATACTAATAATAATGATGATAATAATAATAATAATATGGTGAGTAAAAGTATTCATACCCAAAAAATGCGCACACGAAAGATTGAAAGAGTACCACATATGTGAGCTTTGGACGTCGTCCCCTGAAGCATATAGTTAATGGGTTAATAAAACGCGAAAGGGAGAGAGACATTAATTGTTCTCTCCTTATATTTTTAGTTTAACATTTTTCATGATTGGTCACATATGTAAATGAGTATAATTGTATTGGTTAGCCCTATTGTACTAAATAAAAAAGCACTATTTGTTTGTTTCTTAGTTTAATTCTAGATTTTCTTTTGAAATCCTCTAATTTTAAGGATTAATATTATATTATACTTATAATTTTGGAGAATAAATAAAATGAATAATCATAAAATATGAAGAAGAAGAAAATAAAGAAAGAGTTGCAACAAAATGGTAAACACCAACCTTTCAAGGATGAGAGCAATAGGAACAAGAAGGGGAGTAGCAAAAATGAAGCGATAGGCAACGAGGATTCTCATATTCATCCCATCAATTGCGGCTAATTTGTACATGATATTCACCACAGCATATGAGATTTGTGCCAAGATCAATAGAAGTACCGGCTTTAACCCTTGCAAGACCCCAGAAATATGTTCCATCTCTCCCGGTTGTAAGGATTTTCTTCTCAAATTCAAACATACGTCTAAGAAAAGATATGGGATTATTTATTCTCCTATCCTTTATTTTCTAATAACTCGCTAAATAAAATCATTAATTTCATTTTGTCTCGTTTGATTATGGGACATAATGATCACTCCAATTTTAACGAACAAGTTTTGTATTCACCAAGGATGGAATGTCTTGGACTCACCGAAAAGGTTTATGTGCTTCATTTTCTATATTTTTTCAGTCTTAGCTGTCTTAGATATTAACGTTCGTTCATGCAGCAAAATTCAGATATATAATAGAAAAAATTATTAGAAAAGGAAAAAAATGCGCACACAAAAAAAAATTAAAAGAATTCATATTATTATTTTTTTGAAAATTTTACTATTTTAAAAAAATAATGTTTGACTTTTAGAAAAAAATTAAAATTGGAATTTTTAATAAACTATATATAACGTTGATATTACAAGTTTAAAATTATTCGTGCTCTAAAATAGAAGATTAAGTAAACTTTAGGTCTTTCATCAGTTGAGATTAATATCATTCAAATACTGTCAAACTCTTAAAATGTGATGACGTTCCCGGTTTGATTTGCTTCATTCTCTAGATTCAAATTAGACATCTTAGTTAAAAGTGAGCCCCATATATAAGGAAATTAATAAAAAAATGATAAGATTATTTTGTTGGTCTTAAAAATGACAAATGGACATAACGTTGAGGGCTAAATAAGATAAAAAAATTATTTGAGTTAAAATAATCATTAAGGATCAACAAATGTACTCCTTCCGGTCCGAAATGTATGACTTCCTCGCATCCCAATATTCAGTAGGGAACGCATATCGAGGAGGCCGAATGACGCACTATTTAACCCCAAAAAATTCCGTACTTTTTTTTGAAGGTCCGTTAATCCTTAACGTACTTCCGAGAAAAAATTAGGGGCAAAATTGTCTAAAATAATGACTATTCCGGCCGTCTTAAGATACGTTTCGGAACAGTAAAAACAAATGATAAAACGTCATACATTTCGGACTGGAGGGAGTATTAAAGCTAATAATAGTATTAATAACATATGAATAGAGTAAACTCGTGGTGGGCTTGGATTAAAGATATATATTTTGACCTTACGGGCCCAAGCTAGTAGCTATCAGGTGGGCCATGAAGCCTTGAAGTAGCATGAAGTGGGCCACATGAAGGGTAGCCAATAAGTAGACATCTAGAAGATTCTTGGGTTTAATGAAAATTGGAAGAGAGAGAGTTTTAAAATTTGAAATTCGAGTGTGGCGGCTAAACTTAAAACGAGGGTGGGATTTTTTGTTCTTTTTCGTAAGATTTGAATCTGATAGTCTGTTATTGTTTTGATTCAACTGTCAACCTTACTAGAAAAATTCACTTCTAATTAAATTAACCTATAAAAAATCAATAAATTTTAATTACGATTGATTTATCGTGTCGTTATCTGTCAAGTATCAGTGTTAGAAAACATGTCTGACACAAACTAAATAAAGGAGATGTTCATACTTTTTAAACCTCAGTTAATCAAACTACCAGTAGTTTATTTGTTTGTGTAAAAAAATGATTATAATCATTATTGTTTCCAAATTTAAATTCTAATCACCATAGATAATAGATTATTTATCTTTTTCTTTTTGAATGCAACGAGAGAATGAAGAGAATGGCCACAAAAATACGAGGACAAAGTCCATATAATTAAGCAGGTCCAATTTTCAATCTAATTAAAAATTATAATTAATTAATTATTCGTAATTAATTAAACGTCATTTTGCACAAATCACACTGATTAAGAAAAATTATAAAAAAAAATGAAAAAATAACTTCAAGGCAGCTAACTGGACAGCAAGGCAATAAGGCGGAGCTGACAGCAAATAAAAATAGTCGGGCAGCTAAAAAGTGCTCCCTCCGTCCCTCAATGATTGTCGTTTTAGCTTTTGCTTTTACTGTTTCGGCACGTATCTTAAAACGGCCGGTAGACGATATATTTGAGACAATTTTGCTCCTAATTTTTTCTAGGAAGTACGTTAATTAACGTTCAAAAAAAAAATCGGATTTTTTTGGGTCAAATAGTACCTCATCCGGCCTCCTCGATATGCGTTCCCTACTGAATATTGGGATGCGAGGAAGACATTCATTAAGGGACAGAGGGAGTAATTTTTTTAGTAAAACGTTAATTAATTTTAGGAACACATTTTTAGTCTAAAATGAGGCTTAATTAATAACGGAGGGAGTATTAATTTATAATAAAAAGATAAAAATCCAAATATACTAGTAATATAATAAGTACGGGAAATCTTAAGGGTGCGGATGTAATTAATGAAAATGGGGGACAAATCCTTCTCCTGCTAGAATTAGAATTAGAAATTACTGGAGACCGAAGAGAGAGAGAAAAGAATAAGAAAATATCTGGTTCAAACCGACTTAATTATATTATAATAAATAATTATTTATAAAGATGGCCCACTGCGGCTGAGACACGTTAATGGCCATCTTTTTCTTCCTTATATAAATATATAGACATAAATTTGAGATTTTGGAGAAAGCAAGAAGATGGCAAAGTTTTCGTCAGCAAGCAAGAACAAGAGGAGCCATAAGGTGATGAGCTTCTCAAAATCGGAGATTGATGCTGCTCGCCAGCTCCTTCTCCTTGGCTACAATAATAATGATGCCCAAATTACCCAACAAAAAGAAGAAGATCTGGATATGATGATGATGATCAAGAATAATATTGGGAAATCGTGTGGAGGAGGAGACAAAGCGGAAGATATTCTTGGTTATGTTGCTAATCTGTGTTCAAACACGCCACCAGCTGCGCAGCAAGTACGAGGTGAAGATAATTATAAGTTTGCTTCTCGGAAAGAAGGAGAAGAAGAAGAAGAAGATGAGTGTCCGCCGCGCCGGAACAAAAGATTCCGATCAATCCAGCATGTTTACAATCTCACCCAACCGCTTCCGATTTTGTCTAACTAATTATTGCTTTTTTTACCTTGTCTCTGTGTACAAGATAAGTATAGACATAGAAACTTGTAAATTTTTTTTTTTCCAGAGATAATGCATATGGTTTCTCTTGGCTGAGTATGTAATTTTACCACTTTGCTCTCTCAGATTTGGGTGGTTTTGTTTGTTTTTTTTTGTAAATATAAGGTGCTCTACAGAAAAATTAAACTGATTGGTTGCAGTGGTAAGGAAAAATTGGGATTGCAGGGAGTCATATCAACATCATTGTTTTGCTATTAGATTTGCAGTGAGAAAAAACGAAAAATAACTTTTGATTCAATCCATCGCCAAAGAGTCCAGCGATTGGTGACCACTAACCAGACAAACTTAACTGGCAAAAAGTATAAGAATGGGCAAAAAGATTTTGTAAAATCCGTCCACAAGATTGGCAGTCTGTGTAAAATTAGCCAATTATATAAAATTCTATCTTTTCTGTTCTTTTCTTCTTTTTTATCATCATCATTATTTTATCCTCTATAATGAATCCAGTGGGCAAATTAAGTTTGAGCATTGTCTGATCTGATGCATCTAAAATATTCCAAGGGATTGGCCAATATTATCCAATAGCATAAAATTCTTTGAAAGTCTCACTTGCTCTTTCCTCCTTGCAAAAAGAGGCCAAACGGATTGTCTCTTGTTAACGATATTTTTTTTAAAAAAAAGGAAAGTTTTTTGGAAAGAAAGTTCTCGAAGATAATCCTTTATCTAAAACGAAAACAAAGAACAAACTAACGGTGGGCCACAAGTGGTTTCTGCCTGACACTGTTTCTTCCTGCATTTCTCTAGAACATTCCGATGAACAGAATGCTCAAATTGGAAAAGTCGGGTATACCTGCAACCAGACTTTAGCTTTCTGTATATATATGAAAATATGTATATCAAGTGCGCAAGGCATTAAGAGATCAAAGAAATCAAACAGTTGATCCGCGTTTTCGTCGCAACATGATAAATTGGAGACGCCAATAACAAACCAACCAGACCTACCAATTCCACACCAATACAAGTTTCTGGCCCATTTTTAGATTCTAATCACTTACACCAAATTGCACCCAGAGGGTTCTAAATTATGATACGGCTAACATCTTGAAAGCATTTCTCAACTTCATTTCAAGTGCTAATCTAAAAAGAGGGGTTTTCCCCTATTAATGAAGAGGTTCCCGCAATTTCTCAAGTTTTAAACTAATGCTCTAAGTGGAAAACATATTCTGTCAAGCGCTGAAGTTTACTGGGATCCAGTTTCTGCTCCGTTACGATTGATTGTTTCTTCACAGTCAACATTCGAGATGCAGGATCAACGATCCAACCTTGCTGCACCACATCTGCACATCATTGCAACAACTTCTTCAGTAACAATCAATGAAAACGTGCACACAACATCATAGTTAGTACCAAATGCACCTTAACAATTATTCTGCGGTCACTTTTGACATGGTATGCTTTTTTTTCTCTCACACATTTATATCAACAAAAACCATCATTGTGCAGAGGGAAACAACGTCATTTATCCACAGAATCATATGGCATGCAGTAACACACATCAGAGTACTTCAAAAATGAACTCAACTAATGTCGTCTCTGGTCCCTAAGTTATAAACCTTCATAGAATATCAGCAAATTGATGATGCAGCCAAAAAAAAATGAACTACTTGAATCATGCATAAGCGTAACACCTGTCTGATTGAGCTATTGTTTTGAGAAACACCTAAATATGGTTTCTGTTCTCTAATATGATTTAGACTATAAGAAACTTCTGCAGTCATCCATTGATACAAGAGGCTCTGAGTAGCTTTTATGCATTTCCCTTCTCTTTCAATAAGCTAAAGCAGTGAGTATCAATTAGGCCCTCAACTGCTAACTCAATAAATTATCCATCGCGACCCCAAATAGGGGATCAGAAAGGTCATCTTGAGCTCTGTTTTTCATACCCCACACTTTCAGAATCCAATAAAGAGTAGACTTGCACCATCTTTACTAAGGCCTCATTCTTTTCATTAATGAACTAAATGTTGCTCACAATTCACTCTATGAATCAGGTGTGCTTTTACAGAAAAAAGAAAAATAATCCATTTTTGTGTAGGTGCATTCTACACAACAGGCATCTAGAAAGTTTCCTCTTGTGAGATATACCCATGCATCAAAGGAATCTTCGATTTTCTCTACATCAACTATTTTCTTTTTGAAAAAATCTAAATCAAAGAACTAACCCTGTGAGGCTGCCCCTTTGCAATGGCACCTAAGCTAAAGTCCATGGACTACTCAATAATAGCATTTTTAAGAAATGAAGAAACACCATAATGTATTTCAAGAAAGAAAGCGATCTCTATAGTTGATTTAGAAGTCAGTCACAATTATTCATTTTGAACTGCCGTATAGTTAATCACAACAAACAAGAAGAGGAGCTTACAATTTGTCGCATCATCCTCAGACATCCCCAAAAATAGCATTGTATCCTGGGTGCTTATTGTTGAATAAGCAGACTGCAATAGCTGGAACATCCTCTTGGTGTAAAGTTCTGTACAAAAAGTGCTCAAATGTCACATCTTACCATACTCCATATCCAACTATGTAACAATAAAATAGCTGTATATAAAAGTAGGAAAACAGACATACATAAGCACATGAAGGAAAATTTCATCATATATGTTGAATTCCAAATAAACCATTCACAATCATATTTGACAAACACTTTTATGAGTAATAGCTATTTTGCGAAGGGGGTGGGGGGGGGGGGGGGGGGGGGGGTGGATTTCTCTCCCAGTAAATAGCTTAGTTTCTTCACCCTAATTTACCGAAGAGTTTCTTTTCCAGCCAATACTTGGAGGAAAAGGGGGTGTTTTGGCTTAAGCTAAACATACACACAAAAAGTAAGCTTAAAGCAGGCAAGCAAGCAAGATTAGAGGGATATGTGCGAAAACGTAAATCGGCAATTTTCTGGCTGGTAAGAAACACAGTCCCGGATTTCTTCCTATACTGAAAAAGGATGCAAATAAGAAACGGCTAGAACATCACAAATACCTCCCTTCAAAATTTCCAACAGAGACATGTTTAAGCACGCCAGAAGACACTTCTCTTCACCAGCCAAAATTGATGCACTATCACAAAATCTAAGAGTAACCACAAGCTTTGTTCCACAAGACAATCAAGCAAATATACTGCTAGTACCAATAAGTCGAACATTAAAGGAATTTGCTAGTATCATTTACAAGGTTGCAGCCCTTGGATACCAAGAGCAGTAGACAGCTCATTGGCTTTCTAAGACAATGATCCAACAATATTTTCAATCTGACCAGCCAACTGACCATCTTCATAGTATATAAGCACAGACTCAAAAAGTGCTGCAGGGAAAACTTATGATTGAAAAGCAACTGTAGTTTTTTGGTTCTTTCTTCTTTATATTCCTGTTTATTTTTACTAGATTAAACAGCTTATACTCATAACCCCCATTCCATGTTCTAATCGATAGAAAGTTCAGTCTCCATTAAATAGTTCAGTAACCATACAGTTTCCTTGTATCCATTCCTTCTCCTCTTACCTCCCATCTCTCCTTTGGTTTATGCCTTTCCTAATGGTTGACATGCTTGGCAGGCACCAAGTCCAACATATTCATAAAGTTGTTCAAACTGTATTGAAACTCATAACTTCACTCTGAAAATGTTCATTTACAACCTATTCTCTGGTTCATGAACTAACTGCTTCATTATTGTCCACGAAATAGGAGGGAACAATAGTAACCAAAATAAAGCTTCCACTCCATAAAAGTCTCTACTACATGCTTTAACATATTTCATGTGCGACCAACCAGCCAAAGAATGGATGCACCCCAGATACACCACAGGTGCAGATTTGTCCAAGTATTATTATTACTATTCTTTCAGCAGGAGTTCCACCAGAAAAAGCAAGAGAAGAAGAACAAATCAGAGCCACTTGTCCCTTGATGGCAGAAATAATCCATAGCAGAAGTGAAAATGCAACTACTGCCTTTAATTGGCTTCACATACATGTGCATGTTATCCAAATATTGGCATACCAAAAGAAGGCATCATCCCCTGATTGGAGATGGAAAAGCGCATGTATATGAATAGCAAGAAGCTTAAAGTAGTCTTTCAAGCTAATCGAACATAATCAAGCATCGGCACTAGATTTTTGATAAATTAGTTTGGGCCAAACTGTGCTGGAGGAGCTCACCGGAAACACAATATAAAGAGACAAGCTATATAAAGTATGAAGTAGCATTGACTAAAATAGCTAGGCAGATCCACTTAATGTAGATATGGTGCTTTAGCCAACCCATCAACAACCAGATGCCAAAACAAAAGCACGAGTTTATTGTTTAGCAGTATTTTCCTTGTTAAAACAGACCTTTTATTTTCTTAATCTTTGCAGTGTTTCACAGCTTACTTCCCATATGCTTTACTTAATGCAGTAGTTTATCATCCCTACTTAACAAAGTCATCAATGCTTTACAATTCGACAAACGAACAAATAAACTCACTGGTGGCAAGTATGACAATTAGGTTTTTATGCGAAAAACCTATGGATTCATCAAACAAGCAAACAACTGATGAACCAATAACACCCATCACGATACATAAACTCAGAAACATAAAACTCACCCGAGAATGCAGCAACGAGAGGCTGAATATCTTGACTCCAATCAAAGCCGCGAATGGCCTCATACACCCCCGCGTAGTCATGTGTCCAAATCCTCTGTCCAATCTTCCACACCGCAATTACCTCCAGCTGGCTATCTTTCAAGCCCAAGGGTATGGATTTCCACAAAAAGCGCGCGCTATTGCTGCAGAGCAGAACAATACCATCAACACCGAATAATAAAATCCATCCAAAACAAAACAAAAAGGATGAAAAATCATGAGAAGTTTCAAGTGAAGTTACACGTCGTTGGCATAAATATGGGCGAGGAGATGGATTGCGTAGGGCCATTCACCCTGGAAGGGAAGCCCTTCGGCCGCAAACTGAAGCATGAGTTGGTCGCACGTGTCAGCGAGTTTGGAATAGGAATTGGAGGACAAGGCGTCTCTGAGAGGAGAGAAATCCATGGCTGGTGTAGACTGCAGATGCTGATCTTCAGTTTTGGTGGTAGCTATGCCGATGTGATGCTCTCTGCTCTCTGCTCTCTGGCCCAGTTCTAATAAGCTCAAATTCCTTTAGTTTTGAATTAGAGTCGTCTAACTCACAGTTAACTGACCCAAAGTGTCAATCCGACCCGCGGTATTCTCTCTCAAAACCAACCCGAACGGATCCGCTTAACTTTAAATGTTTTGGTGGCCGTGTTGAGCCAAAACCGATCCGCATCGACCCGTGTAGGAGCCTAAAGAGGATAATAGGTATCCGTAGGAACAAGGATTGCTATTTCAATTTGTACCAATGGACAATAATAGCCATATATATATAATCCACCCTGCCAAACTGCTAATTACAAGAACAAATTAAAAGCTATCATCTAGGTTTTCTTGTTTTTTCTCTCTTTCTTGAATTTATACTGCAAGTAATTAGGGTTTGTTTTGTAGAGATCAGATGGGGAAAATGGAAGCATCCTCCGCATCAGGACCAAAAATATTATTATTAATGAATGGGGATAAACTGAAGGCTCTGGTGAAACAAAAATATTAAGATCATGATAGCGTCTACCAATCTTTCCTCCATAAATTCGACCGCTTTGCTGAAGGCCAAAAGAACAGGCATGACTTCTTCTGCGAGATTGCCCATCTCTTCCGCAATCATCAAGATTTGGTCGCCCAACTCAGAGAAATCGTCATCGGCCCCACCCATATCCCCAAACTCATATCCGTCTAATTTGATCCGATCCAATCCGTTGATTTAATTCAATTCAATTCAATCTATCTTCGTAAGAAGTTGTCAATTCTATTATCACCAATATTAATCCTTAGTAAACAAACTTTTTATTGTTTGATGGTTGTAGCGTAGTGCCATGCCACCAATTATTTTACATGATTTGCGATGTTGTTTTAGTTAAGGATTTTAATTATTCAATGTTTGGACACTAATCACTCTTTCTGTTTTCCTTCTCCTTGTTTCATACTTGTTAATTTTTCCTTTTGTCTATATACATAATCATTAACCAAATTAAGAATCTTGTACGTCTTCCAATTCGTTGTTAGACATGTATGATGGATAGCCATTGAGCTTGTAACCTCTTGTGATTTTGAAGGTAGCACTGTGTAGCTCTTTGATAATCTAAGAGCTAAGATTATCTTTATTCTTGTTGCCCCCCCCCCCCCCCCCCCCCCCCCCAGAAAATAGCACTGAAATAGTGTAGCTCTTTCATAATCGAGATCTCTGATTTAAATATAGTAACTAGGAGCACAATACAAAAATACAACTCAAAGGTAATTAAATACAACAATATGTCAACATTAAAACAACTATTTTTTAATTTCTCACAAACAACAATAGCAAGCAACAAGATTTCCAAAAAAGAGAATAGTAGCAAGCAAAAAGTTTCTTTTCAGAAGCAAAGAGTGAAGAATGCACCAAACAAAAACAAGAAATACAACACACAGAAATACACTACACGGAAATCTTTCAATTCAAATTCGAACTCACTACCCCATGTGATCAATTCTTCTTCCCGGCCCTGTTTTTAGAAGACTGTCTGCAGGTAATTGACAACTTTCGCATCCACTTGAAACGCCTTGGATAGGATATCGTTTGGGATATCCGGTGTCGATCCGAAAACAGCATTCGCAATGGTGATGACACCCGGGTTTTGGCTGCTCAGAGCTGCAATTGCAACAGCATTGCCAGTTCCAACGTTCTTCTGGAAATGGACAAGACCCACAGGGAACACAAACAAATCTCCAGTTTGCAGCACTTTTGTAAATAGATTGTTCGCGGTACCAACGTTAGATGTCACGAATCCAACCTGAAGAGTTCCTTGTAGGACTAGCAAGATTTCAGAGGCGCGAGGGTGTGCGTGTGGAGGGTTGATACCTGACGGTGCAAAGTCGATGCGGGCAAGAGAGATTCCTAGAGTGTTTAGGCCAGGCACTTGGGTTACACCCACCGGTGTCACCCTGGACTGTACTGCATTTGTCGTGTTGCCGGACAGGTGGAGTCCGGCGAAGAAGAAATCTTCAGCTTTGGCCATTTTGGAATCTTTGCAAGCCATACCATTCACCGAAACTGTCATCGTAAATAACATACATAGTTACTAATTACAGTATATTCTAATTGATCAACTATGTTGATAACTTGTTATAATTACGCCCCAAAATTAACATATTTCATTCTTACTTGTAATCGACAGCAAGTGCACAAGAATTAATATATGAGATGAAATGATGAGATGGTAGACTGTAATACCTTGGCCACTTAGGTCTGCCACACAGAAATCTTCAAGTCCTTTTGGATCAGATGCAAAGGCAAAGGAAAATGCGAGTGCAAGAAATCCAAAGAAAAGAATAGGTGTAGTCGCCATTTGGAATATATGATATAGTTAATTGATTAGCTGCTAATTAACTGTGTGTGTTTTCACTTTTCAGTTGTGAATCAAAATACGCTCATGCACTTCCTTTATATACAACTACTAGTGTAGTGTGCTTGCCTGCCCGTCCGATGTATAATATAATATGCTAAATATATGAAATTGGCTAATTAATTAGCTAGTTCGGTTTGACCATTTCTGCAGATGTTTTATGTGATTGTTTTGTCTTTATGGATTATTATTGGATTAATAGCCGGCGTTGGATAAGGGATCTTTTTAAGATTAACATTCTTTGCATGGGGTTGGTCCATTAACTACTTACAATAAGTAGTTTATTCGTACATAATGATTGAACCTACGATTTTTTACTTTAACAGATGAAAATGTAAAATTACTCGTACCAATAATCTTTTGGTCTAGTTAATTTCTGGTTGTATCTTGTTACAAGTTAATGTCTTAATGAAATAAAAGCTCGCAAATTTCTCTTAATGAAATGTTGTTATTTGTTTTGAGTAGCCCGCACATTTTTCTCAAAATATCTCGTTTTATTAGAAAATCAATTCATTTTATATTTACTTTTTGAAACTGATGAATAATAAGAAAGAAATTAATAGTAAATATTCTTTAAATTTCTGAAACTGATGAATATTAGACAACATAAAAAACACTAAAGACTCGTGAGAATGAGTCATGAGTCGGGGAGAGAGAAACGCAGATATGCTTCATTGCTTTTGTGGCGACATTCAAAAGATTAAATCGAAGGAAGTGGAAGGACAGAAGAACTGGGTCGTATCCGAAGAACTTAGTCATATCCTTATTACAATTTTTTTTAAATGTTATATTATTAATTATCATTATAATTTTTGCCATCGAACCTATAATTTTGACCTACATCATAAAAACGATAATTATCAGTATTACTAATACTATAATTAAATACCATTTTTTTATGGTATCTAATTAAGGTTATCAATCTTGTTCCGGTAGTCATTTAAAAAAAATTGAGAGCGAGAAATACCAGGTATCGAAAATCTCACCTATCATTTTGGTGTTACGTCTCGGATATATATATATATATACTTTAACACTTATACATATAATTAATTATCCAGCATTAAAAAATTAAACACTTGTGAAAGATCATCCAAAGTTTCATAATCAAGTGTTCAACCTAAATAACAAATTAAAATGAAGATGTGTTATAAAAATCGAAATACATTAAAATGTAAACCCCAAATCTATAAACATTAAAAGCTATAGCATTATCAGACAAAGGAAGAAGAAGAGCGGTTATAGCACTGTCAATAAAAATTACTGAGATGAATACAAGTCTATAGCAAATACTCGAACGAAGGAGAGGGAAGCAACAAAGGACGAGACAAGAGGTGAAATTTTACGGCTTTTTATTTTGAGATTTAATTAAATAATTTTTTTTAGTGAAAAATCAACTGATCTATAAATAAAAATTAGTCATTTAGTCCATAATGGTATGCGCCGGTATCAAAACGTCCATCTCGATAAAAATTTCAGCGAGATACACCAAGATAGCCGAAATAGATAGTGAAACGGAATAAAAGGTTGCTCGTATTGTTTTAGCCAAAAAACTTAGTATGTATCGGTATATTGGCTGAAATGATACGAATTTGATAACTTTAATAGTACCTAGAATTTACAGCGAGATGACCGAGATGGACGACAAAACAGAATAGAAGGTTGCCAAAAAAAACCTAATATGTACCGGTATATCGGCTGAAACGGCACAAGTTTAATAACTCTAATGTACCTGCAATTTATATTATTTGCTTTAATTTGGGCATTCGACATGTGTCTTACCCAGCTAATCCTCCGTATACCAAAGTCGAAGGTTAGTTTTTAGTATACCCAGTCAAACTATATATATACAACCAGTAATACAAAAGTACTAATACGCTAATAACATTAACTTTTTGTTGGTCCCATCTGGAAGAATTCAGAACTGCTTAAAAATAAGGAATTTTGGTAACTCTTTAATATCAATAATTTTATTAATTAATGCGATAAAAAATAAATAAAGTTTACCTTTTTTTAATTTAATAAATAGTTACTAAGTGGATATAAAATTGAAAAATTGCAATTTCTTTTTCAGTTTTTTAAGCATGAATTACGAATTGGTCCAATCTAAAAAAATCAAGCGTAGGAAATCTTAGTCGTAAAAACAACATAAATATGAAATTAAATCTATTATAAATCTATATAAAAATCTATATTAATTTTTATTACTTCGTATATTGTATGTACATGAAATTTTATTATAAATCTATATAAAATTTTAAAAATTTCAGAGATAATAACCTAATATAATATATTATATATATATATATATATATATAGGAAAACATTCAATTATTAACAAGGACGAATATTGGAAAGAACCCTCGTCGTTGTTTATACTTATAACAAAACCATATATGCATATGCTATGTATTACCACCCCTCCCTCCTTCCTCCTGATCTTGTTTATTTTGTTGCAATGTTGAGATTTTCGGTTGTGGGATCTGCCTGTTCATTTTTCCAATTTGGTCCGGAGAGGATCTCCATAGTTCCACTGCCTACAAGCTTGAAGGACTAAGTAAATCCATAGAAGGTAGCTTTATTTTTTTTGCCTTTTCTTGTTATCTATATTCTATTAGCAACTTAATAGAACAAAGTTTCAATTTTGCAGCTTGTGTAAGAGTATATTTCAGCGATGCTGAAAATGAAACGACATCCGAGGAGGATCTCATCTATAGGGGTTAAATGCAGTTTTTCCTCTAGCATTGGCCAACGTTGTTCCAAATTTACCTCTCAGTTTAAGAGGAAATTGAGAGGAATCGAATCCGATAATTTTTTTATATATAAAATTTGAACATGCAATTTTTTGTTTATAAATAAGAGTGTCAAATCGGCCACACAACTTATTTTTCATTGTAAGGAAATTTTGTCCAAACTAAAAACTATTTATACATGCAAGAGCTTTGCAGGCATGATCAATCTGAGAGATGAAATAAATGAAATCTCATAATTAAAGAAAAGATAGCTCTTCAATATCAATAAATTTATAGATAACATTAAAACATTAAAACATTTTTTTCTTATAAACCATAACAACTTTTTTGAGGATCAACAAATGAAAACACGAAAGCAATACAAGAAACACACAAGATTAAAAGAATAACAACCAACAACACTCAAACACACAGAAAAACAAACTAGCTAGTTATCCGAGAACACACTTGGGTTATGCTAGTAGTTTTCTCAGAACTTGGATTGCAAGTAATTGACAACATTCACATCCAATTGAAACGCCTTCATAAGGATGTCGTTTGGGATAGGTGGTGTAGATCCGAAAACAGCATTCGCAATGGTGATGACACCTGGGTTTTGGCTGCTCAGAGCTGCAATTGCAACAGCATTGCCAGTCCCAACATTTTTCTGGAAATGGACAAGACCCACAGGGAACACATACAAATCTCCAGTTTGCAGCACTTTTGTAAATAGATTGTTCGCGGTACCAACGTTAGATGTCACGAATCCAACCTTAAGAGTGCCTTGTAGGACTAGCAAGATTTCAGAGGCGCGAGGGTGTGCGTGTGGAGGGTTAATACCTGACGGTGCAAAGTCGATGCGGGCAAGAGAGATTCCTAGAGTGTTTAGGCCAGGCACTTGGGTTACACCCACCGGTGTTACCCTGGACTGTACTGCATTTGTCGTGTTGCCGGACAGGTGGAGTCCGGCGAAGAAGAAATCTTCAGTTTTAACCATTTTGGAATCTTTGCAAGCCATACCGTTCACCGAAACTGTCATATGATAATAAAAAACATATATAATAACATGAGATGTTGAAAAGTGGTTATAATTGCGCACCCAAATTGATGAGCAAGTGTAACATGTTTCATTCTTGCTTGTAATCGGCCACTTTTAAATGGCACAGAAACTTTTTTGAACAGACAACTAATTGTGCACAAGAAAGAATATACATGAGATGGTAGACTATAATACCTTGGGCACTTGGGTCTGCCACACAGAAATCTTGAAGTGGTTTCGAATCATCTGCTTGGGCGGCAAAGGTGAATGCAATTAGTGCAAGAAATCCGAGGAAAAGAAAACGGGCAGCCATTTGAATTGTATATTAGCAATTAGAGTATTAGCTATAGCTCTCTCAATCGGCCTGAGTGAAGTAATGGTGCTAGCTAATTGTGTTTTGAGGTGTGAGGCAAAACTGCACATGCATGCTCTTCATTTATACTGTACCTGCCGTCCGTCCTAACAATAGTATGAAATTGTAAATTAAATTACTTGAACCGCGTCAAGGTATAATTAATTTTTTACTACATTATTAGCGTACAGGACCAATTCAGTTTTTTTTTTCTTTACAAAATTTATTATATTATTAAATATAGGGAAAATGCACCAAATGGTCCTCTAACGTTTTATAAAAGGTTCGATTGAGTCTATAACGTATTTTTTGGTTCAATAAAATCTCTAACGTTATGTTTTTTGGTTCGTTAAGGTCCCGCCATGTAAAAAATCCAGCATAACAGCCTATTCCGTTATCTTATTTTTTTTTATTAATGTTATCTAACAAGTGGGATCCAAAATATTAAAACAAAAAAAAGTAAAAAGTAAAAAAATAAAAGCATCTTTGTAAGAGAATAAAAGAAAACGAACAAAAAACCAAAACCTAAAGAATCCTTATTTTTTGATGAAAAAATATTAAAAATACACACTAACGGAGTATTACGTAGGAGTTTTGTCTTAAAAAGATCCAATTGAACTTTATACACAAATATTAGGTATTTTATCGAACTTCATAATGTATTAAGACCCATTCGATTTTTTTGTAAAATGTTGGGATTGTGTGGTGCAGTTTCTCTTAATTATATCATTAAGGATTAAACAATGAAAACAACATGTACTAATTAAATGAATTACAAGCTCTTGTACTCTAAGCATTTGTTTCTTCTAATGTAGCCGGCTATCATTTGGATAAGGGGGTTGCTAGAATTTTGGCAACATCTTGATATATCCTAGTTTGTATGGCAAATGGCTATTGAAAGGAAAGAAGGACCGAGTCGTTACCTTATCGGTGACTGCACAACTTCTTCTTTTTATTTGGAAGAAAAAAAGTCACGAGATTACAAAGGTTTACACAAAATGCGAAACAAAAGCTCTCGTATTGTCTTCTAAAAGAATACATAAAGGAGTCGAAATAAACAAAAAGATATAACGTATGAAAATTGAAAATCAAATTAGCTAAAATATGAGCGATAGAAATAAGGTTTCGATGTATATGCACTACCTAAATAGACCAATTAAAGCGAAAAGGAATTCAGATTGCAAAGTTGGCCGAAACACAACTTCTTACTTGCTTTCTTTAATTGTAGCATTAATTTAATGCTATCTGAGATTTTAAGCCCATCTAAAATGGTTTACACGAAACCTATGGAATTCATTTATTCAAGATCTGGGCTTGAAGTTCAAGACTTGTTAATAACCCAAGTCCAAATGGGTTTAAACTTTAAATCCATCTCATTCTTATTTATTAATTTAATTAAAATTCAATTACATGAAAAAATAAATAATCAAAACCTTCTAAAAAAAAACAGTGCTATGGTCCTTTTATCTTGTCATGCGGCAGACGTGGCGCGAATTGATGGGTAGGAGAACCGTCATATTCAACATTAGTTTTAGCGTAAATAGTAGTATTAATTTATTTTCTGTTTCCCGACCCTCCAATCCATAAGTCGATCTTCTGGAAGCACGGATGAAGTCTTGGCTTTGCTCTTCGATTGTATGTCGCAGGAGAGACGCGTGCTCAATCCAGGTTCCCACCGCTTGCCGGGTTGCTTTCATGCGTCTTCCTGTGTCACATATTCGAAGGTTGCAACAATATCCATTTCCGGTTGATTCTGCTTCTTGCAGGTTAAGTGGAATGATTTTGTTTTGAGGTTCATGTTTATTAAACTTACTGTAAGTGCAGGTGAAAAGTTCTATGTCGGTTTTCATTCTTTCTATGTTAGTATTTATCGGTATTATTATTGGTTTTATGATGTTTGGGATTGGTGTTTCTTGGTAATGCACCTATGTTCTAGGTATGTCTTTACTAGACATCTGGTTCTGGATTTGTTTCTTGATCTTGGGTGCTGGATTCCTCGTTTAATAGGGATGCTGGTGATTTTTCTGGGTGGATCTATGACAGGTTGTTCTTAATTGGACACCAGGTTATGGATTTGTGTCCTTTCTTCTTTTCAACTCGACCTGACCCTTACTTCCTTAATCCTTACGAGAATAGATCTGTGGATTCAACATTTCTAACCAACTCTTTTTGACTGAAACCGATAGGATGCTTTAGAATTTCATAAGCTTATGATGAGAACAGCTTATTCTCTATGTAGTGGTGCTATTGGTTTTGCTAGCTCAAGCCAGAATTGGAATTCGATTTGGAGAATTAGAGCTCCTCATAAATTCCAGGCCTTGCTTTTGGTTGATTCAGAAATAGAGCTCCAAATCTATGTGTTTTTTTCGAGGGGAATGGCTGATGGCCGACGTGTAGTTGATGTGGTGTTTGTGAGGAGGATTTACTCCACCTGTTTGGGGACTGTGTTTATTTGAAACAGTTATAGTGTGTTGTTTATGGTATTCACTTACATCCTGAGTTCTTTGATCGCGAGATCGTCAAGTGGAAGATTCAAGCAAGCTGTGGTTCTAGTGTACTGTTTGGGTGGTGTGGTGTGCTGACAAATTGGTGTTTGAAAATTATCCTATGACTTTGGGTCAACAACTTTCCATGCTTCGAGGTCTTACTGGCTGGTGTTGTGAAGCATATGAGCTTGAATTTCCCTTGGATAATTCTTGGTTCTCCTTGACTAATGGTGTGGCCAAAACCTCAAGATGGATGAGTTAAGCTCAACACTGATGGGGGAGTAGCTTTGGTTTGGCCTAGTATAGGGTGGTTATGGTTTGGTCAGGGATAATTTTGAATGTTGGCTAGGATTTTTTTCAATGTTTCTGGGCTGTACTTCTAATATAGTGGCAGAACTTAATGGCATTTACATAGGCCCCAAGTATGTTTGGAATATTTACATATGGCAGGTTGCTCTAAATATGGTTGATGGTCATATTCTTGATACTCATCCTCTGGCCCCGTTAATATTGTATGACGACAAGATTGCCTTGTCAAGCGATACCATGTGCTTCTCTGAAGGCAATGCTTGTGAGGATTTCCTTGCAAAGTGTGGAGCTTCTCACCAGGAAACTGGTTATGGGAATTTAGGTTGTCTTCTTGGGGAAATTTCTTCCCTTATTACATGATTTTTACGGGTAGCCTTTGTTAGAAACTAGTTTGTAGCTCGTCTCATGTACCAAGAAGGGGGGGAAATGTCTAGTGAATTACATGATTAGACATGACTAAAGCTATGTTCTCATTCTTTTTAAGATATCTATAAAGCTAAGTAATTAGCCTATATGGTATTAGTATACTGATGCTCTTGTTGATATTAATGTATGAGTGCATCCAAGTTTTCATGCATCCTATCATGTTTGCTTTAGCAGGCCTTTCCTTTCTTCAAATGAAGCTATTGAGAATCTTTCATCCTACATTACAATTTAACTCTAATATATGGTACTACAACTGTCATTGGACCCTTATTTAACTCGGTCAATATTTAACGGAAGTCCAGGTGCAGCAATCTCGGTGCGATCCTTACAGACGAACTCGGACGGTATAGTGTCAGAGTCATGGATCCCATGCACGTCGCACCAGCGACACGCCATCATTCTTTCGCCATCATTCTCAATCACACCGCATACACATTTAGTTTTCACCTGGAGGCTTCGCGGCCTACCTTCATAGGTGAATTAGGTGTTTAGATCCATTCCATTCCCTCTCACGGAAAGCAATGATCCAGACTCAACCGCTCCAAACAGGCGGCTTCCATCCTCCAGTACTTGTTGGCTGTGCTTCATCTCCGAAACCTCAAAGTTCTCCAGGATACAGCAAGTATTCCTCAGCGCACTCTCTGCTGCGCGCTTGAGCTCCATTACTGTGGCTTGTATTGGGACCATAACAATCACAGTAGGATACGGACCATCCCCATTCACTTCACCGTTTTCTTCATCATTCGGAATCATGACTTGGCACAGGTACGTTAAGTACTTGTCCTCTTGACCCTCCACAGCCCACTCCTTGAGGAAAATACTTGCTTCTCTGAAGCACAATAGTTGCCCATTTTACCCGTTCAGCAACTTTCTGGTATTTAAATAGCACATTATGGTATAAACAATACAGGTCTCTGTATACATCCGCCCCAGGCACTAGAGCCTTCGCTGGAAGGCAGTAATGCTCTTCAATGGAATATTCCAACATCTTTACCGCAGGATTGGAGCTATTTCTCCTCGTACGACGAACAATGTATCCCCCAACAACTACATTGTCCATTGATTTCAGGACATGATCAATCAAACCAGTGTCCCCAATGCGCATCTTAGCTTCATTTCTCACATCTTGCCGAGTCATGGACATGCCCCCACGACCCAACTTCTCTGCCTTCAACACATCCACAATTATCTCCGCTACTTCCTCTAGCATTCGCTTAGGCCATCTATAATTCAGACCACTAACAACAGTTTTGAAGTGTTTTACGCATTCCTCCTCCTCCTCCTTTAGAGTCTGCTGATCATGTGACTTCTTCTTCTTATTCTTTGTCAAAGTATTTGATGCGGAGCTTGATGATGAATTCCTTAGTGAACGAACAACAAGCATAAACATAAGGAGATCAACCGTCCTTCGCTCAGGCATCTATAGTGATGAATTATTTGATCCATCTCCGTACAGTAGTCTGGGCCGAGGAAATCATGAATGATCTTATCAAGTTCCAAAGAGCTGTGGATTTCAAGTGCAGTGTTGTGCTGGTGCTCATTGACACCAAAGCTTCCAAACCAAAATTTATACCCCCATCTCTCAAACCATGCATGCCCATATGCAACTCCGCAAAGAAGGCCTCGTTTGAAGTATCCCGAACACTGATTGTCCTGCAAAGAAGGCCAATCTCGATCAGGTTCGCATTCTGTTCTGCAAACTATAAAAGGAACATTGTAAAGGGGATACCGACCGAACCCCGAGAAGTGAGCAGATCCGGTCCCACAAGTCCATGAGTAAATTTGCAAGAAAACTTACGGAATGGAACAAGAACTCCGTATTTTTTTTACAGATTTCATAGTTTTTTTACATGTGCTTTAACTTTTTGCTTCAATTCTATAACTTTTAAAAAATTACAAAACATCTAATCAAAGTTATTGAATATATAAGAAAAGTTAGAAAAGAATGAATAATACCGTAACTTTTTTTTAAATTTCACAATTTTTTATAAATATTTCATAACTTTTTGCTTCAATTCCATAACTTTTACAAAGTTACGAAATATCTATAAAAAAAAGTTATGAGATATGTAAAAAAAAAAGAGTTACAAAACTAAAGAATATTTTGTAACTTTAGGTGTAGAACAAGTTGCATGCGAACTAATTTATATATTTTATTTATAAAGAAAGATTGTACCATTAGATATAATTCAAGGCTTTGAATGTATTATTACAATACCGTACGACATCGTATTTTGTGTTTTTTAAAAGAATACACAAAAACAAAATTAGTCCTCTGAGTTACATAAGCGAAATTAATTTATATTAAATTCTTTTATTTATATTAATTTTTCTAAAAGAAACAACTGCTAGTTGTTTGCGAATCGATGCTCATTCCTTAATGGGCCATCCTCATTCCTTAATGGGCCTCTTTTAACATACAATTTGAGATAAGAAACCCTAACAATCCAATGCGGTGACGAGGGGTGGTGACTATAAATACCAAAATCAAAAGCCCGCCACTTCTGTTACTGTTATTTTCTCTTCTCAGCACAAAAACTCAAAGCACGCATTAACTTCGCTCCTTCTCGACCAACAAAAGCACAGCTGCAGAGATAAGAAGAGCGCTCTACTATAACGGTATCCATTGTTTCTTCTTCCGCCTTTTTTATTTCGCCATTGTCAACCAACAGTTTCCATTATTAACTTGTCTCTTTCCTTTTTGTGGATTTTTGTTTGTTTAGTAGCAGAGAGCGAGAAATGGATCGATACCAGAAAGTGCAGAAGGTAAAAGGAGACAGGTCTGCTATTAGCGAGAATGAACTTAGAGTCACTGCCCAAGGAAGGATGCGAAATTACATGTCCTACGCTCTCTCCCTCCTACAGGTCCTCTTTCTCCTTCTGTTTCACTTCTAATTTCTGCCTTCTACTGTGTATTATGTCTTAGTTTGTGGTTTTGTTTTTGGTTTTGTTGCTGTTGTAGGACAAAGGAAGTGATGATATTGTCCTTAAAGCCACTGGAAGAGCTATCAGCAAGACTGTAATGATTGCAGAACTGCTAAAGGTAAAGTGAATGTGCCTGTTTTGCTCTATTTTTGTGCTCATTTGTTTACTATTTAGGAAAATTTATTTTTCAATACTTTCCCCAACATTTCCTGTATTGCTCACCGGCATGTCATTAATTAGGCCTGTTTTTGGTGTTCTGTTTAAACCTATCCTAATTTTTGAAAACCCATCTTTGGAAGCTGAGCGTGTATTGGTCAAATAAAAATGAGTTTGTTTAATAGTAGTTTTAATTCGCATTTCGAATTTCAAAGATAGAAAAGTAAGCCTCCTGAAAACTATGGTCTTGAGGGGTATGAACGCCCGAAAATGTCCTGCTGCAACCCCTACGTTGACTCTAATTGGATTTGAGTTTTCCAATAGTATAAGAAATAGCTCATTGTAATTGACCAGTTGTATTGCATGATCTCTTCAATGTTTGTTACTGTGTTTGATTTCTTACTTCCTCTTTATTCTGAAAATATGATAATAAAGTGTTTATCATGCAGAGGAGGGTCATTGGCCTTCATCAGAACACTACAATTGGCTCCGTTGATATAACTGATACGTGGGAGCCGTTAGAAGAAGGCCTTCTACCGTAAGGACAAAAGTTGTAATTTAGTTTTTTTGGGTTTAATAGAGCTATTAGTGGGTGGTGTTTCTTGTAACTAATGCAATCAACTACTTGTGCAGCTTGGAAACTACTCGCCATGTTTCAGTTGTTACAATTACTTTGTCTAAGAAGGAGTTGGACTCATCTTCGATTGGGTAAATAGCATAAATAAATGTTATATTTAAGTTGATATTTTAATGTTGGATTGATAATTCTTCAGGAAAATGGATTTAGTTTTATACTACATTTTATTAGCGTAGGTGTCTGTCTTTGCCACTAAATTGTTGGTCAAATTGAAACCAAAAAATGGGGGACCTTTTTTCTTTTTTTAAGTGTTCAACGGCTTATTGATTATTTGTTGTTATAAGAAAGTGGAAATGATATAATGCAAGAACAGAGGCATGGCCATTGTCGCTGTTTTGATTAATGTATTTTTTTCCTTCCTTCTCAGTTGTTTTGATGCAAAATTGTGCATTTTAAGATTGTGGATGATGGCCTATTTGGTATAGGCTCTTTTTTTTCCCTACTTTCTAGAGCTCTTGAAATGTTGCCATCGGGTTCGTTGGAATGTGTGGAAACCTTAACTAATGTATCCTTTCGGCTTATTAAATAATGAAGAAACTTTGTATGACACTAGCAGAATTCATTGTTATTTTTGGTTTTAATATTCAGGAATATAGAAGATATCAAAGTTTGGGATATAATAAATTTTACATTCAAAACGTTACCAAGAAAATCACTTGTTTCTTTAAAAGATTGGAACAGTTATCTGTATCTTTATTTATTGTTTAACATTAGTTGACATGACTATGTTGAAAGAATAACATCATTGTACCGTTCTAGTACTCTTTATGATGTTCTGTGAACAACCACTGGAATATTGCTGAGGGATCAAATCAACTTGGATTTTTCAACGGAATGATGATTTTGATAATATTAGTAGTGACAGTTGCTTACCCTTTTCATAAAATAAACAATTTCTGTGCTGTAAATTGTTGGTTGCAGCAATGATTTCATTTGTTAAGGAGCATTTGCTTTTATTTATAGCTCTAGTGCAAATTCGCTGGTGTGCTGGTCATAAAATTGTCACATTTTTCTTAGAATTTATGGCTGAGTTTCTCTCATGTTTGCCTTCTCCCTTATGAATTATGTGTTTGCCACACTTTAGTCTGTTAAGGTTAAGGAAGTTCAAGTGCAAGATGTTGTTTGCAGTAAACTTTATATGTGTTACTCTAAATACATTTTCCTCTATAAGTTAATGCTTTAGCTGTTGTTAACTTGTTATCACCATGCGCTTATTGTACTTTGTGTTCTTTCTAATTGGCAGTTACCAGGCTCCAATCCCAGCTGATCAGGTGAAGCCCTTAGCTGATTTTGATGAAGAAAGAGGTAAAGACTTAAGTTTACTGTTTGGCCTCCAAAAATCTAGGAATCTGAAAACCATGTATTGTATGGGCCTTTTTTTATGACATGATGTTATGTGCTGAACTTAATTGATTACCAAAGGCCATGTGTCAATAGCCAGAACCTGCAAATCAAGGAGTAGTGAAGTGGATAAGAGAGTAATTGAGTCCCCCCTTACCTAATTTGTAGTGACTTTGATACCTTTAGGCAGGAACAAATTTCAGATCCTTGGCAGAAAGTTTCTGTCTCCCTTCTCTTACTTTAGGTGGGTTATCCTGCATTAGGACTTTATAGAAGGTGGGTTTTCAAACCTCAAATTGAACATGGTATTATGTAATTGGTCTCAGTTGTGGGCTTGCCTTGCCTTGCTGTAGATTTGGTTCCCTATGAAGTATTCAGCCTAGGACTCTAGGTATCCCAAAGTTAGTTGGTTAGATGCCCCCAATAGAGAACACAAGTTTGTAATCATGGTATTATGCGGATGTTTTCTTGTTATGCCTTGATAAGTTTGCTGTGAACTTGTGAAAGTTGTTTTCACTTCTTAACTTACTTTACTATATCATAAAAAGGTGTTGAACAAACTTACGTATTCTTTTCCCTTCCAAATGAAGGTAATGACAATGGCACAGCAGAACACAGCAATGGGGGTTGGGATGGTGGAAATGGATATGAGGGTAGAGGTAGAGGTAGGGGTAGAGGTCGTGCTCGTGGAAGAGGACCTAGTTACCGTGGGCGTGGAAGGGGGTATGGTGGTGGGGATATGAATCAAGAAACAGGCTATTACAATGGTTACAATGGATCAGTTGGAATTCCTCTGGGCCACGGTAATTTCAATTGCACTTTCTATGTTATATATTTGTAGTTGTCTGCTGTGTATGGTTTAAAATGCTTGTTCTCTAAAAGTTTATTTGGCATATAAAGACGATTGTTCTTTCATTGAAAAGGAAGATGGAAAAAAAAAATTGCTAGATACTTACCAAGCTAGTGTGGTTTTCTGGAACCACGAAGCATCTGATATCAAGGACTAATTTGCAGACACCAATTTGTTGCATCCCTTTGAACAGTATATTCATTTATATAACTTTTGTAATGGTCATGGAAAAGCGCTGCTTAATAAACCGAGACTATCGACCTGCTGGATAATGCGGTGGGCCAATCTTGAAACTAGTTTGTAGATAATTGATGCGAGACTTGAGCGGTCTGGATAAGGCTTATGCTATAAGAAAGCTTACATTATTCATGCTTTTTCTGAGCATTTGTTTCTGTTTGATCGTGGTTGATGGCTACAATTAACATTTTCTTTTCAAAGATAGTGATGTGATATCTGCTGGCATGTGATGATCTTGCAGGTCGTGGACGTGGTAGGGGAAGGGCTCCTGGTCGCGGTCGCGGTCGCGGTCGTGGTCGCGGTCGTGATCGCGATCAAGGTGAAGGTCAAGGTCCAAGATCTGATGGGCCAGTGGAAGCTGCTGCATGATTTTCAAGCATTTGTGGTACGAACTACGGTAGCGTTAAAGATGTAGTAGAAGGCAGCATGATCTCTCTACCTTTCGCAGATGCAGACATGAAATGCTGAGTTCGAAACCGTTTGGTGAGCTCCATTTTTGTAGGTAGGTTTTTGCATCGTCAGTAGAATTGCTAGTCATTTTTACTCAAGTCATTTGTCAATGTTGGTGTTGTACAATCTACTTACCTTCAAACTCTGCAATTTTTTTTCTCCAGAAATAATAATAATAATTTTTTTCTTCAATTTCTAATTGATAGCCGGGTAGTTTACAGCATCCTTCCATACAATTGAAATTATTATTATAATTACTTGTTCGAAATTTGTTTATGATTCAACGTGTTATTTACTTGGCTATTTGTCTTTTTTGTTTCAATTTTTTCCGATTAACTCTAATTGTACGAGAAAAGCTTCAATTTAAAAAAGATTGTTTTTCTTTTCACCAAGCTCATTTTATATTTTCTTCAATTAATATTTGGAGTGACATTATTATTCTTTGTATCAAGATTGAGAGGCGTTGAGGATTGGAGTTCTTGCGAACGTTTCCTTTAATTGCTTCCCAAGAATAAATGAGTGATTTCATGGTTACACTTGCTTCTTTGCGTGAGGAATGCAAAACTAGAAGCATCCATCCTACTTCTCCATTGAGATTTTAAAATCGCAATAATAAAAAAACAGAGGAGTGGAATGGAATGTTAGAGCAGCGGTACACGAGAGTTTTCTTACACTTTACAGGCAGTCGGCAATTGGTTTCCCTTTGAAGTGAAGTAAACCAATAATAATAGATCAGGGAAAACAAAAACAAAAAATTAATATAAAAATCGGAAAAATCTTTGCAAAACTTTTGATTTTTTTTATCCGATTTGGAATATTCTCATCATCCTCACTTTTGGTGAGCCAGCAATAGCAGCAGCTTTGCCTTTCCATTACTACAGCTTCCAGTTCCAGCGATGTGACTGTGAGGAGATGGGTTTTCTCTACTACTAACTTGCTTTTTTACTGTCGTCGATATCGATAGTTGAAGAAAATGAAAAAGAGAACAATTTTCTGTCAATGGGGTCACTCAAATTTTAGACATTGACTCCATCAAACCCACATTGTTTGTCAATAAGAGTCTGCTTCCTTGGACTTATGGCTATCCCACAATCAACTGATACCTGTCCAATAACATAAAACAAATTTGATTTAGAGAACCAAAAAAAAACTAGAGTTAGGGTTTTTCTTTTCCTTTTAATGGACAGAAACAGACTGTGCAATTGCCAATAATGCAGGGAACATGTAGAACTTTTTGCTTCTTTTTTTGTTGTCAAAAAGCAAAGGTACAACTCCTGAATATGGACAGAATACATAGCAACTCAACAATTTATTGCCACCACAGAATGCTCTTGAAGACAAAATGTGTAAACTAAATACATTGAACAGAAAATGTAATGACCTTATTTCCTCCATATTTTCAATTTATTTGACACAAAATGAGAGAGACTTGGTGACATTAACAAGAATCGTCCAAAGGCAAAAAGCAAAAGAAAGCCATTCCATTCTCCAAAGGATGATGGATGATGATATAAGAAACAGGTGAATGTGAATCCCTTCCCTTCCAAACCCTAAAACCAAACATTGGATCCCATCACACTTCACAACATCATTTGTGGGGCCACAAGAGAGGATAAAGTCACCAAACCAAACACCAATTCACATGCCATGACATGACACACTTCACAAGGAAATTAGACCTTTTCTTTCACTCACACTTCACTGGAGACTGGAGGAGGACCCCAACAAACAAAAATTCAAACCACAGAGTAATATCCTAATTCTACTATGTTTATCAAACAAGCGTGCGTATCTACGTTATCTTTTTAAAGTTATGAAATCACTAAGCACTATCTAATGGTTAAAGAACTCACGTAAATGTACTTTTTTTAGACCATCCCATTTCAGTAACTAACTGATCATGAACAAGAGACATACATATTTATTTATATACTACATCCCAACCAAAGTGAATGAATGGTTTCGCTGGGTAAAGAGGGATGCCAGCCTGACTGACTAATGGGATCTACGAAAAACCATTCTGAGCGCGTAAAGGCACACGCCAATTTTTGGTCATGAGCCATGGCATTACTTTGGTAAACGAAGCTCTATAAAAAGGTCTTGACAAGAACAAAAGCAACTGTCTCTAATCCTAGAAATATAAATACAAATAAAAATGCTTTTAAAACTCAACAGGCGCAATTACTTTATTGATACTCCACTAATCAAACTCGCATAGGACAAAAATGCCAACAAAGAAGAGGAAAAGAACCTTACCCTCCTCATTTTTTTTTGTCATTTTGAAATTCATGAGGCTGTCATTTACCACTGTTTACCATCGACATTCTAAAAATAATAGGGTGATAAATTAACAAGGGAATAACGAAACCCAACCCAAAAACATTCTAAAAATGGACGGACCCATAACATAATTACCCCAAAATAAGAGTGCCTACCGCAGAGAATAGTAGAATATTCAATAGTACAACTGTTTATTTACTAGTACTAGCATAGTAGAAGAAGAAAATAATTAAATAATTAATACAAACAAAAATCATTGGACGGTGCACATTAGCAAGAAACAAGCGCAAGCAAAATGGAGCACAAGGTAGTGGGCTTCTCTGACCCAGAAAACCGACCACCACACCCCAACGCATTTGACGCAACGTCGACTCGACACTACCACTCAGTACTGTCCTAATCTCTCCTCTCCTCTTTCTAATTAAAAACAGAAACCAGACTAATTACAAATGAAGAATGTTTTAAAAATTACTATTATGAGAGCTAAGCTAACACTAATCTCGAGATTAATTTAATTAAATAATTAAATAATTAAAAAGTGAGGGGAAGGCAAAAATCAGAAACAAAGAAATTTAATTATTTCTGGTGATTGAGACTGGAATGGACTGACCTGAACGCCAGGGGAATCGAAATCGAGAACGCGGATCTTGGCTCCAACTTCCCCAAGAACTCTCAACTCCACACGATCATTCAGAGACGCGTCTTTGATCAAATCGGTCGCGTCCGCTTGCATCAAGCTGTACCGATCGACGGAGATGGTGGCCACCACTTGTCTCTCGCTGTGTGCTTCTTGGAAAAAACCCGGCACCGAGGCTTTCCCCAAAGGAATGCCGCGGTACATGACCGTAAACCTCGACTCCCCGTACTTGATCCCAACCTTGTTAGGGTTGACGGCGACAAAGAGCATGCGGATGGTGAGGGAGAGGGAGGCGGTGGCGGTGTCCGGCGCCGTGGTGGGGGTCGTGGTTGCGGGGATGGTGGCGGCGATGCTGGGGTTGGGTGTAGTGATGCCCATGTATTGAACGCCCACTTGTTGGAGATCGAATTGGGGCTTTTTGGGTTTGACGGCGAGGATGACGATGAGAGAGATGGCGATGGCGAGGAGGGCGAGGAAGGAGAAGAGGAGGAAGAGGCAGCAGCAGCAGCCTTTGAAGGAGGCTGAGGAGGAAGAGGAGGAGGCGGGGTAGTACGCGGCGTGGTGGTGGGGGTGGGGCCGTGGAGGAGGTAGTCTGTGGTCGGCGGCGGTTGTGGAGGGTGGCATTTTTGGGTGAGAATTGAAATTCGGAGTTTAGTTGTCAAATTTCTTTCTTCTTAGAATGAAAATGAAAGAAGAAAGTGTCCTCTCCTCTGCTCTCCTCTTTCCTGCAACAGTGCTTCTTCTTCTGCTGCTGTCTTTGCTTTTGAGGAGAGAAGAAAAGCAGAGTGCCGGATGTGAGAGAGAGTCTTTTTTTCTCCTTTTGGCGGAGACGAATGAATAAATATTTATTATTTTTGCAACATAAAACTAAACAGGAAAGGCCAAGAAAGGTTTACAACTTAGTATCTTTGGATTTAGAACACAAAGGCCCAACAAGATAAACAAATAAGCACATGGAATTAGTAGGCCCAACAAGACAACTTCGTACAGCCCACAAAGAAACGATTTTCGTTTTTAATTCTTATCCTCTCCTGCGCTTAACACAGTCCTCTCGGCCCATTATTAATATGTTGGGATTTATATAATTTCTAGCCGATATTTAATACAAGAATATCCATTGTGAATGCGAATATGATCTAATGTAAAATAGATGATATACATAGGATATGAATATGATGAAAGTTAATTAGTGCGGTCATTCATAACCGAGGATATAATTTCTAGAAACATATTAAGCTGGGTAGATTTCCTGGGGAAAAAAAACTGTTTTTTTATCAATTTATAAGCCGAGCGCTGCACCAAGACTATGTCCCGATGTCCCGTTACTGTTATGCTTAGTTTCTCACCTTTGTAAAGATGCACGAGTCTTTTCACCTCTTCCACCACAGACTCGGCTAAGCTCTAGTTTTGTACAAGCTCAAAAACCCACATCCCACCTTGGGTTGAATTTGGTCCGAGTCGTGGTGCTGGGCTCCGGATACGGGGCCACATCATCCACCCATTCCAACTAATTGGGCCCGCACGTTCTCCACCCATTCAAGACACGTGGCAGTCCCGCGCAAGGCAATAACATTAGCCAAAATATTATTGAAAGTGTTTTAATAATATTTTGGCTAATGTTAGTAGATGCTATTTGAACGGGTTCCATGTAAACAGAAAGATGTCCCTGTGAAGGAACAATGAAGTTCTGTTATGTTCCTAATTTTCTGAGAATGAATTCAAAGAAAAAAACGAACCCAGAATTTGCACATGCAAACACTTCGTTCCTGTTGCCAAGACAACACTTGTCCTTTCAAATGCCCAATGATATATAATATATGTTTTTTTAAACAAGAAAGAAAGAAAGAAAGAGACGACTCAATGCTTTAAATTATGAAGAGAAAAATAACCTCAATTATACCCTTTACAATGTATGCAATAACAGGGAGCAAGCATAACAGAAGAGAGACGTAGTCTAATTTCATTTTGAAAATGAAAAACGAGAAGACAATTAAATATAAATACACAAAACTATATATTAGCAGTTTAATTAATAACACCCCGAGGAAGCTGCGTGCGTGTATATTTATCAGCAAACGGGTAGGCAAACAATTCAAATTCTCACTCGTAAAGAATAAATAACATACTACTAATTGACTTACTGGGCGAGCATCTTTTAATTGAATATTATTAAGTAATCAATAACAATGCAGATTATTCTTTTCTTATTACAAGTGAGTGACGCGAGAATCTCAATGTATATAAATATACGAAACGAATGCGACAATTGAAACAAGAAAAAGAGGTTTTTGTGCGCAAAATTTCAAGTTCGATTCACCTTATCGTGGATTAGGGCATACCCGCATTTGTTTTTAGGCTAGTACATTGGTTTCAGAAAACAAAAACGAAAGTGATTCCCCCCCTCTACTGCTGTCCTATGCTCAAAAGTCAAAACACACTAAAACATTCAAAAACTCCACTATAAGAATATGAACAATCACAAGTCAAACAAATTCTTAAATCTTTCCTGTGTTCAACAATGAGAACATGATTCATTCTAGGAATCAAAAGGCAAGCAAATAGTACATATATAGGAGGGGGGAAATAGGAGAATCAGTTCAATCCTGGATACATAAAAATCACTTAAGATATAATAACATTAAAATGCAAAATATTGTAACAAAAAAAGGCCTAAAATGCAACCAAATACATAATACAAAAGGAAGACCTACCAAAGGGACTAATAACCTGATATATTTGTTCGGGAGGGACATGCATAGGACCCCTCTAATCATTACTGATTACCATTATCAGGATTATCAGGATGCGGACTGCTGCCATCAGCTTCAGGTTTGCTTGCTTCTTCGACTCTCCTGCTGTTTTCATCAACATCGAGCACATCATCCATCATGTCATCCTCCCCTACGTTTATATCTTCCACATCCTCCTCATCTTCATTATCACCTCCACAAGGAATCTTCCTTTTCTTGGGACCATGCTCAAGCCTATGGGTCTCCAATTCCTTGTCCATTGTTTCTTGCAAGTTTGCATCATTGTTTCCTCTCCTGGCTTTCCTTGCATTTTGCCACCTCTCCAACTCCTTCTCCACATTGCTAAGACACTGTTCTTCAATCTGCTTCTGATACTCAGACAGCTCCTCCCTTCTAGCAGCCTTCCATTCTAAAAACATCTGATATACCAGCATACAAAAATATTGAGGAACAAACACAAATGCATTCAATTCAAATATGATGAAACACGTCACTTTGCCATAGCCTTACCCACCCCCATTATTTAAAAACATTGAAGGGGCAAGATGTGGGGAAGATGATTGTTGAAACTTTCAACATATGAGATAAAACACAACTGCCCATCTTCCCCTGCTGGTTTTATGTTGCAGGGAACTCTTTCGGACACAGAGTGCATCAATTTATAGCACAACGCCGATACACACAATCCCTGCTTTCCTATAACGCTACCATTAGGAGATAAAAAGAAGCAAATATGATCCACAAGGTATGGAACTTTTTTCTAGACATCCCTGATAGGAGACAACATGATTGTATGTACTCAAAATCATCACTCATTCAACCAGAAGGCATAACAAAGAAAAGTTCAGCACAGGAAAAATGACAGGAAACACACCTGTTCTTTCCGCTGCTCAACCAAAGTTGCATCTTCTTCCAATGGTCTTTTAGGCATATAGTAGACTGGAGGCTCTGCCTTAGTCCTGTAAAAACATCCAACCCAATAAAATATATGTTAAACGTGGTCAAAGTCACGCAAAATCCAAGCAAAAATCATGCAGAAAAGCAGCAAAGTCTCACTGTCCAGTTCCTTCAACACTATTATGCACATGAACGGAAACTTATCTTTGTCTCAATAAAATTGTGAATATGGACACTTTTGGACCAAAGTTAAAAATAACCTGCAGTAGAATTTTTTTAAAGAACAATACATTAATACAAATGACAATATATAAGTTGAAGGGCTTAATTTTCTGAGGCTAGCAAGCAGATAAATGTTCACATCAAATGCATACCTTATAAAATTGTTAAGTTTATTATGATGCTCACTCCACCGTAGAAAGAGCAATTCCAACTTCTTTTCTTCTGCCTTGGCAGAAAGACGTGCGCGGAGATTCTGGTGCATATATGAGCAAAACAATAAAAAGAAAAGAAGAGATCGTTGACGTGTCACAAGGATGAAACTATATTGAGCTTTCCCGACACATGTTACAATCTGTGTATTTAAGAACAAACCAGGTCTCTTCTTCTCTTTTCAGCAATCTGCTCGCGCTCTTGTTGCCTAAGCCTTTCACTTTCTTCACGTGCTCTTTGCTCAGCCTAAGAAAGAGATGAAGACAGTCATCACAAAAGACCATCATATAATGTACGCAATCTCTAAAGGGCCAAAAAGAAAATAAAGTACAAAACAAAATTACAGAATCCTGAAATGAATCTTACTTTTCACAGTATATAACTACGTATTTAGGTAAAGAAATAAGAAGCCATTTTCCTTTTTCTCTGTGGGCCATCTACGAGACTAAAGTTGAGTCAAATTTGAATTATCTCAATGTCTCATAAGTAAAGAAAATGAGCAGTCATTTTCAAAGACGACCTAACAATTCATCTGTATCCCAAACTAGAAGCTGCAGATAGAACAATAATATCTGATCTATTTGCCACTTAAATTTAGAAAGAAGAAGGAATGTGACTTCTGAGGTTTATATAATGAACTTGGCATTGCATAGAGTAAAACTGCAATTTGTAAACAGTTAAGAAGATCACTATGGTTTTTGTGCTCACTCTTTGCAAAGCATTTGACCTTTGAATGTATGCTTCAGTTCCTGAAAGCTTCATATCATCTTTCCTGAATTTCTGGAGCAATTTCAAACCAATTGATAAATGTAGTCAGTAATAAAATACCAACAAACAGAAAACACAGCCATTACAATGCAAAGAATGCGCATGTTAAAACCTATTTCAGCATGAAACAAACCTTAAAACTTAAGGTACTATGTAAAATACCTTCCATAAGAGTCCTCAAGTACAGAGTTCACTTATGATGCAGACACTAAAGGAATTGCCCAAGTTCATATGCTCTGATTTCAATATACCAGTCTGGTATTTTTGTAACTTTCAGATCAGAAAACAATTCTTGTGTCTAAGTTTTTTAGTTATATGTAAGATTCCAAAATTTGGGCAATTGTTCCGAAACAAATATTAATACGAGTAGTTCTATTAGGGTATCTCACATGGGAATGTTTTATGTCTTGTATTAGCAGCTTAATATAATAGGATTTCTAGCTACTTATAGCTGTAGGATCAGGTCATGTTTGTACATACTGAACTAAAATATTTTCTTTTTCATCAGCCAATAAACTATCATAAGCTTTTAGCTTTGTTTGGAGTTGTGAAATACAATTCTCTACAGGTTGATGCATGGGGGTCTTTGGTGTGTTCAAGGACTTTAGGTGTAAAGACTAGAATTATCTATCCTCGTCTGCATTAGTTCTCATATTATACCTATTCTATGCATAATCCCTGATTAAATCTTAATCCACCATCACCTTAAACCCTAACCTTAGGACCCTCTAAATAGTAGCTATCAACCAGCATATGCCCACCATGCAATCAACTATTGAACACATTGTCTTTGCAGCAGCATCATCATCTGACCGTTCACAAATTCTAATAGTCATTCAATTAAGAACTCCAACAAGCAGGAATTGAATGTTTTTAGAAGAATGTTGTTGCGCAGGTATAATTGAGCAAGAAACTTTGGGAGCTGAATACCCAAATGCTACAATATCTCCACATCTTGGTGTTTCAAATAACAAAAATGTACTTAAATTAACCTTCTCAATTCCAGGACCAGAAACATCTCCACTAACATGTACAAACAACTACCATTTCACAAAATTAATGCAAGTTGTAACTGAACTGAGTCCAGAATCACACTTTTGCACATGGTAACAGTTAAGAACATTGTTAAATTAGCATCAAGTCAATCTGAAAGGTAATGATCATTCAAACAAACAAAAAATGAGGTTATCTCCAATGCATTAATGAAAATTCAAATGAAAACATTGCCTCAGTCTGAATACCAATTTTTTTTGTCATCCTGTCCATCAACCACCAAAAGTTCAAATACTGTGATAATTTAATTTTCTGCAATACCCTTTACAATGTTGATAATTAAACACAAAAGTCAAATATTCATTCATTTGCATTTGAGTGTTAAAAGTTGATAAATTTAGAAAAACAGATTTATGTTGACGAGAGTGGTCAACAAAAATATGCATTAAAAAAAAAGCAAGCCAGAGCCTGTTCAGAAACAGGATGCATGCCAAACTTAATTACAAATTAATACCAATAAGAATCAAACTCTGGGAATTAGTTTACTCATACCTCCAAAGTACCTAAAAGTTGCCCCAGCATTCTTTTGTTTCTGCTGACCAAGGTTGGATCCTGATCCTTAGGCAAAACCCTAGGAACAGGCTCAATGACTGGAATATCTGTCTCCTGGAACAAAACGACCAAAAGATTTATCATTTCCATTCAGTGGAAAGCATTCAGCAATTAGGGAACAATTAACGGTTACCCTCTTTGCTACTCTTTGACTCTCATCCCTCCTCGTCCATCCGCCCTGCTGTACCATGGATGGCCGATTATGATTACAAATATCAACCCCAAGATTCCCTTCCTCAGTTGATTGCTTCTTAGCATCATTTGCTGCAGCAGGATGCTCAATGATTTCCCCATCCTCCACCTTCATTTGCAAGTCGTAGACAACGCAATCAAATCGCTTGTTGAGGAGATTAGAGCATTACATAGGAAACACACATCTTACTAAATACAACCTCACAAAAACACAGTCACTAATTTGAAATGATTTTCCTTATCTTTGGAAGCAAAAAGCAACATAAATCACAAATTAAAACTGCTTCTAACCTATCCTCCCTCAGAAACTACAGTCAAATGCCAATTAGTGTAGCAACAACAGATAGAAATGCTAATTACCTTAACAACAGCTGACAAAAGCCTCCGCTTTGCTGGAGGCTGATCTTCAACATCATTCCTCTCGGCCTGAAACCACCCAAGAAACACCATTTAGAACTCACATCTCTTGAACACACACACACACACACACACACACACACAAAAATAGGAAAGAGAGAGAATCAAACTTTCCAATCCCTAAACAGAGTATGACAGCAACAGATACCTGCCGAACAAATCCTCTCTGACGAGCCCCATTTGCAGCGAAATTTCGAGGACCAGGGACCGGTGGCCCACCTCTTCTTATCCCTCGAGGATCGCGTAGCCGCTCTGTAATCTGTACATATATTTTTTTTATTTCCCAGCAACAGAAGCAAACGATCAAGACATGAACGAGAAGGAAGAAAAATGATAGTTGCGGGTGAAAGGTGGATACCTGGCGCTGTTGGCGATGGAGCTCGTCGATTTCCCGTTGGAGGTCTTCTTCAGTCTTCTCCAGTGCAGTGGTACTATCCATTGCTGTGCCGTGGTTGTGTGCGTCGCGACGGAGAGAAAAACCTTGTGTAAGGGTTTGTGAACTAGTATGGGTTTTTAAAAAATAAATGTTTTGTTTTGTTTTTTCTCTCGACTCGAATGAATTTTGCTAGTGTTAAACTCCTCGTCCATGGGCTCCTTTGAGACTGAATGGGCTCTCCAGATTGACATCTCCGGCCTGGAAAATACCTTTTCTTTTCTTCTCTTCTCTTCCTTTTTTGCTAGCTAAGGCCCAGCTTTTTTTTATTTTTAATAAGCACTGACATAACAATTATCCCTTAATTATAAAATAACCAAACTAATGTTGATTAATGTTGACATGGATTTTTTTTTAAAAAAAATAAATGTTTTTAATATAGTTGTATTTATAATTATCTTGTTTAAAAAAAATCAAATCTTGGAATCAAAATCTTACTATTGTAGTAATTTTTAATTATTTTATAAAATATTCGAACTCGAGAGGAGGTACATAAAAATATACCATAATGGCTTGTGCCTGGATGTATATAATTAATAGTATATTCGGATTTTAAAATCTTGAAAGATCCTAGA
Organism: Viola odorata; assembly: GCA_963691705.1. Taxonomy (NCBI): domain Eukaryota; kingdom Viridiplantae; phylum Streptophyta; class Magnoliopsida; order Malpighiales; family Violaceae; genus Viola; species Viola odorata. The sequence continues at coordinate 11,464,027 of OY829545.1, forward strand.
ATCCTGGATGTCATAAATTGCTACTTGAATACCAAAAATCAACTGCACTTGCTACATTAATATGAGACATATGTCGAGAAGTGTGAATGATATATGCCATTATAAATATTGCAATCTCGTGTTTATGAAATATTCACATTCAAATCTAATTTCATGTTTAATTTAATCCAAACGTTCATTAAAAAAAATTAATCACTGTATTTATAAAATATGTTCAATTAAATTTCAAAATAATTAATTTGATTCTCGTATTCGTTAAACATTTCCAATCAATGGGAGGAGTATAGTTCGACTATAATTAGTATATCTTTATGATAGAATAATTAATAATATAACCAATTTTAAAAATACAACATGTTTCAAAATATATACCCTATGTATATATATGTATATAAATTACCTTTATTTTTAGTACCTAAACTGAAAGCCTTAACTATAATTACACTTTCTTACGAATTTTGTATTCTAAATTAACTGTCGTTTTGAGTCATAATTACGACTTCTGCCATTTATCTTAGTTTTTTTACCCAACCAATTAATTTGGTAAAATGGTATTATTGTAATTATACTATAAAAAAGGGTAAATTGAAAACTATAGTTAAGAAAATGTGATCCAAAGATCATTATTTTGAATTTGTTTACTATTTCAGAAAATCAATTAATAAAACATTAACCAATAAGCTACAAGTAAATTCAATTCAAGTTATTATCTACAGGCTTTTAAAAAAAAAGTTATTATCTATAGGTAAGTTGTACATATATAGAAAGAACTAGGAAGAGAAAAAAGAACACAACATTATGTTTTCATCATTATTACGTTTGCTTGCAGAAATTATGGTCTCTCCTGATAATCGATGACTACATCTTTATAAAATTAACAAGAATACATATATACCCAAAAACTAATTAAATTAACAAAGTTAACAAGAATACATATATAATCCGTGTAGTAATTAATTAAACATATCCTCCAATCAATTTGACTTGGAACAAATTAATTACTGATTATTAATTATATTCTCATCATCCAGATTCTAATTTCAAGGTGAATGCTGGAGTACTTGCTTACCACTTGCAGGAGCAGGAGCAGGAGGAAGAGATTCAAGAACCCAATTGTTGGTTCTAGAGCTAGTACCGCTCATGATCTCCTCTCCTTCCCTACTATGATTACCGACAAACGCCCCCATCCCGTAATTCTCTTTATTAATAAGAGATGAAATAGCAGCCGCAACAGCAACCCTAAACTTTGGATCAGAAGCAATAGCACTCACATTCTCTGCCAAACATTTCTCATCTTGCAACATCAGTGATTTTGGCTCCAGAAACCGGTGCCCGCCGCTGCCCCCAATATTGTTGAGGTTATTATTCTGCTTGTAACTCGATTTGTTCTGCTGCATCATCCAGTTCGCGGTGAATAAGGATTGCTGTTGTTGTAACAATGATTGATGATGATCATCATGATGAGTACTGTTTGTGGTGAGATCAAAATGTTTTCCGTTGGAAGAAGGGTCGTTATTGTTATCAATAATGGGGTTCATGAAATTGGTTTTGAAGTTTGAGTACATGTGATGAGAAATGGTAGGGTAGGGTTGGGTCAAAAAGGAAGCTGCTGCTGCTGCTGAGGTTGTTGATGCCATGGCTGTTGCACCAACAGGGAGAGGATGGTTGTGTGTCCCTTCGTAGGTTGTAATCAGAATTGACATGTCGTCTAGGCACCTTTGCACCTAAATTTATTCATCAATTAAGAGATCATCCACAAATTAACTATAGCTAGTTGAATTTTTTCCATAAGGAAAACATAAAAAAATGAAAGATCTCGTATCCATGAGCTCAGTCAGTCAGAACTAATCATATTTTTAGCGGGTTGTTTAATTACAAAAAGGTAAAGTAACTTGCATCGAAATATAGGTGGTGGTGGTGGTGAAACTAACTAACCTGTTTCCTGACGGGGCATCCGGGCGCAACTGTGCAACGGTAGTAAGCTCGTGGACAAGGATTTCCTTTGGAGATCTTTTGCCCATATTTTCTCCACTGGCATCCATCATTCATCTGCAAATTCGAAACATGAAATTATGTATTCTTCTAGCTATATGATTCAAACTAAGTAATTAAAAAAAATCAGTTAAACCTATATATTCGTACCGTTGCTGTCTGGCATCTGGCTCTGACAGAAACCCTAGATTTCCTGTTTGGTGGAGTAGATGTGATTCCATTTCCAGCAGTAGTACCCAAGCTTCCCTCGGTTCTTTGAATCTTGTTTTGAGGTTGATCTTGTGCATATATGTTGCCGCCGCCATTGATCTCTAATAATTCCTTGCTTGATTCCTCTTCATTAGTGTCATTAGGCCTAACATTTGTCATGATATTATTACAGCTGCTTCTTGTTTGTAGCCTCAGTGACAGCCCTAATTCATCATCACCATCGATATTATTATTCTCTTCAATGCCATCTTCATCTCCTTTTGGAATTGACTTAGGTGCAGCTAATTTGCAATTGATCAGGTCATGATTGCCATTACGGGAAAGAAAGATCTCTGCGGGATCCTAAATAAAAAAATAAAATTCAACTTGATCAATCTTTGAATTATTATTAGAAAATTAAAAGAAATAATTATAAAAATTAGAAACATTTTTTAAAATAATAAAAAAAAGAATTCTACCTTGTTTTGAGCAGTAGTAGCACTGTTAATAATAATATTATTGTGATTGTGATGGAGAACAGAGAATTCCATTTGGAGATGGTGGTAATCTTTCATGGTTTGTTCTACTACTTCCCTCAACACTCTATTCTCTTCCTTCATCCGCCTCATCTCCATCTGTATAGCAGATAGCTGCAAAATTGCAGGCATTGAATTAAAATTATGACAAATCAAGCAGCTATATCTAGCTGCCTAGCTAGCTAGTAGCTAGATAATGAGCATGCCCACGAGAAACCGCACGCACTCTCACATCTAGCTAGGGAGGGAAAAAATACATACTTATTGAGGATGGAGAAAGTTATATATGCTGGCACGAGAATGACCTCTTTTTTAGAGGATTGACATAATTTGAATTGAATTATTCGGTGAAATAAAAAATTTGATTAATGCATATCTATAGTAATTAATTGTGAGGATATATACAAACCTCTTGATCATCTTTGAAGTTGTCTTGATCTTGTAGTAGTACTCGATGATCTGATCTTGCACCTTTCGTTGTGGCTGTTGCTTCAATTTTGTGTACTTCTGGTGATGCTTTTTCTTCTTCTTGATAATTTTCTTGCGGTAGTAGTACTCTTTTTCTTTTTTTCTTTTCTTGTTCTTGATCTTCTTGATATTGATCTTGATCGTCACCATCTAATTTGAGGGATAGATCAATATCCTTTTTCTTCTCTTTTCTCTCCATCGTTTAATTAAGGGAATTGACAAAAACTGAGATGGATCGATGGATATATCGATGGATCGGATGATGTAAGCTGGGATCTTTATTAACTAATTCTATAATTTGTATTGCTGTGCCTTGCCTCTCTAATTAAGTGCTGCTTTTGAGGTACACCAAAGTCAATTCCCGCGCCTCAAGGAACTACTACTAGCTAGCTATAGGACGCATCTAAGCTTTGACTTTACTTCAGTCGACCTTAATTACCCAACAATTAGGACCTTAACAAATTAATATGGAAGATTAAAATTAAAATACATATGTTAATTAATTTTAATTGAATCTGATAAAAAAATTAATTGAAACAAATAAAACAAGGGTGGGCCACAAAATTAATGTGCCCATTTCAACTTCAACTGCTTGACATTGGTGGAAAATGTAGCCTTTGGCAGTCCACGTTTATCCGTAGCTACTTAATTAATTAAAGGTCATTGATTGTTAGTTTGTTACTATATATCCCTTCTCTTAGTAAAAGGATAGTACTATATTATATAGTGATAATTAAAATGTTACTCTCTCCGTTTTTTAATAACTGACGTTTTCATTTTTGGCACGCATATTAAAAAAACGGACGACTTATTATTTGAGATAATTTTGCCTCGAACTTTTTCTCGAATTACATGAATGGTACGCTCTAAGTTCGAGAAAATATTCTGAGCAAAATTGTTTCAAATAGTGAGTCATTCGACCTCCTTAATATACATGTCAAAAGTCAAAACATCAGTTATTAAAGGACGGAGTGCTTAGTAAAAATTAATTAATTAACTTCCGTTTGTTATCACTTCTATTTCTTTTGTTTTTTTAAGAAAAAATAATATAGATATTTATGAAATATGTAATCAAGAGAGAGTTTAGGTCTAGTTTTGGATCATACGATGGACTCGTGCAAATGCGAATGGATATAAGAAGTGATATGGCATTTTGAGAGTTTGACGAATTTTCGAGTGAATAATCTCTCCTGGTCAGGACTAAATTGAGTTTGACTTTTCTTTCAATATTTTTATAATTTTCTTATTTAGTATTTTCTTCCTTTTTTTTTCTCTTTCGTTTTAAATTTTACCATTTTTGTTACATTTTTCTCAAAATTTCAATTTCGTCTTTTCTAAGCTTTAAAAAAGGATTTTTTTAAATTTAACAAGTGGAAAGACAAAAATTTCCTTTTGTAGGAAACTATAGAGTTTATAATTTTATATTATTTCCTCCATGTTTTTTAAATGACGTTTTGACTCAATTTTATTGGTAAAAATACATGACTTCCTATCTTTCCCGATGCAATTGTCTCACTCCCTTTACCATTCTACCCTTATTTTCTTCTTCTTCCTAATATCACTCAACCTCCATTTCCACCGGCACCCAGCTCCAATTCGACACGACCCATCTCTTATTTCCGTCGGCTTCCCGACCTTCAAATCACCAAATCACCCCAAACCACCATCTTCTCCTCTTCAATCAAACCACCAAATCAACACACCCAAACTATCAAATTTCTAGCTCATTGAACCTCAAAGCATGTACCCTTGCATAATCTCTCCCTCTGCATCGAGGCACTAAATTAAAACAAAAGTCAACCTGGTGTACGTATGTTTTTTTCTATTTTTTTTTCTTTTGGAAAAAAAAGGTCGTGTAATTATAATAATAAGAAAGAAATTGTTATCAACGAAGGAGTCGTCGTGGATGAGCATCTTATTGTATTAAAATATCAGTAAAAATTCGGCTAGATTTTTTTATAAATGAAGAAGGAAGGAAGAGACTCAATTATACAGCTGATTAAACCCAAAAAAGTCTCAATTAGACTAAAAATTAATAACTTGTGTAGAAATGAGCACCCTTCCTTTTTAAGTAAATTCATTTTAATTAACTAAAAATATGGTGTTGAACTTGTGATCTTTTGGTTATAGGAGTTATAATATTATGTCAAGAAGTTAATATACTTAAAAATCATGAATTGTAAGTGTAATTTAAAATTTATTATTTATCTCAATATTTTTCTTTCTTTCTAATTAGTCGTAGACACATAAACACTACTCAGGGCAAATGAAATAACTCCAAATCACTCATCGTGCGGCAGAAACGCGCATCCTTCTTCTCAATTTAATCCCAAAAAAAGCAAAGAATGTTATTGGACACCTCTATCCCGAACGTAAATGGTAGTAAACTAGTAATAGGATAATATTAATTGATGCGCAAGCGCATTTACGCACATGATCAGACAGTGGGGACGAAAGAGTGGACTTAATTAGAGCAACCTACGCCGCAGCCATTTCTCTCGCTAGCCAAAATTTCTTTCTTGTATTCACGCCATACATAACCACAAATTAAGTTTCCATGTGTTTATTCACTCCTTGTTAAAAAAAGTTCATTAATACCACATTCAGTTTCTGACATGGAACTAATAGTTAACGAGTTTTTTTTCCTTCTTCTTTCTACTTTTATAGCAAACACAAATGTTTGAAAAATAAAAGTTCACAATTTTTCTACATAAAATGATATCATTCGATTTGAGCCTGAACTCTCACGATTTTTCAAAATGCCTCATTCAACTTCTCATATTTACTTTTTTATTTTTCTTATCTTTTTATTTGGTTTGGACACCTCAATAATTTCTTTCTCGAACAAAATATCACAAAGCCCACAACGTAGACCAACCAAATCTTCTTTCGAACGAAATATCATGAAGCCCAACTAGGCCACAACAATCTCCCCATAGATTATGTGTATATCATAGTGGAAATTAACGGATTGTTTCGAAGTACCACAACAGGTCTAATAATTTTCCTCTCAAACTATGTACCATAGTGCCAAATGAGTGGAAATCAACGTACTGTTTTTGTTCGGCCGAGTATTACATTTTAAACTGTTAGTTTTAGAGATAAATCGTGTGCCACCCACGTTGAAGTCTAGTTCACATATCCATTGAATCATTAGCTCCGCTAGCAATTGTTAAAAAAATAAAAATCCACAATCTCTCTACATAGAATGATATTGTCCGTTTTGACTTTTATTTATTCTATGTATGAAATCATATTTACTTTTGGTGTCTCTTATCTCTTTCTTTTTTATAGACACACCTCAACAAAAATAAACTTAATAAACACGACTTGTGTAAGGTATGCAAATCAAAGTCTCATGTAATAAAGATAAAATAAATAAAAACTCAATATAAGAGTCAATCTTCTTATTGAACGATATTTTTTTTGGTAAACCATGAAAGTTTGGACTAAAAAAAAAAGTATTATTCATATAAATAGATCGATCAATGAATGTAGTGCACATGATCCCCTAAATTTTCAATTCTCCATTTTAACTCCTGACTTTTCCTATATGCAACTAAACGGATGAAGTTTAATCTTATATATGAAAAGAAATACTCAATTGATGTCACAAAAACCATGGGAGGACCTGAAATGATTACTTTATGGATTTGAAACTTGGTAATACACTTTGGTCCATGAACTGTGAACATTATAAGATAGAAAGTTTCACAATTGGTGCTTAATATGAGGTCGAACTTACAATTTGGTCCAGAAACAAGACATTGTTTTTATGAGAGGTAAAAAGCACTTTTAGGGTTTGCACCATTGTAACACTCAAATCTCCCACAGGAGCCGGCGGGGGTGCATTGACGAGCATTGCCAACCAATTGAGGATGGTCAGGTCGACCGTCGAGGACCAAAAACCACCATTGCTGTCAATCTTTTTCACGCCAGCTATACAGTTAACACTTTAGGCTCCGGCAGCAGTAGATTAGCTGGACGGGTGACTAGTTGTGGAATCAAGAGGCTGCGCAACTAGGTTAATCCCGAGAGCTTTAACAGCGCGTGACTATATTTTATTATAAGATTACTATTACTCCATTTTAAAAGAAGACCTATTTTAAAGTTTGGTTAGTTCGTTGGTTTAGTTATTATTATAATTACAACTATACTATTATATCTTACTATCATCTAATGATCTAATGAAAACTAAAAAGAGGGAGGAAATAAATAAATAAAGGAAGACAAAAAGAGAGACAGAAGAAAAGGAAAAAAGAAGTTATAATTTCGTGTTATATATATAGACTAATTAATTTATTAAGTTCTCTAAAGTTATATTAATTATAGTCAACTGCGAAATTGAGAGGCACTATTCTTTATAAAATGCAAGTAGACACTATTAATTAAGAATTGAAAACCATGCATGTACTTGACACTTTAGGTGCAACCGGATGGAAGCTTCTGATCTTACCTATCTTGTATGCATAGTCTCTTTTTAATTTATATATATAGTTTCATTTGTAGTTGTCTTGGTAATAGTTTTTTTTTATTAAAAAATTGTCCTTTATATAAAGATATTTTGGTGTTATTTATTTCATACGAAGTGTTTTTCAGTTCTATTTTGGAAGTTATATATGTATTGATATGTTTCTCTTATTAATGGAGTGTATATCTCGTTGATGAATAACAGTATGTGTTAGAATGTCCCAGAGCGGAAAGTTCAACGATCTATAAATTTTGTCGTTATATGCCTCAGTAAGTAAATGAATTATATCAATCGTTTTTTTTTAAATAGTAGAGTAAGAACTTGTATTGAAACTGTTATTATGATTCATTACGTTGTTACTTGATGTATTGTTTTGATCTCAAGACTTTTTTCTCTATCAAGAATATTTATTAATTAATGAAATCATTCATTTTTTTTTAAAGTTCCTACGTCATAGAATGATTTTCATGAGTATTATTTATTTATTATATATATGTTTGACCATAATTCTATTGTTTTTCATTCTGGTTTTGGTAGCTATAGTCGACTCTAGACCAACGTCAATGTAATTTTGTTTTTGCAAAACTTTAAATAGAAGCAACTATATTTTATTATTTTATTATGTTGATTTATTTTTTCTCTTTATTTGGAGTTTCATCCGTGGACTGCCATGTGCCACCACCGTCGACAGCGTTGATCCTGAATCATTTCCCTCATCATGGCCATGATTAAATTAAAGGAACTTTATTTTTTAATTATAGGATTGATGGTTGCCGAAACCAGCAAAAATAAAACATGCAATTCACCATGCACAATTAATTAAAACTGTAGCAAGTGGTAAAAGGATCGAACCGCAGGGATTTCTGGACAATAATAATTTTTGTTCAAAGACCAAAATTGTAACAGTGGTAAAAACCAATGAGTGGGATTTTGTGTGCAATTAATTTAATAAATGTAGAAAATAATAACAGTAAACAAGTGATGATTGGATTAACTCAGGTGATGACAGATTCCCGGTAAAGACTCAATCTAGACCATGATTCAAATAGTTGATCATCGATGCAAAAATATTCAAAACCAATTCTATAGAAAGGCTATAGAGACCGGCGGTACTCTGAGCCTCCTGCTCTCCTCCTACTCAAGATTCCTAAGGCGGTACTCCTACTAGGATCCCTAACCGTTCAATAACTTTAAGGCGGTACTCCTAATAAAGTTTAATTGAAGGGTTGATTAAACACGGGGAGAGACCTTTCCCGATCTAGAAGAGAATTTCTTCTACTTCTATAAACCGGATTCTACCCTTTTCTAATTAGCTCTTACACTAATTAGTTACCTACAGATTCCTATCAACGATGTAGAATCCAACGTTTCTAAGAAAAGATGTAATCATTCATATTTAAAATCAAGTTAGCTACTCTTAATCAAAACATGAATAAATTGACATTTAATTAAAAAGGGTAGAAATATGGAATCGGAATTTATAAAACTCAGTTTGATCTCACAACATATCAGACCATGATCCTAGAGTCTTTACCAAGAATAAATGAAATTAGCCAGAACACATAATTAAATCAAATAAATAATATGCATGAATTAATTTATTAAAGAAGATGAAAGAGAAGGGAACAGTAGCAAAGTGTGGCGTGATGAAGAAAAGAGACCCCCCACTCCCTCTTTCCTCCAAACATCCAAAAAATAGGTAAACAATCCTAGTTGTTCTCAATCTCTAGAAAAATAGGATAATAATTCAATTTGAATTTGTTTTATCCTAACCCAAAACAAAATAGACTAAAAGAAGTCTATTAGAAAGAAAAGGGATCTTCAAAATAATTCTTCCAAGTAATTAGCTGCGCTGGTATGCGTCCTTCCTCTATATCAAGCCCAAACCCAAGCCCAGCTGACTTGGATAAATTGTTTGCTGCCCAGGATCACTTTTCTTCACAATTTCATGTCCTTTCCTTTGAACTCAAGCTGAAATTGTTTGGCTCTTTGGACAGCAGCTTGTCAATCTAGGAGTATTCCACCATCTCAAGCTCTTTTCATAGTTTTTCTCTTCTTTTCTCTCAATTCAGCTTCGTATCAAGTAATCTGCAAAAAGGAATAAAAAGTGCACACAATCAGTAGAATCATCATCCAAAAGAGCAAAAAAGAGTGATGATTAATAAGGCATTTTAGCACTCAATCAAATTCCCCACACTTACCCTCAAGCATTACATTAAAAACAAAACAGTCCCCAAGTTTGAACACAACTATCAAATCTAAGCACAGAACAAAGCTACCATATTCACAAAAAGATCCTTTCAGGAACACAATTTCTTCCTAGATAAAACCCTGCATCAGATCAATAGGATAACGACCCTAGAGACAAGACTTTCACATACCAGATCTATCCACAAGTAATCCTCACACTAGAAATAGTATTTGCATTCAAACTCAGCAAGGATAATGGCAAGGTGTTTACACTCAATCAATGCAAATAACAATGCACAAAACCAGATTTGCACTATCGACCCAAGTACGGAGAACACACGCGCAGGCAATCATACAATCATAAAAACTTCGCAAGGGTAAAGCAAAAATATTGTGTAAGAGAAGAGGGTTCAAAAGAGAGAGAAGGAAGGATAGAAGGCTTCTTAGCTGGAAGAAACGAGGTGGCGAGAGTGTCTCCTGTGTGGCAGCAGCGAAGCAAGGCAAAGAACTTCGGATTTGACAGTGGGGGTATTCTTCTTTGTAGTTCTCTTATCCTTCTAAATTTCTTCACTCTCTGCTCCGTTCTGACTTTTGCTCGAATATTTATTCATTCCTTTTTTTCTTTTTTTTCTTTTTTTTTTCTTTTTTTTCTTGAGCAAAAGAGGAGAGTACAAATAATTCCAATGGCTGACTGGAGCAGCAGAGTCTCTGTTCTTGATCAGGCACAAACAAGTGCTTCAATTCCATTTTTCTCTCTGATTGCTTTGAACATTTGAATTAATTGTTCACTAATCTGAAATTCTTCTTCTTTTGTTCTACTGTAGCTTGCCAGACTGTTGCTCTGGGTGTCTGCCTTTGTTTTCAGCTTAATGATCTCATAGTTGTCGTAAATGTTCCTCTAGAATCTGCCTTGGCTCTCCATAATGTCGCGCATCTTGATCTTGCGTCTGAATACCCCCACTCTAATGTTATTACTTCTCTTTGCCCCACCTTGCTACTGCCAGAGAACTCTCGCCATCTAAGAATAGAAAGAAAAGTCTCGAACAGTTAGAAGGTGATGAAAAGATGGGTGAAATGAGTGGCAGGGGCAATATAAAAGCAAGAAAAAAGATAAGAAGAAAAATGCAAAGTTCTTAATCATTTCATCGCTTTCCTGCGACTAATGGTGCCTATACCCAGGGGTCTCATGCAAATCCAGCCAGTACACGGTTATGCATCCACTCAGAAAAGAGTTACGGCATGAAAGTTCAAAGAGCTCACACGGGTAAACAAATGACTACAAGCGACTAGATCTGGCATGCTCATAAGGGCTAACAGTCAGAAAAATCATGCATGATCTGCAGGATAAATTGATTTGCTATGAATGACAGCTTTTGTTCTATACGTGCAAAAGATAGGATGCGTGTATGTTCACTCGAGGGGGTTTCAAAACAGTGGGGAGATTTTCACAAAACGCAGACTTGATTTTCAAAGGTACGAAACACAATTAAAGAATATGTGCAGAAAATCACATCTCATCATCATCTCTTCATATCCAAGCAGCAAATATCACAACAATTCCAACAAAATTCCTTAAATTCCTTCCCCACACTGAAAAGACACATTGTCCTCAATGTGTGAATTAGGATAAAGAATATAATTGAAAACGAAATTTAAAAGATTGAATAAAGGAAGGATGGAACCCGGTGCTCAAGCTTGCGGTGGTGTTGGAATCCATGTCCTCTCCGGAGCTGGTGGTCGAGGTGGGTGGTGGCGACGGTGGCCGACTGGACCCAGGCGGCGCTGGCATGGCTGAGCGCGACGGTGACTGCGGCGGTGACAGGTGGAGGAGCTGGGGTCCTTTTTATTGGGTTTTGAAGTGGGTGCTCGCTCCCTTGGTAAGTACCATGGCTGATTTGGAATTTTGGGTATTTGGATTTAGGGAGCTGTGGATTAAAGAGGAAGAAGAAGACGATTTGCGTTTGAGAGGAAGAAAAGATAGTTAGGGGTTTGCGATGCTGTTTTGAATAAAGGTTTTTGGCATGATTTAATTCTAAGTGGGCTTGGTGATTTAAGCCCACGTGGACTCCTTGGGATGAAATTCCACTAAAGACAAAACCAAATCCCAAGCCATAATTCCTTTCCAAGCTTTAATTATTTTCCACGCCTTTCTTCTTTACTAATCCTGGGAATAAGACTCAGCTCTGCTCCCATCTTCCTGTCAAAACATGATACAAGCTCCATCAGACTTCCAGAAAATTTTATTGACAGGGAAGCAAAAGAAAATAAAAGAAAAGAAAATAAAAATAAAATAAAAAATAAAATAAAATAAAATAAAAATAGAAATGAAAATGCAAATATCAAAAACACATGGGTTGCCTCCCATGAAGCGTCCCTCTTTATAGTCTCGGACTAGACATTGTTCTCGATCAGTCTCCAGCAGGTAAGTTGTGGATTGCATCGCTGATGTTAGCTATCCTCCATTCAATGGCCTCCTTGTACTCCTTCATTATTCTCACACACTCTTCTTCCTCCATTTTTGTCAACTTGCTGAAATTTGTCACTGGCAGACTCTTTCCCAGGCCTGGGAAAGAGTACTTCGGGTAATCTGATAAATTTTTCAGCTCCAAGTTAGGGGCTTCTTTATTTTCCTCGTTCATATCCAAACCTTTCTCCATCTCAAGCATTTTTGGCTTGTCAATATTTCTGCTAACAACACACTCCAAAGGGTCAGTAGCAATTAATTCATGAATATTATCAGCATCAGGATCAATAATATCTATGCAATTAACACTATACATGTCATCAGGAAATCTCATGGCATCATACATATTAAATTTAACAAGTTCACCACAAAATTCCAATGTCAAACTCCCTCCAGCCACATCAATCATTGCCCTTGCTGTCCTCAAGAATGGTCTACCCAGCAGTATCTCTGTAGATTTTGTTGAATGCTCATTATCCATATCTACAACATAGAAGTCAGCTGGAAAAACAAAATCATTCACTTGAACTAGCACATCCTCAATGACTCCTACAGGGTATATAATTGATCTATCAGCTAATTGAATTACAACCATTGTCTCTTTCAATTCACCGATATTCAGAGTCTTAAAAATAGTTAATGACATAACATTAATCCCAGCGCCAAGATCGCATAGTGCCTTCTCAATGGACTGCTCTCCAATTTTGCAAGGAATCACAAAGGTTCCTCCATCCTTGCATTTGTTTGGCAATTTCTTTTGAAAAACAGCAGACACATTCTCATTCAAGTTGACCCTTTCTATACCTGAAAGCTTCTTTTTATTAGTGCATAAATCTTTAAGAAACTTGGCATATTTGGGCACTTGCGCTATCATATCAAGTAAAGGAATATTTATGGCTACTTTTCGAAATATATCTAAAATAGCCTGCTCTTCCTTTGCCTTCTTGGACTTTTCAGCCCTTTTGGGAAAAGGAAGAGGGATTACCTGATTTTCCTTTCTTGACAACGTCTCTGGAACTGGTTTTTCAGAAATTACCTTCATTTCTGGTTCAAATTCTGGTGGAGGTGGAACTGCCTCAGGTCGACTCTTCCCCAGGCCTGTGGACGAGTCCGCTATGTCTGGAATATTTGTTCCACTCCTTAATGTCATGGAACTGACATTATGTATAGGGTTGTCCACAGTAGTTGATGGTAACCGTCCTCCCTGCCCTTGTTTACTGAGTTTCATCTCCCCTAACTCCCTTTGTAAGGTAGCAATACTGGCTTGGGTTGATTGGGCGAGATTTGTAATGCTGGCTTGAGTAGCTTGCATAAACTGTTTAAGCATATCCTCCATTGAGGGTCCAGTAATCAGTAGGGGTTGTTGTGGGGCTGGGAGTTGTGGTGTATTGGGTCTAGGGACGAAATTTTGTAGGTTCATGGGTGGTGGTTGCTGTTGAGCATGGTATTGATTATTTGGGAATTGAACCGTGGTGTTGGAGCTTGTGTTTCCTCTCCAACCAGGATTGTTATTATACTGAGTTTGGTTGTATTCGGGCTTGTGGGGTGGATACCTACCATACTGCTGTTGATACTGCAATACCGAATTAACCTCTTCGGGTGTTCCTTTGTTCAAGATGCATTCATCTGTATGGTGTCCTTGTTGCCCGCACATACCACATATCATGGTCGGCTGTACCTGCTGTACATGTGATTGTCCTACACAAAACTTATCCAAACGATCAGAAAGTTCATCCATTTTAGTTTCAAGTGCAGAAACATTACCTGTAGGATTTTCTCTTTCGCTTGACTCATTTAGCTCGCTATTTTCAGCCAAGATCTGAAGCAATTGATTCGCCTTCGTGAGGGTGCAATCTTGTAACGCTCCTCCAGCAGCTCCATCTACAACCAACTTGTCTCTAACACATAAACCATCATAGAAGTATTGTACCTGGTTCCAATCAGAAACTCCATGGTTTGGGCAGATTTCTAATAGGTTCCTGAAGCGTTGATAATACTCCCCAAAACTCTCTATGGGGGACTGTTTGATGGACACTATATTCTTCCTGGCATTTCCAGCCTTACTAGAGGACCAAAATTTGTTGAGAAAGGTGCTCAACATTTGCTGCCATGTGTTAATCGAGTTATGCGGTAAGCTTAGGAACCAATTCCTAGCTTTATCCTCTAGGGTCCATGGAAAGGCTCGGAGTTTGGCTCGGTTGATGTCAACTCGAGGGGGTTTGTGAGTGTCACATTCCCAATGGAGATATTGCAGATGCTTGAATGGGTTCTCGTTAGGCAGACCGTAGAACTTCTTAAGATTGTGGATCATGTTTGGTTTCAGGTTCCAGTCATGCTCTACGGGCGGATATTGGACACAAAAGTGTGTGTCCGGAGGTGGTCCCTCACTGTTCCGCTGCCTGAAGGTCTGCTCTATAGGAGGAGGTGGTGGTGGTGGCTGGTCCATTTCTTGTTCGAAGAGAGGGTTCTCTCTTACTGCTGCAAACGCACTTTCCCCCAGGCCTGTGGAAAAGTCTGCTGACTGCAAAAAAAACTGTTTTCAGAAACAGTTTCTTCAGATTCTGTCCTCTGCCTTTCTGCTCGCTGCTTCCTGTACTGAGCTTCTGTTTTTGTCAACTCTGGGTTGTATGGAAGTAATGGCAGTCGGGAGGACCTGGTCATAAAACAAGGAAATTAAAATTAGTACCGAAGAAATCCCCGGCAACGGCGCCAAAATTTGATGGTTGCCGAAACCAGCAAAAATAAAACATGCAATTCACCATGCACAATTAATTAAAACTGTAGCAAGTGGTAAAAGGATCGAACCGCAGGGATTTCTGGACAATAATAATTTCTGTTCAAAGACCAAAATTGTAACAGTGGTAAAAACCAATGAGTGGGATTTTGTGTGCAATTAATTTAATAAATGTAGAAAATAATAACAGTAAACAAGTGATGATTGGATTAACTCAGGTGATGACAGATTCCCGGTAAAGACTCAATCTAGACCATGATTCAAATAGTTGATCATCGATGCAAAAATATTCAAAACCAATTCTATAGAAAGGCTATAGAGACCAGCGGTACTCTGAGCCTCCTGCTCTCCTCCTACTCAAGATTCCTAAGGCGGTACTCCTACTAGGATCCCTAACCGTTCAATAACTTTAAGGCGGTACTCCTAATAAAGTTTAATTGAAGGGTTGATTAAACACGGGGAGAGACCTTTCCCGATCTAGAAGAGAATTTCTTCTACTTCTATAAACCGGATTCTACCCTTTTCTAATTAGCTCTTACACTAATTAGTTACCTACAGATTCCTATCAACGATGTAGAATCCAACGTTTCTAAGAAAAGATGTAATCATTCATATTTAAAATCAAGTTAGCTACTCTTAATCAAAACATGAATAAATTGACATTTAATTAAAAAGGGTAGAAATATGGAATCGGAATTTATAAAACTCAGTTTGATCTCACAACATATCAGACCATGATCCTAGAGTCTTTACCAAGAATAAATGAAATTAGCCAGAACACATAATTAAATCAAATAAATAATATGCATGAATTAATTTATTAAAGAAGATGAAAGAGAAGGGAACAGTAGCAAAGTGTGGCGTGATGAAGAAAAGAGACCCCCCACTCCCTCTTTCCTCCAAACATCCAAAAAATAGGTAAACAATCCTAGTTGTTCTCAATCTCTAGAAAAATAGGATAATAATTCAATTTGAATTTGTTTTATCCTAACCCAAAACAAAATAGACTAAAAGAAGTCTATTAGAAAGAAAAGGGATCTTCAAAATAATTCTTCCAAGTAATTAGCTGCGCTGGTATGCGTCCTTCCTCTATATCAAGCCCAAACCCAAGCCCAGCTGACTTGGATAAATTGTTTGCTGCCCAGGATCACTTTTCTTCACAATTTCATGTCCTTTCCTTTGAACTCAAGCTGAAATTGTTTGGCTCTTTGGACAGCAGCTTGTCAATCTAGGAGTATTCCACCATCTCAAGCTCTTTTCATAGTTTTTCTCTTCTTTTCTCTCAATTCAGCTTCGTATCAAGTAATCTGCAAAAAGGAATAAAAAGTGCACACAATCAGTAGAATCATCATCCAAAAGAGCAAAAAAGAGTGATGATTAATAAGGCATTTTAGCACTCAATCAAGGATCAAAATTAGAGGAACTTAATTACTACTCATATGTTTTGCGAGCTCGAGTTTTTTTTTTTTTATATAAAAATGTGCACTAAATTAATTAGTAAAATATTTAATTAAAATTATTTTACGAATACAAACATGGGCTTTGGCCCGTATTGGAACTGGAATAACTTTGGGCTTTGGCCCGTATTGGAACTCTGTGTTTTTAACCCAATTTGTTGAACCAAACAATAATAATAGTAGAGCTAAATAATAGTAGTATGATACATCCAGAATATCTGGACAATACAGCAAAGTTGAAATTGGACCAGTTCTCTCTTCTGCAACGCCATATCCAACCTGAAAATAAAAATAAAAGTAATCCGCGTGGAAAAGAAAACCATGTACCTCTTCTTCCTCGCCGCCATCTTTTAGTTTTACGCGCGAGTGAGAGAGGGAGAGATGAAATGAAATGACGATGGAGTTCAAGAAACGCCCGAAACCCAAACTTGACCGCCGGAACGCCGTCAAGAACATAGACTACGACGCCTCCTTCTCTCCTTCTCCATCTCCCTCTCCCTCCACTTCAACTTCCTTCTCCCATTTGGATGATCTGCGTGCTCGGTCGCTACTCGATTACAAGACCAGCTTCCGAATTCAAGGAATCGACGGCGAATTTGACCATCTTTGCCGGACTCTAGGGTTTTCCGGCCCCGAGGATTTCGCCATCCCCAAAGCCGTCTGGGAAGCTCGAAACCGACGCTTCTCTTCCGATTTCACCGCTTCTCCCTCCAACCCGGTCAAACAGGACAGCTTCCCTGTTCAGTTAGAGACTAAATTGATGCTTAGTGACAGTAACGGTAATGCTAACTGTGATGATGTTGCTTTTAAGCAAGAAAGTGTAGTTTCTACAAGGGATAATATTAGCAATGATTTAGTTGGAGTAGGGCTGAGTAGGGGAGGAGGTGGAGGGATTAAGGGGGAGAGGCCGCGGATGTTGGTGCCGCCTCCTCCTGGGATGTCAGCACGGCGGCTGGTGGTTGATGATGGTAGCTCAACTTGGGATCTATTGAGGTCTTTTGCTCCTCCAGGTGATGAGGATAATTATAACGACGGTGGTGCTGGGATTGATGATGAATATTTGAATAGGAGGATTAGAAATGAGGATGCCAGTGTAAGCTCCTCGGGTGAAGAAGAGGAAAACGGAATGATTGAGCTGAGAAAGGAATTGGGTGATGGTGCTCGTGATGGTGGGGATGATGTAGTTGGTGGTCTTGTGGAGGATGTGGTGGTGGATAATGCACCACCTAATGGGGAACTCAGAAGAAGTGTTGGCTCGTGGCAAAAGGGTGAGCTATTAGGAAGCGGGTCTTTCGGAACTGTCTATGAAGGCATCACTGAGTATGTATCAAAATTTCTTTTTGTTGTTTTTATGGTTTAAAGAAAAGTTTAAAATCCTTATAGAACAGTACTGATATAAGTTTGTTTTAGGTCATAGTTTGTATGCCCATTATTTAATTCTGCAGGCTAACATGATATTAGAATGATAGTAATTTTGTGCACCTGAAGAGTTTGTTTTTGGTAAAAATATATGCCAAATTAAGCGTGCACTTATTTGCAAAGTGAGTGGCTTTCTATTGAATAGGGATGTGGATAATGATCTTTTGGAATTGCTTTGGAAAATTTCACTAGTTTTTGAACTTTCTTGGATTTGCCCAAAAGGCTGACGATTGATTCCCCCCCCAAGTTTGTAACTCTCTTGGCCTGGATCGAAATTTGGATAATAGACTTCATAACTCTGAAACTTCTGGTCTAGCACCCTGATGTGGGACAAGATATAATAACTGTGGAGAAGTTGGTTTTGGCTTTTTGATTAATATACTCTCTGTTGGCCAGGAACTTGCCAATATTGGGACATAGGCAGGCTCACCTTGACTTCAGAAGTCCCAAATCTTTGGCACAAACAATTTTTTTTATTGCCATACTGCAGATTTAGACCCATAAGTTTAGAATGAAACAGAACTTTGTGTTGATGATAATTGCATGCAAGTTTTTTTTTTTTTGGTCGAAGCATGCAAGTTATTTCAATTGTGTATTTTTCTGTGTTTCGTAAAATCCTCCAATGGCTGCTTTGAAGACCTGAGATGAGTTATTCTTACTGTTTTAAAACCAATTATAGAAAAGCGTACTCTCTTCTTAAAAGTATGAAGTATTTGCACTTGGTTTTTTCTGTCTTTTTCTTCTGCTGCTTGTATTTTTGTCTGTTTGTTTACCCGTTGTGGTTCATTGGCAGAGAAGTATATGTTTGAATTTTCCTCGAAGTGAATGGTTTCTTCTTATCATGAACTGTTTACTACTTTATGTTTTGCTGCTTAGCAAACCTGTCATAAGCATATTATCTATCAGTGGCTAAAAATTGTTTTGTTCTTCATGTTTTTTTCTATGATTTTTCTCCAGTGATGGATTCTTTTTTGCCATAAAGGAGGTTTCTTTATTGGATCATGGAAGTCAGGGAAGAGAAAGTATTTTACAACTTGAGCAGGTGGGAGGAGTTAGTTTTCACACATTTCAACTAGTTCCCCTTTTCACAAAATAATAAAAAATAAAAATAACTGGTTCCGCTCTGGTTTTTCTTCAGATGAATAGGTTGAACTTGTTTTAGTTCTTCATTTATGCCTGATACGGCTATTATGTACTTGTTCATATCTTCATATTTGTTATGTCTCATAAGATTGTTAATTGTCCAGGAGATCTCCCTTTTGAGCAAGTTTGAACATAAGAACATCGTTCGATATCTTGGCACTGACAAGGTATATTTTTGTTTCTTGGTGGCTCATTTTGTTTGATATGGAATAAGACCTAAAGCTGTGTGCTTGTTGGGTGTTTGATTATTCTTCATCGTTGATGCCTTTTGACATTAGATCCTAAAGTACTCCGTAAAATACTTCAGTATTGTATGCTCACAAGTTTATGCAACAATGATTAGAATGATAATCATTTCATTACTGGCAGTGCATTTTTATAGCCCTATTGTATTTAGATGCTTTTTTGATGTTATATCCTAAATACTCAGTAAAAGTAAACCCGTAATGTGCCATTTGATGCTTAAAATTGGGACCAGTAACTAAAGGAGTTAAAAATGGAGGCACAGGTTCACCAATCATTGATTGCCCCAATAAGTCTGTCTGTACAACTTGAAGATGGCTGTTATTTTCTTAAACATTCACACTCTTGTAGTTTGTAAACGTCAGCATACTATTGCTTTTGCTATGCTGAGTGTACAGTAAAGTGGGACAATTTATTTGTTGCTCTTGGGTTTGCAGTGCTTGAAATTGAAATTGTCAGCATTCTCTTCCAAGATGATATTTGAGTCACTCGTCACCTATTTTAAACCATATAGGTGACTTCAAAGTTGTTCATGGGTTATCTAATCTTTTATCATGCATGATGCATAACGCTCCAATTTCTTGATCATAGGCTATTTACTTGATGGATGGTAGTGTACCTGCTTTTAGTTTATTGTTTGCTTGTTAATGAGGGAGTTCAGGTAGTTAGAGAGTCATGGATCAGTAAATGTCTTTGTTTCTTACATTCTGTTTATTTTCCTGTGTGGGAATTCTTACTTTATTCTTGAGTGGTTTTAATTTTATGTATTTTTTTCCTCTAATCTGAATGATCTAATGTAATTTTTGCTGAGCTGTTTTCAGGATGAAAGTAAGCTTTACATCTTTCTTGAGCTGGCAACAAAAGGTTCACTTGCAAAGCTCTATCAGAAGTACAATCTGAGGGATTCTCAAGTCTCTGCATACACAAGACAAATTTTGGATGGTTTAAGATATCTTCATGCCCAAAATGTGGTTCATAGGTGATACAAATTATCCTTTATTTTTATTTTTTTTGTTTATATATATTTTTTTAGATTCATTTTCTGTGATATACTTTCTTTTTTTCGGTTAAAGAGCAGGGACTTTTACTCTCCACTTTGGAATTTTTTTTGTTCTTAATTTAGCTTCAAGTTTTAATGACATCAAACTCAAGAGAAGCAGAAATTTAAGTAAACACTTTGTAGTAGCATCCCATCATACTTTTTTCCTTGGTGCACTAGTTGAAGCTTGTTGACTCTATAATAAACACTTGATATGCTTAGAATACATATGGTAGGTAGTTTGTAGAATGACAACTATGGATTTGAGTTTGCAAGACTGGCCTAGTTGAGAGCATGTCAATCAGATTTGTCAGATCATCTGGTTATGCAATTGAGTGAGAGGTGTTTGCCACTTTGCATTGTGATGGCCTTAACTATTTATGTCCCTGATGAAACTTGCTTTGTTGTCTGGGGGTTTGGCGGGGAGGGGTAGGTTTCAGGCATTTGACTTCCAAGTATTTTACACAATTCTTTGTTCTACTGTTCTCTTAAAAAATTATTATTTTCAAGGGACATCAAATGTGCTAATATATTGGTCGATACGAGTGGATCTGTGAAACTTGCTGATTTTGGGTTGGCTAAGGTAAGCTATATTTTTCTGTCTCTCTCCCCTATCTCAACTTCCAGAAGTTTTTTCTTTCTTGAGTTTTTTCTCCCCTAAAATCTGAGATGGTGAACTTAATGTTGTTGTGTTTGATTTGGTTCTTTTTAGGCAACTGTACTCAGTGATATTAGATCCTGCAAAGGAACCCCATTCTGGATGGCTCCAGAGGTTTGGCTTTTCTCTTTTGTAATCTAAATTTGGTTAAGCACATACCCGTATCTTTTAATTGTCTGTTTATTGTTGCCAAACTAGCACATTAATGTGTTTTTAGGGGACATTATTTCAAGACATGGTCTTATGTGCTTTCATATATGTTTATTTATTTGATAGGCTACAATGTTTAACTTATTAACAAGAACTGGTCTATTTAAATTCTCGTTATATTTGATGTACTTGTAAATAAAAAATATATATCATCATCGGCTTAACTATGACTATTGCTTATTCCACAGTGATGTTTCACCTTAATTTTTTCTTGGTTCATATCCAAATTTTGACTTGGGACAGCCTAGGGGAAGTCCTAGACGGTCCTGAATCTAGGGAAGTTGCAGGGTTTAGGCTGAAATTTAAGATCAGGGTTGTTGGAGGGTTAGGTTGCTGGAATCTTGAGATAGGGTAACAAACGGGTTTGAACAAAATAAAGAAAGAACTAAGCTAAAACCTAGGCGGCAAGCCTTAGGGACGTAGGAGTCACGCTTAAGGATTCAATTGCATCACTATGCATTGTATTCTCAATTTATGCATCTTAACAAAACTTTGGCTTGCATTTCCTTAGATATATAACATAAGCACAGTCCTTGCATTTCCTTGGATATAATGTAAGCATAGTCCTTGTTATCAGTTTATTTATGGTTATGAGCTAATTACTTTATTAACACTGATGATAGAAACAGCTTCTTCGTTTGTCTTTGTTTGAAACAAATGTAATCTTCAATGGGAAATGATTCGTGCCTTGCTCTATCTTTAAACAACAATCTAAACTTTGTTTTGCAGACTCATGCAACTAATTTTACGATGTAATTATGCTATGACAGGTTGTTAATTCAAAGGGCCATGATGGCTATGGACTTGCTGCTGATATATGGAGTCTTGGATGTACTGTGTTGGAGTTGTTAACCCGGCAGCCACCATACTCTCATTTGGAAGGCGTAAGTATTTTATTTGCTATAATATCCGCTTGAATTATCCTGTGAAGTGTTCTCGTTTTCTTAGTCATTTATTTGATTTAGACATCTATTTGATTCAAACAAGATGGTATTTTCTGTTTATAACTCTTTCCTAGACAATTTTGATGAGTTTACATCATCAACAAACTGTAGCCATTGCTAGGACAAGTTAATCCAAAATAAAGTACATCTGATATCATCCAAATAAAGTATTTTAACTGTTGTGTTTCATTTAGTAATTCCAAATTTGCATTGGCAGATGCAAGCATTGTTTAGGATTGGCAGAGGTGAACCTCCTTCTGTCCCTGATTCATTGTCAAGAGATGCTCGAGATTTTATCCTGAAGTGCATACAAGTCAATCCAAAAGATCGACCTACAGCTGCTGAGCTGTCGGACCATCCTTTTATGAAGAGACCGCTGTCAAATCTCGTCAGTCCCTTCTCCTCATTCTAGAAGTCATAGCTTTGAAAGCCATTGATCAACCTCTGAAGTTATTATATACTGAGGTAACAATGTACGGCTGTTGATTCTGGCGTCTGTAGGTTTATATATTTTGATGAGAGATCCTTTGTATGTCTATGACACCAACGGAACTTCCAAAAGAGTACTGTGCGTAACTTCATTCTCATTAACCATCACGTGCACATGTTATCATCACCTAACGGATTTAATGAGCTTGAGCTGCATCTGATGTTTTTTTTCTCCTTATTCAATGATGATACTACAATTTTTTCACTTTTGTCATTCTTGCCCAATTGCAGGACAACCCTGAGGAGAAGACCTTCATCCAGTTTATGCGCGATTTTCTGCCACTTGTACAGAAGTTTGGTGCCGCCTTGTTCGAGAGTTCTGTTGACATTAAAAACTGTCATAGTTTGTGGTACAGAAAGCAACCTTATTTTCCAGGCAACAGCTATACCAAAGCTGCCTCCTCCTCCTCCTCTGATTGCCCGGAAGAGATCTTCACCCCTTGCTTCTCGATCAAGTAGTCTTCCACGAGCATCAACTTTTCGAGCGTCGATGACATTATCAGCAGCCAGGCCATACTTTCGTAACATGGCGCCATACCCACCACCACTGAAATGCCCACCAATACCAAGAGTTGTGCAGGCTCCGCCGGGGAAGCCATGAATTTTGCTCTTCTCGTGAATTCTGTAGTAAAGTTCGCCGATTGTTGCTCCTGATTGAACCCATGCGCTGCTGCTGTCGATATCAACGCTGATGGTACGAAGTCAAGCAAGATCAATGATGAGAAAAGGAGATTCAATCTCAGAAACATAGGAGAGGCCTTCATAATCATGGCCTCCGCTGTGGATTCTCAAGTGAATTCCAAGCTGTTGTGAGCAGAGTACAGCTGCTTGGACATGGGATTCCTGCAAAGGTGTAAAGATAAGAGCAGGTTTCGGTAGTGAAGAAGAAGTGAACCTCAGGTTTTGAGCAGTGGACAGTAAGATTGTGGAGAATGAGGAATTGTTTGGAGAGTAAAGGATGGAAGAGAGGCATTGGAAGAATCTATCTTGAATTGAAAGTGAAAAAGCCCATGTTGGAGAGATGACAAGGATCCAAAGTACTGAAAGAATGGAAGAATTTGAAAGAACCATTGATCTGTTTAGAGCTACTCTGCCCAATTAATAATGTACAAGAACTGGGGAGCAGTGAGCTGTGGGAGTATATACGGCTTTATAAGCTAACACTTTCTTGGTTGCTATGGAGTGGTAAGGAATCATTCACTCTTAATCCATGTTTCAAGTTCGAGTTCAAATGGAAAAAAATTATGTTAAAAAAGCCACCGTTTTGGGATCTTATTAATCGCATGCTGGAAAAGCAGAAAGGATACCAGGGGGTTGAAAATACTAGCATAGCTGCCCACAATTGATTTTGAAAAACCGTTATAGGAGACCTTATCGCTTATGTTTGGTGACGGGTTTCATATCACAGGCTGGATATGCTTTTTTTCCTTTTTTTTTATGCAAGTCCACCGACCTCCACTTCTATCGGGAAAAAAAGTAATCAAAATATTATTTATTTGAGGACGGAGAGAACTAGTATTAATTTTCTATCGAAAAATAGAAAGGTTCAGATGAGAGGACATCTGGGAACCAAGAAACAACACAAAATTTTAGTTATGAATATGGTTTATATTCCTCAATATGAAGATACAATTAGATTTCATTAATTAGTTAATTAATTGCTACCAACTTACGCACGACTGATTTTTTTACACTTAAATTATGAATTTTACACGTGCACCCCAATTCTTATGAAGTTTTCTTCCCTTTAAAGAAGAGAATCATAATCATATACACACACGTAGCCAATAAAAAGATAATAAATTAGGTGAACTATTATTGAAGAATCCCATCGTCACACCTATTCTTTTTTATAATTAAATTGATTAGATATTACAGATAGGTCTATATATATGAGTTTCGTTGCATCTAATATTGTTCGTATTCAAGTGCGCTGAGGGAACTTATTTTACCGCCATTTTAAGTCTTTGATGTAGAGCTGAGAGGAATCAAACCATGTCAAAAAGAGTTATCATGGGTTTGATACCATTGAGCCATCTAATTAACATGTTTGACACGATGGTAATTGATTGGATAATAGTGGATATTCGTACCGTACCGATCATAATTCATCAATTATAAATGGTGTGGATATTTATTATCCATGGTAAATGGTATGAGTATAAATTATATTTTAATTATTCGTGTTATTCAGTATCCACATATATTTATTGTTAAGAACTAAAATATATAATATAGTTTTATAATATGTTAATTAATAATATATTTATTTTATAATTTAGTTTAAGTAGAATATTGACAAAAATTAAAAAATTAAAAAAAAATTAAAATGTTATAAAAACGACATAATTTTACAAGCCACCAATGTGAAATACCCAACCTTATCGCTAAATTTAATCCAAAGTTCACAAATTAGTGAAATCACAGCACCAGCCGCACCATATGGTGCTTTTAGAAGTAGTGATTTTTTTGGGACCAGCGGCACCAGTCTCAATTTTGATTAATTGGCCATTTATTTTATATAAATTAGCCATTTTCATGGCCTACTTAATAAAATTGAGAAATTTGACACATGACAAACTATTATTGACGAAATTGAAGAGGATTGCTTGACAAATGGCGGGTTAAAAATATTTTTGGTCCCTAATTTTTTTGAGTTTTTTAATCTAGTAATGGAGCTTTATTTCGATTTTTTCCTCTGAAGTTTCAAAATTTCCTTGATGTAATTTTATCGTCTAAATGTCCATAAAGTTGGATTTAAGGGTGAAAATTTAGTCCCAGGTTCGTAGACCCTTCTCATTAGTCTCAGTTTAAATGGAATCAAGACTAAATTTAGACAGACCTAAGACCCGTTGAGTCTGTCTCCTCTACAAATAAATAAATAAATAGGGTTTTTTACTTATTTTTTAGTATCAACCAATTGCTCTCAAAGTTCATGATTTTGTTCATGGCTATGAACCTTCCTAAACTCTTTGTTTTTCCTAAAATTATTATCAGTCCCGGGTCATGGTTGGGATCATGGTCATGAACAATCGCATGAGCCCTCATTTCATTTGTAAAAAATAAAAATAAAAATAAAAAATTAAAATTAGGTCTAATTTAGCTACGGTTTAGTCCCAAAACCGCAAGCTGGGACTGAGACTCATTTGGCAGTTTTGTTTAGACCTGTGGTCCGTTTTGCCACCCATAGTTGTGCTACATGTCATTACTTTTGTGACACAATCATGCCAATTGGATGTTGCATTATAAAATATTAAAATTATATTTACAAATAAAAAGTAGAAATATATATATATTTTTATTCGAATTTTGCTAGTTTATTCTTTATGGGATCCAAACTGTAAAGATAAACCATAATACATTATTGAAGTGCGCGAACTAAAATTTTCATATCGAAAAAATAAAAAAAATAAAAAGTAAGTATTTACTTCAAATAATGTATTATGTATTTACACCAACGACCTTTTACTTGGGAAATAAAAGTATAGAACAACTTAATTGAACATAAATGCTAGTATATTATATAATGGATGAGTATGTTTGATTCAACTAAAAGCCAATTACAAAGGGAATTCATGCGCGGAAACTTAATGCCACCACCTTTATGAATTATGCATCATCTTTTACTTTGGTTGATTATATTATATAATGGATGAGTATGTTTGATTATAATATATAATGGATGCTGAGTGTGAAAAATGTGGTTAATTACCTCATCTTTCACTGGGAAAATATGCGCCGCCTCCATCCACTACTTTGCTTGTAACTTATGTGCTATAAATAGGCATCGATGGAAAGGGCTAAGGCACAAACAAGTGAGAAGAAAATTAGAAACGAAAAAAGAATACATAGTAACTGAGCTAATTAACTAGCAATGGAAACAAAGAAGATGAATTTGGGAATGTTGGTTGGCCTTGTGCTTATTGCCAACTTTGCTCTTGCAGCCTTTGCATCCCTTGAAAAAGATGTAATCACTGCCGATGCCATTCGTGCTCTTACAAAGAGCAACAAGCTCCCTACCGACGCCATTAATGCGCTCGTTAAAAGCAAGACCCTTGTTTCCAAAATTGAGCTTGAGGAGGCATTCCAGCTCCAAGATGCTAACGGTGTAACTGCCTTCGGCATTCCTTGTGGTGAAAGTTGCGTCTGGATACCATGCATCAGTAGCATCATCGGCTGTAGTTGCAGAAGCAAAGTTTGCTACCGCTGAATCTACTCATCATCAGTGCAAGGAACAAAAGGTTAATGTCTGTCGTCGCCAGTTATGTCTTTACTTATGTGTGTGGTTGTCGTTGTTCCAATTAAGGAAGCTACATGTGCTTGTAACATATCAATATAGTAGTATAATATATACTACTAAAAATAAATAAACCAAGCATGTTTCCGTGTATGTTTTCTTTTGTTGTTAATAATGTTAACGCATGTTTGCAAGAATCAAGCTTTGTTCAACCTCTTTCTCATCTATCGTCTTATTAATTTAACGTGACGGTTGAAAAAGCAATAGAGGAGATGGATACCCGCACTGGTTGAGTTTGGTACAAAGGGTAAATGTCACAGCCAATAAATAAAATTGAGCAAGTTATGTGACATATTCACCTATAAAGAAGCATATACTTATCAGTTGAACTACAACTTTCACTTTACTAATATTTTTTTAAAACATTGAAATTATATTTTTACTCATTATAAAAAAAAATCTAACGATGAGAGAAATAGCAAGAAAAAAAAGATAAACAAATAGATTCTTAACTATAATAGTTTTTTTTAGGATTATTTTAGTTGGAGACCAAGTCTATCTCCTAAACCGTCGATCCGTATCGATAAGCTCGGCCACAGTTGCCTCCTCCCCAAGCAACGAGACAGGGGAAGAGACCATCCCATCAGAAGCCGAGGGGAGCCACGGAACCTTCCAAATCCTGATATTCCTCCCATTTCCCACCCGCCAAAAGCAACCTCTCTGAAGAACCTCACGCCCAGCAAGAATGCTCCGCCAGACGTAGCTAGGGTGAGAGCCCACACCAGCTTCCAGGAAGTCTGAGTGCGGAAAGTAACGGGCTTTCAAAATTTTAGCGAGCAGAGAGTTTGGGTGCTTATGAATCCGCCAACCTTGCTTGGCAAGGAGAGCCAGGTTAAATTCCCTCACCTTCTTGAAGCCCAAACCACCCACCTCCTTAGACCGACAAAGCTTATCCCAGGCAATCCAGTGCAACTTGCGCTCATTAGCGCTACCACCCCACCAAAACCTCCTAGTGGCTTTTTCCAGATCATCGCAGATGGAGATAGGGATCTCGAAACAGCTCATCAGATACGTAGGAATTGACTGGACGATCGACTTAATCAAGACTTCCCTCCCTGCCTGGGACAAACTCCTCTCTTTCCAGCCTCCCAACCTCTTACAAACTCTATCCCGGATCGAAGCAAACATCCTTTTCTTGTCCCTACCAAAGGAGACCGGGAGACCAAGGTAAGAGCCAAAAGAATCTGTAACCACCATACCAAGTCGTGCAGCCACACGCGATCTGACACTAAGCCTAACATTCCTACTGAAAAGGACCGCCGACTTATCAAGGTTGACCTTCTGACCAGACGCTTCCTCGTAAGCCCTTAAAATCGAGTTAACAACCCCTGCCTCTTCCACCTCAGCCCTGCTAAAAATAAGACTATCATCAGCATAGAACAGGTGGCTGATATCCGGGCTACCCCGACAAATGGAGTAACCATGAATCCTGTTAGCCGAGGCAGCAGCTTGAAACATAGCCGAGAGACCCTCTGCACACAGAAGGAAAAGATAGGGAGATAAGGGGTCACCCTGTCGAAGGCCTCTTTCAGGGCGGAAAGAGGGGCCAGGAGTCCCATTAAGAAGGATGGAATAAGAGACCGACTTCACACAGCGCATGACCAGCGAGATCCAACGGGCAGAGAAACCGAGCCGGGACATTATAGCTCCTAAGTAGCTCCACTCAACTCTGTCATAAGCCTTACTCATATCAAGTTTTACGCTCATCCATCCAGGCCCAGAGCGTTTATTATTCATCCCATGAAAAATCTCCTGAGCAATCAGGGCGGAATCAGTGATAAGTCTGCCCGGAACGAAAGCACTCTGATTGTCCGCTACAATATTAGGAAGAATCTTCTTCAGGCGATTCGCCAGCACCTTCGTGATTAACTTGAAAACAACATTACACAGACTGATAGGGCGAAAGTGGGAGCAAGTAGTAGGGTTAGCAATTTTAGGGATAAGAGTGATGAAAGTGTGATTAAGGTAACTCGGGTCCTCTCCCTCATTGAGGATACCAAGCACAGCTTTACAGACCGGGGCCTCCAAGAACTACCATAATTTTTGAAAAAAGATTGGAGGCATCCCATCCGGGCCAGGGGCCTTCGTGGGATGCATCTGTTTAAGGGCTCTAAAGACTTCATCCTTGGTGAAGGTCTGGTCAAGACTCAGATTCATGGAACTAGAGACACGCGGAGTGACCGCTAGAAGAACAGGAGACTCAAGATTACTACCTCCAGAAGAGAATAAAGATTTATAAAACTCAAGGAAAGTCCTCTCAACATCCTCCTGATTCACCTTCCAAATACCCGACTCATCAAGGATGCGGGAGATAGTGTTCTTCTTCTTCCGTTGGGAAGCTCTGGCGTGAAAGAATTTAGTATTTCTATCCCCCTCCCCAAGCTAGAGGACCCTTGACCGCTGCTTCCAAATAATCTCCTCCCTATGAATCAGCTCCTCGACCTCCTTACTAACACGCTCAATCTCCTCGAGGGTGGAATCCGAAGCAGGCAGGTGGAGCAAAAACCCAAGGTGATCTCTCTTTTGGACAATAGACGCATGGACATTCCCAAACACCTCCTTACTCCAGCTAGAAAGTTTAACCCCACAGACCTTCAGGCGCTGATCAAGCGGATCCCGAGACTCCCGAAAATCAGATCCACTCCACAAATCTCTGACGAAATCAAAACACGACTCCTCCCGGAGCCAAGCCGCTTCAAAACGAAAAAACTCTGCCCCTTTGGGCCTTATGGCGGTCAGCAGTGAGCTTAATCAGGATCGGGCAGTGGTCGGAACCAATACGGGGAAGGTGCAAAACTTTAGCATCCGAACTTGTGGAGCAACTCTTTCTTCCGCGGGAGATATCTGAAATTCTAAGCCTGCCGCTCACTCGGAATGAGGCGAATGATACTCTTGTGTGGAGGGGAACTACGAATGGGAAGTACTCTGTTCACAGTGGTTACCACAACCTTTTGACTACTAGTTCGCAGACGGATACGGCTCAGACCAGAGGGTGGTGGAAGTTTTTATGGGGGCTATCCATTCCGCCGAAGTTTAAGAACTTTATTTGGAGATTGGGGAATGACTCACTCCCGACCAGGGTTAATCTGGGTAGAAGGGGTCTTGCTTTAGACCCGGTTTGCCCTTGTTGCAACGGGGAGACGGAGTCATCTTCGCACTTGCTGTTGTCTTGCCCTTTCGCTACTGAGGTGTGGGCGAGGTTTGATCACTGGAGCAATATCCCCCCGGTTCATGGAGATAATTGGGTTGATTGGTTTGTAGCGGCCCGGGGGGCTCTTGACCGACCGGATCTCGAAAAGCTTCTGGCCATTCTCTGGTCGCTTTGGACTTCGCGGAATCTTCGGCTTTTCTGCCAGCGTGCTGAATCTGCCTTTGAGGTCTTTTGTAGGGCCGGAAAGCTTTTATCAGATTTTCTGGAGGCCCGGGTTTCGCATCAGACTTCCCCTCCCCCCTCTCCCCAGCTACTACGGCCCATGGTGCACAAATGGAAGCCTCCGCCGGCAGGTGTGATTAAGGTCAACACTGACGCAGCGGTTGGACCTGATGGCTTAGGTCTCGGCTTCATCGCTCGTAATGACAGGGGTGGAACGATTTTCTCTGGGGCTGTCTTCCTCCCCCATAGGTCGGACCCGCAAACGGCCGAGGCCTTAGCTATGCGAGATGCTCTGTTTCAAGCCAGACAGTGGGGGTGCGAGAGGATCATCATTGAATCAGACTGTCTTCAGAACATCTTAGCTCTGTCCAGTGGTGATTTCCCTTTAAATTACTCTGGTTTAGTGCTGGAAGAAGTTCACCGCATTGCTTCTTCGTTTAGTTGTTGCTCCTTTCTGCATACTAGTAGATCCTCCAACGTCCCTGCTCACGAGTTAGGTCGTTTGGCTCTGATTTCCAAATTAGGAAATGTTTGGCTAGGGGAATGCCCCGAGGCGATTGCGCCTTTTGTATCTGCCGATGGCTTTTAATTTATTGTTGCCTTTCCCGTAAAAAAAAAAAAAAAAGTCTATCTCCTAAATAATTATATTACAATAGAAGGAAGACTCTTTATAATGATCAATATGATTATTTTAGAAGCATTAAGTTTACAGTAAAACTTGAAGGCTGTTTTAAATCTCGAAACCATAACAAAGCTTGAAAAAAAATAGAAACACAATGATGTGGGAAAATATTAAATTCACTATTTTATCTTTAATAAATAAATTAATTTAATCTAATTTAAAACATAATTCCAATAATAACAACAAGATGGGAAATTAAAAAATAAAAAAGCTAATTTGTCTTGTTATTCTTGAAATTAAACAAGTTTTAATTGAATCAAATGAGTTAATTAATTGAAGTGGGTTTTCTATTTGGGTTAGGCTCAAGTAAATTTAGTTTTTTTAAAATAGGCTGATAGATTTATTTAAAGGTCATGAAGAACATGACAAGAACAGAAAGAAGCAGCTGCAGCAACCACTGTTCAAGAGTACAGCACAAGGCAACAAAAAGGAAAAGCCAACGCAATTACACAGTAATGAAAGCAGACCTCTATCCCTCATGGACTCTCACCCGACTCCACACTCCCAGCCAAGTCGAAGAGATTAACATTTGCGTAGGAGCATAAGGGAAGCTCGAATCTCCACTCTTGATCCACCGGTGCCAACTTCCAAAAACATCACGCACTAACTTGAAAGAGCAGGGATTTACATGATTAAATACCTTATCATTTCTCTGGATCCAAAGGTGCCACAATACCACATAAGCAAAGCATCTGCCACATCGTGTTACCCTGTGTCGCACCCCTTTTTTTCAATTTTGCGAAAAATAGGTTTAGGATGAGGATGCGAGACAAGCGAAAAATGAAGTCGCCATCCTAATTTTCTAAGGTTTAGGGAACCTAATCGTCATAGCATAAAAAAATAAAAGGCTAAGGCACAAAGGTCTAACTAAACCAAAGAACAACAGTTCGAGGTTGTGATTATGGACTTGGGAAGGTGTTAGGCACTCAAGTCACATCCTAAAAAGGTTACCGGTATGCGAGGTGTTTTGAAAACATTTTAAACATGTAATTTGGGCCCTCCAAGGTGACGTTACATCTTAGCATTTTTCGTTGGGAGTTGTTATTTCCGATTGGGACCGAAGGACGGGGTTACCATTTGTTCGCATGCTAGAGCGGACGTTCCCCCCTTGACATAGAGCCATGCATGATTAATTACTTATTAGGTGATCTATCATGGCAAAACTAACAAAGTACATTTTTATGGATGCACATATATCTTGTATGTGTTTGAAGCCATCATGCATAGCAATTGACAAGAAAACAATTAATTTCATGGTAGGAAAGACAAGTGACATAAACATGTTGTGCATGTGGGATTGATTTTAATTGTTTTAGGAATTCTATATGTCATGCATACGAGTAGGGTGGTTCTAACGCCTACTAGGATGTCATGCTGCATAGGGGTGGGCATTCGGGTATTTCGGAATACCCGAATGAAATATTTCGGAATGAAAATTTTCAAAATACCCAGAAAAAATCCTGAACCCGAACCCGAATTTTTACTACCCGAATCTTCCGAACCCGAATTTGAATTTCAGAAATTCGGGTATATCTGAATTTTCTGAAATTCAAACCCATTCCATCAAAACCCCAATTAATCCAATCCCGAACCACCACACAACCATCAACGCCTCCGCCACAGCCGCTGTCTATCGTCCATCGTCGCTGCTTCACTCATTGTCGTTGTCAATCATCACCACCCACAGATCCGAGGTCACCCTCGTCAACCAACCACCACAATCCACCACCACACCACAGATCTGCCACCACCCATTCAACCAACCACCACAGCCCACAGATCTGCCACCACCTCCACAGATCTGCCAGCACACCCACCACAACACATCTCTAATCTGCCCAAAATAAAATCCAAACCAAAATCAACCATCGAACCTCCATGTCCAACCCAAATCCCCGTGACCCAAATCAACCATCGAAACAGAAAAGAAAAAAGAGAGGAAAAAAAGAAAGAAATAAGAAAGAAAGAAAGGAAAAAGAGGAAAGAGAGAGGCTTCTGCGTTCTGCCAAAACAAATGAATGAAAGGAAAGAAAGAAAAAGAGGGGAGAGGAAAGAAAAGAGAAGGGCTGGGCTTCGGCCCAACCCAAGGAAAGATTTTCAAAAAATCGAGAAAATCGGGTATCCGGATTTCTCAAAATCCATTCCGAACCCGAACCCGAAATAATTTCGGGTATTACATACCTGAACCCGAATTTTCCGATACCCGAACCGAAATTCAAAAAATTCGGGTCCGAAAATTCAGAATTCGGGAATCTCGGAAATGTGCCCACCCCTAGTCATGCATACGGAAACGATCGAGGTTTTAACATTTTCTAAATAAACATACAAGGAAATATTTTACGATAAGCGTACCTTTTTTGATGAACCCCGATCGATCCATCTCTTCAAAACCCTGGTTAACAACAAGTAATAAATACGTAGGTATAAACAAACATACACGATTTTTAACTACTTAACTAATTATTACAAACCGACAGTTGATAATAATGATAACTACTTATCTGATTATTACAAATTGGAGGTCGGAATAACTAAATTATTACAACAAGTGAAATAATTAATTAAAGCATTAACTAATTATTACAACAATTTTAGCAATGAAGTATTATCCCTTTCGAGCGAAGATTCAAGGTTTTAACCTACAAAGCGAGAGTGTTAGTGATAACTCAAAAAATAATAAATAATAAAAGCGCATAAAAATATTTATTTCATTTATAACAAGCACTCAATTAATTAAATAAAACATGGCATAGCAAATAAAAAAATCATTTATAATATGCAAGCATTTAATTAAATAAAGCATGGCAAACATTAAACAAATGATTCATGGCATGCAAGCATACGAGTATTTTTTACGATAATTAAACATGGCATAATTACAAAAGGAAGCATACGAATATTTTATGTGATTTAAACATGTCATACAAGCATACGAACATTTCATTCGATTCAAACATGTCATGAAAAGCATACAAACATTTCATAAAAATTGACGAAAATAAATGGGTCGGGCCCCACCTTTTGGATTTTTAGACATTAAAAATGGGTTTGGCACAAGCCAAGCCCAAATTTTAATTTAAAACAAATGGGCTTGGCCATCACCTTTCTCACTTAAAACACCCGCCCAGCCTTACCTTCTTCTTCCTTTCTTCTTCTTCACATCGCCGACTCTATGGCCGACGAGCAAGGCACAAACAACTCCAACGAAACACAACCAAAACAAGTGCAGAAATTCCAGCAACACAACAGTAGCCCAAATTAAGCAAAACAGTAAGCAAAGCCACAAAAGCAATAGGCAATTTTTCAATATGAATATCAAGCTATTTATTATGCATATATGGCTTTTAATTACTCAAGTCATCATACAATTAAATTGAGGCAAGGGGGATGTAATTAGCATGAAAACTAAGCATGTGAGGTAAGTTTGAGCAATTCATTCATGCATTAAAGCTATGAACGAAACTTAAAAGAAAACTAGAGTGAGAAAGCTTACCTCTCTAGGAGAGTTTTGGACCAAGAAGGATGAGCAAGAAATGGTGATTAAGAGGATATTTTGGTCCAGCAACTAATTAAAGGGACAGAGGCAGCAATTAATTAATTAAACAATGCATCAAGTAATTAATTAAAAGCAAATATTTGAAATTAATTGAAAGCAAAGCAGAGGGAGAGCATGAATAAAAAAAGGGAGGGACTAGAGCCTGAATTGGTCCCCCCTCGCGCGTTTGAAGATTGCTTGCTATTTATAGGGAAATTTTGAGTCGGTTTGGGCCATTTGTGTGGTCGAGAATCGTCGGGGGAGGTGGAAGGATAAGGACGGCCGGCTTGGTGACCATGTTTGGGCTTGTGTGGTCTAGGATTGCCGATGGGATGTTTGTGATGATCAAAGGTGAGTCGGTGGGATCAAATTTGGGAAAAAGGTGACGAGGCTGGATGAGGATGCATTAATTGGCATTAATGCATTAATTCGGACACGAACGGGATATTTTTGGTACGAGCGAAATCACTCGAAAATGAAAATAAATCTGAACTGAGGGGAACAAAGCATGCAGAAAAATAAGACAAGATAACTAGCACACAGTGAAGAAATGCAAAACTCGATTTAATGTATTTATTTTCTCTTTCGGAAATGTTAAAAGTTCGGACTCAAAATAAATGCCCTTTCGGAAAAAATTGAACGAAACCAAACGATATGGCGTGAAAGAGAAAAATAGTAGGTAATTATTCATTAGAGAAATAACGCGTTCGACCCACGGTCTTGGAAACTTACTCGGGACCGAAAGAAGTTCGTGTTAAGACAGTCAAAAAATACGAAAAACTTAAAAATACTCAAAATGACACAGAATATTAAACAAACTAGCATAGGACCAAGGATCGATAGAGATTTGACCTAGATAAGCTATTAAATGCGATAAACATAAAAGTACGCAAAGTTGTGACGAGAGAAATCCAAAATCGGGTAGCAACACCCTGTCTACTCCTCCACAAATCTAGGAGAGTCCTCGGACGACACCAAGCGATGCCAGCCCAACACGTAATAACGCCCCAGATCTGATCCGTGACTGGGCAATGCAAAAACAAGTGGTCAGTACTCTCACAAGTGAGAAGGCATTGGGGGAAGGAGCTCTCTTCATCTGATATAATGTGTCGTTGCCGAAGGAAGTCTCTGGTTGCAATCCGAACCTGAAGAGCAAGCCACATGAAGGCTTCAACGCGATGAGGGACTAACCGTTTCCAGCAAGAGTTGAGGATATTGTTGGTGTGGTCGCTGAACTGAGTAGCAATGATGGACTCCGTAAGCGAACGTACAGAGAAAAGTTTAGAAGGTTCCAGCATCCACGCAAAAGAATCAGCCTCTTCACTTTTCCTCAAGTGATTCTATCTCTCTTCTCAAGATTCTGATTAAAATTTGATTAAAAATCAAATTAATTGGAAGGAGTTTCTTATCACTCTTATAATAAATAATTAATTGGCCACTGCAGACTAGTGGTTACAAGCTACATCTATCTATTAAATAAAAATCTAACAGGTCGCTACCTAAAACAACCTAATTAATAAAAACTAAAATTATCTGAAATTCACATTTTTTTTAATAAGCTGGAGAAAGATTTATTAATGCCACAGGGAAAATGGCAAGAGGAAGAAAAGAATGTACAAGAGCAGCTACTGCTCAAGGCAAAAACCAAGAACAAGAAGCTGCCCAGTAAGAAAACCAATCAGAATAGCACCTATCTCACACACTAGACCCGAGAACCACTACACTCCAATCACCCCCACTGGTGTAACCAAGCCGACGACTGCATCATTTGAGCTCCGGAGTACGGAAACGCTGATTCCGTGCTAACAATCCAACGTTGCCAATGTCCAAAAATATCAGTCAAGACTCGACTGTGACAGGGAGTAATCTGCCGAAATATTACTGCATTTCTGTGCAGCCACAAAGACCACAGGACAACCGCGTAGAGGGATTGCCACATCACCTGCCCTTCCTTCGTCCTCACCTCCATGATAGAAGACCATAGGCCCCATAATTCTACAAAAGTCCTAGGCCTAACCCAGTGGCAGTCCACCCATTGAGAAATATAAGCCCATATCAAGTCTACGAAATTGCAATGAAGAAACAAGTGGTGAATTGATTCACCTTGATCCAAGCAAAATGGACATTTATTTTCCTCTTGCGGAATGATGTTGCGGTTCCTCAGATAATCTCGAGTGGCGAGATGACCCTGCATAGACAACCATAGGAAGAACCTGATGCGATGAGGCACCTTAGTTTTCCAGCAAGAATGAAGAATCGTGTTCTCTCTATCTGCCAGGCGAGTGAAATGCAGCCCCTCTTTCATAGACCATGGCTGCCCAAATGTCCCACCAGAAGCGCACATCCTCGCCACTTTCAATCGAAACAGTAACATGGCTCTGCCAGAATCCGAAGAGCTCAGACCACCTCCCACATGAGTGAAGGATGTCAGCCCAAATAGGGGACAAAGGTTTCTTATCTAACAACCATAAGTCTCCCATAGACGTGAATTTGTACTCCTTTTGGATTATCTCTACCCATAATTTCTGGTCGCCTTTTATTGCTCCCCAGACCCACTTGAAGAGAAATCCAATGTTTCGGGAGTGAAGATCATCCAAACCCAGCCCGCCATCTTTCATAGACCGGGTAACAACTTCCCATCGGACCTTCGCAATTCCCTTCGAGTGATCTCCCCCGCTCCATAAGAATCGACGCATAATGCCTTCGCAGCGGCGCACAACCCCTTTTGGCATGAGAAATATCGACATATTGTACACCGAGATGCTAGATAACACTGAACACAAACTTTTAGTGTATCCTTAGCATTGGGTTGAAGTTGCTCATGAGTGTTAATTGTTAAACTAGGAAGATGGACGGTTTGTATATAGAAATGAAGGGGCCTAAATTTAGGGGTGGTAAAATGGTAATACGGGTCGGATCTCGAGATTAAAACTTTTAGTTTTCCTAATATATAGGATGAATCTAGACATGATCCATTTAAAAATGGGACTAGAAAGCTGAAAACTTCCTTAATCCTTTTACTAAAATTCCAAAATCACTGAAGTTAAATTATTCTCAAGCATTCAATGTTTTTTTTCAAGGAGATCGATTTTTTTTTTTTTTAAAATAAGCAGATAATTTATTATAATGATAGCTGTCATGAAGCTCATGACAGACAAGGGTGGTAGCTAGCACTGCCTACAAAGCAAGCTCACAAAGAAAATAACAGCATCCTAAACTACTCACAATCCAGGCAAAGCACGATAGGATAGAACTAGGCTAAGGCAAACTGAGCTCGGAAGAGATCACGCAGCTCCACTCTCTGGGGAACGACCCCAGAATTGCAGCCAAGTGGAAGAAAAGGTCATCTGAGATGCTGTGTACGGAAAGCTCCGATCTCTATTTCGAATCCAGTAATGCTACGTGGTAAAAATATCGCAAAAAATGAGGTGTGGTCTGATCGTAGTCTGACGAAACACTGTGGAGTTTCGGTGCTTCCAAACAGTCCATAGTATCACACTTAGGAGCATCCTCCACAAGTCTTTAGTTTCCCGTTGCGTGGTTGGAAGGATGTCGGTCCAGCTGTGCCATAACTCTTCTACTCGTTGAGGTCTGGTCCACCTGATTCCTGCCCATTGAAATATTGCTCCCCACATCTCATCTATCCGTTCGCAATGTAGGAATAGATGATGCACGGTCTCAACTTGGCCAGCACATAAAGGACAGTAATTGTTGTATGTAGTTATAACTTGGCGTTGTTGAAGAAACGTTCTAGTGGCAATCCGCTCTTGTAAGACCAACCAAGTAAAGAATTCCACACGGTAAGGTATGTGGCAACGCCAACAAGTCTATGTCCATGACGGATCTGTTCGATACCTGAACAAAATGATTTTATGGAGAAGTTCTTGGATGGTTCTAGGATCCAGCTCAGGACATGAGAGTTCTCTGTTCTATCAGGCGCATGAAGGAGAGACCTCATCTCGTTAACTTCTACAACTTCCCACTCAAAAAGAGCTCCTCTCCAGTCCCACTTCCACTGCCACTCGTCACCAACCCAGCAGCCTTGAGCCTTAACTGATCCCGTCTGAATATGAGCTAGGAAGTGTAAGCGAGGGTATTTGAGGGCTAGGGGGTAATCACAAGCCCAGGGGTCCCACCAGAATTTAACGAACTCACCAGATCCTAACGACAACTTTGTTTGAGCTGTCCAAAATCCAAATAAAGAAGAGCTCCTCCCACATACATCAATGATGTCTCGCCAAGTAGCAGACATTTTTTGGTTTTGACTCGTCCATATGTCACCTAAGGTTGAGATGTTGTACTGATTCCTGACAATTTCTGTCCATTTTTTCTTCTCTCCCGCCAGCAATCTCCATAGCCATTTCATTAGAAACGCCTCGTTACGGGTCTTTAAACAACCTAATCCCAAGCCTCCTAGTTCCTTCGACCAAGTGCACATCGTCCACTTTACTTTTGCCAATCCGCGCTTCTGCTCGTCTCCATTCCATAAGAAACGCCGCATAATTTGTTCACATTTGCTGACAACACTTTTTGACATTTGGAAGATGGACATATTATACACCAAAATACTCGTTAGAATAGATCTGATGAGAGTCGTTCTTCCTCCAGGAGAAAGCAGCGACCCCTTCCATGTGGCTAGTTTCTTTCGAAAGTTTTCTAGCAGGAAATCCCAGTTTTTCACTCTCTTGGGATTCATACCCACGAAGGACCCGAGGTACTTGAACGACAATACTTCGTACTTAAAACCAGCTCTCCTCGCCATTGTTTCACCCAAGGCTCTGTAAATATTAATGCCAACCAGAGTGCTTTTAAAATAATTAACTTTCAAACCTGAATAAGCGTCGAACCATCTCAAGAGGCCTTTAACGCACTGGATCTCCTCCTCGTCATTGTTCAGGAAGACTAAAGTGTCATCAGCAAACTGCAGGTGAGTGATTTCCCATCCGTGAGTTTCATTCCTGATCCCTTGAAGCAGACCTTCCCCCTTCGCTTTTGAAAATAATTGGTGCAGGCCTTATGCCGCTATGTTGAACAAATACGGAGACATAGGGCAGCCCTGGCGCAATCCTCTCCCCACTCCGAACTCAGAGGATGGCGATCCGTTGATAAGGACATACACTTTAGCAGTACTTAGGCATTGATTGATCCATCTCCTTCATTTACAGTTGAACCCCATATGGTTAAGAACATCGTCGAGGTACTGCCACTTGACTGAATCGTAGGCCTTTTCAAAGTCAAGCTTGAGCATAAGACCCTGTCTTTGACTCGATCTGAGGTGATGGGTGACCTCGTTGGCTGTCATGACACAATCTAAAGTACTGTTGCCTTTCAAGAAGCCATGTTGAGGTTCGCTGATCATGGAAGTGATCACAGTCCCAAGGCGAGAAGCTAAAATCTTCGTTATGATTTTGTAAATGCTATGAACGAGGCTAATAGGACGAAACTCATTGAATTTCTTAGCTCCACTGACCTTCGGGATGAGGGTTAGGAATGATGAATTAGCACCATTAGGATATACACAAGTCCTGAAGAACTCTGAAATCAGGTAGCTCACTTCGTGTCTGACTATGTCCCAAGCTTTCTGAAGGAAAAGAAAGGAGAACCCATCTGGCCCTTGAGATTTGTCCGGACCACATTGCTTAACCGCCTCCCATATTTCTATTCCTGAGACTTCCCTGTCCAGCCAAGTTTGCTGGTCTGTCGTCAGTTTTTTAAAGGCCAAATTCGGGACCCGAGGCCTGTCCCAGTGAACAGTTTTGAAGAAATCTGCATAGTACCTTGCCGCGGATGCTTTGATGTCGTTAGGAGTGAAGAGTCTGCAGTTCTGATCTAATATTTCAGTAATGTTTTTCCTCTTGTTCGTACAGCGAGCTACCTGATGAAAATATTTGGTATTTTTGTCTCCAAAAACGTTCCACCTGACCTTCGATTTCTGTTGCCAAATTAGGAGATCGAATTTGAAGGAGACACGTACTTTTATTTTTGTCAATTGACACAGTTTAAACCTAATTAAATGGAACTAAAATGATGAAATTATGGTTTGAACCTGTGTTTAACTTATGAGAGAGAGTTTTACCATTTTTTGAGGTCGTATTCATCTTGAGTTCAGAATAATTAGCACCCAATGTGGTGATCGGGATTTCCTAACGATTTTGATAAAAAAAAAATGATGGAAATTATGGAGGATGGATGAGCTGGAGGACTTCAGTACATGTGTGAAGCTGAGTAAAACAAAACCTAATTGTGTTTTTCTTAGATGTGTCTTGAGTCTTTTCCAATTTAGTTTCGTCTTTAGATGGGGTGTGTCTATCCCGATTGGTGTACTGAATAAATACAATTAGGTCTCGTTTAATCAATTCTTATATAACATCGATGGACTTCAAATAATGTATTATGTATTTACACCAACGACCTTTTACTTGGGAAATAAAAATGTCGAACAACTTAATTCAACATAAATACTAGTATATTATATAATGGATGAGTATGTTTGATTCAACTAAAAGCCAATTACAAAGGGTATTCACGCGCGGAAACTTAATGCCACCACCTTTATGAATTATGCATCATCTTTTACTTTGGTTGATTATATTATATAATGGATGAGTATGTTTGATTATAATACATAATGGATGCTGAGTGTGAAAAATGTGGTTAATTACCTCATCTTTCACTGGGAAAATATGCGCCGCCTCCATCCACTACTTTGCTTGTAACTTATGTGCTATAAATAGGCATCGATGGAAAGGGCTAAGGCACAAACAAGTGAGAAGACATTAGAAACGAAAAAAGAATACATAGTAACTGAGCTAATTAACTAGCAATGGAAACAAAGAAGATGAATTTGGGAATGTTGGTTGGCCTTGTGCTTATTGCCAACTTTGCTCTTGCAGCCTTTGCATCCCTTGAAAAAGATGTAATCACTGCCGATGCCATTCGTGCTCTTACAAAGATCAGCAACAAGTTCCCTGCCGACGCAATTAATGCGCTTGTTAAAACCAAGACCCTTGTTTCCAAAATTGAGCTTGAGGAGGCATTCCAGCTCCAAGATGCTAACGGTGTAACTGTCGTCCGTATTCCTTGTGGTGAAACTTGCGTCTGGAGACCATGCATCACTGACTTCGTGGGCTGTAGTTGCAGAAGCAAAGTTTGCTACATGTGAATCTACTCATCATCAGTGCAAGGAACAAAAGGTTAATGTCTGTCGTCGCCAGTTATGTCTTTATTTATGTGTGCGGTTGTCGTTGTTCCAATTAAGGAAGCTTGTAACATATCAATATAGTAGTATAATATATACTACTAAAAATAAATAAAGCAAGCATGTTTCCGTGTATGTTTTCTTTTGGTGTTAATAATGTTAACGCATGTTTGCAAGAATCAAGCTTGGTTCAACCTCTTTCTCATCTATAGTCTTATTAATTTAACGTGACGGTTGAAAAAGCAATAGAAGAGATGGATACCCGCACTGGTTGAGTTTGGTACAAAGGGTAAATGTCACAGCCAATAAATAAAATTGAGCAAGTTATGTGACATATTCACCTAAAAGAGGCATATACTTATCAGTTGAACTACAACTCTCACTTTGATAATATTTTTTTTAAAACATTGAAATTATATGTTTACTCATTATAAAAAAAAAATCTAACAACGAGAGAAATAGTAAGAAAAAAAGATAAACAAAGTCTATCTCCTAAATAATTATATTACAATAAAAGGAAGACTCTTTATAATGATCAATATGATTATTTTAGAAGCATTAAGTTTACAGTAAAACTTGAAGGCTGTTTTAAATCCCGAAACCATAGATGTAACCCAATAAAACAACGGAGATTAAGAAGTAAGAAGTATTTTAAAACTCTCTCATCTCTTACTCCTTTTAGGGTAAATGTTGGGCTGCCGCCGGCGTCTCACTTGACCGGCGGCAACCCCCTTTTTTCTTTTCTTTTGTTTCTTTTCGTTTTCTCTCCTTTTCTTCTTCGTTTCTGTGTGTTCTTTTTGGCCTAGCAAGTGTGTGGTGTCGGTGGGTGCTGATCGTTGTGCGGCGGCGTTGTGCGTTGTGGCCTGGGCCAAGAAGGCGGCTAGGAGAGCTGTGGATGTCTCGGGGGGGATGCATCGGTAGCGAGGGTGCGGTTTGGCAGTGGTGTTGGGTCGGATCTGGATCCATTTTGCTGCGGTGAGTGACGTTTTATGCTGGTTTTCTTTGGTACAGCGTGTGTGATGGCTGCGAGGTTGCGTGGTTGGTTCGGTGGTGGCGGTGGCCGGGTCGGATCTGGATCTAGTTTCAGCAGTGGTTTGTCGTTTTGACGGTGTGCGGTGGTGACGGCGTGGTTGACGGCCGGGAGTGGCGCGATCGTTGGTTGGGTTGGTGGTCGGCGATTGGATTTGCTGGCCGGTGGTTTAGTGTTGCAGTTGTGGGCGGCTAGATCGAGGGAGGAAATGTGAGCGGGTTTGGCTAGGGACCGGCGATTTGGGTCTGAGTAGCTGCGTTGGCTGGGTCTGAGTGGCTGGGCGAGTGGCTGGCGAGTGGCTGGGTGTGGATTTTTGGACCTTTTTGGTCCCGAGTTATTGAGGTTGTGGGCGTTCGGTTGCAAGGATCGACGAGAGGGTGCGGTGATGGAGGCGGAGATTGATGCCGTGATGGATGCAGTGTTGGTTGCCGATTTGATTGGGTTGTGATATTGCGCGTTGATTAGAGGAGGTTGCGAGGTCAGGGAGACTGTGTGGTGCCGGCGGTTGGAGGCTGGCCGTGGTCTTTGTAGTATTGGTTGCGTGGTGTCGGTGTTGTTGCTTTCTGGTCGAGTTGGAGGGTTACGGCGGTGGTGTGGATGCCGTGGTGGGGCTTGGTTC
The DNA here is from genome assembly GCA_963691705.1 of Viola odorata. Classification (NCBI taxonomy): domain Eukaryota; kingdom Viridiplantae; phylum Streptophyta; class Magnoliopsida; order Malpighiales; family Violaceae; genus Viola; species Viola odorata. The sequence continues at coordinate 11,507,407 of OY829545.1, forward strand.
TGGTGCCTCAGATGGGTGAGGTGGCTTCGTCTTTTGGAGCGACGTGATGGGAGATCGTTTTGGGCGTCGGTGTGCGAGGAGACCGAGTCTGGAGTGGTTGGCAGTGGCGGGTTCAATGGCCGTGGGTTTTCGCCGGCGATGCAGAAGGTTGCGGCGTTGTGCAGCTGCAAAGCCTTAATTCTTTAGGGTTTTGGGTTTGGGCTGCTTGTGATGTTCTTGGGCCTAGATTTGGGCCTTGCTTGTTTTGGTCCTAATTGTTTTTTGGGCCATCTTTCCGTTTATTAGTTGCTGATTGTAATTCGTTGTAGTGGTTGACCGTCGGGTCATTGATGATTCCTCCCAGGTTCTATGAGAGGGGAGCGACGAGTGAGTTTGTAGTTTGGGGTCGAGATAGCCGGCTTGTTTGGTTTGCGCGTCTCTTGTATTGGGTTCGTGTTCCTTTTGGTCATTTATTATGACCCTATTTATATATATATATACATATCTGCCTATTAAAAAAAAAAAAAAAAAAAAATCCCGAAACCATAACAAAGCTTGAAAAAAAATAGAAACACAATGATGTGGGAAAATATTAAATTCACTATTTTATCTTTAATAGATAAATTAATTTAATCTAATTTAAAACATAATTCCAATAATAACAACAAGATGGGAAATAAAAAAATAAAAAAGCTAATTTGTCTTGTTATTCTTGAAATTAAACAAGTTTTAATTGAATCAAATGAGTTAATTAATTGAAGTGGGTTTTCTATTTGGGTTAGGCTCAAGTAAATTTAGTTTTTTTTTAAAATAGGCTGATAGATTTATTTAAAGGTCATGAAGAACATGACAAGAACAGAAAGAAGCAGCTGCAGCAACAACTGTTCAAGAGTACAGCACAAGGCAACAAAAAGGAAAAGCCAACGCAATTACACAGTAATGAAAGCAGACCTCTATCCCTCATGGACTCTCACCCGACTCCACACTCCCAGCCAAGTCGAAGAGATTAACATTTGCGTAGGAGCATAAGGGAAGCTCGAATCTCCACTCTTGATCCACCAGTGCCAACTTCCAAAAACATCACGCACTAACTTGAAAGAGTAGGGATTTACATGATTAAATACCTTATCATTTCTCTGGATCCAAAGGTGACACAATACCACATCTGCCACATCGTGTTACCCTGTTTACTCCTCCAATCAACCAGACCGTCCCAGCTCCTCCACAAATCTAGGAGAGTCCTCGGACGACACCAAGCGATGCTAGCCCAACACGCAATAACGCCCCAGATCTGATCCGTGACAGGGCAATGCAGGAACAAGTGGTCAGTACTCTCACAAGTGAGAAGGCATTGGGGGCAGGAGCTCTCTTCATCTGAGATAATGTGTCGTTGCCAAAGGAAGGCTCTGGTTGCAATCCGACCCTGAAGAGCAAGCCACATGAAGGCTTCAACGTGATGAGGGACTAACCGTTTCCAGCAAGAGTTGAGGATATCGTTGGTGTGGCTGCTGAACTGAGCAACAACAATGGACTCCGTAAGCGAACGTACAGAGAAAAGTTTAGAAGGTTCCAGCATCCACGCGAAAGAATCAGCCTCTTCACTTTTCCGCGGTGCTGGCAGCATGGCCACCATCTCATTCACTTCGTCAGCTTCCCAGTCAAATAAGCCCCTACGCCAACGCCACTTCCAAACCCAAATATCATCCCGCCACTCCCCGAACTCTATGATTCGACCCTCTTTGGCGCCCGTCAGGTTGAATAGACGAGGGAATCGAATGGCAAGAGGGACCCGCAAGGCCCAAGTGTCCCACCAAAACAGAAACGATTTCCCACAGCCTAAGGAAAGCCGTACATGGTCCACCCAACTGTGAAACCGATCACCCCCTCTCCCCTAGGTAGCCAGAATATCCTGCCAAATTGGCAAAGGAACCCCATGATCTTGCATCCACAAACGACCCACACTCGAACAATTGTATTGGAAGTTTTAATAAGCGTTAACCGGCCACCCAAGGATAGCAGAGATCCCTTCCAGGTAGACAATTTTCTTCTCATCTTCCCAACTGAGCCCATCTAGTTTGATATCCTTCTCGGATTCATACCAACCGAAGAACCCAAATAAGTAAAAGGCAGCGTTTCATACCTGCAACCCGCTCTACGCGCTATATTCTCATCGAATGACCTATGTGGCGCCCCAAAAATTTTTAAAAAATTCGCGAGTGTACGACGAATCTGAGACCTTACGATACTCGGCGTAAAAGGACGCCTTCCAACATGCAATGAAGTCGCCACCCTAATTTTGTCTCTAGGTTTAGGGAACCTAATCGTCATGGCATAAAAAATAAAATAAATAAAACTAAAGGCACAAAAAAGGGGTCTAAACCCAAGACGAAGGTTCGGGGTCGTATTATGGACTCGGGAAGGTGTTAGGCACCCGAGTCACATCCGAAAATGGTTACCGGTTGATAGGAGAGGTGTTTAAAAGATGTTTGATAAAAATGCGTTTTTAAAAGGGGGCCCTCAGAGGAATCGTCACTTTAGTCTTTTCCATGATCGGGACCGTTTAGGAATAATTAATCGTTGGACGGGGTTACCGTTTTAAAAATCTTTTTGGACGGGGTTACCGTTTTCAAGACCGATTGATTATTCCTGACCGTAGCGTGATGGGACTGAATTTTCCGTAAGACTGAATGAACGCCCTCTTTTCATCATCGGGCCATGCATGATTAAATTAATTATTAAGTGATTCTATCATGGATTGCTAACAGAGTACAAATTTAAATGAGAGATATTTTGAAATGATAAACCGATGTGGGATCGAAGCCACCAGATACATGCAATCAATATAAGCGGAATTTAAAATCAAACGAACATGACATTTTAAGCAAGTCTTTTAAACAAGTTGTTCATGTGGGTTGATTTTAATTTTAGCAATTCTATATATCATGCCTGCAATTAATATTTATGAAAAAATGTTGAATAAATAAAAGGGGAAGAAAGGCGTACTTTCGAGCGAAGCTTGAATTTTAAACCTACAAAATGACAGTGTTAGTGCTAGCTCAAAAAATAAATAAGCAGTTTATGAATGCAAGAATTTAAATAAATAGCAAAAAATTAAACAATGATTTGACGAGTACGACAAAAAATGGTGATTTGACACATACGAAAATTTAAATGATGATTTGATAAGTGCAGAAAAATTTAAATGATGATAGTGCATGCGAGAAATTTATATGATGACAGTTGATAAGTGCGAGAAATTTAAATGATGATTTGATACGTACGAAAATTTAAATGATGATTTGATGCATGCGAGAAATTAAATGATGATTTGATGAGTGCGAGAAAATTAAATGATGACGGTTGATGCATACGAGAATTTAAATGCTGATTTGACGAGTGCGAGAATTTTAAATGATGACTTGATGCATGCGAAAAAATTAAATGATGACAGTTGATGCATATGAGAATTTAAATGATGATTTGGCGAAAAATTAAAGATTTGATACGTGCAGAAAAATTAAGGATTTGCAGAAAATTGAACATGTGATATTTGCAGAAAAAATAAACAATTGATGATTTGCAGAAGATTAAACAATTGATGATTTGCAGAAAATTAAAGCAGTTGACGATTTGCAGAAAATTAAACAGTTGATGATTTGCAGAAATTTAAACAGTTGATGATTTGCAGAAATTTAAAGCAGTTGATGATTTGCGAAAATTTAAACAGTTGATGATTTGCTGAAATTTAAACAGTTGATGATTTGCTGAAATTTAAATGACTGAATTTAAATTGCGGAAAGTAAATTGCGAAAAATTAAAGTGCGGAGAATTTAAACAGTTGATAGGTACAGAATTTTAAAGCAATATTACGAAAAAACGTGATCCGAGGTCTTGGAAAAAATGAAAATGGGCTGGGCCCAATTTGAAAAATAAAGGAAATGGGCCAGGAATAGTTCCTAGCCCAAAAATCACATTTTTAATGGTGATCGGCTCCTTCCCGCGTGAACAAGCCCAAGGGGGGCACTGTGCATCATCTTCCTCAGACGTCGTCCGCGCCACTGCCGGTGACGTGGATCTCCGACCAGGCGGCCAAATTGCCTAGTTTTGAGCTCCGAGGAAAGCTCTCTTCCCCAACAAGATTATCGTGCAAAAATCAAGATTTAATATACGTCCGAACACAGTTTAATTTTGAGAAAACGTCAAAAACCGATAATTAACAAAAAAACCTAAAATTCGCTCTTCTTAACCAACAAATCAACGAATAAAAAGCATGGAAATTATCTATAGCATGTATATGAATTAATGGTATGAAAATAAGCAATTTATTTGATCGAAATAACAATCTAAAAATTAAAGAAAGAAAGCGCAGAGAAAAGCAAGAAAAACGCTTACCAAAAAAGCTTAAACTTGTGGCAGCCGATGCTCTACATGAGCTATCGGTCAAGAGGGAGAAGGAGCAGAGTTGCTCTTGGTTGAATTTGTGAGGAAAATGGAGAGGGGCAGTGGGCTTTTTATAAGCCAAGATCGCGTGAGGAGGGAGACGCGGCGCTGCGCGTGGAGGAGGGAGAGCGTGCGCTGGCAGGGCTAGGGTTGTTGTGCTGGCGGGGCTAGGTGATACGTTCCTGGATATTTGTGGGAATGTTTAACTGTGATCTAGCTCAAGGACTCCTCAAGAACAACAAATAAATAACCAATCGACAACAATTAGACCCCTAACCCAACCTGTGGTTAGACCCCTAATTCGATACTCGATTAGGATCTCGACTCAAGACTTCTAGATCCCTAAACCAACCTGTGTTTAGACCCCTAGAACGAAGTAGACGATAGGGAAGAGTTGTTTTACTTAATCGAAACTGAATTCCAATCAGTTAAGCTTAAGAGTTCTTAAACTAGAACCAAAGTTTGAGAAATCCTCTCAAATGTGTTTATACGCAATGTTTATCAAATTCAAGTTATCTTACAATGAAGCTCTAAATGAGCTTATAAAGAGTTACAAATACTGTAGCTTAGTCCCACACGTGTCCAGCTAAAAGAAATATACAACAAGGTCCATAAACTAAAATAAAAACATATAAGTTACTGTAGCTATAGTAACTTACTGTAGCACCTAGCGGCATGCCGCTCCAGGGGTTCAGGGCTGGCGGCATGTCGCTTCCTTCGGCAATGCAATTGCTGAAAATTGCATAATTTTTTTGGAAGATGCTACAATAACATTGTAGCTACAGTGTTACTGTAGCATCTTCCAAAAAAATGCCTCAAATTTTCACAATTTGAGCGTAACGACGTTGACCAACTTATCCTCTGCTTTGTTCATGTCCTTCAAGAGTGATTCTCCAATTGCTAACTCCTTTCCGAGCTCCATTTGAATGAGCAAAGTTAATGCACCTTGCAACTTCTTACTCCTAGCTCGTGTCAAAGGTCCTTGAGGAATTGGTAGTGCATCCTTGGATCCTTGGGTCGCATCACTAGGGCTGCCAGTGATGATGGTTAACGGGACAGGAAGCGACGGGAGCAAGCAGCTCGGTGGCTTGCTCCGCTGCTGCGTCGCTTCCACTATTTACATGCATCATGCACGTAAATATGGAGTCGTTGATCTTGTTGACTTTCCTTGGTCAACCAGATCAACGGTGGTGATTAAATGGGCCATTTAATTTATTTAAATGGCCTCGAGCCGTTTTTGTGAGTAAACGTTTCGAATTTTAATGCCAAAAGTGTCAGCGCGTAGAGAAAAATAAGACGAGTTTAATAGTCTACAGCGAATGAAGAATTTTTTCCGTTTAACGTGTTTATTTTCTCGTTTGGAAACAGGAAATGTTTGGACGAAAAATAAATGACGTTATGACGAAAACTACGCGAAACGAAGTTGGTCGGCGTGGATAAAAAAAAGAGTAGGTAATAGTTGATGGAAAACATAACGCGTTCTAACTATTGTCTGAGCGAACTTACCCGGGTCCAATAAAAGCTTGAACAAAAATAATAAAAAAAAATAAAAATCCTAAAAAATGTGATAAAATACTAAAAATCCTAAATTTTATGCGATGACGTAAAACGAAAAAATAACTAGCAAATGACTAACGGATAATTAAAAATGTGATTTTTAAGGCTGAAAATATTAATAATAATAATAATGAAAATACGTGACGAACAATTAAAAATGCGATTTCGAACGCTGACGATGACAATGACGATGATAAAATGCGATGAGAATTTAAAAATACTAACGACAGTAAATTAATTAAAAATGACAGTAAGTTGAGTGAAATAACAGAAATGATAAATTTAATTAAAAACGGCGTCAAAATTCAGATATCAACAGCCTATAAATGTTAACCCCAACCAGAGTGCTCTTATGATAATTAACCTTCAGGCCGGAGAAGGCATCAAACCAGCAAAGGATCCCTTTAACATTTTGCACCTCTTCCTCATCATTTCGAGTAAATATTAGCGTGTCATCTGCAAACTGGAGGTGCGTAACATTCCACCCTCCCACTTCATCTCCTATCCCGCGCAGAAGCCCACAGTCATGGGCCCGATAATATCAACAATACGTGAAATGAGGAAAAAAATTAGCATAAGAAAATTAAACAAGATTTAATTAAATAGAAAGGGTAGGATTATGGCTTAGGTTTAAATCTCACTCCAATAAAAAATAATATAGGGCTCCACTTAGAACTTAAAATAAATTTAATAAAAAAATTAAACCTTAGTTGTGAATCATGAAGGGAAAAAATATTCACTACTAAACAACATGGCTATAGTAACGTCACTTATTTTTGTTACTATTATGTTATGTTACTCTTCGTAACTAAAAAATATTTTTTGTGACGGATTCTACTAAAAATAAGTAATTTAAATTACGATAATTTTTAATGTTTGCATAAGGTAACCAATCGTGACTAAATATGTGTTATAATTATTACCCGTTACTAATTATTGGTGCAAGATGTTTTAGCATTTGACGCAAAAAAAGTAAGGGAGTAATTACAAATCGTAGAAAAAAAATTATTTTTTAGTGTATTTAGTAACGATGCGTGGCAAAATGAAAATATTAGAAAAACATACGTAACAACATGTCACTAAAAAATAAATAATAATATAATTAGTAACGACGTGTAAACAAATACTCGATTTAGCAACAATGTATAACTACTTTTTATATTATTTTAGCAACTATCCGTAGCCAAAACAATTGTCCAATAAATTTAGCAACGAGTTGTAACTAATTATTATTGCAAGATGTTTCAGTTGTTGATGTCATTTGGAGGAAAACTTTTTTTATTTTCCAAAAATATTTAGCAGTATAAGAAAAGAATGTTTGTCACGTATATATGAAGCATTTATTAATATAAGAAAAGCAATATGAAGGATTAAGTTTATTATTTTAATAAAATATGGTGTAAGTAGTATTCCCTCCGTCCCATATTAACTGGTACTTTACTGTTCGTGCACGTATTTCGAGGAAGCCGAATGACTCACTATTTGACCCCAAAAAAATTCGTACTTTTTTTCGAACATACGTTAATCCTTAACCTACGTTCAAGAAAAAATTCGAAAGTTTTTGAGGTCAAATAGTGCGTCATCCGGCCTCCTCGAATGCGTGCATGAATAGTGGCCAGTGACAGTTAATATGGGACGGAGGGAGTACTTCTTATGCATATGCAAAATTAAAAAAAAAAAGTTAAAAAAAAAAAGAAAAACGAGAAAAAGAATTAAGAAAAACAACTTGGTTTTCCTGGTTAAATTGACCGGTTCGGTTCTGAAAATCATAGAATTAATAAAAATAAAATAAAAATGAGTTAATTTGTTTTCCAGAAATTAGTTACAGAATATTCAATTTCAAGTTTTGTTCGTCACTAATAGATAGTTTGGAGAGGACAACTATAAAAAATCATCATAAAATAATGAAACTTTAGTAACTATTGTGGAGGAATTAAAAAAAAATATTAGGAGAACCATGTCGTAAAACCATCAACTAAATATTGTCACATGTCGGGAAAACTAGTAATATCTAAAAGACGTAAAAAAAATATGACATTAACTTTTTTAATACATGTATATACATATTTAAAAAAATTAGCGGCATCAGCTGACCCATTAAATTAGAAGTGGCTCTGTTCATATTTACACAAATAAAACGGGAAAAAGACATTTTTGGCCCCTGAACTTTAATTTTTTAATTAATGTGGCCCCTGAACTTTTAAATTGTTTAATTACAACCCTGCGAATCGAACGTTTTGACAAAAATGGCCCATACCGTGACAGAAATTTGACGTGGCAACAGTATCTTCCACGTCAGACACACCTCACACGCCACGTCGGCTAGCCACGTCAGATTCCTGCCAACTCACGCGTCCACGTCATTGCTTTATCAGGGGCCACATTAATCATTTAATTAAAGTTCAGGGGCCACATTAATCATTTAATTAAAGTTCAGGGGCCATTTATGTCTTTTTACCGAATAGATGTGGAGGTGTGAGGTGGCAAGTTGCTGACGTGGCTCGACGACGTGGCAAGTGACACATGGGTGACGTGGAAGATAACGTCGCCACGTCAGATTTCTGTCACGGTAGGGGCCACTTATATCAAAATGCTCGATTCGCAGGGTTGTAATTAAACAATTTAAGAGTTCAGGGGCCACATTAATTAAAAAATTAAACTTTAGGGGCCAAAAATGTCTTTTTCCCCAAATAAAACTAAATGTCTCTTTTTTTTTTAATAAGCGGAAGAAATATATTAGCCAAAGAATGGCAGAGAGAATGTACAGCAGGCCAGCTTCAGCTCCAGGATAGAGCCAAAGCTGCCCAGAAAAGCAGAAACAAACACCCCAAACTAAAGACAACGAGGAAGCAGCAATAGAAAAACAGCAGGCCAGCTTCAGCTCCAGGATAGAGCCAAAGCTGCCCAGAAAAACAGAAACAACTACCTCAAACTAAAGAACAGGACAACGAGGAAACACCAATAGAAAAACAGCAACGGCTCAACTAAATGCCTCTTGCTTAAGAAAATGACTAGAACACTCAACGCGGTCCCCTCAACTCTTCAAAGCCTTTAACTGGTAAAGTACTTGCACAAGTAATTTACACCAACGACCATTTACTTGGGAAGTAAAGTACTTGCACAACCTTTAACTGCTATCGTTGTGACTGTAAGTAAGCAAGCACTGCTGTTGTAGCTGTAGTGTTCAGGTTAGCTTGCAGCTTTCAGCGTCTGCAGGTCTGTTCCTTTGGTCATGTTTCTTCATGACCATTTAATTCTATATAATTCCTCTGCCGATTTAAAAAAAAAAGTAAAATTGTGGAATAACTTACTCTAACACAAGTGCTAGTGATTAGCTAGCTCGATTCATCAACTGATCATAAGATTCTCTTTGCAATAAGACTCAAATCGAAGTCATTGTTAATAAGTCACAAGCACTTGTGGTGGCATTAAGTGTCCGTGCATGAATTCCCTTTGTAATTGGCTAAGTTGAATTAAAGATTGACACCACCTTTAATTCAACTTAGCCAATTACAAAGGGAATTCATGCACGGACACTTAATGCCACCACCTTTATGAATTATGCATCATCTTTTACTTTGGTTGATTATATTATATAATGGATGAGTATGTTTGATTATAATATATAATGGATGCTGAGTGTGAAAAATGTGGTTAATTACCTCATCTTTCACTGGGAAAATATGCGCCGCCTCCATCCACTACTTTGCTTGTAACTTATGTGCTATAAATAGGCATCGATGGAAAGGGCTAAGGCACAAACAAGTGAGAAGAAATTAGAAACGAAAAAAGAATACATAGTAACTGAGCTAATTAACTAGCAATGGAAACAAAGAAGATGAATTTGGGAATGTTGGTTGGCCTTGTGCTTATTGCCAACTTTGCTCTTGCAGCCTTTGCATCCCTTGAAAAAGATGTAATCACTGCCGATGCCATTCGTGCTCTTACAAAGAGCAACAAGCTCCCTGCCGACGCCATTAATGCGCTCGTTAAAAGGAAGACCCTTGTTTCCAAAATTGAGCTTGAGGAGGCATTCCAGCTCCAAGATGCTAACGGTGTAACTGCCTTCGGCATTCCTTGTGGTGAAAGTTGCGTCTGGATACCATGCATCAGTAGCATCATCGGCTGTAGTTGCAGAAGCAAAGTTTGCTACCGCTGAATCTACTCATCATCAGTGCAAGGAACAAAAGGTTAATGTCTGTCGTCGCCAGTTATGTCTTTACTTATGTGTGTGGTTGTCGTTGTCCCAATTAAGGAAGCTACATGTGCTTGTAACATATCAATATAGTAGTATAATATATACTACTAAAAATAAATAAAGCAAGCATGTTTCCGTGTATGTTTTCTTTTGTTGTTAATAATGTTAACGCATGTTTGCAAGAATCAAGCTTTGTTCAACCTCTTTCTCATCTATCGTCTTATTAATTTAACGTGACGGTTGAAAAAGCAATAGAGGAGATGGATACCCGCACTGGTTGAGTTTGGTACAAAGGGTAAATGTCACAGCCAATAAATAAAATTGAGCAAGTTATGTGACATATTCACCTATAAAGAGGCCTATACTTATCAGTTGAACTACAACTTTCACTTTACTAATATTTTTTTAAAACATTGAAATTATATTTTTACTCATTATAAAAAAAAATCTAACGATGAGAGAAACAGCAAGAAAAAAAGATAAACAAATAGATTCTTAACTATAATAGTTTTTTTAGGATTATTTTAGTTGGAGACCAAGTCTATCTCCTAAATAATTATATTACAATAAAAGGAAGACTCTTTATAATGATCAATATGATTATTTTAGAAGCATTAAGTTTACAGTAAAACTTGAAGGCTGTTTTAAATCCCGAAACCATAACAAAGCTTGAAAAAAAATAGAAACACAATGATGTGGGAAAATATTAAATTCACTATTTTATCTTTAATAAATAAATTAATTTAATCTAATTTAAAACATAATTCCAATAATAACAACAAGATGGGAAATTAAAAAATAAAAAAGCTAATTTGTCTTGTTATTCTTGAAATTAAACAAGTTTTAATTGAATCAAATGAGTTAATTAATTGAAGTGGGTTTTCTATTTGGGTTAGGCTCAAGTAAATTTAGTTTTTTTTTAAATACGCTGATAGATTTATTTAAAGGTCATGAAGAACATGACAAGAACAGAAAGAAGCAGCTGCAGCAACCACTGTTCAAGAGTACAGCACAAGGCAACAAAAAGGAAAAGCCAACGCAATTACACAGTAATGAAAGCAGACCTCTATCCCTCATGGACTCTCACCCGACTCCACACTCCCAGCCAAGTCGAAGAGATTAACATTTGCGTAGGAGCATAAGGGAAGCTCGAATCTCCACTCTTGATCCACCGGTGCCAACTTCCAAAAACATCACGCACTAACTTGAAAGAGTAGGGATTTACATGATTAAATACCTTATCATTTCTCTGGATCCAAAGGTGACACAATACCACATCTGCCACATCGTGTTACCCTGTTTACTCCTCCAATCAACCAGACCGTCCCAGCTCCTCCACAAATCTAGGAGAGTCCTCGGACGACACCAAGCGATGCTAGCCCAACACGCAATAACGCCCCAGATCTGATCCGTGACAGGGCAATGCAGGAACAAGTGGTCAGTACTCTCACAAGTGAGAAGGCATTGGGGGCAGGAGCTCTCTTCATCTGAGATAATGTGTCGTTGCCAAAGGAAGGCTCTGGTTGCAATCCGACCCTGAAGAGCAAGCCACATGAAGGCTTCAACGTGATGAGGGACTAACCGTTTCCAGCAAGAGTTGAGGATATCGTTGGTGTGGCTGCTGAACTGAGCAACAACAATGGACTCCGTAAGCGAACGTACAGAGAAAAGTTTAGAAGGTTCCAGCATCCACGCGAAAGAATCAGCCTCTTCACTTTTCCGCGGTGCTGGCAGCATGGCCACCATCTCATTCACTTCGTCAGCTTCCCAGTCAAATAAGCCCCTACGCCAACGCCACTTCCAAACCCAAATATCATCCCGCCACTCCCCGAACTCTATGATTCGACCCTCTTTGGCGCCCGTCAGGTTGAATAGACGAGGGAATCGAATGGCAAGAGGGACCCGCAAGGCCCAAGTGTCCCACCAAAACAGAAACGATTTCCCACAGCCTAAGGAAAGCCGTACATGGTCCACCCAACTGTGAAACCGATCACCCCCTCTCCCCTAGGTAGCCAGAATATCCTGCCAAATTGGCAAAGGAACCCCATGATCTTGCATCCACAAACGACCCACACTCGAACAATTGTATTGGAAGTTTTAATAAGCGTTAACCGGCCACCCAAGGATAGCAGAGATCCCTTCCAGGTAGACAATTTTCTTCTCATCTTCCCAACTGAGCCCATCTAGTTTGATATCCTTCTCGGATTCATACCAACCGAAGAACCCAAATAAGTAAAAGGCAGCGTTTCATACCTGCAACCCGCTCTACGCGCTATATTCTCATCGAATGACCTATGTGGCGCCCCAAAAATTTTTAAAAAATTCGCGAGTGTACGACAACGAATCTGAGACCTTACGATACTCGGCGTAAAAGGACGCCTTCCAACATGCAATGAAGTCGCCACCCTAATTTTGTCTCTAGGTTTAGGGAACCTAATCGTCATGGCATAAAAAATAAAATAAATAAAACTAAAGGCACAAAAAAGGGGTCTAAACCCAAGACGAAGGTTCGGGGTCGTATTATGGACTCGGGAAGGTGTTAGGCACCCGAGTCACATCCGAAAATGGTTACCGGTTGATAGGAGAGGTGTTTAAAAGATGTTTGATAAAAATGCGTTTTTAAAAGGGGGCCCTCAGAGGAATCGTCACTTTAGTCTTTTCCATGATCGGGACCGTTTAGGAATAATTAATCGTTGGACGGGGTTACCGTTTTAAAAATCTTTTTGGACGGGGTTACCGTTTTCAAGACCGATTGATTATTCCTGACCGTAGCGTGATGGGACTGAATTTTCCGTAAGACTGAATGAACGCCCTCTTTTCATCATCGGGCCATGCATGATTAAATTAATTATTAAGTGATTCTATCATGGATTGCTAACAGAGTACAAATTTAAATGAGAGATATTTTGAAATGATAAACCGATGTGGGATCGAAGCCACCAGATACATGCAATCAATATAAGCGGAATTTAAAATCAAACGAACATGACATTTTAAGCAAGTCTTTTAAACAAGTTGTTCATGTGGGTTGATTTTAATTTTAGCAATTCTATATATCATGCCTGCAATTAATATTTATGAAAAAATGTTGAATAAATAAAAGGGGAAGAAAGGCGTACTTTCGAGCGAAGCTTGAATTTTAAACCTACAAAATGACAGTGTTAGTGCTAGCTCAAAAAATAAATAAGCAGTTTATGAATGCAAGAATTTAAATAAATAGCAAAAAATTAAACAATGATTTGACGAGTACGACAAAAAATGGTGATTTGACACATACGAAAATTTAAATGATGATTTGATAAGTGCAGAAAAATTTAAATGATGATAGTGCATGCGAGAAATTTATATGATGACAGTTGATAAGTGCGAGAAATTTAAATGATGATTTGATACGTACGAAAATTTAAATGATGATTTGATGCATGCGAGAAATTAAATGATGATTTGATGAGTGCGAGAAAATTAAATGATGACGGTTGATGCATACGAGAATTTAAATGCTGATTTGACGAGTGCGAGAATTTTAAATGATGACTTGATGCATGCGAAAAAATTAAATGATGACAGTTGATGCATATGAGAATTTAAATGATGATTTGGCGAAAAATTAAAGATTTGATACGTGCAGAAAAATTAAGGATTTGCAGAAAATTGAACATGTGATATTTGCAGAAAAAATAAACAATTGATGATTTGCAGAAGATTAAACAATTGATGATTTGCAGAAAATTAAAGCAGTTGACGATTTGCAGAAAATTAAACAGTTGATGATTTGCAGAAATTTAAACAGTTGATGATTTGCAGAAATTTAAAGCAGTTGATGATTTGCGAAAATTTAAACAGTTGATGATTTGCTGAAATTTAAACAGTTGATGATTTGCTGAAATTTAAATGACTGAATTTAAATTGCGGAAAGTAAATTGCGAAAAATTAAAGTGCGGAGAATTTAAACAGTTGATAGGTACAGAATTTTAAAGCAATATTACGAAAAAACGTGATCCGAGGTCTTGGAAAAAATGAAAATGGGCTGGGCCCAATTTGAAAAATAAAGGAAATGGGCCAGGAATAGTTCCTAGCCCAAAAATCACATTTTTAATGGTGATCGGCTCCTTCCCGCGTGAACAAGCCCAAGGGGGCACTGTGCATCATCTTCCTCAAACGTCGTCCGCGCCACTGCCGGTGACGTGGATCTCCGACCAGGCGGCCAAATTGCCTAGTTTTGAGCTCCGAGGAAAGCTCTCTTCCCCAACAAGATTATCGTGCAAAAATCAAGATTTAATATACGTCCGAACACAGTTTAATTTTGAGAAAACGTCAAAAACCGATAATTAACAAAAAAACCTAAAATTCGCTCTTCTTAACCAACAAATCAACGAATAAAAAGCATGGAAATTATCTATAGCATGTATATGAATTAATGGTATGAAAATAAGCAATTTATTTGATCGAAATAACAATCTAAAAATTAAAGAAAGAAAGCGCAGAGAAAAGCAAGAAAAACGCTTACCAAAAAAGCTTAAACTTGTGGCAGCCGATGCTCTACATTAGCTATCGGTCAAGAGGGAGAAGGAGCAGAGTTGCTCTTGGTTGGATTTGTGAGGAAAATGGAGAGGGGCAGTGGGCTTTTTATAAGCCAAGATCGCGTGAGGAGGGAGACGCGGCGCTGCGCGTGGAGGAGGGAGAGCGTGCGCTGGCAGGGCTAGGGTTGTTGTGCTGGCGGGGCTAGGTGATACGTTCCTAGATATTTGTGGGAATGTTTAACTGTGATCTAGCTCAAGGAATCCTCAAGAACAATAAATAAATAACCAATCGACAACAATTAGACCCCTAACCCAACCTGTGGTTAGACCCCTAATTCGATACTCGATTAGGATCTCGACTCAAGACTTCTAGATCCCTAAACCAACCTGTGTTTAGACCCCTAGAACGAAGTAGACGATAGGGAAGAGTTGTTTTACTTAATCGAAACTGAACTCCAATCAGTTAAGCTTAAGAGTTCTTAAACTAGAACCAAAGTTTGAGAAATCCTCTCAAATGTGTTTATACGCAATGTTTATCAAATTCAAGTTATCTTACAATGAAGCTCTAAATGAGCTTATAAAGAGTTACAAATACTGTAGCTTAGTCCCACACGTGTCCAGCTAAAAGAAATATACAACAAGGTCCATAAACTAAAATAAAAACATATAAGTTACTGTAGCTATAGTAACTTACTGTAGCACCTAGCGGCATGCCGCTCCAGGGGTTCAGGGCTGGCGGCATGTCGCTTCCTTCGGCAATGCAATTGCTGAAAATTGCATAATTTTTTTGGAAGATGCTACAGTAACATTGTAGCTACAGTGTTACTGTAGCATCTTCCAAAAAAATGCCTCAAATTTTCACAATTTGAGCGTAACGACGTTGACCAACTTATCCTCTGCTTTGTTCATGTCCTTCAAGAGTGATTCTCCAATTGCTAACTCCTTTCCGAGCTCCATTTGAATGAGCAAAGTTAATGCACCTTGCAACTTCTTACTCCTAGCTCGTGTCAAAGGTCCTTGAGGAATTGGTAGTGCATCCTTGGATCCTTGGGTCGCATCACTAGGGCTGCCAGTGATGATGGTTAACGGGACAGGAAGCGACGGGAGCAAGCAGCTCGGTGGCTTGCTCCGCTGCTGCGTCGCTTCCACTATTTACATGCATCATGCACGTAAATATGGAGTCGTTGATCTTGTTGACTTTCCTTGGTCAACCAGATCAACGGTGGTGATTAAATGGGCCATTTAATTTATTTAAATGGCCTCGAGCCGTTTTTGTGAGTAAAGGTTTCGAATTTTAATGCCAAAAGTGTCAGCGCGTAGAGAAAAATAAGACGAGTTTAATAGTCTACAGCGAATGAAGAATTTTTTCCGTTTAACGTGTTTATTTTCTCGTTTGGAAACAGGAAATGTTTGGACGAAAAATAAATGACGTTATGACGAAAACTACGCGAAACGAAGTTGGTCGGCGTGGATAAAAAAAAGAGTAGGTAATAGTTGATGGAAAACATAACGCGTTCGAGCTATTGTCTGAGCGAACTTACCCGGGTCCAATAAAAGCTTGAACAAAAATAATAAAAAAAAATAAAAATCCTAAAAAATGTGATAAAATACTAAAAATCCTAAATTTTATGCGATGACGTAAAACGAAAAAATAACTAGCAAATGACTAACGGATAATTAAAAATGTGATTTTTAAGGCTGAAAATATTAATAATAATAATAATGAAAATACGTGACGAACAATTAAAAATGCGATTTCGAACGCTGACGATGATAAAATGCGATGAGAATTTAAAAATACTAACGACAGTAAATTAATTAAAAATGACAGTAAGTTGAGTGAAATAACAGAAATGATAAATTTAATTAAAAACGGCGTCAAAATTCAGATATCAACAGCCTATAAATGTTAACCCCAACCAGAGTGCTCTTATGGTAATTAACCTTCAGGCCGGAGAAGGCATCAAACCAGCAAAGGATCCCTTTAACATTTTGCACCTCTTCCTCATCATTTCGAGTAAATATTAGCGTGTCATCTGCAAACTGGAGGTGCGTAACATTCCACCCTCCCACTTCATCTCCTATCCCGCGCAGAAGCCCACAGTCATGGGCCCGATAATATCAACAATACGTGAAATGAGGAAAAAAATTAGCATAAGAAAATTAAACAAGATTTAATTAAATAGAAAGGGTAGGATTATGGCTTAGGTTTAAATCTCACTCCAATAAAAAATAATATAGGGCTCCACTTAGAACTTAAAATAAATTTAATAAAAAAATTAAACCTTAGTTGTGAATCATGAAGGGAAAAAATATTCACTACTAAACAACATGGCTATAGTAACGTCACTTATTTTTGTTACTATTATGTTATGTTACTCTTCGTAACTAAAAAATATTTTTTGTGACGGATTCTACTAAAAATAAGTAATTTAAATTACGATAATTTTTAATGTTTGCATAAGGTAACCAATCGTGACTAAATATGTGTTATAATTATTACCCGTTACTAATTATTGGTGCAAGATGTTTTAGCATTTGACGCAAAAAAAGTAAGGGAGTAATTACAAATCGTAGAAAAAAAATTATTTTTTAGTGTATTTAGTAACGATGCGTGGCAAAATGAAAATATTAGAAAAACATACGTAACAACATGTCACTAAAAAATAAATAATAATATAATTAGTAACGACGTGTAAACAAATACTCGATTTAGCAACAATGTATAACTACTTTTTATATTATTTTAGCAACTATCCGTAGCCAAAACAATTGTCCAATAAATTTAGCAACGAGTTGTAACTAATTATTATTGCAAGATGTTTCAGTTGTTGATGTCATTTGGAGGAAAACTTTTTTTATTTTCCAAAAATATTTAGCAGTATAAGAAAAGAATGTTTGTCACGTATATATGAAGCATTTATTAATATAAGAAAAGCAATATGAAGGATTAAGTTTATTATTTTAATAAAATATGGTGTAAGTAGTATTCCCTCCGTCCCATATTAACTGTTACTTTACTGTTCGTGCACGTATTTCGAGGAAGCCGAATGACTCACTATTTGACCCCAAAAAAATTCGTACTTTTTTTCGAACATACGTTAATCCTTAACCTACGTTCAAGAAAAAATTCGAAAGTTTTTGAGGTCAAATAGTGCGTCATCCGGCCTCCTCGAATGCGTGCATGAATAGTGGCCAGTGACAGTTAATATGGGACGGAGGGAGTACTTCTTATGCATATGCAAAATTAAAAAAAAAAAGTTAAAAAAAAAAAGAAAAACGAGAAAAAGAATTAAGAAAAACAACTTGGTTTTCCTGGTTAAATTGACCGGTTCGGTTCTGAAAATCATAGAATTAATAAAAATAAAATAAAAATGAGTTAATTTGTTTTCCAGAAATTAGTTACAGAATATTCAATTTCAAGTTTTGTTCGTCACTAATAGATAGTTTGGAGAGGACAACTATAAAAAATCATCATAAAATAATGAAACTTTAGTAACTATTGTGGAGGAATTAAAAAAAAATATTAGGAGAACCATGTCGTAAAACCATCAACTAAATATTGTCACATGTCGGGAAAACTAGTAATATCTAAAAGACGTAAAAAAAATATGACATTAACTTTTTTAATACATGTATATACATATTTAAAAAAATTAGCGGCATCAGCTGACCCATTAAATTAGAAGTGGCTCTGTCCATATTTACACAAATAAAACGGGAAAAAGACATTTTTGGCCCCTGAACTTTAATTTTTTAATTAATGTGGCCCCTGAACTTTTAAATTGTTTAATTACAACCCTGCGAATCGAACGTTTTGACATAAATGGCCCATACCGTGACAGAAATTTGACGTGGCAACGGTATCTTCCACGTCAGACACGCCTCACACGCCACGTCGGCTAGCCACGTCAGATTCCTGCCAACTCACGCGTCCACGTCATTGCTTTATCAGGGGCCACATTAATCATTTAATTAAAGTTCAGGGGCCACATTAATCATTTAATTAAAGTTCAGGGGCCATTTATGTCTTTTTACCGAATAGATGTGGAGGTGTGAGGTGGCAAGTTGCTGACGTGGCTCGACGACGTGGCAAGTGACACATGGGTGACGTGGAAGATAACGTCGCCACGTCAGATTTCTGTCACGGTAGGGGCCACTTATATCAAAATGCTCGATTCGCAGGGTTGTAATTAAACAATTTAAGAGTTCAGGGGCCACATTAATTAAAAAATTAAACTTTAGGGGCCAAAAATGTCTTTTTCCCCAAATAAAACTAAATGTCTCTTTTTTTTTTAATAAGCGGAAGAAATATATTAGCCAAAGAATGGCAGAGAGAATGTACAGCAGGCCAGCTTCAGCTCCAGGATAGAGCCAAAGCTGCCCAGAAAAGCAGAAACAAACACCCCAAACTAAAGACAACGAGGAAGCAGCAATAGAAAAACAGCAGGCCAGCTTCAGCTCCAGGATAGAGCCAAAGCTGCCCAGAAAAACAGAAACAACTACCTCAAACTAAAGAACAGGACAACGAGGAAACACCAATAGAAAAACAGCAACGGCTCAACTAAATGCCTCTTGCTTAAGAAAATGACTAGAACACTCAACGCGGTCCCCTCAACTCTTCAAAGCCTTTAACTGGTAAAGTACTTGCACAAGTAATTTACACCAACGACCATTTACTTGGGAAGTAAAGTACTTGCACAACCTTTAACTGCTATCGTTGTGACTGTAAGTAAGCAAGCACTGCTGTTGTAGCTGTAGTGTTCAGGTTAGCTTGCAGCTTTCAGCGTCTGCAGGTCTGTTCCTTTGGTCATGTTTCTTCATGACCATTTAATTCTATATAATTCCTCTGCCGATTTAAAAAAAAAAGTAAAATTGTGGAATAACTTACTCTAACACAAGTGCTAGTGATTAGCTAGCTCGATTCATCAACTGATCATAAGATTCTCTTTGCAATAAGACTCAAATCGAAGTCATTGTTAATAAGTCACAAGCACTTGTGGTGGCATTAAGTGTCCGTGCATGAATTCCCTTTGTAATTGGCTAAGTTGAATTAAAGATTGACACCACCTTTAATTCAACTTAGCCAATTACAAAGGGAATTCATGCACGGACACTTAATGCCACCACCTTTATGAATTATGCATCATCTTTTACTTTGGTTGATTATATTATATAATGGATGAGTATGTTTGATTATAATATATAATGGATGCTGAGTGTGAAAAATGTGGTTAATTACCTCATCTTTCACTGGGAAAATATGCGCCGCCTCCATCCACTACTTTGCTTGTAACTTATGTGCTATAAATAGGCATCGATGGAAAGGGCTAAGGCACAAACAAGTGAGAAGAAATTAGAAACGAAAAAAGAATACATAGTAACTGAGCTAATTAACTAGCAATGGAAACAAAGAAGATGAATTTGGGAATGTTGGTTGGCCTTGTGCTTATTGCCAACTTTGCTCTTGCAGCCTTTGCATCCCTTGAAAAAGATGTAATCACTGCCGATGCCATTCGTGCTCTTACAAAGAGCAACAAGCTCCCTGCCGACGCCATTAATGCGCTCGTTAAAAGGAAGACCCTTGTTTCCAAAATTGAGCTTGAGGAGGCATTCCAGCTCCAAGATGCTAACGGTGTAACTGCCTTCGGCATTCCTTGTGGTGAAAGTTGCGTCTGGATACCATGCATCAGTAGCATCATCGGCTGTAGTTGCAGAAGCAAAGTTTGCTACCGCTGAATCTACTCATCATCAGTGCAAGGAACAAAAGGTTAATGTCTGTCGTCGCCAGTTATGTCTTTACTTATGTGTGTGGTTGTCGTTGTCCCAATTAAGGAAGCTACATGTGCTTGTAACATATCAATATAGTAGTATAATATATACTACTAAAAATAAATAAAGCAAGCATGTTTCCGTGTATGTTTTCTTTTGTTGTTAATAATGTTAACGCATGTTTGCAAGAATCAAGCTTTGTTCAACCTCTTTCTCATCTATCGTCTTATTAATTTAACGTGACGGTTGAAAAAGCAATAGAGGAGATGGATACCCGCACTGGTTGAGTTTGGTACAAAGGGTAAATGTCACAGCCAATAAATAAAATTGAGCAAGTTATGTGACATATTCACCTATAAAGAGGCCTATACTTATCAGTTGAACTACAACTTTCACTTTACTAATATTTTTTTAAAACATTGAAATTATATTTTTACTCATTATAAAAAAAAATCTAACGATGAGAGAAACAGCAAGAAAAAAAGATAAACAAATAGATTCTTAACTATAATAGTTTTTTTAGGATTATTTTAGTTGGAGACCAAGTCTATCTCCTAAATAATTATATTACAATAAAAGGAAGACTCTTTATAATGATCAATATGATTATTTTAGAAGCATTAAGTTTACAGTAAAACTTGAAGGCTGTTTTAAATCCCGAAACCATAACAAAGCTTGAAAAAAAATAGAAACACAATGATGTGGGAAAATATTAAATTCACTATTTTATCTTTAATAAATAAATTAATTTAATCTAATTTAAAACATAATTCCAATAATAACAACAAGATGGGAAATTAAAAAATAAAAAAGCTAATTTGTCTTGTTATTCTTGAAATTAAACAAGTTTTAATTGAATCAAATGAGTTAATTAATTGAAGTGGGTTTTCTATTTGGGTTAGGCTCAAGTAAATTTAGTTTTTTTTTAAATACGCTGATAGATTTATTTAAAGGTCATGAAGAACATGACAAGAACAGAAAGAAGCAGCTGCAGCAACCACTGTTCAAGAGTACAACACAAGGCAACAAAAAGGAAAAGCCAACGCAATTACACAGTAATGAAAGCAGACCTCTATCCCTCATGGACTCTCACCCGACTCCACACTCCCAGCCAAGTCGAAGAGATTAACATTTGCGTAGGAGCATAAGGGAAGCTCGAATCTCCACTCTTGATCCACCGGTGCCAACTTCCAAAAACATCACGCACTAACTTGAAAGAGTAGGGATTTACATGATTAAATACCTTATCATTTCTCTGGATCCAAAGGTGACACAATACCACATCTGCCACATCGTGTTACCCTGTTTACTCCTCCAATCAACCAGACCGTCCCAGCTCCTCCACAAATCTAGGAGAGTCCTCGGACGACACCAAGCGATGCTAGCCCAACACGCAATAACGCCCCAGATCTGATCCGTGACAGGGCAATGCAGGAACAAGTGGTCAGTACTCTCACAAGTGAGAAGGCATTGGGGGCAGGAGCTCTCTTCATCTGAGATAATGTGTCGTTGCCAAAGGAAGGCTCTGGTTGCAATCCGACCCTGAAGAGCAAGCCACATGAAGGCTTCAACGTGATGAGGGACTAACCGTTTCCAGCAAGAGTTGAGGATATCGTTGGTGTGGCTGCTGAACTGAGCAACAACAATGGACTCCGTAAGCGAACGTACAGAGAAAAGTTTAGAAGGTTCCAGCATCCACGCGAAAGAATCAGCCTCTTCACTTTTCCGCGGTGCTGGCAGCATGGCCACCATCTCATTCACTTCGTCAGCTTCCCAGTCAAATAAGCCCCTACGCCAACGCCACTTCCAAACCCAAATATCATCCCGCCACTCCCCGAACTCTATGATTCGACCCTCTTTGGCGCCCGTCAGGTTGAATAGACGAGGGAATCGAATGGCAAGAGGGACCCGCAAGGCCCAAGTGTCCCACCAAAACAGAAACGATTTCCCACAGCCTAAGGAAAGCCGTACATGGTCCACCCAACTGTGAAACCGATCAACCCCTCTCCCCTAGGTAGCCAGAATATCCTGCCAAATTGGCAAAGGAACCCCATGATCTTGCATCCACAAACGACCCACACTCGAACAATTGTATTGGAAGTTTTAATAAGCGTTAACCGGCCACCCAAGGATAGCAGAGATCCCTTCCAGGTAGACAATTTCCTTCTCATCTTCCCAACTGAGCCCATCTAGTTTGATATCCTTCTCGGATTCATACCAACCGAAGAACCCAAATAAGTAAAAGGCAGCGTTTCATACCTGCAACCCGCTCTACGCGCTATATTCTCATCGAATGACCTATGTGGCGCCCCAAAATTTTTTAAAAAATTCGCGAGTGTACGACGACGAATCTGAGACCTTACGATACTCGGCGTAAAAGGACGCCTTCCAACATGCAATGAAGTCGCCACCCTAATTTTGTCTCTAGGTTTAGGGAACCTAATCGTCATGGCATAAAAAATAAAATAAATAAAACTAAAGGCACAAAAAAGGGGTCTAAACCCAAGACGAAGGTTCGGGGTCGTATTATGGACTCGGGAAGGTGTTAGGCACCCGAGTCACATCCGAAAATGGTTACCGGTTGATAGGAGAGGTGTTTAAAAGATGTTTGATAAAAATGCGTTTTTAAAAGGGGGCCCTCAGAGGAATCGTCACTTTAGTCTTTTCCATGATCGGGACCGTTTAGGAATAATTAATCGTTGGACGGGGTTACCGTTTTAAAAATCTTTTTGGACGGGGTTACCGTTTTCAAGACCGATTGATTATTCCTGACCGTAGCGTGATGGGACTGAATTTTCCGTAAGACTGAATGAACGCCCTCTTTTCATCATCGGGCCATGCATGATTAAATTAATTATTAAGTGATTCTATCATGGATTGCTAACAGAGTACAAATTTAAATGAGAGATATTTTGAAATGATAAACCGATGTGGGATCGAAGCCACCAGATACATGCAATCAATATAAGCGGAATTTAAAATCAAACGAACATGACATTTTAAGCAAGTCTTTTAAACAAGTTGTTCATGTGGGTTGATTTTAATTTTAGCAATTCTATATATCATGCCTGCAATTAATATTTATGAAAAAATGTTGAATAAATAAAAGGGGAAGAAAGGCGTACTTTCGAGCGAAGCTTGAATTTTAAACCTACAAAATGACAGTGTTAGTGCTAGCTCAAAAAATAAATAAGCAGTTTATGAATGCAAGAATTTAAATAAATAGCAAAAAATTAAACAATGATTTGACGAGTACGACAAAAAATGGTGATTTGACACATACGAAAATTTAAATGATGATTTGATAAGTGCAGAAAAATTTAAATGATGATAGTGCATGCGAGAAATTTATATGATGACAGTTGATAAGTGCGAGAAATTTAAATGATGATTTGATACGTACGAAAATTTAAATGATGATTTGATGCATGCGAGAAATTAAATGATGATTTGATGAGTGCGAGAAAATTAAATGATGACGGTTGATGCATACGAGAATTTAAATGCTGATTTGACGAGTGCGAGAATTTTAAATGATGACTTGATGCATGCGAAAAAATTAAATGATGACAGTTGATGCATATGAGAATTTAAATGATGATTTGGCGAAAAATTAAAGATTTGATACGTGCAGAAAAATTAAGGATTTGCAGAAAATTGAACATGTGATATTTGCAGAAAAAATAAACAATTGATGATTTGCAGAAGATTAAACAATTGATGATTTGCAGAAAATTAAAGCAGTTGACGATTTGCAGAAAATTAAACAGTTGATGATTTGCAGAAATTTAAACAGTTGATGATTTGCAGAAATTTAAAGCAGTTGATGATTTGCGAAAATTTAAACAGTTGATGATTTGCTGAAATTTAAACAGTTGATGATTTGCTGAAATTTAAATGACTGAATTTAAATTGCGGAAAGTAAATTGCGAAAAATTAAAGTGCGGAGAATTTAAACAGTTGATAGGTACAGAATTTTAAAGCAATATTACGAAAAAACGTGATCCGAGGTCTTGGAAAAAATGAAAATGGGCTGGGCCCAATTTGAAAAATAAAGGAAATGGGCCAGGAATAGTTCCTAGCCCAAAAATCACATTTTTAATGGTGATCGGCTCCTTCCCGCGTGAACAAGCCCAAGGGGGGCACTGTGCATCATCTTCCTCAAACGTCGTCCGCACCACTGCCGGTGACGTGGATCTCCGACCAGGCGGCCAAATTGCCTAGTTTTGAGCTCCGAGGAAAGCTCTCTTCCCTAACAAGATTATCGTGCAAAAATCAAGATTTAATATACGTCCGAACACAGTTTAATTTTGAGAAAACGTCAAAAACCGATAATTAACAAAAAAACCTAAAATTCGCTCTTCTTAACCAACAAATCAACGAATAAAAAGCATGGAAATTATCTATAGCATGTATATGAATTAATGGTATGAAAATAAGCAATTTATTTGATCGAAATAACAATCTAAAAATTAAAGAAAGAAAGCGCAGAGAAAAGCAAGAAAAACGCTTACCAAAAAAGCTTAAACTTGTGGCAGCCGATGCTCTACATTAGCTATCGGTCAAGAGGGAGAAGGAGCAGAGTTGCTCTTGGTTGGATTTGTGAGGAAAATGGAGAGGGGCAGTGGGCTTTTTATAAGCCAAGATCGCGTGAGGAGGGAGACGCGGCGCTGCGCGTGGAGGAGGGAGAGCGTGCGCTGGCAGGGCTAGGGTTGTTGTGCTGGCGGGGCTAGGTGATACGTTCCTAGATATTTGTGGGAATGTTTAACTGTGATCTAGCTCAAGGAATCCTCAAGAACAATAAATAAATAACCAATCGACAACAATTAGACCCCTAACCCAACCTGTGGTTAGACCCCTAATTCGATACTCGATTAGGATCTCGACTCAAGACTTCTAGATCCCTAAACCAACCTGTGTTTAGACCCCTAGAACGAAGTAGACGATAGGGAAGAGTTGTTTTACTTAATCGAAACTGAACTCCAATCAGTTAAGCTTAAGAGTTCTTAAACTAGAACCAAAGTTTGAGAAATCCTCTCAAATGTGTTTATACGCAATGTTTATCAAATTCAAGTTATCTTACAATGAAGCTCTAAATGAGCTTATAAAGAGTTACAAATACTGTAGCTTAGTCCCACACGTGTCCAGCTAAAAGAAATATACAACAAGGTCCATAAACTAAAATAAAAACATATAAGTTACTGTAGCTATAGTAACTTACTGTAGCACCTAGCGGCATGCCGCTCCAGGGGTTCAGGGCTGGCGGCATGTCGCTTCCTTCGGCAATGCAATTGCTGAAAATTGCATAATTTTTTTGGAAGATGCTACAGTAACATTGTAGCTACAGTGTTACTGTAGCATCTTCCAAAAAAATGCCTCAAATTTTCACAATTTGAGCGTAACGACGTTGACCAACTTATCCTCTGCTTTGTTCATGTCCTTCAAGAGTGATTCTCCAATTGCTAACTCCTTTCCGAGCTCCATTTGAATGAGCAAAGTTAATGCACCTTGCAACTTCTTACTCCTAGCTCGTGTCAAAGGTCCTTGAGGAATTGGTAGTGCATCCTTGGATCCTTGGGTCGCATCACTAGGGCTGCCAGTGATGATGGTTAACGGGACAGGAAGCGACGGGAGCAAGCAGCTCGGTGGCTTGCTCCGCTGCTGCGTCGCTTCCACTATTTACATGCATCATGCACGTAAATATGGAGTCGTTGATCTTGTTGACTTTCCTTGGTCAACCAGATCAACGGTGGTGATTAAATGGGCCATTTAATTTATTTAAATGGCCTCGAGCCGTTTTTGTGAGTAAAGGTTTCGAATTTTAATGCCAAAAGTGTCAGCGCGTAGAGAAAAATAAGACGAGTTTAATAGTCTACAGCGAATGAAGAATTTTTTCCGTTTAACGTGTTTATTTTCTCGTTTGGAAACAGGAAATGTTTGGACGAAAAATAAATGACGTTATGACGAAAACTACGCGAAACGAAGTTGGTCGGCGTGGATAAAAAAAAGAGTAGGTAATAGTTGATGGAAAACATAACGCGTTCGAGCTATTGTCTGAGCGAACTTACCCGGGTCCAATAAAAGCTTGAACAAAAATAATAAAAAAAAATAAAAATCCTAAAAAATGTGATAAAATACTAAAAATCCTAAATTTTATGCGATGACGTAAAACGAAAAAATAACTAGCAAATGACTAACGGATAATTAAAAATGTGATTTTTAAGGCTGAAAATATTAATAATAATAATAATGAAAATACGTGACGAACAATTAAAAATGCGATTTCGAACGCTGACGATGATAAAATGCGATGAGAATTTAAAAATACTAACGACAGTAAATTAATTAAAAATGACAGTAAGTTGAGTGAAATAACAGAAATGATAAATTTAATTAAAAACGGCGTCAAAATTCAGATATCAACAGCCTATAAATGTTAACCCCAACCAGAGTGCTCTTATGGTAATTAACCTTCAGGCCGGAGAAGGCATCAAACCAGCAAAGGATCCCTTTAACATTTTGCACCTCTTCCTCATCATTTCGAGTAAATATTAGCGTGTCATCTGCAAACTGGAGGTGCGTAACATTCCACCCTCCCACTTCATCTCCTATCCCGCGCAGAAGCCCACAGTCATGGGCCCGATAATATCAACAATACGTGAAATGAGGAAAAAAATTAGCATAAGAAAATTAAACAAGATTTAATTAAATAGAAAGGGTAGGATTATGGCTTAGGTTTAAATCTCACTCCAATAAAAAATAATATAGGGCTCCACTTAGAACTTAAAATAAATTTAATAAAAAAATTAAACCTTAGTTGTGAATCATGAAGGGAAAAAATATTCACTACTAAACAACATGGCTATAGTAACGTCACTTATTTTTGTTACTATTATGTTATGTTACTCTTCGTAACTAAAAAATATTTTTTGTGACGGATTCTACTAAAAATAAGTAATTTAAATTACGATAATTTTTAATGTTTGCATAAGGTAACCAATCGTGACTAAATATGTGTTATAATTATTACCCGTTACTAATTATTGGTGCAAGATGTTTTAGCATTTGACGCAAAAAAAGTAAGGGAGTAATTACAAATCGTAGAAAAAAAATTATTTTTTAGTGTATTTAGTAACGATGCGTGGCAAAATGAAAATATTAGAAAAACATACGTAACAACATGTCACTAAAAAATAAATAATAATATAATTAGTAACGACGTGTAAACAAATACTCGATTTAGCAACAATGTATAACTACTTTTTATATTATTTTAGCAACTATCCGTAGCCAAAACAATTGTCCAATAAATTTAGCAACGAGTTGTAACTAATTATTATTGCAAGATGTTTCAGTTGTTGATGTCATTTGGAGGAAAACTTTTTTTATTTTCCAAAAATATTTAGCAGTATAAGAAAAGAATGTTTGTCACGTATATATGAAGCATTTATTAATATAAGAAAAGCAATATGAAGGATTAAGTTTATTATTTTAATAAAATATGGTGTAAGTAGTATTCCCTCCGTCCCATATTAACTGTTACTTTACTGTTCGTGCACGTATTTCGAGGAAGCCGAATGACTCACTATTTGACCCCAAAAAAATTCGTACTTTTTTTCGAACATACGTTAATCCTTAACCTACGTTCAAGAAAAAATTCGAAAGTTTTTGAGGTCAAATAGTGCGTCATCCGGCCTCCTCGAATGCGTGCATGAATAGTGGCCAGTGACAGTTAATATGGGACGGAGGGAGTACTTCTTATGCATATGCAAAATTTAAAAAAAAAAGTTAAAAAAAAAAAGAAAAACGAGAAAAAGAATTAAGAAAAACAACTTGGTTTTCCTGGTTAAATTGACCGGTTCGGTTCTGAAAATCATAGAATTAATAAAAATAAAATAAAAATGAGTTAATTTGTTTTCCAGAAATTAGTTACAGAATATTCAATTTCAAGTTTTGTTCGTCACTAATAGATAGTTTGGAGAGGACAACTATAAAAAATCATCATAAAATAATGAAACTTTAGTAACTATTGTGGAGGAATTAAAAAAAAATATTAGGAGAACCATGTCGTAAAACCATCAACTAAATATTGTCACATGTCGGGAAAACTAGTAATATCTAAAAGACGTAAAAAAAATATGACATTAACTTTTTTAATACATGTATATACATATTTAAAAAAATTAGCGGCATCAGCTGACCCATTAAATTAGAAGTGGCTCTGTCCATATTTACACAAATAAAACGGGAAAAAGACATTTTTGGCCCCTGAACTTTAATTTTTTAATTAATGTGGCCCCTGAACTTTTAAATTGTTTAATTACAACCCTGCGAATCGAACGTTTTGACATAAATGGCCCATACCGTGACAGAAATTTGACGTGGCAACGGTATCTTCCACGTCAGACACGCCTCACACGCCACGTCGGCTAGCCACGTCAGATTCCTGCCAACTCACGCGTCCACGTCATTGCTTTATCAGGGGCCACATTAATCATTTAATTAAAGTTCAGGGGCCACATTAATCATTTAATTAAAGTTCAGGGGCCATTTATGTCTTTTTACCGAATAGATGTGGAGGTGTGAGGTGGCAAGTTGCTGACGTGGCTCGACGACGTGGCAAGTGACACATGGGTGACGTGGAAGATAACGTCGCCACGTCAGATTTCTGTCACGGTAGGGGCCACTTATATCAAAATGCTCGATTCGCAGGGTTGTAATTAAACAATTTAAGAGTTCAGGGGCCACATTAATTAAAAAATTAAACTTTAGGGGCCAAAAATGTCTTTTTCCCCAAATAAAACTAAATGTCTCTTTTTTTTTTAATAAGCGGAAGAAATATATTAGCCAAAGAATGGCAGAGAGAATGTACAGCAGGCCAGCTTCAGCTCCAGGATAGAGCCAAAGCTGCCCAGAAAAGCAGAAACAAACACCCCAAACTAAAGACAACGAGGAAGCAGCAATAGAAAAACAGCAGGCCAGCTTCAGCTCCAGGATAGAGCCAAAGCTGCCCAGAAAAACAGAAACAACTACCTCAAACTAAAGAACAGGACAACGAGGAAACACCAATAGAAAAACAGCAACGGCTCAACTAAATGCCTCTTGCTTAAGAAAATGACTAGAACACTCAACGCGGTCCCCTCAACTCTTCAAAGCCTTTAACTGGTAAAGTACTTGCACAAGTAATTTACACCAACGACCATTTACTTGGGAAGTAAAGTACTTGCACAACCTTTAACTGCTATCGTTGTGACTGTAAGTAAGCAAGCACTGCTGTTGTAGCTGTAGTGTTCAGGTTAGCTTGCAGCTTTCAGCGTCTGCAGGTCTGTTCCTTTGGTCATGTTTCTTCATGACCATTTAATTCTATATAATTCCTCTGCCGATTTAAAAAAAAAAGTAAAATTGTGGAATAACTTACTCTAACACAAGTGCTAGTGATTAGCTAGCTCGATTCATCAACTGATCATAAGATTCTCTTTGCAATAAGACTCAAATCGAAGTCATTGTTAATAAGTCACAAGCACTTGTGGTGGCATTAAGTGTCCGTGCATGAATTCCCTTTGTAATTGGCTAAGTTGAATTAAAGATTGACACCACCTTTAATTCAACTTAGCCAATTACAAAGGGAATTCATGCACGGACACTTAATGCCACCACCTTTATGAATTATGCATCATCTTTTACTTTGGTTGATTATATTATATAATGGATGAGTATGTTTGATTATAATATATAATGGATGCTGAGTGTGAAAAATGTGGTTAATTACCTCATCTTTCACTGGGAAAATATGCGCCGCCTCCATCCACTACTTTGCTTGTAACTTATGTGCTATAAATAGGCATCGATGGAAAGGGCTAAGGCACAAACAAGTGAGAAGAAATTAGAAACGAAAAAAGAATACATAGTAACTGAGCTAATTAACTAGCAATGGAAACAAAGAAGATGAATTTGGGAATGTTGGTTGGCCTTGTGCTTATTGCCAACTTTGCTCTTGCAGCCTTTGCATCCCTTGAAAAAGATGTAATCACTGCCGATGCCATTCGTGCTCTTACAAAGAGCAACAAGCTCCCTGCCGACGCCATTAATGCGCTCGTTAAAAGGAAGACCCTTGTTTCCAAAATTGAGCTTGAGGAGGCATTCCAGCTCCAAGATGCTAACGGTGTAACTGCCTTCGGCATTCCTTGTGGTGAAAGTTGCGTCTGGATACCATGCATCAGTAGCATCATCGGCTGTAGTTGCAGAAGCAAAGTTTGCTACCGCTGAATCTACTCATCATCAGTGCAAGGAACAAAAGGTTAATGTCTGTCGTCGCCAGTTATGTCTTTACTTATGTGTGTGGTTGTCGTTGTCCCAATTAAGGAAGCTACATGTGCTTGTAACATATCAATATAGTAGTATAATATATACTACTAAAAATAAATAAAGCAAGCATGTTTCCGTGTATGTTTTCTTTTGTTGTTAATAATGTTAACGCATGTTTGCAAGAATCAAGCTTTGTTCAACCTCTTTCTCATCTATCGTCTTATTAATTTAACGTGACGGTTGAAAAAGCAATAGAGGAGATGGATACCCGCACTGGTTGAGTTTGGTACAAAGGGTAAATGTCACAGCCAATAAATAAAATTGAGCAAGTTATGTGACATATTCACCTATAAAGAGGCCTATACTTATCAGTTGAACTACAACTTTCACTTTACTAATATTTTTTTAAAACATTGAAATTATATTTTTACTCATTATAAAAAAAAATCTAACGATGAGAGAAACAGCAAGAAAAAAAGATAAACAAATAGATTCTTAACTATAATAGTTTTTTTAGGATTATTTTAGTTGGAGACCAAGTCTATCTCCTAAATAATTATATTACAATAAAAGGAAGACTCTTTATAATGATCAATATGATTATTTTAGAAGCATTAAGTTTACAGTAAAACTTGAAGGCTGTTTTAAATCCCGAAACCATAACAAAGCTTGAAAAAAAATAGAAACACAATGATGTGGGAAAATATTAAATTCACTATTTTATCTTTAATAAATAAATTAATTTAATCTAATTTAAAACATAATTCCAATAATAACAACAAGATGGGAAATTAAAAAATAAAAAAGCTAATTTGTCTTGTTATTCTTGAAATTAAACAAGTTTTAATTGAATCAAATGAGTTAATTAATTGAAGTGGGTTTTCTATTTGGGTTAGGCTCAAGTAAATTTAGTTTTTTTTTAAATACGCTGATAGATTTATTTAAAGGTCATGAAGAACATGACAAGAACAGAAAGAAGCAGCTGCAGCAACCACTGTTCAAGAGTACAGCACAAGGCAACAAGAAGGAAAAGCCAACGCAATTACACAGTAATGAAAACAGACCTCTATCCCTCATGGACTCTCACCCGACTCCACACTCCCAGCCAAGTCGAAGAGATTAACATTTGCGTAGGAGCATAAGGGAAGCTCGAATCTCCACTCTTGATCCACCGGTGCCAACTTCCAAAAACATCACGCACTAACTTGAAAGAGTAGGGATTTACATGATTAAATACCTTATCATTTCTCTGGATCCAAAGGTGACACAATACCACATCTGCCACATCGTGTTACCCTGTTTACTCCTCCAATCAACCAGACCGTCCCAGCTCCTCCACAAATCTAGGAGAGTCCTCGGACGACACCAAGCGATGCTAGCCCAACACGCAATAACGCCCCAGATCTGATCCGTGACAGGGCAATGCAGGAACAAGTGGTCAGTACTCTCACAAGTGAGAAGGCATTGGGGGCAGGAGCTCTCTTCATCTGAGATAATGTGTCGTTGCCAAAGGAAGGCTCTGGTTGCAATCCGACCCTGAAGAGCAAGCCACATGAAGGCTTCAACGTGATGAGGGACTAACCGTTTCCAGCAAGAGTTGAGGATATCGTTGGTGTGGCTGCTGAACTGAGCAGCAACAATGGACTCCGTAAGCGAACGTACAGAGAAAAGTTTAGAAGGTTCCAGCATCCACGCGAAAGAATCAGCCTCTTCACTTTTCCGCGGTGCTGGCAGCATGGCCACCATCTCATTCACTTCGTCAGCTTCCCAGTCAAATAAGCCCCTACGCCAACGCCACTTCCAAACCCAAATATCATCCCGCCACTCCCCGAACTCTATGATTCGACCCTCTTTGGCGCCCGTCAGGTTGAATAGACGAGGGAATCGAATGGCAAGAGGGACCCGCAAGGCCCAAGTGTCCCACCAAAACAGAAACGATTTCCCACAGCCTAAGGAAAGCCGTACATGGTCCACCCAACTGTGAAACCGATCACCCCCTCTCCCCTAGGTAGCCAGAATATCCTGCCAAATTGGCAAAGGAACCCCATGATCTTGCATCCACAAACGACCCACACTCGAACAATTGTATTGGAAGTTTTAATAAGCGTTAACCGGCCACCCAAGGATAGCAGAGATCCCTTCCAGGTAGACAATTTTCTTCTCATCTTCCCAACTGAGCCCATCTAGTTTGATATCCTTCTCGGATTCATACCAACCGAAGAACCCAAATAAGTAAAAGGCAGCGTTTCATACCTGCAACCCGCTCTACGCGCTATATTCTCATCGAATGACCTATGTGGCGCCCCAAAAAATTTTTAAAAATTCGCGAGTGTACGACGAATCTGAGACCTTACGATACTCGGCGTAAAAGGACGCCTTCCAACATGCAATGAAGTCGCCACCCTAATTTTGTCTCTAGGTTTAGGGAACCTAATCGTCATGGCATAAAAAATAAAATAAATAAAACTAAAGGCACAAAAAAGGGGTCTAAACCCAAGACGAAGGTTCGGGGTCGTATTATGGACTCGGGAAGGTGTTAGGCACCCGAGTCACATCCGAAAATGGTTACCGGTTGATAGGAGAGGTGTTTAAAAGATGTTTGATAAAAATGCGTTTTTAAAAGGGGGCCCTCAGAGGAATCGTCACTTTAGTCTTTTCCATGATCGGGACCGTTTAGGAATAATTAATCGTTGGACGGGGTTACCGTTTTAAAAATCTTTTTGGACGGGGTTACCGTTTTCAAGACCGATTGATTATTCCTGACCGTAGCGTGATGGGACTGAGTTTTCCGTAAGACTGAATGAACGCCCTCTTTTCATCATCGGGCCATGCATGATTAAATTAATTATTAAGTGATTCTATCATGGATTGCTAACAGAGTACAAATTTAAATGAGAGATATTTTGAAATGATAAACCGATGTGGGATCGAAGCCACCAGATACATGCAATCAATATAAGCGGAATTTAAAATCAAACGAACATGACATTTTAAGCAAGTCTTTTAAACAAGTTGTTCATGTGGGTTGATTTTAATTTTAGCAATTCTATATATCATGCCTGCAATTAATATTTATGAAAAAATGTTGAATAAATAAAAGGGGAAGAAAGGCGTACTTTCGAGCGAAGCTTGAATTTTAAACCTACAAAATGACAGTGTTAGTGCTAGCTCAAAAAATAAATAAGCAGTTTATGAATGCAAGAATTTAAATAAATAGCGAAAAATTAAACAATGATTTGACGAGTACGACAAAAAATGGTGATTTGACACATACGAAAATTTAAATGATGATTTGATAAGTGCAGAAAAATTTAAATGATGATAGTGCATGCGAGAAATTTATATGATGACAGTTGATAAGTGCGAGAAATTTAAATGATGATTTGATACGTACGAAAATTTAAATGATGATTTGATGCATGCGAGAAATTAAATGATGATTTGATGAGTGCGAGAAAATTAAATGATGACGGTTGATGCATACGAGAATTTAAATGCTGATTTGACGAGTGCGAGAATTTTAAATGATGACTTGATGCATGCGAAAAAATTAAATGATGACAGTTGATGCATATGAGAATTTAAATGATGATTTGGCGAAAAATTAAAGATTTGATACGTGCAGAAAAATTAAGGATTTGCAGAAAATTGAACATGTGATATTTGCAGAAAAAATAAACACTTGATGATTTGCAGAAGATTAAACAATTGATGATTTGCAGAAAATTAAAGCAGTTGACGATTTGCAGAAAATTAAACAGTTGATGATTTGCAGAAATTTAAACAGTTGATGATTTGCAGAAATTTAAAGCAGTTGATGATTTGCAGAAATTTAAACAGTTGATGATTTGCTGAAATTTAAACAGTTGATGATTTGCTGAAATTTAAATGACTGAATTTAAATTGCGGAAAGTAAATTGCGAAAAATTAAAGTGCGGAGAATTTAAACAGTTGATAGGTACAGAATTTTAAAGCAATATTACGAAAAAACGTGATCCGAGGTCTTGGAAAAAATGAAAATGGGCTGGGCCCAATTTGAAAAATAAAGGAAATGGGCCAGGAATAGTTCCTAGCCCAAAAATCACATTTTTAATGGTGATCGGCTCCTTCCCGCGTGAACAAGCCCAAGGGGGGCACTGTGCATCATCTTCCTCAGACGTCGTCCGCGCCACTGCCGGTGACGTGGATCTCCGACCAGGCGGCCAAATTGCCTAGTTTTGAGCTCCGAGGAAAGCTCTCTTCCCCAACAAGATTATCGTGCAAAAATCAAGATTTAATATACGTCCGAACACAGTTTAATTTTGAGAAAACGTCAAAAACCGATAATTAACAAAAAAACCTAAAATTCGCTCTTCTTAACCAACAAATCAACGAATAAAAAGCATGGAAATTATCTATAGCATGTATATGAATTAATGGTATGAAAATAAGCAATTTATTTGATCGAAATAACAATCTAAAAATTAAAGAAAGAAAGCGCAGAGAAAAGCAAGAAAAACGCTTACCAAAAAAGCTTAAACTTGTGGCAGCCGATGCTCTACATGAGCTATCGGTCTAGAGGGAGAAGGAGCAGAGTTGCTCTTGGTTGAATTTGTGAGGAAAATGGAGAGGGGCAGTGGGCTTTTTATAAGCCAAGATCGCGTGAGGAGGGAGACGCGGCGCTGCGCGTGGAGGAGGGAGAGCGTGCGCTGGCAGGGCTAGGGTTGTTGTGCTGGCGGGGCTAGGTGATACGTTCCTGGATATTTGTGGGAATGTTTAACTGTGATCTAGCTCAAGGAATCCTCAAGAACAATAAATAAATAACCAATCGACAACAATTAGACCCCTAACCCAACCTGTGGTTAGACCCCTAATTCGATACTCGATTAGGATCTCGACTCAAGACTTCTAGATCCCTAAACCAACCTGTGTTTAGACCCCTAGAACGAAGTAGACGATAGGGAAGAGTTGTTTTACTTAATCGAAACTGAACTCCAATCAGTTAAGCTTAAGAGTTCTTAAACTAGAACCAAAGTTTGAGAAATCCTCTCAAATGTGTTTATACGCAATGTTTATCAAATTCAAGTTATCTTACAATGAAGCTCTAAATGAGCTTATAAAGAGTTACAAATACTGTAGCTTAGTCCCACACGTGTCCAGCTAAAAGAAATATACAACAAGGTCCATAAACTAAAATAAAAACATATAAGTTACTGTAGCTATAGTAACTTACTGTAGCACCTAGCGGCATGCCGCTCCAGGGGTTCAGGGCTGGCGGCATGTCGCTTCCTTCGGCAATGCAATTGCTGAAAATTGCATAATTTTTTTGGAAGATGCTACAGTAACATTGTAGCTACAGTGTTACTGTAGCATCTTCCAAAAAAATGCCTCAAATTTTCACAATTTGAGCGTAACGACGTTGACCAACTTATCCTCTGCTTTGTTCATGTCCTTCAAGAGTGATTCTCCAATTGCTAACTCCTTTCCGAGCTCCATTTGAATGAGCAAAGTTAATGCACCTTGCAACTTCTTACTCCTAGCTCGTGTCAAAGGTCCTTGAGGAATTGGTAGTGCATCCTTGGATCCTTGGGTCGCATCACTAGGGCTGCCAGTGATGATGGTTAACGGGACAGGAAGCGACGGGAGCAAGCAGCTCGGTGGCTTGCTCCGCTGCTGCGTCGCTTCCACTATTTACATGCATCATGCACGTAAATATGGAGTCGTTGATCTTGTTGACTTTCCTTGGTCAACCAGATCAACGGTGGTGATTAAATGGGCCATTTAATTTATTTAAATGGCCTCGAGCCGTTTTTGTGAGTAAACGTTTCGAATTTTAATGCCAAAAGTGTCAGCGCGTAGAGAAAAATAAGACGAGTTTAATAGTCTACAGCGAATGAAGAATTTTTTCCGTTTAACGTGTTTATTTTCTCGTTTGGAAACAGGAAATGTTTGGACGAAAAATAAATGACGTTATGACGAAAACTACGCGAAACGAAGTTGGTCGGCGTGGATAAAAAAAAGAGTAGGTAATAGTTTATGGAAAACATAAAGCGTTCGAGCTATTGTCTGAGTGAACTTACCCGGGTCCAATAAAAGCTTGAACAAAAATAATAAAAAAAAATAAAAATCCTAAAAAATGTTATAAAATACTAAAAATCCTAAATTTTATGCGATGACGTAAAACGAAAAAATAACTAGCAAATGACTAACGGATAATTAAAAATGTGATTTTTAAAGCTGAAAATATTAATAATAATAATAATGAAAATACGTGACGAACAATTAAAAATGCGATTTCGAACGCTGACGATGACAATGACGATGATAAAATGCGATGAGAATTTAAAAATACTAACGACAGTAAATTAATTAAAAATGACAGTAAGTTGAGTGAAATAACGGAAATGATAAATTTAATTAAAAACGGCGTCAAAATTCAGATATCAACAGCCTATAAATGTTAACCCCAACCAGAGTGCTCTTATGATAATTAACCTTCAGGCCGGAGAAGGCATCAAACCAGCAAAGGATCCCTTTAACATTTTGCACCTCTTCCTCATCATTTCGAGTAAATATTAGCGTGTCATCTGCAAACTGGAGGTGCGTAACATTCCACCCTCCCACTTCATCTCCTATCCCGCGCAGAAGCCCACAGTCATGGGCCCGATAATATCAACAATACGTGAAATGAGGAAAAAAATTAGCATAAGAAAATTAAACAAGATTTAATTAAATAGAAAGGGTAGGATTATGGCTTAGGTTTAAATCTCACTCCAATAAAAAATAATATAGGGCTCCACTTAGAACTTAAAATAAATTTAATAAAAAAATTAAACCTTAGTTGTGAATCATGAAGGGAAAAAATATTCACTACTAAACAACATGGCTATAGTAACGTCACTTATTTTTGTTACTATTATGTTATGTTACTCTTCGTAACTAAAAAATATTTTTTGTGACGGATTCTACTAAAAATAAGTAATTTAAATTACGATAATTTTTAATGTTTGCATAAGGTAACCAATCGTGACTAAATATGTGTTATAATTATTACCCGTTACTAATTATTGGTGCAAGATGTTTTAGCATTTGACGCAAAAAAAGTAAGGGAGTAATTACAAATCGTAGAAAAAAAATTATTTTTTAGTGTATTTAGTAACGATGCGTGGCAAAATGAAAATATTAGAAAAACATACGTAACAACATGTCACTAAAAAATAAATAATAATATAATTAGTAACGACGTGTAAACAAATACTCGATTTAGCAACAATGTATAACTACTTTTTATATTATTTTAGCAACTATCCGTAGCCAAAACAATTGTCCAATAAATTTAGCAACGAGTTGTAACTAATTATTATTGCAAGATGTTTCAGTTGTTGATGTCATTTGGAGGAAAACTTTTTTTATTTTCCAAAAATATTTAGCAGTATAAGAAAAGAATGTTTGTCACGTATATATGAAGCATTTATTAATATAAGAAAAGCAATATGAAGGATTAAGTTTATTATTTTAATAAAATATGGTGTAAGTAGTATTCCCTCCGTCCCATATTAACTGTTACTTTACTATTCGTGCACGTATTTCGAGGAAGCCGAATGACTCACTATTTGACCCCAAAAAAATTCGTACTTTTTTTCGAACATACGTTAATCCTTAACCTACGTTCAAGAAAAAATTCGAAAGTTTTTGAGGTCAAATAGTGCGTCATCCGGCCTCCTCGAATGCGTGCATGAATAGTGGCCAGTGACAGTTAATATGGGACGGAGGGAGTACTTCTTATGCATATGCAAAATTTAAAAAAAAAAGTTAAAAAAAAAAAGAAAAACGAGAAAAAGAATTAAGAAAAACAACTTGGTTTTCCTGGTTAAATTGACCGGTTCGGTTCTGAAAATCATAGAATTAATAAAAATAAAATAAAAATGAGTTAATTTGTTTTCCAGAAATTAGTTACAGAATATTCAATTTCAAGTTTTGTTCGTCACTAATAGATAGTTTGGAGAGGACAACTGTAAAAAATCATCATAAAATAATGAAACTTTAGTAACTATTGTGGAGGAATTAAAAAAAAATATTAGGAGAACCATGTCGTAAAACCATCAACTAAATATTGTCACATGTCGGGAAAACTAGTAATATCTAAAAGACGTAAAAAATATATGACATTAACTTTTTTAATACATGTATATACATATTTAAAAAAATTAGCGGCATCAGCTGACCCATTAAATTAGAAGTGGCTCTGTTCATATTTACACAAATAAAACGGGAAAAAGACATTTTTGGCCCCTGAACTTTAATTTTTTAATTAATGTGGCCCCTGAACTTTTAAATTGTTTAATTACAACCCTGCGAATCGAACGTTTTGACAAAAATGGCCCATACCGTGACAGAAATTTGACGTGGCAACGGTATCTTCCACGTCAGACACGCCTCACACGCCACGTCGGCTAGCCACGTCAGATTCCTGCCAACTCACGCGTCCACGTCATTGCTTTATCAGGGGCCACATTAATCATTTAATTAAAGTTTAGGGGCCACATTAATCATTTAATTAAAGTTCAGGGGCCATTTATGTCTTTTTACCGAATAGATGTGGAGGTGTGAGGTGGCAAGTTGCTGACGTGGCTCGACGACGTGGCAAGTGACACATGGGTGACGTGGAAGATAACGTCGCCACGTCAGATTTCTGTCACGGTAGGGGCCACTTATATCAAAATGCTCGATTCGCAGGGTTGTAATTAAACAATTTAAGAGTTCAGGGGCCACATTAATTAAAAAATTAAACTTTAGGGGCCAAAAATGTCTTTTTCCCCAAATAAAACTAAATGTCTCTTTTTTTTTTAATAAGCGGAAGAAATATATTAGCCAAAGAATGGCAGAGAGAATGTACAGCAGGCCAGCTTCAGCTCCAGGATAGAGCCAAAGCTGCCCAGAAAAGCAGAAACAAACACCCCAAACTAAAGACAACGAGGAAGCAGCAATAGAAAAACAGCAGGCCAGCTTCAGCTCCAGGATAGAGCCAAAGCTGCCCAGAAAAACAGAAACAACTACCTCAAACTAAAGAACAGGACAACGAGGAAACACCAATAGAAAAACAGCAACGGCTCAACTAAATGCCTCTTGCTTAAGAAAATGACTAGAACACTCAACGCGGTCCCCTCAACTCTTCAAAGCCTTTAACTGGTAAAGTACTTGCACAAGTAATTTACACCAACGACCATTTACTTGGGAAGTAAAGTACTTGCACAACCTTTAACTGCTATCGTTGTGACTGTAAGTAAGCAAGCACTGCTGTTGTAGCTGTAGTGTTCAGGTTAGCTTGCAGCTTTCAGCGTCTGCAGGTCTGTTCCTTTGGTCATGTTTCTTCATGACCATTTAATTCTATATAATTCCTCTGCCGATTTAAAAAAAAAAGTAAAATTGTGGAATAACTTACTCTAACACAAGTGCTAGTGATTAGCTAGCTCGATTCATCAACTGATCATAAGATTCTCTTTGCAATAAGACTCAAATCGAAGTCATTGTTAATAAGTCACAA
Source organism: Viola odorata (assembly GCA_963691705.1). Taxonomy (NCBI): domain Eukaryota; kingdom Viridiplantae; phylum Streptophyta; class Magnoliopsida; order Malpighiales; family Violaceae; genus Viola; species Viola odorata. The sequence continues at coordinate 11,547,701 of OY829545.1, forward strand.
GCACTTGTGGTGGCATTAAGTGTCCGTGCATGAATTCCCTTTGTAATTGGCTAAGTTGAATTAAAGATTGACACCACCTTTAATTCAACTTAGCCAATTACAAAGGGAATTCATGCACGGACACTTAATGCCACCACCTTTATGAATTATGCATCATCTTTTACTTTGGTTGATTATATTATATAATGGATGAGTATGTTTGATTATAATATATAATGGATGCTGAGTGTGAAAAATGTGGTTAATTACCTCATCTTTCACTGGGAAAATATGCGCCGCCTCCATCCACTACTTTGCTTGTAACTTATGTGCTATAAATAGGCATCGATGGAAAGGGCTAAGGCACAAACAAGTGAGAAGAAATTAGAAACGAAAAAAGAATACATAGTAACTGAGCTAATTAACTAGCAATGGAAACAAAGAAGATGAATTTGGGAATGTTGGTTGGCCTTGTGCTTATTGCCAACTTTGCTCTTGCAGCCTTTGCATCCCTTGAAAAAGATGTAATCACTGCCGATGCCATTCGTGCTCTTACAAAGAGCAACAAGCTCCCTGCCGACGCCATTAATGCGCTCGTTAAAAGGAAGACCCTTGTTTCCAAAATTGAGCTTGAGGAGGCATTCCAGCTCCAAGATGCTAACGGTGTAACTGCCTTCGGCATTCCTTGTGGTGAAAGTTGCGTCTGGATACCATGCATCAGTAGCATCATCGGCTGTAGTTGCAGAAGCAAAGTTTGCTACCGCTGAATCTACTCATCATCAGTGCAAGGAACAAAAGGTTAATGTCTGTCGTCGCCAGTTATGTCTTTACTTATGTGTGTGGTTGTCGTTGTTCCAATTAAGGAAGCTACATGTGCTTGTAACATATCAATATAGTAGTATAATATATACTACTAAAAATAAATAAAGCAAGCATGTTTCCGTGTATGTTTTCTTTTGTTGTTAATAATGTTAACGCATGTTTGCAAGAATCAAGCTTTGTTCAACCTCTTTCTCATCTATCGTCTTATTAATTTAACGTGACGGTTGAAAAAGCAATAGAGGAGATGGATACCCGCACTGGTTGAGTTTGGTACAAAGGGTAAATGTCACAGCCAATAAATAAAATTGAGCAAGTTATGTGACATATTCACCTATAAAGAGGCCTATACTTATCAGTTGAACTACAACTTTCACTTTACTAATATTTTTTTAAAACATTGAAATTATATTTTTACTCATTATAAAAAAAAATCTAACGATGAGAGAAACAGCAAGAAAAAAAGATAAACAAATAGATTCTTAACTATAATAGTTTTTTTAGGATTATTTTAGTTGGAGACCAAGTCTATCTCCTAAATAATTATATTACAATAAAAGGAAGACTCTTTATAATGATCAATATGATTATTTTAGAAGCATTAAGTTTACAGTAAAACTTGAAGGCTGTTTTAAATCCCGAAACCATAACAAAGCTTGAAAAAAAATAGAAACACAATGATGTGGGAAAATATTAAATTCACTATTTTATCTTTAATAAATAAATTAATTTAATCTAATTTAAAACATAATTCCAATAATAACAACAAGATGGGAAATTAAAAAATAAAAAAGCTAATTTGTCTTGTTATTCTTGAAATTAAACAAGTTTTAATTGAATCAAATGAGTTAATTAATTGAAGTGGGTTTTCTATTTGGGTTAGGCTCAAGTAAATTTAGTTTTTTTTTAAATACGCTGATAGATTTATTTAAAGGTCATGAAGAACATGACAAGAACAGAAAGAAGCAGCTGCAACAACCACTGTTCAAGAGTACAGCACAAGGCAACAAGAAGGAAAAGCCAACGCAATTACACAGTAATGAAAGCAGACCTCTATCCCTCATGGACTCTCACCCGACTCCACACTCCCAGCCAAGTCGAAGAGATTAACATTTGCGTAGGAGCATAAGGGAAGCTCGAATCTCCACTCTTGATCCACCGGTGCCAACTTCCAAAAACATCACGCACTAACTTGAAAGAGTAGGGATTTACATGATTAAATACCTTATCATTTCTCTGGATCCAAAGGTGACACAATACCACATCTGCCACATCGTGTTACCCTGTTTACTCCTCCAATCAACCAGACCGTCCCAGCTCCTCCACAAATCTAGGAGAGTCCTCGGACGACACCAAGCGATGCTAGCCCAACACGCAATAACGCCCCAGATCTGATCCGTGACAGGGCAATGCAGGAACAAGTGGTCAGTACTCTCACAAGTGAGAAGGCATTGGGGGCAGGAGCTCTCTTCATCTGAGATAATGTGTCGTTGCCAAAGGAAGGCTCTGGTTGCAATCCGACCCTGAAGAGCAAGCCACATGAAGGCTTCAACGTGATGAGGGACTAACCGTTTCCAGCAAGAGTTGAGGATATCGTTGGTGTGGCTGCTGAACTGAGCAGCAACAATGGACTCCGTAAGCGAACGTACAGAGAAAAGTTTAGAAGGTTCCAGCATCCACGCGAAAGAATCAGCCTCTTCACTTTTCCGCGGTGCTGGCAGCATGGCCACCATCTCATTCACTTCGTCAGCTTCCCAGTCAAATAAGCCCCTACGCCAACGCCACTTCCAAACCCAAATATCATCCCGCCACTCCCCGAACTCTATGATTCGACCCTCTTTGGCGCCCGTCAGGTTGAATAGACGAGGGAATCGAATGGCAAGAGGGACCCGCAAGGCCCAAGTGTCCCACCAAAACAGAAACGATTTCCCACAGCCTAAGGAAAGCCGTACATGGTCCACCCAACTGTGAAACCGATCACCCCCTCTCCCCTAGGTAGCCAGAATATCCTGCCAAATTGGCAAAGGAACCCCATGATCTTGCATCCACAAACGACCCACACTCGAACAATTGTATTGGAAGTTTTAATAAGCGTTAACCGGCCACCCAAGGATAGCAGAGATCCCTTCCAGGTAGACAATTTTCTTCTCATCTTCCCAACTGAGCCCATCTAGTTTGATATCCTTCTCGGATTCATACCAACCGAAGAACCCAAATAAGTAAAAGGCAGCGTTTCATACCTGCAACCCGCTCTACGCGCTATATTCTCATCGAATGACCTATGTGGCGCCCCAAAAATTTTTAAAAAATTCGCGAGTGTACGACGAATCTGAGACCTTACGATACTCGGCGTAAAAGGACGCCTTCCAACATGCAATGAAGTCGCCACCCTAATTTTGTCTCTAGGTTTAGGGAACCTAATCGTCATGGCATAAAAAATAAAATAAATAAAACTAAAGGCACAAAAAAGGGGTCTAAACCCAAGACGAAGGTTCGGGGTCGTATTATGGACTCGGGAAGGTGTTAGGCACCCGAGTCACATCCGAAAATGGTTACCGGTTGATAGGAGAGGTGTTTAAAAGATGTTTGATAAAAATGCGTTTTTAAAAGGGGGCCCTCAGAGGAATCGTCACTTTAGTCTTTTCCATGATCGGGACCGTTTAGGAATAATTAATCGTTGGACGGGGTTACCGTTTTAAAAATCTTTTCGGACGGGGTTACCGTTTTCAAGACCGATTGATTATTCCTGACCGTAGCGTGATGGGACTGAATTTTCCGTAAGACTGAATGAACGCCCTCTTTTCATCATCGGGCCATGCATGATTAAATTAATTATTAAGTGATTCTATCATGGATTGCTAACAGAGTACAAATTTAAATGAGAGATATTTTGAAATGATAAACCGATGTGGGATCGAAGCCACCAGATACATGCAATCAATATAAGCGGAATTTAAAATCAAACGAACATGACATTTTAAGCAAGTCTTTTAAACAAGTTGTTCATGTGGGTTGATTTTAATTTTAGCAATTCTATATATCATGCCTGCAATTAATATTTATGAAAAAATGTTGAATAAATAAAAGGGGAAGAAAGGCGTACTTTCGAGCGAAGCTTGAATTTTAAACCTACAAAATGACAGTGTTAGTGCTAGCTCAAAAAATAAATAAGCAGTTTATGAATGCAAGAATTTAAATAAATAGCGAAAAATTAAACAATGATTTGACGAGTACGACAAAAAATGGTGATTTGACACATACGAAAATTTAAATGATGATTTGATAAGTGCAGAAAAATTTAAATGATGATAGTGCATGCGAGAAATTTATATGATGACAGTTGATAAGTGCGAGAAATTTAAATGATGATTTGATACGTACGAAAATTTAAATGATGATTTGATGCATGCGAGAAATTAAATGATGATTTGATGAGTGCGAGAAAATTAAATGATGACGGTTGATGCATACGAGAATTTAAATGCTGATTTGACGAGTGCGAGAATTTTAAATGATGACTTGATGCATGCGAAAAAATTAAATGATGACAGTTGATGCATATGAGAATTTAAATGATGATTTGGCGAAAAATTAAAGATTTGATACGTGCAGAAAAATTAAGGATTTGCAGAAAATTGAACATGTGATATTTGCAGAAAAAATAAACAATTGATGATTTGCAGAAGATTAAACAATTGATGATTTGCAGAAAATTAAAGCAGTTGACGATTTGCAGAAAATTAAACAGTTGATGATTTGCAGAAATTTAAACAGTTGATGATTTGCAGAAATTTAAAGCAGTTGATGATTTGCGAAAATTTAAACAGTTGATGATTTGCTGAAATTTAAACAGTTGATGATTTGCGGAAATTTAAATGACTGAATTTAAATTGCGGAAAGTAAATTGCGAAAAATTAAAGTGCGGAGAATTTAAACAGTTGATAGGTACAGAATTTTAAAGCAATATTACGAAAAAACGTGATCCGAGGTCTTGGAAAAAATGAAAATGGGCTGGGCCCAATTTGAAAAATAAAGGAAATGGGCCAGGAATAGTTCCTAGCCCAAAAATCACATTTTTAATGGTGATCGGCTCCTTCCCGCGTGAACAAGCCCAAGGGGGGCACTGTGCATCATCTTCCTCAGACGTCGTCCGCGCCACTGCCGGTGACGTGGATCTCCGACCAGGCGGCCAAATTGCCTAGTTTTGAGCTCCGAGGAAAGCTCTCTTCCCCAACAAGATTATCGTGCAAAAATCAAGATTTAATATACGTCCGAACACAGTTTAATTTTGAGAAAACGTCAAAAACCGATAATTAACAAAAAAACCTAAAATTCGCTCTTCTTAACCAACAAATCAACGAATAAAAAGCATGGAAATTATCTATAGCATGTATATGAATTAATGGTATGAAAATAAGCAATTTATTTGATCGAAATAACAATCTAAAAATTAAAGAAAGAAAGCGCAGAGAAAAGCAAGAAAAACGCTTACCAAAAAAGCTTAAACTTGTGGCAGCCGATGCTCTACATGAGCTATCGGTCTAGAGGGAGAAGGAGCAGAGTTGCTCTTGGTTGAATTTGTGAGGAAAATGGAGAGGGGCAGTGGGCTTTTTATAAGCCAAGATCGCGTGAGGAGGGAGACGCGGCGCTGCGCGTGGAGGAGGGAGAGCGTGCGCTGGCAGGGCTAGGGTTGTTGTGCTGGCGGGGCTAGGTGATACGTTCCTGGATATTTGTGGGAATGTTTAACTGTGATCTAGCTCAAGGAATCCTCAAGAACAATAAATAAATAACCAATCGACAACAATTAGACCCCTAACCCAACCTGTGGTTAGACCCCTAATTCGATACTCGATTAGGATCTCGACTCAAGACTTCTAGATCCCTAAACCAACCTGTGTTTAGACCCCTAGAACGAAGTAGACGATAGGGAAGAGTTGTTTTACTTAATCGAAACTGAACTCCAATCAGTTAAGCTTAAGAGTTCTTAAACTAGAACCAAAGTTTGAGAAATCCTCTCAAATGTGTTTATACGCAATGTTTATCAAATTCAAGTTATCTTACAATGAAGCTCTAAATGAGCTTATAAAGAGTTACAAATACTGTAGCTTAGTCCCACACGTGTCCAGCTAAAAGAAATATACAACAAGGTCCATAAACTAAAATAAAAACATATAAGTTACTGTAGCTATAGTAACTTACTGTAGCACCTAGCGGCATGCCGCTCCAGGGGTTCAGGGCTGGCGGCATGTCGCTTCCTTCGGCAATGCAATTGCTGAAAATTGCATAATTTTTTTGGAAGATGCTACAGTAACATTGTAGCTACAGTGTTACTGTAGCATCTTCCAAAAAAATGCCTCAAATTTTCACAATTTGAGCGTAACGACGTTGACCAACTTATCCTCTGCTTTGTTCATGTCCTTCAAGAGTGATTCTCCAATTGCTAACTCCTTTCCGAGCTCCATTTGAATGAGCAAAGTTAATGCACCTTGCAACTTCTTACTCCTAGCTCGTGTCAAAGGTCCTTGAGGAATTGGTAGTGCATCCTTGGATCCTTGGGTCGCATCACTAGGGCTGCCAGTGATGATGGTTAACGGGACAGGAAGCGACGGGAGCAAGCAGCTCGGTGGCTTGCTCCGCTGCTGCGTCGCTTCCACTATTTACATGCATCATGCACGTAAATATGGAGTCGTTGATCTTGTTGACTTTCCTTGGTCAACCAGATCAACGGTGGTGATTAAATGGGCCATTTAATTTATTTAAATGGCCTCGAGCCGTTTTTGTGAGTAAACGTTTCGAATTTTAATGCCAAAAGTGTCAGCGCGTAGAGAAAAATAAGACGAGTTTAATAGTCTACAGCGAATGAAGAATTTTTTCCGTTTAACGTGTTTATTTTCTCGTTTGGAAACAGGAAATGTTTGGACGAAAAATAAATGACGTTATGACGAAAACTACGCGAAACGAAGTTGGTCGGCGTGGATAAAAAAAAGAGTAGGTAATAGTTTATGGAAAACATAAAGCGTTCGAGCTATTGTCTGAGTGAACTTACCCGGGTCCAATAAAAGCTTGAACAAAAATAATAAAAAAAAATAAAAATCCTAAAAAATGTTATAAAATACTAAAAATCCTAAATTTTATGCGATGACGTAAAACGAAAAAATAACTAGCAAATGACTAACGGATAATTAAAAATGTGATTTTTAAAGCTGAAAATATTAATAATAATAATAATGAAAATACGTGACGAACAATTAAAAATGCGATTTCGAACGCTGACGATGACAATGACGATGATAAAATGCGATGAGAATTTAAAAATACTAACGACAGTAAATTAATTAAAAATGACAGTAAGTTGAGTGAAATAACGGAAATGATAAATTTAATTAAAAACGGCGTCAAAATTCAGATATCAACAGCCTATAAATGTTAACCCCAACCAGAGTGCTCTTATGATAATTAACCTTCAGGCCGGAGAAGGCATCAAACCAGCAAAGGATCCCTTTAACATTTTGCACCTCTTCCTCATCATTTCGAGTAAATATTAGCGTGTCATCTGCAAACTGGAGGTGCGTAACATTCCACCCTCCCACTTCATCTCCTATCCCGCGCAGAAGCCCACAGTCATGGGCCCGATAATATCAACAATACGTGAAATGAGGAAAAAAATTAGCATAAGAAAATTAAACAAGATTTAATTAAATAGAAAGGGTAGGATTATGGCTTAGGTTTAAATCTCACTCCAATAAAAAATAATATAGGGCTCCACTTAGAACTTAAAATAAATTTAATAAAAAAATTAAACCTTAGTTGTGAATCATGAAGGGAAAAAATATTCACTACTAAACAACATGGCTATAGTAACGTCACTTATTTTTGTTACTATTATGTTATGTTACTCTTCGTAACTAAAAAATATTTTTTGTGACGGATTCTACTAAAAATAAGTAATTTAAATTACGATAATTTTTAATGTTTGCATAAGGTAACCAATCGTGACTAAATATGTGTTATAATTATTACCCGTTACTAATTATTGGTGCAAGATGTTTTAGCATTTGACGCAAAAAAAGTAAGGGAGTAATTACAAATCGTAGAAAAAAAATTATTTTTTAGTGTATTTAGTAACGATGCGTGGCAAAATGAAAATATTAGAAAAACATACGTAACAACATGTCACTAAAAAATAAATAATAATATAATTAGTAACGACGTGTAAACAAATACTCGATTTAGCAACAATGTATAACTACTTTTTATATTATTTTAGCAACTATCCGTAGCCAAAACAATTGTCCAATAAATTTAGCAACGAGTTGTAACTAATTATTATTGCAAGATGTTTCAGTTGTTGATGTCATTTGGAGGAAAACTTTTTTTATTTTCCAAAAATATTTAGCAGTATAAGAAAAGAATGTTTGTCACGTATATATGAAGCATTTATTAATATAAGAAAAGCAATATGAAGGATTAAGTTTATTATTTTAATAAAATATGGTGTAAGTAGTATTCCCTCCGTCCCATATTAACTGTTACTTTACTGTTCGTGCACGTATTTCGAGGAAGCCGAATGACTCACTATTTGACCCCAAAAAAATTCGTACTTTTTTTCGAACATACGTTAATCCTTAACCTACGTTCAAGAAAAAATTCGAAAGTTTTTGAGGTCAAATAGTGCGTCATCCGGCCTCCTCGAATGCGTGCATGAATAGTGGCCAGTGACAGTTAATATGGGACGGAGGGAGTACTTCTTATGCATATGCAAAATTTAAAAAAAAAAGTTAAAAAAAAAAAGAAAAACGAGAAAAAGAATTAAGAAAAACAACTTGGTTTTCCTGGTTAAATTGACCGGTTCGGTTCTGAAAATCATAGAATTAATAAAAATAAAATAAAAATGAGTTAATTTGTTTTCCAGAAATTAGTTACAGAATATTCAATTTCAAGTTTTGTTCGTCACTAATAGATAGTTTGGAGAGGACAACTATAAAAAATCATCATAAAATAATGAAACTTTAGTAACTATTGTGGAGGAATTAAAAAAAAATATTAGGAGAACCATGTCGTAAAACCATCAACTAAATATTGTCACATGTCGGGAAAACTAGTAATATCTAAAAGACGTAAAAAAAATATGACATTAACTTTTTTAATACATGTATATACATATTTAAAAAAATTAGCGGCATCAGCTGACCCATTAAATTAGAAGTGGCTCTGTCCATATTTACACAAATAAAACGGGAAAAAGACATTTTTGGACCCTGAACTTTAATTTTTTAATTAATGTGGCCCCTGAACTTTTAAATTGTTTAATTACAACCCTGCGAATCGAACGTTTTGACATAAATGGCCCATACCGTGACAGAAATTTGACGTGGCAACGGTATCTTCCACGTCAGACACGCCTCACACGCCACGTCGGCTAGCCACGTCAGATTCCTGCCAACTCACGCGTCCACGTCATTGCTTTATCAGGGGCCACATTAATCATTTAATTAAAGTTCAGGGGCCACATTAATCATTTAATTAAAGTTCAGGGGCCATTTATGTCTTTTTACCGAATAGATGTGGAGGTGTGAGGTGGCAAGTTGCTGACGTGGCTCGACGACGTGGCAAGTGACACATGGGTGACGTGGAAGATAACGTCGCCACGTCAGATTTCTGTCACGGTAGGGGCCACTTATATCAAAATGCTCGATTCGCAGGGTTGTAATTAAACAATTTAAGAGTTCAGGGGCCACATTAATTAAAAAATTAAACTTTAGGGGCCAAAAATGTCTTTTTCCCCAAATAAAACTAAATGTCTCTTTTTTTTTTAATAAGCGGAAGAAATATATTAGCCAAAGAATGGCAGAGAGAATGTACAGCAGGCCAGCTTCAGCTCCAGGATAGAGCCAAAGCTGCCCAGAAAAGCAGAAACAAACACCCCAAACTAAAGACAACGAGGAAGCAGCAATAGAAAAACAGCAGGCCAGCTTCAGCTCCAGGATAGAGCCAAAGCTGCCCAGAAAAACAGAAACAACTACCTCAAACTAAAGAACAGGACAACGAGGAAACACCAATAGAAAAACGGCAACGGCTCAACTAAATGCCTCTTGCTTAAGAAAATGACTAGAACACTCAACGCGGTCCCCTCAACTCTTCAAAGCCTTTAACTGGTAAAGTACTTGCACAAGTAATTTACACCAACGACCATTTACTTGGGAAGTAAAGTACTTGCACAACCTTTAACTGCTATCGTTGTGACTGTAAGTAAGCAAGCACTGCTGTTGTAGCTGTAGTGTTCAGGTTAGCTTGCAGCTTTCAGCGTCTGCAGGTCTGTTCCTTTGGTCATGTTTCTTCATGACCATTTAATTCTATATAATTCCTCTGCCGATTTAAAAAAAAAAGTAAAATTGTGGAATAACTTACTCTAACACAAGTGCTAGTGATTAGCTAGCTCGATTCATCAACTGATCATAAGATTCTCTTTGCAATAAGACTCAAATCGAAGTCATTGTTAATAAGTCACAAGCACTTGTGGTGGCATTAAGTGTCCGTGCATGAATTCCCTTTGTAATTGGCTAAGTTGAATTAAAGATTGACACCACCTTTAATTCAACTTAGCCAATTACAAAGGGAATTCATGCACGGACACTTAATGCCACCACCTTTATGAATTATGCATCATCTTTTACTTTGGTTGATTATATTATATAATGGATGAGTATGTTTGATTATAATATATAATGGATGCTGAGTGTGAAAAATGTGGTTAATTACCTCATCTTTCACTGGGAAAATATGCGCCGCCTCCATCCACTACTTTGCTTGTAACTTATGTGCTATAAATAGGCATCGATGGAAAGGGCTAAGGCACAAACAAGTGAGAAGAAATTAGAAACGAAAAAAGAATACATAGTAACTGAGCTAATTAACTAGCAATGGAAACAAAGAAGATGAATTTGGGAATGTTGGTTGGCCTTGTGCTTATTGCCAACTTTGCTCTTGCAGCCTTTGCATCCCTTGAAAAAGATGTAATCACTGCCGATGCCATTCGTGCTCTTACAAAGAGCAACAAGCTCCCTGCCGACGCCATTAATGCGCTCGTTAAAAGGAAGACCCTTGTTTCCAAAATTGAGCTTGAGGAGGCATTCCAGCTCCAAGATGCTAACGGTGTAACTGCCTTCGGCATTCCTTGTGGTGAAAGTTGCGTCTGGATACCATGCATCAGTAGCATCATCGGCTGTAGTTGCAGAAGCAAAGTTTGCTACCGCTGAATCTACTCATCATCAGTGCAAGGAACAAAAGGTTAATGTCTGTCGTCGCCAGTTATGTCTTTACTTATGTGTGTGGTTGTCGTTGTTCCAATTAAGGAAGCTACATGTGCTTGTAACATATCAATATAGTAGTATAATATATACTACTAAAAATAAATAAAGCAAGCATGTTTCCGTGTATGTTTTCTTTTGTTGTTAATAATGTTAACGCATGTTTGCAAGAATCAAGCTTTGTTCAACCTCTTTCTCATCTATCGTCTTATTAATTTAACGTGACGGTTGAAAAAGCAATAGAGGAGATGGATACCCGCACTGGTTGAGTTTGGTACAAAGGGTAAATGTCACAGCCAATAAATAAAATTGAGCAAGTTATGTGACATATTCACCTATAAAGAGGCCTATACTTATCAGTTGAACTACAACTTTCACTTTACTAATATTTTTTTAAAACATTGAAATTATATTTTTACTCATTATAAAAAAAAATCTAACGATGAGAGAAACAGCAAGAAAAAAAGATAAACAAATAGATTCTTAACTATAATAGTTTTTTTAGGATTATTTTAGTTGGAGACCAAGTCTATCTCCTAAATAATTATATTACAATAAAAGGAAGACTCTTTATAATGATCAATATGATTATTTTAGAAGCATTAAGTTTACAGTAAAACTTGAAGGCTGTTTTAAATCCCGAAACCATAACAAAGCTTGAAAAAAAATAGAAACACAATGATGTGGGAAAATATTAAATTCACTATTTTATCTTTAATAAATAAATTAATTTAATCTAATTTAAAACATAATTCCAATAATAACAACAAGATGGGAAATTAAAAAATAAAAAAGCTAATTTGTCTTGTTATTCTTGAAATTAAACAAGTTTTAATTGAATCAAATGAGTTAATTAATTGAAGTGGGTTTTCTATTTGGGTTAGGCTCAAGTAAATTTAGTTTTTTTTTAAATACGCTGATAGATTTATTTAAAGGTCATGAAGAACATGACAAGAACAGAAAGAAGCAGCTGCAGCAACCACTGTTCAAGAGTACAGCACAAGGCAACAAGAAGGAAAAGCCAACGCAATTACACAGTAATGAAAGCAGACCTCTATCCCTCATGGACTCTCACCCGACTCCACACTCCCAGCCAAGTCGAAGAGATTAACATTTGCGTAGGAGCATAAGGGAAGCTCGAATCTCCACTCTTGATCCACCGGTGCCAACTTCCAAAAACATCACGCACTAACTTGAAAGAGTAGGGATTTACATGATTAAATACCTTATCATTTCTCTGGATCCAAAGGTGACACAATACCACATCTGCCACATCGTGTTACCCTGTTTACTCCTCCAATCAACCAGACCGTCCCAGCTCCTCCACAAATCTAGGAGAGTCCTCGGACGACACCAAGCGATGCTAGCCCAACACGCAATAACGCCCCAGATCTGATCCGTGACAGGGCAATGCAGGAACAAGTGGTCAGTACTCTCACAAGTGAGAAGGCATTGGGGGCAGGAGCTCTCTTCATCTGAGATAATGTGTCGTTGCCAAAGGAAGGCTCTGGTTGCAATCCGACCCTGAAGAGCAAGCCACATGAAGGCTTCAACGTGATGAGGGACTAACCGTTTCCAGCAAGAGTTGAGGATATCGTTGGTGTGGCTGCTGAACTGAGCAGCAACAATGGACTCCGTAAGCGAACGTACAGAGAAAAGTTTAGAAGGTTCCAGCATCCACGCGAAAGAATCAGCCTCTTCACTTTTCCGCGGTGCTGGCAGCATGGCCACCATCTCATTCACTTCGTCAGCTTCCCAGTCAAATAAGCCCCTACGCCAACGCCACTTCCAAACCCAAATATCATCCCGCCACTCCCCGAACTCTATGATTCGACCCTCTTTGGCGCCCGTCAGGTTGAATAGACGAGGGAATCGAATGGCAAGAGGGACCCGCAAGGCCCAAGTGTCCCACCAAAACAGAAACGATTTCCCACAGCCTAAGGAAAGCCGTACATGGTCCACCCAACTGTGAAACCGATCACCCCCTCTCCCCTAGGTAGCCAGAATATCCTGCCAAATTGGCAAAGGAACCCCATGATCTTGCATCCACAAACGACCCACACTCGAACAATTGTATTGGAAGTTTTAATAAGCGTTAACCGGCCACCCAAGGATAGCAGAGATCCCTTCCAGGTAGACAATTTTCTTCTCATCTTCCCAACTGAGCCCATCTAGTTTGATATCCTTCTCGGATTCATACCAACCGAAGAACCCAAATAAGTAAAAGGCAGCGTTTCATACCTGCAACCCGCTCTACGCGCTATATTCTCATCGAATGACCTATGTGGCGCCCCAAAAATTTTTAAAAAATTCGCGAGTGTACGACGAATCTGAGACCTTACGATACTCGGCGTAAAAGGACGCCTTCCAACATGCAATGAAGTCGCCACCCTAATTTTGTCTCTAGGTTTAGGGAACCTAATCGTCATGGCATAAAAAATAAAATAAATAAAACTAAAGGCACAAAAAAGGGGTCTAAACCCAAGACGAAGGTTCGGGGTCGTATTATGGACTCGGGAAGGTGTTAGGCACCCGAGTCACATCCGAAAATGGTTACCGGTTGATAGGAGAGGTGTTTAAAAGATGTTTGATAAAAATGCGTTTTTAAAAGGGGGCCCTCAGAGGAATCGTCACTTTAGTCTTTTCCATGATCGGGACCGTTTAGGAATAATTAATCGTTGGACGGGGTTACCGTTTTAAAAATCTTTTCGGACGGGGTTACCGTTTTCAAGACCGATTGATTATTCCTGACCGTAGCGTGATGGGACTGAATTTTCCGTAAGACTGAATGAACGCCCTCTTTTCATCATCGGGCCATGCATGATTAAATTAATTATTAAGTGATTCTATCATGGATTGCTAACAGAGTACAAATTTAAATGAGAGATATTTTGAAATGATAAACCGATGTGGGATCGAAGCCACCAGATACATGCAATCAATATAAGCGGAATTTAAAATCAAACGAACATGACATTTTAAGCAAGTCTTTTAAACAAGTTGTTCATGTGGGTTGATTTTAATTTTAGCAATTCTATATATCATGCCTGCAATTAATATTTATGAAAAAATGTTGAATAAATAAAAGGGGAAGAAAGGCGTACTTTCGAGCGAAGCTTGAATTTTAAACCTACAAAATGACAGTGTTAGTGCTAGCTCAAAAAATAAATAAGCAGTTTATGAATGCAAGAATTTAAATAAATAGCGAAAAATTAAACAATGATTTGACGAGTACGACAAAAAATGGTGATTTGACACATACGAAAATTTAAATGATGATTTGATAAGTGCAGAAAAATTTAAATGATGATAGTGCATGCGAGAAATTTATATGATGACAGTTGATAAGTGCGAGAAATTTAAATGATGATTTGATACGTACGAAAATTTAAATGATGATTTGATGCATGCGAGAAATTAAATGATGATTTGATGAGTGCGAGAAAATTAAATGATGACGGTTGATGCATACGAGAATTTAAATGCTGATTTGACGAGTGCGAGAATTTTAAATGATGACTTGATGCATGCGAAAAAATTAAATGATGACAGTTGATGCATATGAGAATTTAAATGATGATTTGGCGAAAAATTAAAGATTTGATACGTGTAGAAAAATTAAGGATTTGCAGAAAATTGAACATGTGATATTTGCAGAAAAAATAAACAATTGATGATTTGCAGAAGATTAAACAATTGATGATTTGCAGAAAATTAAAGCAGTTGACGATTTGCAGAAAATTAAACAGTTGATGATTTGCAGAAATTTAAACAGTTGATGATTTGCAGAAATTTAAAGCAGTTGATGATTTGCGAAAATTTAAACAGTTGATGATTTGCTGAAATTTAAACAGTTGATGATTTGCGGAAATTTAAATGACTGAATTTAAATTGCGGAAAGTAAATTGCGAAAAATTAAAGTGCGGAGAATTTAAACAGTTGATAGGTACAGAATTTTAAAGCAATATTACGAAAAAACGTGATCCGAGGTCTTGGAAAAAATGAAAATGGGCTGGGCCCAATTTGAAAAATAAAGGAAATGGGCCAGGAATAGTTCCTAGCCCAAAAATCACATTTTTAATGGTGATCGGCTCCTTCCCGCGTGAACAAGCCCAAGGGGGGCACTGTGCATCATCTTCCTCAGACGTCGTCCGCGCCACTGCCGGTGACGTGGATCTCCGACCAGGCGGCCAAATTGCCTAGTTTTGAGCTCCGAGGAAAGCTCTCTTCCCCAACAAGATTATCGTGCAAAAATCAAGATTTAATATACGTCCGAACACAGTTTAATTTTGAGAAAACGTCAAAAACCGATAATTAACAAAAAAACCTAAAATTCGCTCTTCTTAACCAACAAATCAACGAATAAAAAGCATGGAAATTATCTATAGCATGTATATGAATTAATGGTATGAAAATAAGCAATTTATTTGATCGAAATAACAATCTAAAAATTAAAGAAAGAAAGCGCAGAGAAAAGCAAGAAAAACGCTTACCAAAAAAGCTTAAACTTGTGGCAGCCGATGCTCTACATGAGCTATCGGTCAAGAGGGAGAAGGAGCAGAGTTGCTCTTGGTTGGATTTGTGAGGAAAATGGAGAGGGGCAGTGGGCTTTTTATAAGCCAAGATCGCGTGAGGAGGGAGACGCGGCGCTGCGCGTGGAGGAGGGAGAGCGTGCGCTGGCAGGGCTAGGGTTGTTGTGCTGGCGGGGCTAGGTGATACGTTCCTGGATATTTGTGGGAATGTTTAACTGTGATCTAGCTCAAGGAATCCTCATGAACAATAAATAAATAACCAATCGACAACAATTAGACCCCTAACCCAACCTGTGGTTAGACCCCTAATTCGATACTCGATTAGGATCTCGACTCAAGACTTCTAGATCCCTAAACCAACCTGTGTTTAGACCCCTAGAACGAAGTAGACGATAGGGAAGAGTTGTTTTACTTAATCGAAACTGAACTCCAATCAGTTAAGCTTAAGAGTTCTTAAACTAGAACCAAAGTTTGAGAAATCCTCTCAAATGTGTTTATACGCAATGTTTATCAAATTCAAGTTATCTTACAATGAAGCTCTAAATGAGCTTATAAAGAGTTACAAATACTGTAGCTTAGTCCCACACGTGTCCAGCTAAAAGAAATATACAACAAGGTCCATAAACTAAAATAAAAACATATAAGTTACTGTAGCTATAGTAACTTACTGTAGCACCTAGCGGCATGCCGCTCCAGGGGTTCAGGGCTGGCGGCATGTCGCTTCCTTCGGCAATGCAATTGCTGAAAATTGCATAATTTTTTTGGAAGATGCTACAGTAACATTGTAGCTACAGTGTTACTGTAGCATCTTCCAAAAAAATGCCTCAAATTTTCACAATTTGAGCGTAACGACGTTGACCAACTTATCCTCTGCTTTGTTCATGTCCTTCAAGAGTGATTCTCCAATTGCTAACTCCTTTCCGAGCTCCATTTGAATGAGCAAAGTTAATGCACCTTGCAACTTCTTACTCCTAGCTCGTGTCAAAGGTCCTTGAGGAATTGGTAGTGCATCCTTGGATCCTTGGGTCGCATCACTAGGGCTGCCAGTGATGATGGTTAACGGGACAGGAAGCGACGGGAGCAAGCAGCTCGGTGGCTTGCTCCGCTGCTGCGTCGCTTCCACTATTTACATGCATCATGCACGTAAATATGGAGTCGTTGATCTTGTTGACTTTCCTTGGTCAACCAGATCAACGGTGGTGATTAAATGGGCCATTTAATTTATTTAAATGGCCTCGAGCCGTTTTTGTGAGTAAACGTTTCGAATTTTAATGCCAAAAGTGTCAGCGCGTAGAGAAAAATAAGACGAGTTTAATAGTCTACAGCGAATGAAGAATTTTTTCCGTTTAACGTGTTTATTTTCTCGTTTGGAAACAGGAAATGTTTGGACGAAAAATAAATGACGTTATGACGAAAACTACGCGAAACGAAGTTGGTCGGCGTGGATAAAAAAAAGAGTAGGTAATAGTTGATGGAAAACATAAAGCGTTCGAGCTATTGTCTGAGTGAACTTACCCGGGTCCAATAAAAGCTTGAACAAAAATAATAAAAAAAAATAAAAATCCTAAAAAATGTGATAAAATACTAAAAATCCTAAATTTTATGCGATGACGTAAAACGAAAAAATAACTAGCAAATGACTAACGGATAATTAAAAATGTGATTTTTAAGGCTGAAAATATTAATAATAATAATAATGAAAATACGTGACGAACAATTAAAAATGCGATTTCGAACGCTGACGATGACAATGACGATGATAAAATGCGATGAGAATTTAAAAATACTAACGACAGTAAATTAATTAAAAATGACAGTAAGTTGAGTGAAATAACGGAAATGATAAATTTAATTAAAAACGGCGTCAAAATTCAGATATCAACAGCCTATAAATGTTAACCCCAACCAGAGTGCTCTTATGATAATTAACCTTCAGGCCGGAGAAGGCATCAAACCAGCAAAGGATCCCTTTAACATTTTGCACCTCTTCCTCATCATTTCGAGTAAATATTAGCGTGTCATTTGCAAACTGGAGGTGCGTAACATTCCACCCTCCCACTTCATCTCCTATCCCGCGCAGAAGCCCACAGTCATGGGCCCGATAATATCAACAATACGTGAAATGAGGAAAAAAATTAGCATAAGAAAATTAAACAAGATTTAATTAAATAGAAAGGGTAGGATTATGGCTTAGGTTTAAATCTCACTCCAATAAAAAATAATATAGGGCTCCACTTAGAACTTAAAATAAATTTAATAAAAAAATTAAACCTTAGTTGTGAATCATGAAGGGAAAAAATATTCACTACTAAACAACATGGCTATAGTAACGTCACTTATTTTTGTTACTATTATGTTATGTTACTCTTCGTAACTAAAAAATATTTTTTGTGACGGATTCTACTAAAAATAAGTAATTTAAATTACGATAATTTTTAATGTTTGCATAAGGTAACCAATCGTGACTAAATATGTGTTATAATTATTACCCGTTACTAATTATTGGTGCAAGATGTTTTAGCATTTGACGCAAAAAAAGTAAGGGAGTAATTACAAATCGTAGAAAAAAAATTATTTTTTAGTGTATTTAGTAACGATGCGTGGCAAAATGAAAATATTAGAAAAACATACGTAACAACGTCACTAAAAAATAAATAATAATATAATTAGTAACGACGTGTAAACAAATACTCGATTTAGCAACAATGTATAACTACTTTTTATATTATTTTAGCAACTATCCGTAGCCAAAACAATTGTCCAATAAAGTTAGCAACGAGTTGTAACTAATTATTATTGCAAAATGTTTCAGTTGTTGATGTCATTTGGAGGAAAACTTTTTTTATTTTCCAAAAATATTTAGCAGTATAAGAAAAGAATGTTTGTCACGTATATATGAAGCATTTATTAATATAAGAAAAGCAATATGAAGGATTAAGTTTATTATTTTAATAAAATATGGTGTAAGTAGTATTCCCTCCGTCCCATATTAACTGTTACTTTACTGTTCGTGCACGTATTTCGAGGAAGCCGAATGACTCACTATTTGACCCCAAAAAAATTCGTACTTTTTTTCGAACATACGTTAATCCTTAACCTACGTTCAAGAAAAAATTCGAAAGTTTTTGAGGTCAAATAGTGCGTCATCCGGCCTCCTCGAATGCGTGCATGAATAGTGGCCAGTGACAGTTAATATGGGACGGAGGGAGTACTTCTTATGCATATGCAAAATTTAAAAAAAAAAGTTAAAAAAAAAAAGAAAAACGAGAAAAAGAATTAAGAAAAACAACTTGGTTTTCCTGGTTAAATTGACCGGTTCGGTTCTGAAAATCATAGAATTAATAAAAATAAAATAAAAATGAGTTAATTTGTTTTCCAGAAATTAGTTACAGAATATTCAATTTCAAGTTTTGTTCGTCACTAATAGATAGTTTGGAGAGGACAACTATAAAAAATCATCATAAAATAATGAAACTTTAGTAACTATTGTGGAGGAATTAAAAAAAAATATTAGGAGAACCATGTCGTAAAACCATCAACTAAATATTGTCACATGTCGGGAAAACTAGTAATATCTAAAAGACGTAAAAAAAATATGACATTAACTTTTTTAATACATGTATATACATATTTAAAAAAATTAGCGGCATCAGCTGACCCATTAAATTAGAAGTGGCTCTGTCCATATTTACACAAATAAAACGGGAAAAAGACATTTTTGGCCCCTGAACTTTAATTTTTTAATTAATGTGGCCCCTGAACTTTTAAATTGTTTAATTACAACCCTGCGAATCGAACGTTTTGACATAAATGGCCCATACCGTGACAGAAATTTGACGTGGCAACAGTATCTTCCACGTCAGACACGCCTCACACGCCACGTCGGCTAGCCACGTCAGATTCCTGCCAACTCACGCGTCCACGTCATTGCTTTATCAGGGGCCACATTAATCATTTAATTAAAGTTCAGGGGCCACATTAATCATTTAATTAAAGTTCAGGGGCCATTTATGTCTTTTTACCGAATAGATGTGGAGGTGTGAGGTGGCAAGTTGCTGACGTGGCTCGACGACGTGGCAAGTGACACATGGGTGACGTGGAAGATAACGTCGCCACGTCAGATTTCTGTCACGGTAGGGGCCACTTATATCAAAATGCTCGATTCGCAGGGTTGTAATTAAACAATTTAAGAGTTCAGGGGCCACATTAATTAAAAAATTAAACTTTAGGGGCCAAAAATGTCTTTTTCCCCAAATAAAACTAAATGTCTCTTTTTTTTTTAATAAGCGGAAGAAATATATTAGCCAAAGAATGGCAGAGAGAATGTACAGCAGGCCAGCTTCAGCTCCAGGATAGAGCCAAAGCTGCCCAGAAAAGCAGAAACAAACACCCCAAACTAAAGACAACGAGGAAGCAGCAATAGAAAAACAGCAGGCCAGCTTCAGCTCCAGGATAGAGCCAAAGCTGCCCAGAAAAACAGAAACAACTACCTCAAACTAAAGAACAGGACAACGAGGAAACACCAATAGAAAAACAGCAACGGCTCAACTAAATGCCTCTTGCTTAAGAAAATGACTAGAACACTCAACGCGGTCCCCTCAACTCTTCAAAGCCTTTAACTGGTAAAGTACTTGCACAAGTAATTTACACCAACGACCATTTACTTGGGAAGTAAAGTACTTGCACAACCTTTAACTGCTATCGTTGTGACTGTAAGTAAGCAAGCACTGCTGTTGTAGCTGTAGTGTTCAGGTTAGCTTGCAGCTTTCAGCGTCTGCAGGTCT
Organism: Viola odorata; assembly: GCA_963691705.1. Classification (NCBI taxonomy): domain Eukaryota; kingdom Viridiplantae; phylum Streptophyta; class Magnoliopsida; order Malpighiales; family Violaceae; genus Viola; species Viola odorata. Next base: position 11,568,122 of record OY829545.1, read on the forward strand.
GTTCCTTTGGTCATGTTTCTTCATGACCATTTAATTCTATATAATTCCTCTGCCGATTTAAAAAAAAAAGTAAAATTGTGGAATAACTTACTCTAACACAAGTGCTAGTGATTAGCTAGCTCGATTCATCAACTGATCATAAGATTCTCTTTGCAATAAGACTCAAATCGAAGTCATTGTTAATAAGTCACAAGCACTTGTGGTGGCATTAAGTGTCCGTGCATGAATTCCCTTTGTAATTGGCTAAGTTGAATTAAAGATTGACACCACCTTTAATTCAACTTAGCCAATTACAAAGGGAATTCATGCACGGACACTTAATGCAGTAGAAAATAGTAAGTTGGTATTTAATGAACAGTAGGCATGCATGAATAGTATTCATGCATGAAGGGTAGAAGTAAGTGAACGGATGAAAGGAGAGGAGAATGTTTATTGCATTAGTTTTTCATAGTATACAAGAGATTGATGTTTAAGTATTAATAGAGCCTAATGGTTCTTGATTGAGTGGAGGGGAGCCGGAGAACACGGATGAGTAGAACATGGATGAGTAAAACATGGATGAGTGGGAGACCAACATGAGTGGGAGACCAAACACTGTGGTAGTCAACACTCCCCCTCAAGTTGGTGCATAGATATCCCACATGCCCAACTTGCAAATGGTCTTCGAGAAAATCTGACTTGAAACTGCCTTGGTAAGGATATCAGCTAACTGATCTTCTGATCGAATACTAGGCAATTCAAGTATCTTGTCATCCAGCTTCTCTTTGATGAAAAAACGGTCTACTTCTACGTGTTTCGTTCGATCATGTTGGACTGGATTGTGTGCAATGTCACGGGCTGCCTTATTATCACAATACAACTCAATCGGTTTTAGAGGTGGGAATCCCAGATCTATCAAGAGAAATTTCAGCCACAATGCTTCACATAATCCAAGAGCCATGCCTCTGTATTCAGCTTCTGCACTGGATCGGGCAACCACGTTTTGCTTCTTGCTTCTCCATGTCACGAGGTTACCTCCTACAAAGGTAAAGTACCCTGAAGTGGATCGTCTATCGTCAATCGATCCTGCCCAATCTGCATCAGTATACACAGCCACACTATGACAATCGGAATTCTTGGTGAACAAAATTCCTTTTCCCGGTGCCGATTTGAGGTACCTTAAAATACGCATGACTGCCTTCATGTGTTGCTCTCCAGGATTATGCATGAACTGACTAACAATGCTCAATGCATAGGCGAGATCCGGCCGAGTGTGTGCCAAGTACATCAATCTCCCAACCAGTCTCTGGTATTGCCCTTTATTTACAGGAATTTGATCAGAATCAACTGACAATTTCAAGCCTTCTTCCATGGGTGTTTCAGCTGGTTGACATGCAGACATACCAGTTTCATGTATCAAATCCAAAGTATATTTTCGTTGTGATAGAAATATACCTTTGGAGGATCTGGACACTTCAATTCCAAGGAAGTACTTCAGTGGACCAAGATCTTTCATTTCAAATTCAGTAGACAGATAGTTTTGCAATGCTCTTCTTTCTTCAGGATCATTTCCAGTCACCACCATGTCATCAACGTATACGATGAGTGCAGTTATCTTGTCTTGTCCCCTTTTTAGGAACAACGTGTGATCTGCATTGCTTTGACAATAGCCAAATTCCTTCATGGCTTTTGTAAATCTTCCGAACCAAGCTCTTGGGGACTGTTTAAGCCCATACAATGATTTCTTCAATCTGCACACCTTATGTTGTTGATGTTCAGATACCACACAGCCTGGTGGAAGATCCATATACACTTCTTCTGTCAGTTCACCATGAAGAAATGCATTTTTTACATCAAATTGTTGCAAGGGCCATTCTAGGTTTACAGCTAGAGATAGTAGAACCCGGACAGTATTGATCTTTGCCACTGGTGCAAACGTATCAGTATAATCAATTCCATACGTTTGAGTGTATCCTTTTGCCACCAACCTAGCCTTGAACCGTTCGATGGTTCCATCAGCTCTGTACTTCACAGAGTACACCCATCTACATCCAACTGTCCTCTTTTCAGGAGGACAATCAACAAGATCCCAAGTGTCATTTTTCTGCAGGGATTTCATTTCCTCATTCATGGCTGCCTTCCATCTCGGATCCCCTAAGGCTTCCTGCACACTGTTAGGAATAGATACAGAAGATAATTGATTCACAAAGGACATGTTTGCCTCAGACAACCGATGGGTAGACACATAGTGACTCATAGGGTATCTAGTTTTACTAGAGAGTTCAGGTTCATATGTGGGTTTAGGAATACCTCTAGTGTGTCGTGGTGGTAACTGCCGTAACTCGTGTTCAAGGACAACTTCAGCAGGAGAGTGGTGTGGTGTAGGAGAAGATGCATCAGGAGTTGTTGATGGACCAGTAACGTCATCGTCTGCGAGTTGATCAGTACTATCACTGTAACTACCCTCTTCATTATAACCCTCTGAGTTTGCATTATGATCTCCTGCGTGCCCATCTTCAAGTTGATTTCGCACCAATATATGAGTGTCATCATACTCATCATCATACTTTAAGGTCAGAACTTCCAGTTGATGTTGCTCCCCTTGAAGTTCTGTAGTTGAAAAATACATCTCTTCTTCATGAAACACCACATCTAAGGACACGTACATTCGTTGTGTTGGTGGGTGGTAACATCGATATCCTTTCTGATGTGCAGCATATCCGAGGAAGACACAACGTAATGCTCGAGGTTCCAACTTGTTCCGTTGACGTTTGTGGATGTGAACAAACACTACACATCCAAAAATATGTTTTGGTAAGTCTGCCACAGTGGGAGAGACAACAGCATTAGAGAGGGCCTGAAATGGAGTTTGGAACCCCATGGTGCTAGATGGGACCCTGTTGATTAGGTGAGCTGCAGTACAAATGGCTTCTCCCCAATAATTCAATGGTGTGTGAGCATCAATTAACAAGGAACGGACAACCTCCAGTAAATGGCGATTTTTCCTCTCAGCGACACCATTTTGTTGGGGTGTATCTGGACAAGTGGTTTGATGGATGATTCCTTGTTCTGTTAGGAACTGTTGAAGCTCAGAGTGTAAATATTCACCTCCATTATCACTACGAAGGACCTTCACTGTGGCATTATACTGAGTACACACATTTTTATGGAAACGTTGGAACCAGTGTGTAACCTCACTTTTAGAAGTCATTAATTGTATCCAGGTCATTCTGGTACAATCATCAATAAAACTTACAAACCAGCGAGCACCACCTAAAGTGGGTATTTTGAACGGTCCCCAAACGTCAGAATGAATAATCATAAAAGGGACTACACTTTTATTCATACGTGGTGGAAATGACGTACGATGGCTCTTGGCTAGTTCACAAACATCACACCGGAGATTAGAAAATTCACAATTTGAGAATAATTTAGGAAATAACTTCTTCAGGTACCCAAAGGATGTATGCCCAAGGCGTCGGTGCCACAACCATATATCCTTCACTTTATTTTCGCTCAAACCATTCACAGCAAGAGCTTTACGCAACTGATCAGAGCTTTGTGACTTCAAGTCGAGGTAATACAACTTCCCTCTCCTAACACCACAACCAATCGTCTGCCTTGTTCGGATGTCCTTAAAAACACAAGAGTCAGGCCAAAAAATTACCACACAGTATAAAGCATCAGTTATTTGAGACACGGATAAGAGATTATAATTTAAGGATGGTACGACCAGAACTGAGTCTAGATTTAAGGTTTTAGTAAGGGATATTGACCCTTCCCCAACAACTGGGGTCAAGTTACCATCAGCAGTAGATACCGATTTTTGTGAGGATTGTTTTATGGTTTTAACATGGCTAGAATCAGTTGTCATATGATCGGAGGCACCAGAATCAATTATCCATGTATCATTCAAAACAGTGTTGTGGATAGTTAAAGCCTTACCGTGATTATCACTGTTACCTGTCATGGTTACTAGTGCGGATGCAGCATCACCTGAGGCAGCTTCATCATTTGTTGTAACTGCTGCAGTGGTGGATGCATGATTTTCCTTCTTCCTTCGTGGATCACGGTTATGATCCCACCATTCAGGGTATCCCACCAGATGAAAGCAACGTTCCTTTGAATGACCTGTCTGGTTGCAATGTGTACATTTATAAGCAGATTTGTTGGACTTTCCTTGAGCCTTAGCGTGCGGATTGCGACTGATAAGAGCGGAAGCTTCACCTTTCTCGGTTTCTCCAGTCATTGATGTTTTTTGAGCGGCCTCACGACGAATCAAGGAGTAACATCCCTCTAATTCAGGAACCGGATCCTTTCTTAAGATATCACCACGCACCTGTTTGAATTCATCATCCAAACCGGCTAGAAATATGTGTACCCTTAACCGTTGAATTGATTTACGGTACAACTCAACATCTTTTGCATTTTCCATAATCACCTTGTCACGGTGATCAAGTTCACTGAAAATTTCAACGAGCTCGCCATAAAAAACAGAGAGCTCTCGATGATTTTGTTTGGCCGAAAAAGCTCGTTGGTTGAGGGTATACACCTGTAATTCATCTGCTCCATCGTAGAAGGCTGTAGATAACGCCCTCCAGATTTCCCGGGCAGTAGGTAGACGGATGTACCGCTTCATGATAGTTGTGGACATTGACATCAACAACCATCTCTTGACCTTTTGATTTTCTGCATACCATTTTTCATATCCATCATCCTCCTCCGTAGGTAATGGAGTATTACCACGGATGAAGGAAAGTTTTTCTTTTTCAGCAATTAACATCTCGACCATTTGGGACCAAACATCGTAGTTTGTTTCATCAAGGATGATCCCGGGGTTGAAGGAAGAGGTTTCAGATTGCAAAATAATCGGAGCAGATGAAGGACCAGATTTTTTACTAGAGCTTTCATCTTCAGATTTGCTCATAATGAATTATTTCAACCTCTGCTCCGCTACCAAGTAGAAAATAGTAAGTTGGTATTTAATGAACAGTAGGCATGCATGAATAGTATTCATGCATGAAGGGTAGAAGTAAGTGAACGGATGAAAGGAGAGGAGAATGTTTATTGCATTAGTTTTTCATAGTATACAAGAGATTGATGTTTAAGTATTAATAGAGCCTAATGGTTCTTGATTGAGTGGAGGGGAGCCGGAGAACACGGATGAGTAGAACATGGATGAGTAAAACATGGATGAGTGGGAGACCAACATGAGTGGGAGACCAAACACTGTGGTAGTCAACAAATGCCACCACCTTTATGAATTATGCATCATCTTTTACTTTGGTTGATTATATTATATAATGGATGAGTATGTTTGATTATAATATATAATGGATGCTGAGTGTGAAAAATGTGGTTAATTACCTCATCTTTCACTGGGAAAATATGCGCCGCCTCCATCCACTACTTTGCTTGTAACTTATGTGCTATAAATAGGCATCGATGGAAAGGGCTAAGGCACAAACAAGTGAGAAGAAATTAGAAACGAAAAAAGAATACATAGTAACTGAGCTAATTAACTAGCAATGGAAACAAAGAAGATGAATTTGGGAATGTTGGTTGGCCTTGTGCTTATTGCCAACTTTGCTCTTGCAGCCTTTGCATCCCTTGAAAAAGATGTAATCACTGCCGATGCCATTCGTGCTCTTACAAAGAGCAACAAGCTCCCTGCCGACGCCATTAATGCGCTCGTTAAAAGGAAGACCCTTGTTTCCAAAATTGAGCTTGAGGAGGCATTCCAGCTCCAAGATGCTAACGGTGTAACTGCCTTCGGCATTCCTTGTGGTGAAAGTTGCGTCTGGATACCATGCATCAGTAGCATCATCGGCTGTAGTTGCAGAAGCAAAGTTTGCTACCGCTGAATCTACTCATCATCAGTGCAAGGAACAAAAGGTTAATGTCTGTCGTCGCCAGTTATGTCTTTACTTATGTGTGTGGTTGTCGTTGTTCCAATTAAGGAAGCTACATGTGCTTGTAACATATCAATATAGTAGTATAATATATACTACTAAAAATAAATAAAGCAAGCATGTTTCCGTGTATGTTTTCTTTTGTTGTTAATAATGTTAACGCATGTTTGCAAGAATCAAGCTTTGTTCAACCTCTTTCTCATCTATCGTCTTATTAATTTAACGTGACGGTTGAAAAAGCAATAGAGGAGATGGATACCCGCACTGGTTGAGTTTGGTACAAAGGGTAAATGTCACAGCCAATAAATAAAATTGAGCAAGTTATGTGACATATTCACCTATAAAGAGGCTTATACTTATCAGTTGAACTACAACTTTCACTTTACTAATATTTTTTTAAAACATTGAAATTATATTTTTACTCATTATAAAAAAAAATCTAACGATGAGAGAAACAACAAGAAAAAAAGATAAACAAATAGATTCTTAACTATAATAGTTTTTTTAGGATTATTTTAGTTGGAGACCAAGTCTATCTCCTAAATAATTATATTACAATAAAAGGAAGACTCTTTATAATGATCAATATGATTATTTTAGAAGCATTAAGTTTACAGTAAAACTTGAAGGCTGTTTTAAATCCCGAAACCATAACAAAGCTTGAAAAAAAATAGAAACACAATGATGTGGGAAAATATTAAATTCACTATTTTATCTTTAATAAATAAATTAATTTAATCTAATTTAAAACATAATTCCAATAATAACAACAAGATGGGAAATTAAAAAATAAAAAAGCTAATTTGTCTTGTTATTCTTGAAATTAAACAAGTTTTAATTGAATCAAATGAGTTAATTAATTGAAGTGGGTTTTCTATTTGGGTTAGGCTCAAGTAAATTTAGTTTTTTTTTAAATACGCTGATAGATTTATTTAAAGGTCATGAAGAACATGACAAGAACAGAAAGAAGCAGCTGCAGCAACCACTGTTCAAGAGTACAACACAAGGCAACAAGAAGGAAAAGCCAACGCAATTACACAGTAATGAAAGCAGACCTCTATCCCTCATGGACTCTCACCCGACTCCACACTCCCAGCCAAGTCGAAGAGATTAACATTTGCGTAGGAGCATAAGGGAAGCTCGAATCTCCACTCTTGATCCACCGGTGCCAACTTCCAAAAACATCACGCACTAACTTGAAAGAGTAGGGATTTACATGATTAAATACCTTATCATTTCTCTGGATCCAAAGGTGACACAATACCACATCTGCCACATCGTGTTACCCTGTTTACTCCTCCAATCAACCAGACCGTCCCAGCTCCTCCACAAATCTAGGAGAGTCCTCGGACGACACCAAGCGATGCTAGCCCAACACGCAATAACGCCCCAGATCTGATCCGTGACAGGGCAATGCAGGAACAAGTGGTCAGTACTCTCACAAGTGAGAAGGCATTGGGGGCAGGAGCTCTCTTCATCTGAGATAATGTGTCGTTGCCAAAGGAAGGCTCTGGTTGCAATCCGACCCTGAAGAGCAAGCCACATGAAGGCTTCAACGTGATGAGGGACTAACCGTTTCCAGCAAGAGTTGAGGATATCGTTGGTGTGGCTGCTGAACTGAGCAGCAACAATGGACTCCGTAAGCGAACGTACAGAGAAAAGTTTAGAAGGTTCCAGCATCCACGCGAAAGAATCAGCCTCTTCACTTTTCCGCGGTGCTGGCAGCATGGCCACCATCTCATTCACTTCGTCAGCTTCCCAGTCAAATAAGCCCCTACGCCAACGCCACTTCCAAACCCAAATATCATCCCGCCACTCCCCGAACTCTATGATTCGACCCTCTTTGGCGCCCGTCAGGTTGAATAGACGAGGGAATCGAATGGCAAGAGGGACCCGCAAGGCCCAAGTGTCCCACCAAAACAGAAACGATTTCCCACAGCCTAAGGAAAGCCGTACATGGTCCACCCAACTGTGAAACCGATCACCCCCTCTCCCCTAGGTAGCCAGAATATCCTGCCAAATTGGCAAAGGAACCCCATGATCTTGCATCCACAAACGACCCACACTCGAACAATTGTATTGGAAGTTTTAATAAGCGTTAACCGGCCACCCAAGGATAGCAGAGATCCCTTCCAGGTAGACAATTTTCTTCTCATCTTCCCAACTGAGCCCATCTAGTTTGATATCCTTCTCGGATTCATACCAACCGAAGAACCCAAATAAGTAAAAGGCAGCGTTTCATACCTGCAACCCGCTCTACGCGCTATATTCTCATCGAATGACCTATGTGGCGCCCCAAAAATTTTTAAAAAATTCGCGAGTGTACGACGAATCTGAGACCTTACGATACTCGGCGTAAAAGGACGCCTTCCAACATGCAATGAAGTCGCCACCCTAATTTTGTCTCTAGGTTTAGGGAACCTAATCGTCATGGCATAAAAAATAAAATAAATAAAACTAAAGGCACAAAAAAGGGGTCTAAACCCAAGACGAAGGTTCGGGGTCGTATTATGGACTCGGGAAGGTGTTAGGCACCCGAGTCACATCCGAAAATGGTTACCGGTTGATAGGAGAGGTGTTTAAAAGATGTTTGATAAAAATGCGTTTTTAAAAGGGGGCCCTCAGAGGAATCGTCACTTTAGTCTTTTCCATGATCGGGACCGTTTAGGAATAATTAATCGTTGGACGGGGTTACCGTTTTAAAAATCTTTTCGGACGGGGTTACCGTTTTCAAGACCGATTGATTATTCCTGACCGTAGCGTGATGGGACTGAATTTTCCGTAAGACTGAATGAACGCCCTCTTTTCATCATCGGGCCATGCATGATTAAATTAATTATTAAGTGATTCTATCATGGATTGCTAACAGAGTACAAATTTAAATGAGAGATATTTTGAAATGATAAACCGATGTGGGATCGAAGCCACCAGATACATGCAATCAATATAAGCGGAATTTAAAATCAAACGAACATGACATTTTAAGCAAGTCTTTTAAACAAGTTGTTCATGTGGGTTGATTTTAATTTTAGCAATTCTATATATCATGCCTGCAATTAATATTTATGAAAAAATGTTGAATAAATAAAAGGGGAAGAAAGGCGTACTTTCGAGCGAAGCTTGAATTTTAAACCTACAAAATGACAGTGTTAGTGCTAGCTCAAAAAATAAATAAGCAGTTTATGAATGCAAGAATTTAAATAAATAGCGAAAAATTAAACAATGATTTGACGAGTACGACAAAAAATGGTGATTTGACACATACGAAAATTTAAATGATGATTTGATAAGTGCAGAAAAATTTAAATGATGATAGTGCATGCGAGAAATTTATATGATGACAGTTGATAAGTGCGAGAAATTTAAATGATGATTTGATACGTACGAAAATTTAAATGATGATTTGATGCATGCGAGAAATTAAATGATGATTTGATGAGTGCGAGAAAATTAAATGATGACGGTTGATGCATACGAGAATTTAAATGCTGATTTGACGAGTGCGAGAATTTTAAATGATGACTTGATGCATGCGAAAAAATTAAATGATGACAGTTGATGCATATGAGAATTTAAATGATGATTTGGCGAAAAATTAAAGATTTGATACGTGTAGAAAAATTAAGGATTTGCAGAAAATTGAACATGTGATATTTGCAGAAAAAATAAACAATTGATGATTTGCAGAAGATTAAACAATTGATGATTTGCAGAAAATTAAAGCAGTTGACGATTTGCAGAAAATTAAACAGTTGATGATTTGCAGAAATTTAAACAGTTGATGATTTGCAGAAATTTAAAGCAGTTGATGATTTGCGAAAATTTAAACAGTTGATGATTTGCTGAAATTTAAACAGTTGATGATTTGCGGAAATTTAAATGACTGAATTTAAATTGCGGAAAGTAAATTGCGAAAAATTAAAGTGCGGAGAATTTAAACAGTTGATAGGTACAGAATTTTAAAGCAATATTACGAAAAAACGTGATCCGAGGTCTTGGAAAAAATGAAAATGGGCTGGGCCCAATTTGAAAAATAAAGGAAATGGGCCAGGAATAGTTCCTAGCCCAAAAATCACATTTTTAATGGTGATCGGCTCCTTCCCGCGTGAACAAGCCCAAGGGGGGCACTGTGCATCATCTTCCTCAGACGTCGTCCGCGCCACTGCCGGTGACGTGGATCTCCGACCAGGCGGCCAAATTGCCTAGTTTTGAGCTCCGAGGAAAGCTCTCTTCCCCAACAAGATTATCGTGCAAAAATCAAGATTTAATATACGTCCGAACACAGTTTAATTTTGAGAAAACGTCAAAAACCGATAATTAACAAAAAAACCTAAAATTCGCTCTTCTTAACCAACAAATCAACGAATAAAAAGCATGGAAATTATCTATAGCATGTATATGAATTAATGGTATGAAAATAAGCAATTTATTTGATCGAAATAACAATCTAAAAATTAAAGAAAGAAAGCGCAGAGAAAAGCAAGAAAAACGCTTACCAAAAAAGCTTAAACTTGTGGCAGCCGATGCTCTACATGAGCTATCGGTCAAGAGGGAGAAGGAGCAGAGTTGCTCTTGGTTGGATTTGTGAGGAAAATGGAGAGGGGCAGTGGGCTTTTTATAAGCCAAGATCGCGTGAGGAGGGAGACGCGGCGCTGCGCGTGGAGGAGGGAGAGCGTGCGCTGGCAGGGCTAGGGTTGTTGTGCTGGCGGGGCTAGGTGATACGTTCCTGGATATTTGTGGGAATGTTTAACTGTGATCTAGCTCAAGGAATCCTCAAGAACAATAAATAAATAACCAATCGACAACAATTAGACCCCTAACCCAACCTGTGGTTAGACCCCTAATTCGATACTCGATTAGGATCTCGACTCAAGACTTCTAGATCCCTAAACCAACCTGTGTTTAGACCCCTAGAACGAAGTAGACGATAGGGAAGAGTTGTTTTACTTAATCGAAACTGAATTCCAATCAGTTAAGCTTAAGAGTTCTTAAACTAGAACCAAAGTTTGAGAAATCCTCTCAAATGTGTTTATACGCAATGTTTATCAAATTCAAGTTATCTTACAATGAAGCTCTAAATGAGCTTATAAAGAGTTACAAATACTGTAGCTTAGTCCCACACGTGTCCAGCTAAAAGAAATATACAACAAGGTCCATAAACTAAAATAAAAACATATAAGTTACTGTAGCTATAGTAACTTACTGTAGCACCTAGCGGCATGCCGCTCCAGGGGTTCAGGGCTGGCGGCATGTCGCTTCCTTCGGCAATGCAATTGCTGAAAATTGCATAATTTTTTTGGAAGATGCTACAGTAACATTGTAGCTACAGTGTTACTGTAGCATCTTCCAAAAAAATGCCTCAAATTTTCACAATTTGAGCGTAACGACGTTGACCAACTTATCCTCTGCTTTGTTCATGTCCTTCAAGAGTGATTCTCCAATTGCTAACTCCTTTCCGAGCTCCATTTGAATGAGCAAAGTTAATGCACCTTGCAACTTCTTACTCCTAGCTCGTGTCAAAGGTCCTTGAGGAATTGGTAGTGCATCCTTGGATCCTTGGGTCGCATCACTAGGGCTGCCAGTGATGATGGTTAACGGGACAGGAAGCGACGGGAGCAAGCAGCTCGGTGGCTTGCTCCGCTGCTGCGTCGCTTCCACTATTTACATGCATCATGCACGTAAATATGGAGTCGTTGATCTTGTTGACTTTCCTTGGTCAACCAGATCAACGGTGGTGATTAAATGGGCCATTTAATTTATTTAAATGGCCTCGAGCCGTTTTTGTGAGTAAACGTTTCGAATTTTAATGCCAAAAGTGTCAGCGCGTAGAGAAAAATAAGACGAGTTTAATAGTCTACAGCGAATGAAGAATTTTTTCCGTTTAACGTGTTTATTTTCTCGTTTGGAAACAGGAAATGTTTGGACGAAAAATAAATGACGTTATGACGAAAACTACGCGAAACGAAGTTGGTCGGCGTGGATAAAAAAAAGAGTAGGTAATAGTTGATGGAAAACATAACGCGTTCGAGCTATTGTCTGAGCGAACTTACCCGGGTCCAATAAAAGCTTGAACAAAAATAATAAAAATAAATAAAAATCCTAAAAAATGTGATAAAATACTAAAAATCCTAAATTTTATGCGATGACGTAAAACGAAAAAATAACTAGCAAATGACTAACGGATAATTAAAAATGTGATTTTTAAGGCTGAAAATATTAATAATAATAATAATGAAAATACGTGACGAACAATTAAAAATGCGATTTCGAACGCTGACGATGACAATGACGATGATAAAATGCGATGAGAATTTAAAAATACTAACGACAGTAAATTAATTAAAAATGACAGTAAGTTGAGTGAAATAACGGAAATGATAAATTTAATTAAAAACGGCGTCAAAATTCAGATATCAACAACCTATAAATGTTAACCCCAACCAGAGTGCTCTTATGATAATTAACCTTCAGGCCGGAGAAGGCATCAAACCAGCAAAGGATCCCTTTAACATTTTGCACCTCTTCCTCATCATTTCGAGTAAATATTAGCGTGTCATCTGCAAACTGGAGGTGCGTAACATTCCACCCTCCCACTTCATCTCCTATCCCGCGCAGAAGCCCACAGTCATGGGCCCGATAATATCAACAATACGTGAAATGAGGAAAAAAATTAGCATAAGAAAATTAAACAAGATTTAATTAAATAGAAAGGGTAGGATTATGGCTTAGGTTTAAATCTCACTCCAATAAAAAATAATATAGGGCTCCACTTAGAACTTAAAATAAATTTAATAAAAAAATTAAACCTTAGTTGTGAATCATGAAGGGAAAAAATATTCACTACTAAACAACATGGCTATAGTAACGTCACTTATTTTTGTTACTATTATGTTATGTTACTCTTCGTAACTAAAAAATATTTTTTGTGACGGATTCTACTAAAAATAATTAATTTAAATTACGATAATTTTTAATGTTTGCATAAGGTAACCAATCGTGACTAAATATGTGTTATAATTATTACCCGTTACTAATTATTGGTGCAAGATGTTTTAGCATTTGACGCAAAAAAAGTAAGGGAGTAATTACAAATCGTAGAAAAAAAATTATTTTTTAGTGTATTTAGTAACGATGCGTGGCAAAATGAAAATATTAGAAAAACATACGTAACAACATGTCACTAAAAAATAAATAATAATATAATTAGTAACGACGTGTAAACAAATACTCGATTTAGCAACAATGTATAACTACTTTTTATATTATTTTAGCAACTATCCGTAGCCAAAACAATTGTCCAATAAATTTAGCAACGAGTTGTAACTAATTATTATTGCAAGATGTTTCAGTTGTTGATGTCATTTGGAGGAAAACTTTTTTTATTTTCCAAAAATATTTAGCAGTATAAGAAAAGAATGTTTGTCACGTATATATGAAGCATTTATTAATATAAGAAAAGCAATATGAAGGATTAAGTTTATTATTTTAATAAAATATGGTGTAAGTAGTATTCCCTCCGTCCCATATTAACTGTTACTTTACTGTTCGTGCACGTATTTCGAGGAAGCCGAATGACTCACTATTTGACCCCAAAAAAATTCGTACTTTTTTTCGAACATACGTTAATCCTTAACCTACGTTCAAGAAAAAATTCGAAAGTTTTTGAGGTCAAATAGTGCGTCATCCGGCCTCCTCGAATGCGTGCATGAATAGTGGCCAGTGACAGTTAATATGGGACGGAGGGAGTACTTCTTATGCATATGCAAAATTTAAAAAAAAAAGTTATAAAAAAAAGAAAAACGAGAAAAAGAATTAAGAAAAACAACTTGGTTTTCCTGGTTAAATTGACCGGTTCGGTTCTGAAAATCATAGAATTAATAAAAATAAAATAAAAATGAGTTAATTTGTTTTCCAGAAATTAGTTACAGAATATTCAATTTCAAGTTTTGTTCGTCACTAATAGATAGTTTGGAGAGGACAACTATAAAAAATCATCATAAAATAATGAAACTTTAGTAACTATTGTGGAGGAATTAAAAAAAAATATTAGGAGAACCATGTCGTAAAACCATCAACTAAATATTGTCACATGTCGGGAAAACTAGTAATATCTAAAAGACGTAAAAAAAATATGACATTAACTTTTTTAATACATGTATATACAAATTTAAAAAAATTAGCGGCATCAGCTGACCCATTAAATTAGAAGTGGCTCTGTCCATATTTACACAAATAAAACGGGAAAAAGACATTTTTGGCCCCTGAACTTTAATTTTTTAATTAATGTGGCCCCTGAACTTTTAAATTGTTTAATTACAACCCTGCGAATCGAACGTTTTGACATAAATGGCCCATACCGTGACAGAAATTTGACGTGGCAACGGTATCTTCCACGTCAGACACGCCTCACACGCCACGTCGGCTAGCCACGTCAGATTCCTGCCAACTCACGCGTCCACGTCATTGCTTTATCAGGGGCCACATTAATCATTTAATTAAAGTTCAGGGGCCACATTAATCATTTAATTAAAGTTCAGGGGCCATTTATGTCTTTTTACCGAATAGATGTGGAGGTGTGAGGTGGCAAGTTGCTGACGTGGCTCGACGACGTGGCAAGTGACACATGGGTGACGTGGAAGATAACGTCGCCACGTCAGATTTCTGTCACGGTAGGGGCCACTTATATCAAAATGCTCGATTCGCAGGGTTGTAATTAAACAATTTAAGAGTTCAGGGGCCACATTAATTAAAAAATTAAACTTTAGGGGCCAAAAATGTCTTTTTCCCCAAATAAAACTAAATGTCTCTTTTTTTTTTAATAAGCGGAAGAAATATATTAGCCAAAGAATGGCAGAGAGAATGTACAGCAGGCCAGCTTCAGCTCCAGGATAGAGCCAAAGCTGCCCAGAAAAGCAGAAACAAACACCCCAAACTAAAGACAACGAGGAAGCAGCAATAGAAAAACAGCAGGCCAGCTTCAGCTCCAGGATAGAGCCAAAGCTGCCCAGAAAAACAGAAACAACTACCTCAAACTAAAGAACAGGACAACGAGGAAACACCAATAGAAAAACAGCAACGGCTCAACTAAATGCCTCTTGCTTAAGAAAATGACTAGAACACTCAACGCGGTCCCCTCAACTCTTCAAAGCCTTTAACTGGTAAAGTACTTGCACAAGTAATTTACACCAACGACCATTTACTTGGGAAGTAAAGTACTTGCACAACCTTTAACTGCTATCGTTGTGACTGTAAGTAAGCAAGCACTGCTGTTGTAGCTGTAGTGTTCAGGTTAGCTTGCAGCTTTCAGCGTCTGCAGGTCTGTTCCTTTGGTCATGTTTCTTCATGACCATTTAATTCTATATAATTCCTCTGCCGATTTAAAAAAAAAAGTAAAATTGTGGAATAACTTACTCTAACACAAGTGCTAGTGATTAGCTAGCTCGATTCATCAACTGATCATAAGATTCTCTTTGCAATAAGACTCAAATCGAAGTCATTGTTAATAAGTCACAAGCACTTGTGGTGGCATTAAGTGTCCGTGCATGAATTCCCTTTGTAATTGGCTAAGTTGAATTAAAGATTGACACCACCTTTAATTCAACTTAGCCAATTACAAAGGGAATTCATGCACGGACACTTAATGCCACCACCTTTATGAATTATGCATCATCTTTTACTTTGGTTGATTATATTATATAATGGATGAGTATGTTTGATTATAATATATAATGGATGCTGAGTGTGAAAAATGTGGTTAATTACCTCATCTTTCACTGGGAAAATATGCGCCGCCTCCATCCACTACTTTGCTTGTAACTTATGTGCTATAAATAGGCATCGATGGAAAGGGCTAAGGCACAAACAAGTGAGAAGAAATTAGAAACGAAAAAAGAATACATAGTAACTGAGCTAATTAACTAGCAATGGAAACAAAGAAGATGAATTTGGGAATGTTGGTTGGCCTTGTGCTTATTGCCAACTTTGCTCTTGCAGCCTTTGCATCCCTTGAAAAAGATGTAATCACTGCCGATGCCATTCGTGCTCTTACAAAGAGCAACAAGCTCCCTGCCGACGCCATTAATGCGCTCGTTAAAAGGAAGACCCTTGTTTCCAAAATTGAGCTTGAGGAGGCATTCCAGCTCCAAGATGCTAACGGTGTAACTGCCTTCGGCATTCCTTGTGGTGAAAGTTGCGTCTGGATACCATGCATCAGTAGCATCATCGGCTGTAGTTGCAGAAGCAAAGTTTGCTACCGCTGAATCTACTCATCATCAGTGCAAGGAACAAAAGGTTAATGTCTGTCGTCGCCAGTTATGTCTTTACTTATGTGTGTGGTTGTCGTTGTTCCAATTAAGGAAGCTACATGTGCTTGTAACATATCAATATAGTAGTATAATATATACTACTAAAAATAAATAAAGCAAGCATGTTTCCGTGTATGTTTTCTTTTGTTGTTAATAATGTTAACGCATGTTTGCAAGAATCAAGCTTTGTTCAACCTCTTTCTCATCTATCGTCTTATTAATTTAACGTGACGGTTGAAAAAGCAATAGAGGAGATGGATACCCGCACTGGTTGAGTTTGGTACAAAGGGTAAATGTCACAGCCAATAAATAAAATTGAGCAAGTTATGTGACATATTCACCTATAAAGAGGCCTATACTTATCAGTTGAACTACAACTTTCACTTTACTAATATTTTTTTAAAACATTGAAATTATATTTTTACTCATTATAAAAAAAAATCTAACGATGAGAGAAACAGCAAGAAAAAAAGATAAACAAATAGATTCTTAACTATAATAGTTTTTTTAGGATTATTTTAGTTGGAGACCAAGTCTATCTCCTAAATAATTATATTACAATAAAAGGAAGACTCTTTATAATGATCAATATGATTATTTTAGAAGCATTAAGTTTACAGTAAAACTTGAAGGCTGTTTTAAATCCCGAAACCATAACAAAGCTTGAAAAAAAATAGAAACACAATGATGTGGGAAAATATTAAATTCACTATTTTATCTTTAATAAATAAATTAATTTAATCTAATTTAAAACATAATTCCAATAATAACAACAAGATGGGAAATTAAAAAATAAAAAAGCTAATTTGTCTTGTTATTCTTGAAATTAAACAAGTTTTAATTGAATCAAATGAGTTAATTAATTGAAGTGGGTTTTCTATTTGGGTTAGGCTCAAGTAAATTTAGTTTTTTTTTAAATACGCTGATAGATTTATTTAAAGGTCATGAAGAACATGACAAGAACAGAAAGAAGCAGCTGCAGCAACCACTGTTCAAGAGTACAGCACAAGGCAACAAGAAGGAAAAGCCAACGCAATTACACAGTAATGAAAGCAGACCTCTATCCCTCATGGACTCTCACCCAACTCCACACTCCCAGCCAAGTCGAAGAGATTAACATTTGCGTAGGAGCATAAGGGAAGCTCGAATCTCCACTCTTGATCCACCGGTGCCAACTTCCAAAAACATCACGCACTAACTTGAAAGAGTAGGGATTTACATGATTAAATACCTTATCATTTCTCTGGATCCAAAGGTGACACAATACCACATCTGCCACATCGTGTTACCCTGTTTACTCCTCCAATCAACCAGACCGTCCCAGCTCCTCCACAAATCTAGGAGAGTCCTCGGACGACACCAAGCGATGCTAGCCCAACACGCAATAACGCCCCAGATCTGATCCGTGACAGGGCAATGCAGGAACAAGTGGTCAGTACTCTCACAAGTGAGAAGGCATTGGGGGCAGGAGCTCTCTTCATCTGAGATAATGTGTCGTTGCCAAAGGAAGGCTCTGGTTGCAATCCGACCCTGAAGAGCAAGCCACATGAAGGCTTCAACGTGATGAGGGACTAACCGTTTCCAGCAAGAGTTGAGGATATCGTTGGTGTGGCTGCTGAACTGAGCAGCAACAATGGACTCCGTAAGCGAACGTACAGAGAAAAGTTTAGAAGGTTCCAGCATCCACGCGAAAGAATCAGCCTCTTCACTTTTCCGCGGTGCTGGCAGCATGGCCACCATCTCATTCACTTCGTCAGCTTCCCAGTCAAATAAGCCCCTACGCCAACGCCACTTCCAAACCCAAATATCATCCCGCCACTCCCCGAACTCTATGATTCGACCCTCTTTGGCGCCCGTCAGGTTGAATAGACGAGGGAATCGAATGGCAAGAGGGACCCGCAAGGCCCAAGCGTCCCACCAAAACAGAAACGATTTCCCACAGCCTAAGGAAAGCCGTACATGGTCCACCCAACTGTGAAACCGATCACCCCCTCTCCCCTAGGTAGCCAGAATATCCTGCCAAATTGGCAAAGGAACCCCATGATCTTGCATCCACAAACGACCCACACTCGAACAATTGTATTGGAAGTTTTAATAAGCGTTAACCGGCCACCCAAGGATAGCAGAGATCCCTTCCAGGTAGACAATTTTCTTCTCATCTTCCCAACTGAGCCCATCTAGTTTGATATCCTTCTCGGATTCATACCAACCGAAGAACCCAAATAAGTAAAAGGCAGCGTTTCATACCTGCAACCCGCTCTACGCGCTATATTCTCATCGAATGACCTATGTGGCGCCCCAAAAATTTTTAAAAAATTCGCGAGTGTACGACGAATCTGAGACCTTACGATACTCGGCGTAAAAGGACGCCTTCCAACATGCAATGAAGTCGCCACCCTAATTTTGTCTCTAGGTTTAGGGAACCTAATCGTCATGGCATAAAAAATAAAATAAATAAAACTAAAGGCACAAAAAAGGGGTCTAAACCCAAGACGAAGGTTCGGGGTCGTATTATGGACTCGGGAAGGTGTTAGGCACCCGAGTCACATCCGAAAATGGTTACCGGTTGATAGGAGAGGTGTTTAAAAGATGTTTGATAAAAATGCGTTTTTAAAAGGGGGCCCTCAGAGGAATCGTCACTTTAGTCTTTTCCATGATCGGGACCGTTTAGGAATAATTAATCGTTGGACGGGGTTACCGTTTTAAAAATCTTTTCGGACGGGGTTACCGTTTTCAAGACCGATTGATTATTCCTGACCGTAGCGTGATGGGACTGAGTTTTCCGTAAGACTGAATGAACGCCCTCTTTTCATCATCGGGCCATGCATGATTAAATTAATTATTAAGTGATTCTATCATGGATTGCTAACAGAGTACAAATTTAAATGAGAGATATTTTGAAATGATAAACCGATGTGGGATCGAAGCCACCAGATACATGCAATCAATATAAGCGGAATTTAAAATCAAACGAATATGACATTTTAAGCAAGTCTTTTAAACAAGTTGTTCATGTGGGTTGATTTTAATTTTAGCAATTCTATATATCATGCCTGCAATTAATATTTATGAAAAAATGTTGAATAAATAAAAGGGGAAGAAAGGCGTACTTTCGAGCGAAGCTTGAATTTTAAACCTACAAAATGACAGTGTTAGTGCTAGCTCAAAAAATAAATAAGCAGTTTATGAATGCAAGAATTTAAATAAATAGCGAAAAATTAAACAATGATTTGACGAGTACGACAAAAAATGGTGATTTGACACATACGAAAATTTAAATGATGATTTGATAAGTGCAGAAAAATTTAAATGATGATAGTGCATGCGAGAAATTTATATGATGACAGTTGATAAGTGCGAGAAATTTAAATGATGATTTGATACGTACGAAAATTTAAATGATGATTTGATGCATGCGAGAAATTAAATGATGATTTGATGAGTGCGAGAAAATTAAATGATGACGGTTGATGCATACGAGAATTTAAATGCTGATTTGACGAGTGCGAGAATTTTAAATGATGACTTGATGCATGCGAAAAAATTAAATGATGACAGTTGATGCATATGAGAATTTAAATGATGATTTGGCGAAAAATTAAAGATTTGATACGTGTAGAAAAATTAAGGATTTGCAGAAAATTGAACATGTGATATTTGCAGAAAAAATAAACAATTGATGATTTGCAGAAGATTAAACAATTGATGATTTGCAGAAAATTAAAGCAGTTGACGATTTGCAGAAAATTAAACAGTTGATGATTTGCAGAAATTTAAACAGTTGATGATTTGCAGAAATTTAAAGCAGTTGATGATTTGCGAAAATTTAAACAGTTGATGATTTGCTGAAATTTAAACAGTTGATGATTTGCGGAAATTTAAATGACTGAATTTAAATTGCGGAAAGTAAATTGCGAAAAATTAAAGTGCGGAGAATTTAAACAGTTGATAGGTACAGAATTTTAAAGCAATATTACGAAAAAACGTGATCCGAGGTCTTGGAAAAAATGAAAATGGGCTGGGCCCAATTTGAAAAATAAAGGAAATGGGCCAGGAATAGTTCCTAGCCCAAAAATCACATTTTTAATGGTGATCGGCTCCTTCCCGCGTGAACAAGCCCAAGGGGGGCACTGTGCATCATCTTCCTCAGACGTCGTCCGCGCCACTGCCGGTGACGTGGATCTCCGACCAGGCGGCCAAATTGCCTAGTTTTGAGCTCCGAGGAAAGCTCTCTTCCCCAACAAGATTATCGTGCAAAAATCAAGATTTAATATACGTCCGAACACAGTTTAATTTTGAGAAAACATCAAAAACCGATAATTAACAAAAAAAACCTAAAATTCGCTCTTCTTAACCAACAAATCAACGAATAAAAAGCATGGAAATTATCTATAGCATGTATATGAATTAATGGTATGAAAATAAGCAATTTATTTGATCGAAATAACAATCTAAAAATTAAAGAAAGAAAGCGCAGAGAAAAGCAAGAAAAACGCTTACCAAAAAAGCTTAAACTTGTGGCAGCCGATGCTCTACATGAGCTATCGGTCAAGAGGGAGAAGGAGCAGAGTTGCTCTTGGTTGGATTTGTGAGGAAAATGGAGAGGGGCAGTGGGCTTTTTATAAGCCAAGATCGCGTGAGGAGGGAGACGCGGCGCTGCGCGTGGAGGAGGGAGAGCGTGCGCTGGCAGGGCTAGGGTTGTTGTGCTGGCGGGGCTAGGTGATACGTTCCTGGATATTTGTGGGAATGTTTAACTGTGATCTAGCTCAAGGAATCCTCAAGAACAATAAATAAATAACCAATCGACAACAATTAGACCCCTAACCCAACCTGTGGTTAGACCCCTAATTCGATACTCGATTAGGATCTCGACTCAAGACTTCTAGATCCCTAAACCAACCTGTGTTTAGACCCCTAGAACGAAGTAGACGATAGGGAAGAGTTGTTTTACTTAATCGAAACTGAACTCCAATCAGTTAAGCTTAAGAGTTCTTAAACTAGAACCAAAGTTTGAGAAATCCTCTCAAATGTGTTTATACGCAATGTTTATCAAATTCAAGTTATCTTACAATGAAGCTCTAAATGAGCTTATAAAGAGTTACAAATACTGTAGCTTAGTCCCACACGTGTCCAGCTAAAAGAAATATACAACAAGGTCCATAAACTAAAATAAAAACATATAAGTTACTGTAGCTATAGTAACTTACTGTAGCACCTAGCGGCATGCCGCTCCAGGGGTTCAGGGCTGGCGGCATGTCGCTTCCTTCGGCAATGCAATTGCTGAAAATTGCATAATTTTTTTGGAAGATGCTACAGTAACATTGTAGCTACAGTGTTACTGTAGCATCTTCCAAAAAAATGCCTCAAATTTTCACAATTTGAGCGTAACGACGTTGACCAACTTATCCTCTGCTTTGTTCATGTCCTTCAAGAGTGATTCTCCAATTGCTAACTCCTTTCCGAGCTCCATTTGAATGAGCAAAGTTAATGCACCTTGCAACTTCTTACTCCTAGCTCGTGTCAAAGGTCCTTGAGGAATTGGTAGTGCATCCTTGGATCCTTGGGTCGCATCACTAGGGCTGCCAGTGATGATGGTTAACGGGACAGGAAGCGACGGGAGCAAGCAGCTCGGTGGCTTGCTCCGCTGCTGCGTCGCTTCCACTATTTACATGCATCATGCACGTAAATATGGAGTCGTTGATCTTGTTGACTTTCCTTGGTCAACCAGATCAACGGTGGTGATTAAATGGGCCATTTAATTTATTTAAATGGCCTCGAGCCGTTTTTGTGAGTAAACGTTTCGAATTTTAATGCCAAAAGTGTCAGCGCGTAGAGAAAAATAAGACGAGTTTAATAGTCTACAGCGAATGAAGAATTTTTTCCGTTTAACGTGTTTATTTTCTCGTTTGGAAACAGGAAATGTTTGGACGAAAAATAAATGACGTTATGAGGAAAACTACGCGAAACGAAGTTGGTCGGCGTGGATAAAAAAAAGAGTAGGTAATAGTTGATGGAAAACATAACGCGTTCGAGCTATTGTCTGAGCGAACTTACCCGGGTCCAATAAAAGCTTGAACAAAAATAATAAAAAAAAATAAAAATCCTAAAAAATGTGATAAAATACTAAAAATCCTAAATTTTATGCGATGACGTAAAACGAAAAAATAACTAGCAAATGACTAACGGATAATTAAAAATGTGATTTTTAAGGCTGAAAATATTAATAATAATAATAATGAAAATACGTGACGAACAATTAAAAATGCGATTTCGAACGCTGACGATGACAATGACGATGATAAAATGCGATGAGAATTTAAAAATACTAACGACAGTAAATTAATTAAAAATGACAGTAAGTTGAGTGAAATAACGGAAATGATAAATTTAATTAAAAACGGCGTCAAAATTCAGATATCAACAGCCTATAAATGTTAACCCCAACCAGAGTGCTCTTATGATAATTAACCTTCAGGCCGGAGAAGGCATCAAACCAGCAAAGGATCCCTTTAACATTTTGCACCTCTTCCTCATCATTTCGAGTAAATATTAGCGTGTCATCTGCAAACTGGAGGTGCGTAACATTCCACCCTCCCACTTCATCTCCTATCCCGCGCAGAAGCCCACAGTCATGGGCCCGATAATATCAACAATACGTGAAATGAGGAAAAAAATTAGCATAAGAAAATTAAACAAGATTTAATTAAATAGAAAGGGTAGGATTATGGCTTAGGTTTAAATCTCACTCCAATAAAAAATAATATAGGGCTCCACTTAGAACTTAAAATAAATTTAATAAAAAAATTAAACCTTAGTTGTGAATCATGAAGGGAAAAAATATTCACTACTAAACAACATGGCTATAGTAACGTCACTTATTTTTGTTACTATTATGTTATGTTACTCTTCGTAACTAAAAAATATTTTTTGTGACGGATTCTACTAAAAATAAGTAATTTAAATTACGATAATTTTTAATGTTTGCATAAGGTAACCAATCGTGACTAAATATGTGTTATAATTATTACCCGTTACTAATTATTGGTGCAAGATGTTTTAGCATTTGACGCAAAAAAAGTAAGGGAGTAATTACAAATCGTAGAAAAAAAATTATTTTTTAGTGTATTTAGTAACGATGCGTGGCAAAATGAAAATATTAGAAAAACATACGTAACAACGTCACTAAAAAATAAATAATAATATAATTAGTAACGACGTGTAAACAAATACTCGATTTAGCAACAATGTATAACTACTTTTTATATTATTTTAGCAACTATCCGTAGCCAAAACAATTGTCCAATAAATTTAGCAACGAGTTGTAACTAATTATTATTGCAAGATGTTTCAGTTGTTGATGTCATTTGGAGGAAAACTTTTTTTATTTTCCAAAAATATTTAGCAGTATAAGAAAAGAATGTTTGTCACGTATATATGAAGCATTTATTAATATAAGAAAAGCAATATGAAGGATTAAGTTTATTATTTTAATAAAATATGGTGTAAGTAGTATTCCCTCCGTCCCATATTAACTGTTACTTTACTGTTCGTGCACGTATTTCGAGGAAGCCGAATGACTCACTATTTGACCCCAAAAAAATTCGTACTTTTTTTCGAACATACGTTAATCCTTAACCTACGTTCAAGAAAAAATTCGAAAGTTTTTGAGGTCAAATAGTGCGTCATCCGGCCTCCTCGAATGCGTGCATGAATAGTGGCCAGTGACAGTTAATATGGGACGGAGGGAGTACTTCTTATGCATATGCAAAATTTAAAAAAAAAAGTTAAAAAAAAAAAGAAAAACGAGAAAAAGAATTAAGAAAAACAACTTGGTTTTCCTGGTTAAATTGACCGGTTCGGTTCTGAAAATCATAGAATTAATAAAAATAAAATAAAAATGAGTTAATTTGTTTTCCAGAAATTAGTTACAGAATATTCAATTTCAAGTTTTGTTCGTCACTAATAGATAGTTTGGAGAGGACAACTATAAAAAATCATCATAAAATAATGAAACTTTAGTAACTATTGTGGAGGAATTAAAAAAAAATATTAGGAGAACCATGTCGTAAAACCATCAACTAAATATTGTCACATGTCGGGAAAACTAGTAATATCTAAAAGACGTAAAAAAAATATGACATTAACTTTTTTAATACATGTATATACATATTTAAAAAAATTAGCGGCATCAGCTGACCCATTAAATTAGAAGTGGCTCTGTCCATATTTACACAAATAAAACGGGAAAAAGACATTTTTGGCCCCTGAACTTTAACTTTTTAATTAATGTGGCCCCTGAACTTTTAAATTGTTTAATTACAACCCTGCGAATCGAACGTTTTGACATAAATGGCCCATACCGTGACAGAAATTTGACGTGGCAACAGTATCTTCCACGTCAGACACGCCTCACACGCCACGTCGGCTAGCCACGTCAGATTCCTGCCAACTCACGCGTCCACGTCATTGCTTTATCAGGGGCCACATTAATCATTTAATTAAAGTTCAGGGGCCACATTAATCATTTAATTAAATTTCAGGGGCCACATTAATCATTTAATTAAAGTTCAGGGGCCATTTATGTCTTTTTACCGAATAGATGTGGAGGTGTGAGGTGGCAAGTTGCTGACGTGGCTCGACGACGTGGCAAGTGACACATGGGTGACGTGGAAGATAACGTCGCCACGTCAGATTTCTGTCACGGTAGGGGCCACTTATATCAAAATGCTCGATTCGCAGGGTTGTAATTAAACAATTTAAGAGTTCAGGGGCCACATTAATTAAAAAATTAAACTTTAGGGGCCAAAAATGTCTTTTTCCCCAAATAAAACTAAATGTCTCTTTTTTTTTTAATAAGCGGAAGAAATATATTAGCCAAAGAATGGCAGAGAGAATGTACAGCAGGCCAGCTTCAGCTCCAGGATAGAGCCAAAGCTGCCCAGAAAAGCAGAAACAAACACCCCAAACTAAAGACAACGAGGAAGCAGCAATAGAAAAACAGCAGGCCAGCTTCAGCTCCAGGATAGAGCCAAAGCTGCCCAGAAAAACAGAAACAACTACCTCAAACTAAAGAACAGGACAACGAGGAAACACCAATAGAAAAACAGCAACGGCTCAACTAAATGCCTCTTGCTTAAGAAAATGACTAGAACACTCAACGCGGTCCCCTCAACTCTTCAAAGCCTTTAACTGGTAAAGTACTTGCACAAGTAATTTACACCAACGACCATTTACTTGGGAAGTAAAGTACTTGCACAACCTTTAACTGCTATCGTTGTGACTGTAAGTAAGCAAGCACTGCTGTTGTAGCTGTAGTGTTCAGGTTAGCTTGCAGCTTTCAGCGTCTGCAGGTCTGTTCCTTTGGTCATGTTTCTTCATGACCATTTAATTCTATATAATTCCTCTGCCGATTTAAAAAAAAAAGTAAAATTGTGGAATAACTTACTCTAACACAAGTGCTAGTGATTAGCTAGCTCGATTCATCAACTGATCATAAGATTCTCTTTGCAATAAGACTCAAATCGAAGTCATTGTTAATAAGTCACAAGCACTTGTGGTGGCATTAAGTGTCCGTGCATGAATTCCCTTTGTAATTGGCTAAGTTGAATTAAAGATTGACACCACCTTTAATTCAACTTAGCCAATTACAAAGGGAATTCATGCACGGACACTTAATGCCACCACCTTTATGAATTATGCATCATCTTTTACTTTGGTTGATTATATTATATAATGGATGAGTATGTTTGATTATAATATATAATGGATGCTGAGTGTGAAAAATGTGGTTAATTACCTCATCTTTCACTGGGAAAATATGCGCCGCCTCCATCCACTACTTTGCTTGTAACTTATGTGCTATAAATAGGCATCGATGGAAAGGGCTAAGGCACAAACAAGTGAGAAGAAATTAGAAACGAAAAAAGAATACATAGTAACTGAGCTAATTAACTAGCAATGGAAACAAAGAAGATGAATTTGGGAATGTTGGTTGGCCTTGTGCTTATTGCCAACTTTGCTCTTGCAGCCTTTGCATCCCTTGAAAAAGATGTAATCACTGCCGATGCCATTCGTGCTCTTACAAAGAGCAACAAGCTCCCTGCCGACGCCATTAATGCGCTCGTTAAAAGGAAGACCCTTGTTTCCAAAATTGAGCTTGAGGAGGCATTCCAGCTCCAAGATGCTAACGGTGTAACTGCCTTCGGCATTCCTTGTGGTGAAAGTTGCGTCTGGATACCATGCATCAGTAGCATCATCGGCTGTAGTTGCAGAAGCAAAGTTTGCTACCGCTGAATCTACTCATCATCAGTGCAAGGAACAAAAGGTTAATGTCTGTCGTCGCCAGTTATGTCTTTACTTATGTGTGTGGTTGTCGTTGTTCCAATTAAGGAAGCTACATGTGCTTGTAACATATCAATATAGTAGTATAATATATACTACTAAAAATAAATAAAGCAAGCATGTTTCCGTGTATGTTTTCTTTTGTTGTTAATAATGTTAACGCATGTTTGCAAGAATCAAGCTTTGTTCAACCTCTTTCTCATCTATCGTCTTATTAATTTAACGTGACGGTTGAAAAAGCAATAGAGGAGATGGATACCCGCACTGGTTGAGTTTGGTACAAAGGGTAAATGTCACAGCCAATAAATAAAATTGAGCAAGTTATGTGACATATTCACCTATAAAGAGGCCTATACTTATCAGTTGAACTACAACTTTCACTTTACTAATATTTTTTTAAAACATTGAAATTATATTTTTACTCATTATAAAAAAAAATCTAACGATGAGAGAAACAGCAAGAAAAAAAGATAAACAAATAGATTCTTAACTATAATAGTTTTTTTAGGATTATTTTAGTTGGAGACCAAGTCTATCTCCTAAATAATTATATTACAATAAAAGGAAGACTCTTTATAATGATCAATATGATTATTTTAGAAGCATTAAGTTTACAGTAAAACTTGAAGGCTGTTTTAAATCCCGAAACCATAACAAAGCTTGAAAAAAAATAGAAACACAATGATGTGGGAAAATATTAAATTCACTATTTTATCTTTAATAAATAAATTAATTTAATCTAATTTAAAACATAATTCCAATAATAACAACAAGATGGGAAATTAAAAAATAAAAAAGCTAATTTGTCTTGTTATTCTTGAAATTAAACAAGTTTTAATTGAATCAAATGAGTTAATTAATTGAAGTGGGTTTTCTATTTGGGTTAGGCTCAAGTAAATTTAGTTTTTTTTTAAATACGCTGATAGATTTATTTAAAGGTCATGAAGAACATGACAAGAACAGAAAGAAGCAGCTGCAGCAACCACTGTTCAAGAGTACAGCACAAGGCAACAAAAAGGAAAAGCCAACGCAATTACACAGTAATGAAAGCAGACCTCTATCCCTCATGGACTCTCACCCGACTCCACACTCCCAGCCAAGTCGAAGAGATTAACATTTGCGTAGGAGCATAAGGGAAGCTCGAATCTCCACTCTTGATCCACCGGTGCCAACTTCCAAAAACATCACGCACTAACTTGAAAGAGTAGGGATTTACATGATTAAATACCTTATCATTTCTCTGGATCCAAAGGTGACACAATACCACATCTGCCACATCGTGTTACCCTGTTTACTCCTCCAATCAACCAGACCGTCCCAGCTCCTCCACAAATCTAGGAGAGTCCTCGGACGACACCAAGCGATGCTAGCCCAACACGCAATAACGCCCCAGATCTGATCCGTGACAGGGCAATGCAGGAACAAGTGGTCAGTACTCTCACAAGTGAGAAGGCATTGGGGGCAGGAGCTCTCTTCATCTGAGATAATGTGTCGTTGCCAAAGGAAGGCTCTGGTTGCAATCCGACCCTGAAGAGCAAGCCACATGAAGGCTTCAACGTGATGAGGGACTAACCGTTTCCAGCAAGAGTTGAGGATATCGTTGGTGTGGCTGCTGAACTGAGCAGCAACAATGGACTCCGTAAGCGAACGTACAGAGAAAAGTTTAGAAGGTTCCAGCATCCACGCGAAAGAATCAGCCTCTTCACTTTTCCGCGGTGCTGGCAGCATGGCCACCATCTCATTCACTTCGTCAGCTTCCCAGTCAAATAAGCCCCTACGCCAACGCCACTTCCAAACCCAAATATCATCCCGCCACTCCCCGAACTCTATGATTCGACCCTCTTTGGCGCCCGTCAGGTTGAATAGACGAGGGAATCGAATGGCAAGAGGGACCCGCAAGGCCCAAGTGTCCCACCAAAACAGAAACGATTTCCCACAGCCTAAGGAAAGCCGTACATGGTCCACCCAACTGTGAAACCGATCACCCCCTCTCCCCTAGGTAGCCAGAATATCCTGCCAAATTGGCAAAGGAACCCCATGATCTTGCATCCACAAACGACCCACACTCGAACAATTGTATTGGAAGTTTTAATAAGCGTTAACCGGCCACCCAAGGATAGCAGAGATCCCTTCCAGGTAGACAATTTTCTTCTCATCTTCCCAACTGAGCCCATCTAGTTTGATATCCTTCTCGGATTCATACCAACCGAAGAACCCAAATAAGTAAAAGGCAGCGTTTCATACCTGCAACCCGCTCTACGCGCTATATTCTCATCGAATGACCTATGTGGCGCCCCAAAAATTTTTAAAAAATTCGCGAGTGTACGACGAATCTGAGACCTTACGATACTCGGCGTAAAAGGACGCCTTCCAACATGCAATGAAGTCGCCACCCTAATTTTGTCTCTAGGTTTAGGGAACCTAATCGTCATGGCATAAAAAATAAAATAAATAAAACTAAAGGCACAAAAAAGGGGTCTAAACCCAAGACGAAGGTTCGGGGTCGTATTATGGACTCGGGAAGGTGTTAGGCACCCGAGTCACATCCGAAAATGGTTACCGGTTGATAGGAGAGGTGTTTAAAAGATGTTTGATAAAAATGCGTTTTTAAAAGGGGGCCCTCAGAGGAATCGTCACTTTAGTCTTTTCCATGATCGGGACCGTTTAGGAATAATTAATCGTTGGACGGGGTTACCGTTTTAAAAATCTTTTCGGACGGGGTTACCGTTTTCAAGACCGATTGATTATTCCTGACCGTAGCGTGATGGGACTGAATTTTCCGTAAGACTGAATGAACGCCCTCTTTTCATCATCGGGCCATGCATGATTAAATTAATTATTAAGTGATTCTATCATGGATTGCTAACAGAGTACAAATTTAAATGAGAGATATTTTGAAATGATAAACCGATGTGGGATCGAAGCCACCAGATACATGCAATCAATATAAGCGGAATTTAAAATCAAACGAACATGACATTTTAAGCAAGTCTTTTAAACAAGTTGTTCATGTGGGTTGATTTTAATTTTAGCAATTCTATATATCATGCCTGCAATTAATATTTATGAAAAAATGTTGAATAAATAAAAGGGGAAGAAAGGCGTACTTTCGAGCGAAGCTTGAATTTTAAACCTACAAAATGACAGTGTTAGTGCTAGCTCAAAAAATAAATAAGCAGTTTATGAATGCAAGAATTTAAATAAATAGCGAAAAATTAAACAATGATTTGACGAGTACGACAAAAAATGGTGATTTGACACATACGAAAATTTAAATGATGATTTGATAAGTGCAGAAAAATTTAAATGATGATAGTGCATGCGAGAAATTTATATGATGACAGTTGATAAGTGCGAGAAATTTAAATGATGATTTGATACGTACGAAAATTTAAATGATGATTTGATGCATGCGAGAAATTAAATGATGATTTGATGAGTGCGAGAAAATTAAATGATGACGGTTGATGCATACGAGAATTTAAATGCTGATTTGACGAGTGCGAGAATTTTAAATGATGACTTGATGCATGCGAAAAAATTAAATGATGACAGTTGATGCATATGAGAATTTAAATGATGATTTGGCGAAAAATTAAAGATTTGATACGTGTAGAAAAATTAAGGATTTGCAGAAAATTGAACATGTGATATTTGCAGAAAAAATAAACAATTGATGATTTGCAGAAGATTAAACAATTGATGATTTGCAGAAAATTAAAGCAGTTGACGATTTGCAGAAAATTAAACAGTTGATGATTTGCAGAAATTTAAACAGTTGATGATTTGCAGAAATTTAAAGCAGTTGATGATTTGCGAAAATTTAAACAGTTGATGATTTGCTGAAATTTAAACAGTTGATGATTTGCGGAAATTTAAATGACTGAATTTAAATTGCGGAAAGTAAATTGCGAAAAATTAAAGTGCGGAGAATTTAAACAGTTGATAGGTACAGAATTTTAAAGCAATATTACGAAAAAACGTGATCCGAGGTCTTGGAAAAAATGAAAATGGGCTGGGCCCAATTTGAAAAATAAAGGAAATGGGCCAGGAATAGTTCCTAGCCCAAAAATCACATTTTTAATGGTGATCGGCTCCTTCCCGCGTGAACAAGCCCAAGGGGGGCACTGTGCATCATCTTCCTCAGACGTCGTCCGCGCCACTGCCGGTGACGTGGATCTCCGACCAGGCGGCCAAATTGCCTAGTTTTGAGCTCCGAGGAAAGCTCTCTTCCCCAACAAGATTATCGTGCAAAAATCAAGATTTAATATACGTCCGAACACAGTTTAATTTTGAGAAAACGTCAAAAACCGATAATTAACAAAAAAACCTAAAATTCGCTCTTCTTAACCAACAAATCAACGAATAAAAAGCATGGAAATTATCTATAGCATGTATATGAATTAATGGTATGAAAATAAGCAATTTATTTGATCGAAATAACAATCTAAAAATTAAAGAAAGAAAGCGCAGAGAAAAGCAAGAAAAACGCTTACCAAAAAAGCTTAAACTTGTGGCAGCCGATGCTCTACATGAGCTATCGGTCAAGAGGGAGAAGGAGCAGAGTTGCTCTTGGTTGGATTTGTGAGGAAAATGGAGAGGGGCAGTGGGCTTTTTATAAGCCAAGATCGCGTGAGGAGGGAGACGCGGCGCTGCGCGTGGAGGAGGGAGAGCGTGCGCTGGCAGGGCTAGGGTTGTTGTGCTGGCGGGGCTAGGTGATACGTTCCTGGATATTTGTGGGAATGTTTAACTGTGATCTAGCTCAAGGAATCCTCAAGAACAATAAATAAATAACCAATCGACAACAATTAGACCCCTAACCCAACCTGTGGTTAGACCCCTAATTCGATACTCGATTAGGATCTCGACTCAAGACTTCTAGATCCCTAAACCAACCTGTGTTTAGACCCCTAGAACGAAGTAGACGATAGGGAAGAGTTGTTTTACTTAATCGAAACTGAATTCCAATCAGTTAAGCTTAAGAGTTCTTAAACTAGAACCAAAGTTTGAGAAATCCTCTCAAATGTGTTTATACGCAATGTTTATCAAATTCAAGTTATCTTACAATGAAGCTCTAAATGAGCTTATAAAGAGTTACAAATACTGTAGCTTAGTCCCACACGTGTCCAGCTAAAAGAAATATACAACAAGGTCCATAAACTAAAATAAAAACATATAAGTTACTGTAGCTATAGTAACTTACTGTAGCACCTAGCGGCATGCCGCTCCAGGGGTTCAGGGCTGGCGGCATGTCGCTTCCTTCGGCAATGCAATTGCTGAAAATTGCATAATTTTTTTGGAAGATGCTACAGTAACATTGTAGCTACAGTGTTACTGTAGCATCTTCCAAAAAAATGCCTCAAATTTTCACAATTTGAGCGTAACGACGTTGACCAACTTATCCTCTGCTTT
Organism: Viola odorata; assembly: GCA_963691705.1. NCBI lineage: Eukaryota > Viridiplantae > Streptophyta > Magnoliopsida > Malpighiales > Violaceae > Viola > Viola odorata. Next base: position 11,600,070 of record OY829545.1, read on the forward strand.
GTTCATGTCCTTCAAGAGTGATTCTCCAATTGCTAACTCCTTTCCGAGCTCCATTTGAATGAGCAAAGTTAATGCACCTTGCAACTTCTTACTCCTAGCTCGTGCCAAAGGTCCTTGAGGAATTGGTAGTGCATCCTTGGATCCTTGGGTCGCATCACTAGGGCTGCCAGTGATGATGGTTAACGGGACAGGAAGCGACGGGAGCAAGTAGCTCGGTGGCTTGCTCCGCTGCTGCGTCGCTTCCACTATTTACATGCATCATGCACGTAAATATGGAGTCGTTGATCTTGTTGACTTTCCTTGGTCAACCAGATCAACGGTGGTGATTAAATGGGCCATTTAATTTATTTAAATGGCCTCGAGCCGTTTTTGTGAGTAAACGTTTCGAATTTTAATGCCAAAAGTGTCAGCGCGTAGAGAAAAATAAGACGAGTTTAATAGTCTACAGCGAATGAAGAATTTTTTCCGTTTAACGTGTTTATTTTCTCGTTTGGAAACAGGAAATGTTTGGACGAAAAATAAATGACGTTATGACGAAAACTATGCGAAACGAAGTTGGTCGGCGTGGATAAAAAAAAGAGTAGGTAATAGTTGATGGAAAACATAACGCGTTCGAGCTATTGTCTGAGCGAACTTACCCGGGTCCAATAAAAGCTTGAACAAAAATAATAAAAAAAAATAAAAATCCTAAAAAATGTGATAAAATACTAAAAATCCTAAATTTTATGCGATGACGTAAAACGAAAAAATAACTAGCAAATGACTAACGGATAATTAAAAATGTGATTTTTAAGGCTGAAAATATTAATAATAATAATAATGAAAATACGTGACGAACAATTAAAAATGCGATTTCGAACGCTGACGATGACAATGACGATGATAAAATGCGATGAGAATTTAAAAATACTAACGACAGTAAATTAATTAAAAATGACAGTAAGTTGAGTGAAATAACGGAAATGATAAATTTAATTAAAAACGGCGTCAAAATTCAGATATCAACAGCCTATAAATGTTAACCCCAACCAGAGTGCTCTTATGATAATTAACCTTCAGGCCGGAGAAGGCATCAAACCAGCAAAGGATCCCTTTAACATTTTGCACCTCTTCCTCATCATTTCGAGTAAATATTAGCGTGTCATCTACAAACTGGAGGTGCGTAACATTCCACCCTCCCACTTCATCTCCTATCCCGCGCAGAAGCCCACAGTCATGGGCCCGATAATATCAACAATACGTGAAATGAGGAAAAAAATTAGCATAAGAAAATTAAACAAGATTTAATTAAATAGAAAGGGTAGGATTATGGCTTAGGTTTAAATCTCACTCCAATAAAAAATAATATAGGACTCCACTTAGAACTTAAAATAAATTTAATAAAAAAATTAAACCTTAGTTGTGAATCATGAAGGGAAAAAATATTCACTACTAAACAACATGGCTATAGTAACGTCACTTATTTTTGTTACTATTATGTTATGTTACTCTTCGTAACTAAAAAATATTTTTTGTGACGGATTCTACTAAAAATAATTAATTTAAATTACGATAATTTTTAATGTTTGCATAAGGTAACCAATCGTGACTAAATATGTGTTATAATTATTACCCGTTACTAATTATTGGTGCAAGATGTTTTAGCATTTGACGCAAAAAAAGTAAGGGAGTAATTACAAATCGTAGAAAAAAAATTATTTTTTAGTGTATTTAGTAACGATGCGTGGCAAAATGAAAATATTAGAAAAACATACGTAACAACATGTCACTAAAAAATAAATAATAATATAATTAGTAACGACGTGTAAACAAATACTCGATTTAGCAACAATGTATAACTACTTTTTATATTATTTTAGCAACTATCCGTAGCCAAAACAATTGTCCAATAAATTTAGCAACGAGTTGTAACTAATTATTATTGCAAGATGTTTCAGTTGTTGATGTCATTTGGAGGAAAACTTTTTTTATTTTCCAAAAATATTTAGCAGTATAAGAAAAGAATGTTTGTCACGTATATATGAAGCATTTATTAATATAAGAAAAGCAATATGAAGGATTAAGTTTATTATTTTAATAAAATATGGTGTAAGTAGTATTCCCTCCGTCCCATATTAACTGTTACTTTACTGTTCGTGCACGTATTTCGAGGAAGCCGAATGACTCACTATTTGACCCCAAAAAAATTCGTACTTTTTTTCGAACATACGTTAATCCTTAACCTACGTTCAAGAAAAAATTCGAAAGTTTTTGAGGTCAAATAGTGCGTCATCCGGCCTCCTCGAATGCGTGCATGAATAGTGGCCAGTGACAGTTAATATGGGACGGAGGGAGTACTTCTTATGCATATGCAAAATTTAAAAAAAAAAGTTAAAAAAAAAAAGAAAAACGAGAAAAAGAATTAAGAAAAACAACTTGGTTTTCCTGGTTAAATTGACCGGTTCGGTTCTGAAAATCATAGAATTAATAAAAATAAAATAAAAATGAGTTAATTTGTTTTCCAGAAATTAGTTACAGAATATTCAATTTCAAGTTTTGTTCGTCACTAATAGATAGTTTGGAGAGGACAACTATAAAAAATCATCATAAAATAATGAAACTTTAGTAACTATTGTGGAGGAATTAAAAAAAAATATTAGGAGAACCATGTCGTAAAACCATCAACTAAATATTGTCACATGTCGGGAAAACTAGTAATATCTAAAAGACGTAAAAAAAATATGACATTAACTTTTTTAATACATGTATATACATATTTAAAAAAATTAGCGGCATCAGCTGACCCATTAAATTAGAAGTGGCTCTGTCCATATTTACACAAATAAAACGGGAAAAAGACATTTTTGGCCCCTGAACTTTAATTTTTTAATTAATGTGGCCCCTGAACTTTTAAATTGTTTAATTACAACCCTGCGAATCGAACGTTTTGACATAAATGGCCCATACCGTGACAGAAATTTGACGTGGCAACGGTATCTTCCACGTCAGACACGCCTCACACGCCACGTCGGCTAGCCACGTCAGATTCCTGCCAACTCACGCGTCCACGTCATTGCTTTATCAGGGGCCACATTAATCATTTAATTAAAGTTCAGGGGCCACATTAATCATTTAATTAAAGTTCAGGGGCCATTTATGTCTTTTTACCGAATAGATGTGGAGGTGTGAGGTGGCAAGTTGCTGACGTGGCTCGACGACGTGGCAAGTGACACATGGGTGACGTGGAAGATAACGTCGCCACGTCAGATTTCTGTCACGGTAGGGGCCACTTATATCAAAATGCTCGATTCGCAGGGTTGTAATTAAACAATTTAAGAGTTCAGGGGCCACATTAATTAAAAAATTAAACTTTAGGGGCCAAAAATGTCTTTTTCCCCAAATAAAACTAAATGTCTCTTTTTTTTTTAATAAGCGGAAGAAATATATTAGCCAAAGAATGGCAGAGAGAATGTACAGCAGGCCAGCTTCAGCTCCAGGATAGAGCCAAAGCTGCCCAGAAAAGCAGAAACAAACACCCCAAACTAAAGACAACGAGGAAGCAGCAATAGAAAAACAGCAGGCCAGCTTCAGCTCCAGGATAGAGCCAAAGCTGCCCAGAAAAACAGAAACAACTACCTCAAACTAAAGAACAGGACAACGAGGAAACACCAATAGAAAAACAGCAACGGCTCAACTAAATGCCTCTTGCTTAAGAAAATGACTAGAACACTCAACGCGGTCCCCTCAACTCTTCAAAGCCTTTAACTGGTAAAGTACTTGCACAAGTAATTTACACCAACGACCATTTACTTGGGAAGTAAAGTACTTGCACAACCTTTAACTGCTATCGTTGTGACTGTAAGTAAGCAAGCACTGCTGTTGTAGCTGTAGTGTTCAGGTTAGCTTGCAGCTTTCAGCGTCTGCAGGTCTGTTCCTTTGGTCATGTTTCTTCATGACCATTTAATTCTATATAATTCCTCTGCCGATTTAAAAAAAAAAGTAAAATTGTGGAATAACTTACTCTAACACAAGTGCTAGTGATTAGCTAGCTCGATTCATCAACTGATCATAAGATTCTCTTTGCAATAAGACTCAAATCGAAGTCATTGTTAATAAGTCACAAGCACTTGTGGTGGCATTAAGTGTCCGTGCATGAATTCCCTTTGTAATTGGCTAAGTTGAATTAAAGATTGACACCACCTTTAATTCAACTTAGCCAATTACAAAGGGAATTCATGCACGGACACTTAATGCCACCACCTTTATGAATTATGCATCATCTTTTACTTTGGTTGATTATATTATATAATGGATGAGTATGTTTGATTATAATATATAATGGATGCTGAGTGTGAAAAATGTGGTTAATTACCTCATCTTTCACTGGGAAAATATGCGCCGCCTCCATCCACTACTTTGCTTGTAACTTATGTGCTATAAATAGGCATCGATGGAAAGGGCTAAGGCACAAACAAGTGAGAAGAAATTAGAAACGAAAAAAGAATACATAGTAACTGAGCTAATTAACTAGCAATGGAAACAAAGAAGATGAATTTGGGAATGTTGGTTGGCCTTGTGCTTATTGCCAACTTTGCTCTTGCAGCCTTTGCATCCCTTGAAAAAGATGTAATCACTGCCGATGCCATTCGTGCTCTTACAAAGAGCAACAAGCTCCCTGCCGACGCCATTAATGCGCTCGTTAAAAGGAAGACCCTTGTTTCCAAAATTGAGCTTGAGGAGGCATTCCAGCTCCAAGATGCTAACGGTGTAACTGCCTTCGGCATTCCTTGTGGTGAAAGTTGCGTCTGGATACCATGCATCAGTAGCATCATCGGCTGTAGTTGCAGAAGCAAAGTTTGCTACCGCTGAATCTACTCATCATCAGTGCAAGGAACAAAAGGTTAATGTCTGTCGTCGCCAGTTATGTCTTTACTTATGTGTGTGGTTGTCGTTGTTCCAATTAAGGAAGCTACATGTGCTTGTAACATATCAATATAGTAGTATAATATATACTACTAAAAATAAATAAAGCAAGCATGTTTCCGTGTATGTTTTCTTTTGTTGTTAATAATGTTAACGCATGTTTGCAAGAATCAAGCTTTGTTCAACCTCTTTCTCATCTATCGTCTTATTAATTTAACGTGACGGTTGAAAAAGCAATAGAGGAGATGGATACCCGCACTGGTTGAGTTTGGTACAAAGGGTAAATGTCACAGCCAATAAATAAAATTGAGCAAGTTATGTGACATATTCACCTATAAAGAGGCCTATACTTATCAGTTGAACTACAACTTTCACTTTACTAATATTTTTTTAAAACATTGAAATTATATTTTTACTCATTATAAAAAAAAATCTAACGATGAGAGAAACAGCAAGAAAAAAAGATAAACAAATAGATTCTTAACTATAATAGTTTTTTTAGGATTATTTTAGTTGGAGACCAAGTCTATCTCCTAAATAATTATATTACAATAAAAGGAAGACTCTTTATAATGATCAATATGATTATTTTAGAAGCATTAAGTTTACAGTAAAACTTGAAGGCTGTTTTAAATCCCGAAACCATAACAAAGCTTGAAAAAAAATAGAAACACAATGATGTGGGAAAATATTAAATTCACTATTTTATCTTTAATAAATAAATTAATTTAATCTAATTTAAAACATAATTCCAATAATAACAACAAGATGGGAAATTAAAAAATAAAAAAGCTAATTTGTCTTGTTATTCTTGAAATTAAACAAGTTTTAATTGAATCAAATGAGTTAATTAATTGAAGTGGGTTTTCTATTTGGGTTAGGCTCAAGTAAATTTAGTTTTTTTTTAAATACGCTGATAGATTTATTTAAAGGTCATGAAGAACATGACAAGAACAGAAAGAAGCAGCTGCAGCAACCACTGTTCAAGAGTACAGCACAAGGCAACAAAAAGGAAAAGCCAACGCAATTACACAGTAATGAAAGCAGACCTCTATCCCTCATGGACTCTCACCCGACTCCACACTCCCAGCCAAGTCGAAGAGATTAACATTTGCGTAGGAGCATAAGGGAAGCTCGAATCTCCACTCTTGATCCACCGGTGCCAACTTCCAAAAACATCACGCACTAACTTGAAAGAGTAGGGATTTACATGATTAAATACCTTATCATTTCTCTGGATCCAAAGGTGACACAATACCACATCTGCCACATCGTGTTACCCTGTTTACTCCTCCAATCAACCAGACCGTCCCAGCTCCTCCACAAATCTAGGAGAGTCCTCGGACGACACCAAGCGATGCTAGCCCAACACGCAATAACGCCCCAGATCTGATCCGTGACAGGGCAATGCAGGAACAAGTGGTCAGTACTCTCACAAGTGAGAAGGCATTGGGGGCAGGAGCTCTCTTCATCTGAGATAATGTGTCGTTGCCAAAGGAAGGCTCTGGTTGCAATCCGACCCTGAAGAGCAAGCCACATGAAGGCTTCAACGTGATGAGGGACTAACCGTTTCCAGCAAGAGTTGAGGATATCGTTGGTGTGGCTGCTGAACTGAGCAGCAACAATGGACTCCGTAAGCGAACGTACAGAGAAAAGTTTAGAAGGTTCCAGCATCCACGCGAAAGAATCAGCCTCTTCACTTTTCCGCGGTGCTGGCAGCATGGCCACCATCTCATTCACTTCGTCAGCTTCCCAGTCAAATAAGCCCCTACGCCAACGCCACTTCCAAACCCAAATATCATCCCGCCACTCCCCGAACTCTATGATTCGACCCTCTTTGGCGCCCGTCAGGTTGAATAGACGAGGGAATCGAATGGCAAGAGGGACCCGCAAGGCCCAAGTGTCCCACCAAAACAGAAACGATTTCCCACAGCCTAAGGAAAGCCGTACATGGTCCACCCAACTGTGAAACCGATCACCCCCTCTCCCCTAGGTAGCCAGAATATCCTGCCAAATTGGCAAAGGAACCCCATGATCTTGCATCCACAAACGACCCACACTCGAACAATTGTATTGGAAGTTTTAATAAGCGTTAACCGGCCACCCAAGGATAGCAGAGATCCCTTCCAGGTAGACAATTTTCTTCTCATCTTCCCAACTGAGCCCATCTAGTTTGATATCCTTCTCGGATTCATACCAACCGAAGAACCCAAATAAGTAAAAGGCAGCGTTTCATACCTGCAACCCGCTCTACGCGCTATATTCTCATCGAATGACCTATGTGGCGCCCCAAAAATTTTTAAAAAATTCGCGAGTGTACGACGAATCTGAGACCTTACGATACTCGGCGTAAAAGGACGCCTTCCAACATGCAATGAAGTCGCCACCCTAATTTTGTCTCTAGGTTTAGGGAACCTAATCGTCATGGCATAAAAAATAAAATAAATAAAACTAAAGGCACAAAAAAGGGGTCTAAACCCAAGACGAAGGTTCGGGGTCGTATTATGGACTCGGGAAGGTGTTAGGCACCCGAGTCACATCCGAAAATGGTTACCGGTTGATAGGAGAGGTGTTTAAAAGATGTTTGATAAAAATGCGTTTTTAAAAGGGGGCCCTCAGAGGAATCGTCACTTTAGTCTTTTCCATGATCGGGACCGTTTAGGAATAATTAATCGTTGGACGGGGTTACCGTTTTAAAAATCTTTTCGGACGGGGTTACCGTTTTCAAGACCGATTGATTATTCCTGACCGTAGCGTGATGGGACTGAATTTTCCGTAAGACTGAATGAACGCCCTCTTTTCATCATCGGGCCATGCATGATTAAATTAATTATTAAGTGATTCTATCATGGATTGCTAACAGAGTACAAATTTAAATGAGAGATATTTTGAAATGATAAACCGATGTGGGATCGAAGCCACCAGATACATGCAATCAATATAAGCGGAATTTAAAATCAAACGAACATGACATTTTAAGCAAGTCTTTTAAACAAGTTGTTCATGTGGGTTGATTTTAATTTTAGCAATTCTATATATCATGCCTGCAATTAATATTTATGAAAAAATGTTGAATAAATAAAAGGGGAAGAAAGGCGTACTTTCGAGCGAAGCTTGAATTTTAAACCTACAAAATGACAGTGTTAGTGCTAGCTCAAAAAATAAATAAGCAGTTTATGAATGCAAGAATTTAAATAAATAGCGAAAAATTAAACAATGATTTGACGAGTACGACAAAAAATGGTGATTTGACACATACGAAAATTTAAATGATGATTTGATAAGTGCAGAAAAATTTAAATGATGATAGTGCATGCGAGAAATTTATATGATGACAGTTGATAAGTGCGAGAAATTTAAATGATGATTTGATACGTACGAAAATTTAAATGATGATTTGATGCATGCGAGAAATTAAATGATGATTTGATGAGTGCGAGAAAATTAAATGATGACGGTTGATGCATACGAGAATTTAAATGCTGATTTGACGAGTGCGAGAATTTTAAATGATGACTTGATGCATGCGAAAAAATTAAATGATGACAGTTGATGCATATGAGAATTTAAATGATGATTTGGCGAAAAATTAAAGATTTGATACGTGTAGAAAAATTAAGGATTTGCAGAAAATTGAACATGTGATATTTGCAGAAAAAATAAACAATTGATGATTTGCAGAAGATTAAACAATTGATGATTTGCAGAAAATTAAAGCAGTTGACGATTTGCAGAAAATTAAACAGTTGATGATTTGCAGAAATTTAAACAGTTGATGATTTGCAGAAATTTAAAGCAGTTGATGATTTGCGAAAATTTAAACAGTTGATGATTTGCTGAAATTTAAACAGTTGATGATTTGCGGAAATTTAAATGACTGAATTTAAATTGCGGAAAGTAAATTGCGAAAAATTAAAGTGCGGAGAATTTAAACAGTTGATAGGTACAGAATTTTAAAGCAATATTACGAAAAAACGTGATCCGAGGTCTTGGAAAAAATGAAAATGGGCTGGGCCCAATTTGAAAAATAAAGGAAATGGGCCAGGAATAGTTCCTAGCCCAAAAATCACATTTTTAATGGTGATCGGCTCCTTCCCGCGTGAACAAGCCCAAGGGGGGCACTGTGCATCATCTTCCTCAGACGTCGTCCGCGCCACTGCCGGTGACGTGGATCTCCGACCAGGCGGCCAAATTGCCTAGTTTTGAGCTCCGAGGAAAGCTCTCTTCCCCAACAAGATTATCGTGCAAAAATCAAGATTTAATATACGTCCGAACACAGTTTAATTTTGAGAAAATGTCAAAAACCGATAATTAACAAAAAAACCTAAAATTCGCTCTTCTTAACCAACAAATCAACGAATAAAAAGCATGGAAATTATCTATAGCATGTATATGAATTAATGGTATGAAAATAAGCAATTTATTTGATCGAAATAACAATCTAAAAATTAAAGAAAGAAAGCGCAGAGAAAAGCAAGAAAAACGCTTACCAAAAAAGCTTAAACTTGTGGCAGCCGATGCTCTACATGAGCTATCGGTCAAGAGGGAGAAGGAGCAGAGTTGCTCTTGGTTGGATTTGTGAGGAAAATGGAGAGGGGCAGTGGGCTTTTTATAAGCCAAGATCGCGTGAGGAGGGAGACGCGGCGCTGCGCGTGGAGGAGGGAGAGCGTGCGCTGGCAGGGCTAGGGTTGTTGTGCTGGCGGGGCTAGGTGATACGTTCCTGGATATTTGTGGGAATGTTTAACTGTGATCTAGCTCAAGGAATCCTCAGGAACAATAAATAAATAACCTATCGACAACAATTAGACCCCTAACCCAACCTGTGGTTAGACCCCTAATTCGATACTCGATTAGGATCTCGACTCAAGACTTCTAGATCCCTAAACCAACCTGTGTTTAGACCCCTAGAACGAAGTAGACGATAGGGAAGAGTTGTTTTACTTAATCGAAACTGAATTCCAATCAGTTAAGCTTAAGAGTTCTTAAACTAGAACCAAAGTTTGAGAAATCCTCTCAAATGTGTTTATACGCAATGTTTATCAAATTCAAGTTATCTTACAATGAAGCTCTAAATGAGCTTATAAAGAGTTACAAATACTGTAGCTTAGTCCCACACGTGTCCAGCTAAAAGAAATATACAACAAGGTCCATAAACTAAAATAAAAACATATAAGTTACTGTAGCTATAGTAACTTACTGTAGCACCTAGCGGCATGCCGCTCCAGGGGTTCAGGGCTGGCGGCATGTCGCTTCCTTCGGCAATGCAATTGCTGAAAATTGCATAATTTTTTTGGAAGATGCTACAGTAACATTGTAGCTACAGTGTTACTGTAGCATCTTCCAAAAAAATGCCTCAAATTTTCACAATTTGAGCGTAACGACGTTGACCAACTTATCCTCTGCTTTGTTCATGTCCTTCAAGAGTGATTCTCCAATTGCTAACTCCTTTCCGAGCTCCATTTGAATGAGCAAAGTTAATGCACCTTGCAACTTCTTACTCCTAGCTCGTGTCAAAGGTCCTTGAGGAATTGGTAGTGCATCCTTGGATCCTTGGGTCGCATCACTAGGGCTGCCAGTGATGATGGTTAACGGGACAGGAAGCGACGGGAGCAAGCAGCTCGGTGGCTTGCTCCGCTGCTGCGTCGCTTCCACTATTTACATGCATCATGCACGTAAATATGGAGTCGTTGATCTTGTTGACTTTCCTTGGTCAACCAGATCAACGGTGGTGATTAAATGGGCCATTTAATTTATTTAAATGGCCTCGAGCCGTTTTTGTGAGTAAACGTTTCGAATTTTAATGCCAAAAGTGTCAGCGCGTAGAGAAAAATAAGACGAGTTTAATAGTCTACAACGAATGAAGAATTTTTTCCGTTTAACGTGTTTATTTTCTCGTTTGGAAACAGGAAATGTTTGGACGAAAAATAAATGACGTTATGACGAAAACTACGCGAAACGAAGTTGGTCGGCGTGGATAAAAAAAAGAGTAGGTAATAGTTGATGGAAAACATAACGCGTTCGAGCTATTGTCTGAGCGAACTTACCCGGGTCCAATAAAAGCTTGAACAAAAATAATAAAAAAAAATAAAAATCCTAAAAAATGTGATAAAATACTAAAAATCCTAAATTTTATGCGATGACGTAAAACGAAAAAATAACTAGCAAATGACTAACGGATAATTAAAAATGTGATTTTTAAGGCTGAAAATATTAATAATAATAATAATGAAAATACGTGACGAACAATTAAAAATGCGATTTCGAACGCTGACGATGACAATGACGATGATAAAATGCGATGAGAATTTAAAAATACTAACGACAGTAAATTAATTAAAAATGACAGTAAGTTGAGTGAAATAACGGAAATGATAAATTTAATTAAAAACGGCGTCAAAATTCAGATATCAACAGCCTATAAATGTTAACCCCAACCAGAGTGCTCTTATGATAATTAACCTTCAGGCCGGAGAAGGCATCAAACCAGCAAAGGATCCCTTTAACATTTTGCACCTCTTCCTCATCATTTCGAGTAAATATTAGCGTGTCATCTGCAAACTGGAGGTGCGTAACATTCCACCCTCCCACTTCATCTCCTATCCCGCGCAGAAGCCCACAGTCATGGGCCCGATAATATCAACAATACGTGAAATGAGGAAAAAAATTAGCATAAGAAAATTAAACAAGATTTAATTAAATAGAAAGGGTAGGATTATGGCTTAGGTTTAAATCTCACTCCAATAAAAAATAATATAGGGCTCCACTTAGAACTTAAAATAAATTTAATAAAAAAATTAAACCTTAGTTGTGAATCATGAAGGGAAAAAATATTCACTACTAAACAACATGGCTATAGTAACGTCACTTATTTTTGTTACTATTATGTTATGTTACTCTTCGTAACTAAAAAATATTTTTTGTGACGGATTCTACTAAAAATAAGTAATTTAAATTACGATAATTTTTAATGTTTGCATAAGGTAACCAATCGTGACTAAATATGTGTTATAATTATTACCCGTTACTAATTATTGGTGCAAGATGTTTTAGCATTTGACGCAAAAAAAGTAAGGGAGTAATTACAAATCGTAGAAAAAAAATTATTTTTTAGTGTATTTAGTAACGATGCGTGGCAAAATGAAAATATTAGAAAAACATACGTAACAACGTCACTAAAAAATAAATAATAATATAATTAGTAACGACGTGTAAACAAATACTCGATTTAGCAACAATGTATAACTACTTTTTATATTATTTTAGCAACTATCCGTAGCCAAAACAATTGTCCAATAAATTTAGCAACGAGTTGTAACTAATTATTATTGCAAGATGTTTCAGTTGTTGATGTCATTTGGAGGAAAACTTTTTTTATTTTCCAAAAATATTTAGCAGTATAAGAAAAGAATGTTTGTCACGTATATATGAAGCATTTATTAATATAAGAAAAGCAATATGAAGGATTAAGTTTATTATTTTAATAAAATATGGTGTAAGTAGTATTCCCTCCGTCCCATATTAACTGTTACTTTACTGTTCGTGCACGTATTTCGAGGAAGCCGAATGACTCACTATTTGACCCCAAAAAAATTCGTACTTTTTTTCGAACATACGTTAATCCTTAACCTACGTTCAAGAAAAAATTCGAAAGTTTTTGAGGTCAAATAGTGCGTCATCCGGCCTCCTCGAATGCGTGCATGAATAGTGGCCAGTGACAGTTAATATGGGACGGAGGGAGTACTTCTTATGCATATGCAAAATTTAAAAAAAAAAGTTAAAAAAAAAAGAAAAACGAGAAAAAGAATTAAGAAAAACAACTTGGTTTTCCTGGTTAAATTGACCGGTTCGGTTCTGAAAATCATAGAATTAATAAAAATAAAATAAAAATGAGTTAATTTGTTTTCCAGAAATTAGTTACAGAATATTCAATTTCAAGTTTTGTTCGTCACTAATATATAGTTTGGAGAGGACAACTATAAAAAATCATCATAAAATAATGAAACTTTAGTAACTATTGTGGAGGAATTAAAAAAAAATATTAGGAGAACCATGTCGTAAAACCATCAACTAAATATTGTCACATGTCGGGAAAACTAGTAATATCTAAAAGACGTAAAAAAAATATGACATTAACTTTTTTAATACATGTATATACATATTTAAAAAAATTAGCGGCATCAGCTGACCCATTAAATTAGAAGTGGCTCTGTCCATATTTACACAAATAAAACGGGAAAAAGACATTTTTGGCCCCTGAACTTTAACTTTTTAATTAATGTGGCCCCTGAACTTTTAAATTGTTTAATTACAACCCTGCGAATCGAACGTTTTGACATAAATGGCCCATACCGTGACAGAAATTTGACGTGGCAACAGTATCTTCCACGTCAGACACGCCTCACACGCCACGTCGGCTAGCCACGTCAGATTCCTGCCAACTCACGCGTCCACGTCATTGCTTTATCAGGGGCCACATTAATCATTTAATTAAAGTTCAGGGGCCACATTAATCATTTAATTAAATTTCAGGGGCAACATTATTCATTTAATTAAAGTTCAGGGGCCATTTATGTCTTTTTACCGAATAGATGTGGAGGTGTGAGGTGGCAAGTTGCTGACGTGGCTCGACGACGTGGCAAGTGACACATGGGTGACGTGGAAGATAACGTCGCCACGTCAGATTTCTGTCACGGTAGGGGCCACTTATATCAAAATGCTCGATTCGCAGGGTTGTAATTAAACAATTTAAGAGTTCAGGGGCCACATTAATTAAAAAATTAAACTTTAGGGGCCAAAAATGTCTTTTTCCCCAAATAAAACTAAATGTCTCTTTTTTTTTTAATAAGCGGAAGAAATATATTAGCCAAAGAATGGCAGAGAGAATGTACAGCAGGCCAGCTTCAGCTCCAGGATAGAGCCAAAGCTGCCCAGAAAAGCAGAAACAAACACCCCAAACTAAAGACAACGAGGAAGCAGCAATAGAAAAACAGCAGGCCAGCTTCAGCTCCAGGATAGAGCCAAAGCTGCCCAGAAAAACAGAAACAACTACCTCAAACTAAAGAACAGGACAACGAGGAAACACCAATAGAAAAACAGCAACGGCTCAACTAAATGCCTCTTGCTTAAGAAAATGACTAGAACACTCAACGCGGTCCCCTCAACTCTTCAAAGCCTTTAACTGGTAAAGTACTTGCACAAGTAATTTACACCAACGACCATTTACTTGGGAAGTAAAGTACTTGCACAACCTTTAACTGCTATCGTTGTGACTGTAAGTAAGCAAGCACTGCTGTTGTAGCTGTAGTGTTCAGGTTAGCTTGCAGCTTTCAGCGTCTGCAGGTCTGTTCCTTTGGTCATGTTTCTTCATGACCATTTAATTCTATATAATTCCTCTGCCGATTTAAAAAAAAAAGTAAAATTGTGGAATAACTTACTCTAACACAAGTGCTAGTGATTAGCTAGCTCGATTCATCAACTGATCATAAGATTCTCTTTGCAATAAGACTCAAATCGAAGTCATTGTTAATAAGTCACAAGCACTTGTGGTGGCATTAAGTGTCCGTGCATGAATTCCCTTTGTAATTGGCTAAGTTGAATTAAAGATTGACACCACCTTTAATTCAACTTAGCCAATTACAAAGGGAATTCATGCACGGACACTTAATGCCACCACCTTTATGAATTATGCATCATCTTTTACTTTGGTTGATTATATTATATAATGGATGAGTATGTTTGATTATAATATATAATGGATGCTGAGTGTGAAAAATGTGGTTAATTACCTCATCTTTCACTGGGAAAATATGCGCCGCCTCCATCCACTACTTTGCTTGTAACTTATGTGCTATAAATAGGCATCGATGGAAAGGGCTAAGGCACAAACAAGTGAGAAGAAATTAGAAACGAAAAAAGAATACATAGTAACTGAGCTAATTAACTAGCAATGGAAACAAAGAAGATGAATTTGGGAATGTTGGTTGGCCTTGTGCTTATTGCCAACTTTGCTCTTGCAGCCTTTGCATCCCTTGAAAAAGATGTAATCACTGCCGATGCCATTCGTGCTCTTACAAAGAGCAACAAGCTCCCTGCCGACGCCATTAATGCGCTCGTTAAAAGGAAGACCCTTGTTTCCAAAATTGAGCTTGAGGAGGCATTCCAGCTCCAAGATGCTAACGGTGTAACTGCCTTCGGCATTCCTTGTGGTGAAAGTTGCGTCTGGATACCATGCATCAGTAGCATCATCGGCTGTAGTTGCAGAAGCAAAGTTTGCTACCGCTGAATCTACTCATCATCAGTGCAAGGAACAAAAGGTTAATGTCTGTCGTCGCCAGTTATGTCTTTACTTATGTGTGTGGTTGTCGTTGTTCCAATTAAGGAAGCTACATGTGCTTGTAACATATCAATATAGTAGTATAATATATACTACTAAAAATAAATAAAGCAAGCATGTTTCCGTGTATGTTTTCTTT
Source organism: Viola odorata (assembly GCA_963691705.1). Classification (NCBI taxonomy): domain Eukaryota; kingdom Viridiplantae; phylum Streptophyta; class Magnoliopsida; order Malpighiales; family Violaceae; genus Viola; species Viola odorata. Next base: position 11,615,444 of record OY829545.1, read on the forward strand.
TGTTGTTAATAATGTTAACGCATGTTTGCAAGAATCAAGCTTTGTTCAACCTCTTTCTCATCTATCGTCTTATTAATTTAACGTGACGGTTGAAAAAGCAATAGAGGAGATGGATACCCGCACTGGTTGAGTTTGGTACAAAGGGTAAATGTCACAGCCAATAAATAAAATTGAGCAAGTTATGTGACATATTCACCTATAAAGAGGCCTATACTTATCAGTTGAACTACAACTTTCACTTTACTAATATTTTTTTAAAACATTGAAATTATATTTTTACTCATTATAAAAAAAAATCTAACGATGAGAGAAACAGCAAGAAAAAAAGATAAACAAATAGATTCTTAACTATAATAGTTTTTTTAGGATTATTTTAGTTGGAGACCAAGTCTATCTCCTAAATAATTATATTACAATAAAAGGAAGACTCTTTATAATGATCAATATGATTATTTTAGAAGCATTAAGTTTACAGTAAAACTTGAAGGCTGTTTTAAATCCCGAAACCATAACAAAGCTTGAAAAAAAATAGAAACACAATGATGTGGGAAAATATTAAATTCACTATTTTATCTTTAATAAATAAATTAATTTAATCTAATTTAAAACATAATTCCAATAATAACAACAAGATGGGAAATTAAAAAATAAAAAAGCTAATTTGTCTTGTTATTCTTGAAATTAAACAAGTTTTAATTGAATCAAATGAGTTAATTAATTGAAGTGGGTTTTCTATTTGGGTTAGGCTCAAGTAAATTTAGTTTTTTTTTAAATACGCTGATAGATTTATTTAAAGGTCATGAAGAACATGACAAGAACAGAAAGAAGCAGCTGCAGCAACCACTGTTCAAGAGTACAGCACAAGGCAACAAAAAGGAAAAGCCAACGCAATTACACAGTAATGAAAGCAGACCTCTATCCCTCATGGACTCTCACCCGACTCCACACTCCCAGCCAAGTCGAAGAGATTAACATTTGCGTAGGAGCATAAGGGAAGCTCGAATCTCCACTCTTGATCCACCGGTGCCAACTTCCAAAAACATCACGCACTAACTTGAAAGAGTAGGGATTTACATGATTAAATACCTTATCATTTCTCTGGATCCAAAGGTGACACAATACCACATCTGCCACATCGTGTTACCCTGTTTACTCCTCCAATCAACCAGACCGTCCCAGCTCCTCCACAAATCTAGGAGAGTCCTCGGACGACACCAAGCGATGCTAGCCCAACACGCAATAACGCCCCAGATCTGATCCGTGACAGGGCAATGCAGGAACAAGTGGTCAGTACTCTCACAAGTGAGAAGGCATTGGGGGCAGGAGCTCTCTTCATCTGAGATAATGTGTCGTTGCCAAAGGAAGGCTCTGGTTGCAATCCGACCCTGAAGAGCAAGCCACATGAAGGCTTCAACGTGATGAGGGACTAACCGTTTCCAGCAAGAGTTGAGGATATCGTTGGTGTGGCTGCTGAACTGAGCAGCAACAATGGACTCCGTAAGCGAACGTACAGAGAAAAGTTTAGAAGGTTCCAGCATCCACGCGAAAGAATCAGCCTCTTCACTTTTCCGCGGTGCTGGCAGCATGGCCACCATCTCATTCACTTCGTCAGCTTCCCAGTCAAATAAGCCCCTACGCCAACGCCACTTCCAAACCCAAATATCATCCCGCCACTCCCCGAACTCTATGATTCGACCCTCTTTGGCGCCCGTCAGGTTGAATAGACGAGGGAATCGAATGGCAAGAGGGACCCGCAAGGCCCAAGTGTCCCACCAAAACAGAAACGATTTCCCACAGCCTAAGGAAAGCCGTACATGGTCCACCCAACTGTGAAACCGATCACCCCCTCTCCCCTAGGTAGCCAGAATATCCTGCCAAATTGGCAAAGGAACCCCATGATCTTGCATCCACAAACGACCCACACTCGAACAATTGTATTGGAAGTTTTAATAAGCGTTAACCGGCCACCCAAGGATAGCAGAGATCCCTTCCAGGTAGACAATTTTCTTCTCATCTTCCCAACTGAGCCCATCTAGTTTGATATCCTTCTCGGATTCATACCAACCGAAGAACCCAAATAAGTAAAAGGCAGCGTTTCATACCTGCAACCCGCTCTACGCGCTATATTCTCATCGAATGACCTATGTGGCGCCCCAAAAATTTTTAAAAAATTCGCGAGTGTACGACGAATCTGAGACCTTACGATACTCGGCGTAAAAGGACGCCTTCCAACATGCAATGAAGTCGCCACCCTAATTTTGTCTCTAGGTTTAGGGAACCTAATCGTCATGGCATAAAAAATAAAATAAATAAAACTAAAGGCACAAAAAAGGGGTCTAAACCCAAGACGAAGGTTCGGGGTCGTATTATGGACTCGGGAAGGTGTTAGGCACCCGAGTCACATCCGAAAATGGTTACCGGTTGATAGGAGAGGTGTTTAAAAGATGTTTGATAAAAATGCGTTTTTAAAAGGGGGCCCTCAGAGGAATCGTCACTTTAGTCTTTTCCATGATCGGGACCGTTTAGGAATAATTAATCGTTGGACGGGGTTACCGTTTTAAAAATCTTTTCGGACGGGGTTACCGTTTTCAAGACCGATTGATTATTCCTGACCGTAGCGTGATGGGACTGAATTTTCCGTAAGACTGAATGAACGCCCTCTTTTCATCATCGGGCCATGCATGATTAAATTAATTATTAAGTGATTCTATCATGGATTGCTAACAGAGTACAAATTTAAATGAGAGATATTTTGAAATGATAAACCGATGTGGGATCGAAGCCACCAGATACATGCAATCAATATAAGCGGAATTTAAAATCAAACGAACATGACATTTTAAGCAAGTCTTTTAAACAAGTTGTTCATGTGGGTTGATTTTAATTTTAGCAATTCTATATATCATGCCTGCAATTAATATTTATGAAAAAATGTTGAATAAATAAAAGGGGAAGAAAGGCGTACTTTCGAGCGAAGCTTGAATTTTAAACCTACAAAATGACAGTGTTAGTGCTAGCTCAAAAAATAAATAAGCAGTTTATGAATGCAAGAATTTAAATAAATAGCGAAAAATTAAACAATGATTTGACGAGTACGACAAAAAATGGTGATTTGACACATACGAAAATTTAAATGATGATTTGATAAGTGCAGAAAAATTTAAATGATGATAGTGCATGCGAGAAATTTATATGATGACAGTTGATAAGTGCGAGAAATTTAAATGATGATTTGATACGTACGAAAATTTAAATGATGATTTGATGCATGCGAGAAATTAAATGATGATTTGATGAGTGCGAGAAAATTAAATGATGACGGTTGATGCATACGAGAATTTAAATGCTGATTTGACGAGTGCGAGAATTTTAAATGATGACTTGATGCATGCGAAAAAATTAAATGATGACAGTTGATGCATATGAGAATTTAAATGATGATTTGGCGAAAAATTAAAGATTTGATACGTGCAGAAAAATTAAGGATTTGCAGAAAATTGAACATGTGATATTTGCAGAAAAAATAAACAATTGATGATTTGCAGAAGATTAAACAATTGATGATTTGCAGAAAATTAAAGCAGTTGACGATTTGCAGAAAATTAAACAGTTGATGATTTGCAGAAATTTAAACAGTTGATGATTTGCAGAAATTTAAAGCAGTTGATGATTTGCGAAAATTTAAACAGTTGATGATTTGCTGAAATTTAAACAGTTGATGATTTGCGGAAATTTAAATGACTGAATTTAAATTGCGGAAAGTAAATTGCGAAAAATTAAAGTGCGGAGAATTTAAACAGTTGATAGGTACAGAATTTTAAAGCAATATTACGAAAAAACGTGATCCGAGGTCTTGGAAAAAATGAAAATGGGCTGGGCCCAATTTGAAAAATAAAGGAAATGGGCCAGGAATAGTTCCTAGCCCAAAAATCACATTTTTAATGGTGATCGGCTCCTTCCCGCGTGAACAAGCCCAAGGGGGGCACTGTGCATCATCTTCCTCAGACGTCGTCCGCGCCACTGCCGGTGACGTGGATCTCCGACCAGGCGGCCAAATTGCCTAGTTTTGAGCTCCGAGGAAAGCTCTCTTCCCCAACAAGATTATCGTGCAAAAATCAAGATTTAATATACGTCCGAACACAGTTTAATTTTGAGAAAACGTCAAAAACCGATAATTAACAAAAAAACCTAAAATTCGCTCTTCTTAACCAACAAATCAACGAATAAAAAGCATGGAAATTATCTATAGCATGTATATGAATTAATGGTATGAAAATAAGCAATTTATTTGATCGAAATAACAATCTAAAAATTAAAGAAAGAAAGCGCAGAGAAAAGCAAGAAAAACGCTTACCAAAAAAGCTTAAACTTGTGGCAGCCGATGCTCTACATGAGCTATCGGTCAAGAGGGAGAAGGAGCAGAGTTGCTCTTGGTTGGATTTGTGAGGAAAATGGAGAGGGGCAGTGGGCTTTTTATAAGCCAAGATCGCGTGAGGAGGGAGACGCGGCGCTGCGCGTGGAGGAGGGAGAGCGTGCGCTGGCAGGGCTAGGGTTGTTGTGCTGGCGGGGCTAGGTGATACGTTCCTGGATATTTGTGGGAATGTTTAACTGTGATCTAGCTCAAGGAATCCTCAAGAACAATAAATAAATAACCAATCGACAACAATTAGACCCCTAACCCAACCTGTGGTTAGACCCCTAATTCGATACTCGATTAGGATCTCGACTCAAGACTTCTAGATCCCTAAACCAACCTGTGTTTAGACCCCTAGAACGAAGTAGACGATAGGGAAGAGTTGTTTTACTTAATCGAAACTGAACTCCAATCAGTTAAGCTTAAGAGTTCTTAAACTAGAACCAAAGTTTGAGAAATCCTCTCAAATGTGTTTATACGCAATGTTTATCAAATTCAAGTTATCTTACAATGAAGCTCTAAATGAGCTTATAAAGAGTTACAAATACTGTAGCTTAGTCCCACACGTGTCCAGCTAAAAGAAATATACAACAAGGTCCATAAACTAAAATAAAAACATATAAGTTACTGTAGCTATAGTAACTTACTGTAGCACCTAGCGGCATGCCGCTCCAGGGGTTCAGGGCTGGCGGCATGTCGCTTCCTTCGGCAATGCAATTGCTGAAAATTGCATAATTTTTTTGGAAGATGCTACAGTAACATTGTAGCTACAGTGTTACTGTAGCATCTTCCAAAAAAATGCCTCAAATTTTCACAATTTGAGCGTAACGACGTTGACCAACTTATCCTCTGCTTTGTTCATGTCCTTCAAGAGTGATTCTCCAATTGCTAACTCCTTTCCGAGCTCCATTTGAATGAGCAAAGTTAATGCACCTTGCAACTTCTTACTCCTAGCTCGTGTCAAAGGTCCTTGAGGAATTGGTAGTGCATCCTTGGATCCTTGGGTCGCATCACTAGGGCTGCCAGTGATGATGGTTAACGGGACAGGAAGCGACGGGAGCAAGCAGCTCGGTGGCTTGCTCCGCTGCTGCGTCGCTTCCACTATTTACATGCATCATGCACGTAAATATGGAGTCGTTGATCTTGTTGACTTTCCTTGGTCAACCAGATCAACGGTGGTGATTAAATGGGCCATTTAATTTATTTAAATGGCCTCGAGCCGTTTTTGTGAGTAAACGTTTCGAATTTTAATGCCAAAAGTGTCAGCGCGTAGAGAAAAATAAGACGAGTTTAATAGTCTACAGCGAATGAAGAATTTTTTCCGTTTAACGTGTTTATTTTCTCGTTTGGAAACAGGAAATGTTTGGACGAAAAATAAATGACGTTATGACGAAAACTACGCGAAACGAAGTTGGTCGGCGTGGATAAAAAAAAGAGTAGGTAATAGTTTATGGAAAACATAAAGCGTTCGAGCTATTGTCTGAGTGAACTTACCCGGGTCCAATAAAAGCTTGAATAAAAATAATAAAAAAAAATAAAAATCCTAAAAAATGTGATAAAATACTAAAAATCCTAAATTTTATGCGATGACGTAAAACGAAAAAATAACTAGCAAATGACTAACGGATAATTAAAAATGTGATTTTTAAAGCTGAAAATATTAATAATAATAATAATGAAAATACGTGACGAACAATTAAAAATGCGATTTCGAACGCTGACGATGACAATGACGATGATAAAATGCGATGAGAATTTAAAAATACTAACGACAGTAAATTAATTAAAAATGACAGTAAGTTGAGTGAAATAACGGAAATGATAAATTTAATTAAAAACGGCGTCAAAATTCAGATATCAACAGCCTATAAATGTTAACCCCAACCAGAGTGCTCTTATGATAATTAACCTTCAGGCCGGAGAAGGCATCAAACCAGCAAAGGATCCCTTTAACATTTTGCACCTCTTCCTCATCATTTCGAGTAAATATTAGCGTGTCATCTGCAAACTGGAGGTGCGTAACATTCCACCCTCCCACTTCATCTCCTATCCCGCGCAGAAGCCCACAGTCATGGGCCCGATAATATCAACAATACGTGAAATGAGGAAAAAAATTAGCATAAGAAAATTAAACAAGATTTAATTAAATAGAAAGGGTAGGATTATGGCTTAGGTTTAAATCTCACTCCAATAAAAAATAATATAGGGCTCCACTTAGAACTTAAAATAAATTTAATAAAAAAATTAAACCTTAGTTGTGAATCATGAAGGGAAAAAATATTCACTACTAAACAACATGGCTATAGTAACGTCACTTATTTTTGTTACTATTATGTTATGTTACTCTTCGTAACTAAAAAATATTTTTTGTGACGGATTCTACTAAAAATAAGTAATTTAAATTACGATAATTTTTAATGTTTGCATAAGGTAACCAATCGTGACTAAATATGTGTTATAATTATTACCCGTTACTAATTATTGGTGCAAGATGTTTTAGCATTTGACGCAAAAAAAGTAAGGGAGTAATTACAAATCGTAGAAAAAAAATTATTTTTTAGTGTATTTAGTAACGATGCGTGGCAAAATGAAAATATTAGAAAAACATACGTAACAACATGTCACTAAAAAATAAATAATAATATAATTAGTAACGACGTGTAAACAAATACTCGATTTAGCAACAATGTATAACTACTTTTTATATTATTTTAGCAACTATCCGTAGCCAAAACAATTGTCCAATAAATTTAGCAACGAGTTGTAACTAATTATTATTGCAAGATGTTTCAGTTGTTGATGTCATTTGGAGGAAAACTTTTTTTATTTTCCAAAAATATTTAGCAGTATAAGAAAAGAATGTTTGTCACGTATATATGAAGCATTTATTAATATAAGAAAAGCAATATGAAGGATTAAGTTTATTATTTTAATAAAATATGGTGTAAGTAGTATTCCCTCCGTCCCATATTAACTGTTACTTTACTGTTCGTGCACGTATTTCGAGGAAGCCGAATGACTCACTATTTGACCCCAAAAAAATTCGTACTTTTTTTCGAACATACGTTAATCCTTAACCTACGTTCAAGAAAAAATTCGAAAGTTTTTGAGGTCAAATAGTGCGTCATCCGGCCTCCTCGAATGCGTGCATGAATAGTGGCCAGTGACAGTTAATATGGGACGGAGGGAGTACTTCTTATGCATATGCAAAATTTAAAAAAAAAAGTTAAAAAAAAAAAGAAAAACGAGAAAAAGAATTAAGAAAAACAACTTGGTTTTCCTGGTTAAATTGACCGGTTCGGTTCTGAAAATCATAGAATTAATAAAAATAAAATAAAAATGAGTTAATTTGTTTTCCAGAAATTAGTTACAGAATATTCAATTTCAAGTTTTGTTCGTCACTAATAGATAGTTTGGAGAGGACAACTATAAAAAATCATCATAAAATAATGAAACTTTAGTAACTATTGTGGAGGAATTAAAAAAAAATATTAGGAGAACCATGTCGTAAAACCATCAACTAAATATTGTCACATGTCGGGAAAACTAGTAATATCTAAAAGACGTAAAAAAAATATGACATTAACTTTTTTAATACATGTATATACATATTTAAAAAAATTAGCGGCATCAGCTGACCCATTAAATTAGAAGTGGCTCTGTCCATATTTACACAAATAAAACGGGAAAAAGACATTTTTGGCCCCTGAACTTTAATTTTTTAATTAATGTGGCCCCTGAACTTTTAAATTGTTTAATTACAACCCTGCGAATCGAACGTTTTGACATAAATGGCCCATACCGTGACAGAAATTTGACGTGGCAACAGTATCTTCCACGTCAGACACGCCTCACACGCCACGTCGGCTAGCCACGTCAGATTCCTGCCAACTCACGCGTCCACGTCATTGCTTTATCAGGGGCCACATTAATCATTTAATTAAAGTTCAGGGGCCACATTAATCATTTAATTAAATTTCAGGGGCAACATTAATCATTTAATTAAAGTTCAGGGGCCATTTATGTCTTTTTACCGAATAGATGTGGAGGTGTGAGGTGGCAAGTTGCTGACGTGGCTCGACGACGTGGCAAGTGACACATGGGTGACGTGGAAGATAACGTCGCCACGTCAGATTTCTGTCACGGTAGGGGCCACTTATATCAAAATGCTCGATTCGCAGGGTTGTAATTAAACAATTTAAGAGTTCAGGGGCCACATTAATTAAAAAATTAAACTTTAGGGGCCAAAAATGTCTTTTTCCCCAAATAAAACTAAATGTCTCTTTTTTTTTTAATAAGCGGAAGAAATATATTAGCCAAAGAATGGCAGAGAGAATGTACAGCAGGCCAGCTTCAGCTCCAGGATAGAGCCAAAGCTGCCCAGAAAAGCAGAAACAAACACCCCAAACTAAAGACAACGAGGAAGCAGCAATAGAAAAACAGCAGGCCAGCTTCAGCTCCAGGATAGAGCCAAAGCTGCCCAGAAAAACAGAAACAACTACCTCAAACTAAAGAACAGGACAACGAGGAAACACCAATAGAAAAACAGCAACGGCTCAACTAAATGCCTCTTGCTTAAGAAAATGACTAGAACACTCAACGCGGTCCCCTCAACTCTTCAAAGCCTTTAACTGGTAAAGTACTTGCACAAGTAATTTACACCAACGACCATTTACTTGGGAAGTAAAGTACTTGCACAACCTTTAACTGCTATCGTTGTGACTGTAAGTAAGCAAGCACTGCTGTTGTAGCTGTAGTGTTCAGGTTAGCTTGCAGCTTTCAGCGTCTGCAGGTCTGTTCCTTTGGTCATGTTTCTTCATGACCATTTAATTCTATATAATTCCTCTGCCGATTTAAAAAAAAAAAGTAAAATTGTGGAATAACTTACTCTAACACAAGTGCTAGTGATTAGCTAGCTCGATTCATCAACTGATCATAAGATTCTCTTTGCAATAAGACTCAAATCGAAGTCATTGTTAATAAGTCACAAGCACTTGTGGTGGCATTAAGTGTCCGTGCATGAATTCCCTTTGTAATTGGCTAAGTTGAATTAAAGATTGACACCACCTTTAATTCAACTTAGCCAATTACAAAGGGAATTCATGCACGGACACTTAATGCCACCACCTTTATGAATTATGCATCATCTTTTACTTTGGTTGATTATATTATATAATGGATGAGTATGTTTGATTATAATATATAATGGATGCTGAGTGTGAAAAATGTGGTTAATTACCTCATCTTTCACTGGGAAAATATGCGCCGCCTCCATCCACTACTTTGCTTGTAACTTATGTGCTATAAATAGGCATCGATGGAAAGGGCTAAGGCACAAACAAGTGAGAAGAAATTAGAAACGAAAAAAGAATACATAGTAACTGAGCTAATTAACTAGCAATGGAAACAAAGAAGATGAATTTGGGAATGTTGGTTGGCCTTGTGCTTATTGCCAACTTTGCTCTTGCAGCCTTTGCATCCCTTGAAAAAGATGTAATCACTGCCGATGCCATTCGTGCTCTTACAAAGAGCAACAAGCTCCCTGCCGACGCCATTAATGCGCTCGTTAAAAGGAAGACCCTTGTTTCCAAAATTGAGCTTGAGGAGGCATTCCAGCTCCAAGATGCTAACGGTGTAACTGCCTTCGGCATTCCTTGTGGTGAAAGTTGCGTCTGGATACCATGCATCAGTAGCATCATCGGCTGTAGTTGCAGAAGCAAAGTTTGCTACCGCTGAATCTACTCATCATCAGTGCAAGGAACAAAAGGTTAATGTCTGTCGTCGCCAGTTATGTCTTTACTTATGTGTGTGGTTGTCGTTGTTCCAATTAAGGAAGCTACATGTGCTTGTAACATATCAATATAGTAGTATAATATATACTACTAAAAATAAATAAAGCAAGCATGTTTCCGTGTATGTTTTCTTTTGTTGTTAATAATGTTAACGCATGTTTGCAAGAATCAAGCTTTGTTCAACCTCTTTCTCATCTATCGTCTTATTAATTTAACGTGACGGTTGAAAAAGCAATAGAGGAGATGGATACCCGCACTGGTTGAGTTTGGTACAAAGGGTAAATGTCACAGCCAATAAATAAAATTGAGCAAGTTATGTGACATATTCACCTATAAAGAGGCCTATACTTATCAGTTGAACTACAACTTTCACTTTACTAATATTTTTTTAAAACATTGAAATTATATTTTTACTCATTATAAAAAAAAATCTAACGATGAGAGAAACAGCAAGAAAAAAAGATAAACAAATAGATTCTTAACTATAATAGTTTTTTTAGGATTATTTTAGTTGGAGACCAAGTCTATCTCCTAAATAATTATATTACAATAAAAGGAAGACTCTTTATAATGATCAATATGATTATTTTAGAAGCATTAAGTTTACAGTAAAACTTGAAGGCTGTTTTAAATCCCGAAACCATAACAAAGCTTGAAAAAAAATAGAAACACAATGATGTGGGAAAATATTAAATTCACTATTTTATCTTTAATAAATAAATTAATTTAATCTAATTTAAAACATAATTCCAATAATAACAACAAGATGGGAAATTAAAAAATAAAAAAGCTAATTTGTCTTGTTATTCTTGAAATTAAACAAGTTTTAATTGAATCAAATGAGTTAATTAATTGAAGTGGGTTTTCTATTTGGGTTAGGCTCAAGTAAATTTAGTTTTTTTTTAAATACGCTGATAGATTTATTTAAAGGTCATGAAGAACATGACAAGAACAGAAAGAAGCAGCTGCAGCAACCACTGTTCAAGAGTACAGCACAAGGCAACAAAAAGGAAAAGCCAACGCAATTACACAGTAATGAAAGCAGACCTCTATCCCTCATGGACTCTCACCCGACTCCACACTCCCAGCCAAGTCGAAGAGATTAACATTTGCGTAGGAGCATAAGGGAAGCTCGAATCTCCACTCTTGATCCACCGGTGCCAACTTCCAAAAACATCACGCACTAACTTGAAAGAGTAGGGATTTACATGATTAAATACCTTATCATTTCTCTGGATCCAAAGGTGACACAATACCACATCTGCCACATCGTGTTACCCTGTTTACTCCTCCAATCAACCAGACCGTCCCAGCTCCTCCACAAATCTAGGAGAGTCCTCGGACGACACCAAGCGATGCTAGCCCAACACGCAATAACGCCCCAGATCTGATCCGTGACAGGGCAATGCAGGAACAAGTGGTCAGTACTCTCACAAGTGAGAAGGCATTGGGGGCAGGAGCTCTCTTCATCTGAGATAATGTGTCGTTGCCAAAGGAAGGCTCTGGTTGCAATCCGACCCTGAAGAGCAAGCCACATGAAGGCTTCAACGTGATGAGGGACTAACCGTTTCCAGCAAGAGTTGAGGATATCGTTGGTGTGGCTGCTGAACTGAGCAGCAACAATGGACTCCGTAAGCGAACGTACAGAGAAAAGTTTAGAAGGTTCCAGCATCCACGCGAAAGAATCAGCCTCTTCACTTTTCCGCGGTGCTGGCAGCATGGCCACCATCTCATTCACTTCGTCAGCTTCCCAGTCAAATAAGCCCCTACGCCAACGCCACTTCCAAACCCAAATATCATCCCGCCACTCCCCGAACTCTATGATTCGACCCTCTTTGGCGCCCGTCAGGTTGAATAGACGAGGGAATCGAATGGCAAGAGGGACCCGCAAGGCCCAAGTGTCCCACCAAAACAGAAACGATTTCCCACAGCCTAAGGAAAGCCGTACATGGTCCACCCAACTGTGAAACCGATCACCCCCTCTCCCCTAGGTAGCCAGAATATCCTGCCAAATTGGCAAAGGAACCCCATGATCTTGCATCCACAAACGACCCACACTCGAACAATTGTATTGGAAGTTTTAATAAGCGTTAACCGGCCACCCAAGGATAGCAGAGATCCCTTCCAGGTAGACAATTTTCTTCTCATCTTCCCAACTGAGCCCATCTAGTTTGATATCCTTCTCGGATTCATACCAACCGAAGAACCCAAATAAGTAAAAGGCAGCGTTTCATACCTGCAACCCGCTCTACGCGCTATATTCTCATCGAATGACCTATGTGGCGCCCCAAAAATTTTTAAAAAATTCGCGAGTGTACGACGAATCTGAGACCTTACGATACTCGGCGTAAAAGGACGCCTTCCAACATGCAATGAAGTCGCCACCCTAATTTTGTCTCTAGGTTTAGGGAACCTAATCGTCATGGCATAAAAAATAAAATAAATAAAACTAAAGGCACAAAAAAGGGGTCTAAACCCAAGACGAAGGTTCGGGGTCGTATTATGGACTCGGGAAGGTGTTAGGCACCCGAGTCACATCCGAAAATGGTTACCGGTTGATAGGAGAGGTGTTTAAAAGATGTTTGATAAAAATGCGTTTTTAAAAGGGGGCCCTCAGAGGAATCGTCACTTTAGTCTTTTCCATGATCGGGACCGTTTAGGAATAATTAATCGTTGGACGGGGTTACCGTTTTAAAAATCTTTTCGGACGGGGTTACCGTTTTCAAGACCGATTGATTATTCCTGATCGTAGCGTGATGGGACTGAATTTTCCGTAAGACTGAATGAACGCCCTCTTTTCATCATCGGGCCATGCATGATTAAATTAATTATTAAGTGATTCTATCATGGATTGCTAACAGAGTACAAATTTAAATGAGAGATATTTTGAAATGATAAACCGATGTGGGATCGAAGCCACCAGATACATGCAATCAATATAAGCGGAATTTAAAATCAAACGAACATGACATTTTAAGCAAGTCTTTTAAACAAGTTGTTCATGTGGGTTGATTTTAATTTTAGCAATTCTATATATCATGCCTGCAATTAATATTTATGAAAAAATGTTGAATAAATAAAAGGGGAAGAAAGGCGTACTTTCGAGCGAAGCTTGAATTTTAAACCTACAAAATGACAGTGTTAGTGCTAGCTCAAAAAATAAATAAGCAGTTTATGAATGCAAGAATTTAAATAAATAGCGAAAAATTAAACAATGATTTGACGAGTACGACAAAAAATGGTGATTTGACACATACGAAAATTTAAATGATGATTTGATAAGTGCAGAAAAATTTAAATGATGATAGTGCATGCGAGAAATTTATATGATGACAGTTGATAAGTGCGAGAAATTTAAATGATGATTTGATACGTACGAAAATTTAAATGATGATTTGATGCATGCGAGAAATTAAATGATGATTTGATGAGTGCGAGAAAATTAAATGATGACGGTTGATGCATACGAGAATTTAAATGCTGATTTGACGAGTGCGAGAATTTTAAATGATGACTTGATGCATGCGAAAAAATTAAATGATGACAGTTGATGCATATGAGAATTTAAATGATGATTTGGCGAAAAATTAAAGATTTGATACGTGCAGAAAAATTAAGGATTTGCAGAAAATTGAACATGTGATATTTGCAGAAAAAATAAACACTTGATGATTTGCAGAAGATTAAACAATTGATGATTTGCAGAAAATTAAAGCAGTTGACGATTTGCAGAAAATTAAACAGTTGATGATTTGCAGAAATTTAAACAGTTGATGATTTGCAGAAATTTAAAGCAGTTGATGATTTGCAGAAATTTAAACAGTTGATGATTTGCTGAAATTTAAACAGTTGATGATTTGCTGAAATTTAAATGACTGAATTTAAATTGCGGAAAGTAAATTGCGAAAAATTAAAGTGCGGAGAATTTAAACAGTTGATAGGTACAGAATTTTAAAGCAATATTACGAAAAAACGTGATCCGAGGTCTTGGAAAAAATGAAAATGGGCTGGGCCCAATTTGAAAAATAAAGGAAATGGGCCAGGAATAGTTCCTAGCCCAAAAATCACATTTTTAATGGTGATCGGCTCCTTCCCGCGTGAACAAGCCCAAGGGGGGCACTGTGCATCATCTTCCTCAGACGTCGTCCGCGCCACTGCCGGTGACGTGGATCTCCGACCAGGCGGCCAAATTGCCTAGTTTTGAGCTCCGAGGAAAGCTCTCTTCCCCAACAAGATTATCGTGCAAAAATCAAGATTTAATATACGTCCGAACACAGTTTAATTTTGAGAAAACGTCAAAAACCGATAATTAACAAAAAAACCTAAAATTCGCTCTTCTTAACCAACAAATCAACGAATAAAAAGCATGGAAATTATCTATAGCATGTATATGAATTAATGGTATGAAAATAAGCAATTTATTTGATCGAAATAACAATCTAAAAATTAAAGAAAGAAAGCGCAGAGAAAAGCAAGAAAAACGCTTACCAAAAAAGCTTAAACTTGTGGCAGCCGATGCTCTACATGAGCTATCGGTCAAGAGGGAGAAGGAGCAGAGTTGCTCTTGGTTGGATTTGTGAGGAAAATGGAGAGGGGCAGTGGGCTTTTTATAAGCCAAGATCGCTTGAGGAGGGAGACGCGGCGCTGCGCGTGGAGGAGGGAGAGCGTGCGCTGGCAGGGCTAGGGTTGTTGTGCTGGCGGGGCTAGGTGATACGTTCCTGGATATTTGTGGGAATGTTTAACTGTGATCTAGCTCAAGGAATCCTCAAGAACAATAAATAAATAACCAATCGACAACAATTAGACCCCTAACCCAACCTGTGGTTAGACCCCTAATTCGATACTCGATTAGGATCTCGACTCAAGACTTCTAGATCCCTAAACCAACCTGTGTTTAGACCCCTAGAACGAAGTAGACGATAGGGAAGAGTTGTTTTACTTAATCGAAACTGAACTCCAATCAGTTAAGCTTAAGAGTTCTTAAACTAGAACCAAAGTTTGAGAAATCCTCTCAAATGTGTTTATACGCAATGTTTATCAAATTCAAGTTATCTTACAATGAAGCTCTAAATGAGCTTATAAAGAGTTACAAATACTGTAGCTTAGTCCCACACGTGTCCAGCTAAAAGAAATATACAACAAGGTCCATAAACTAAAATAAAAACATATAAGTTACTGTAGCTATAGTAACTTACTGTAGCACCTAGCGGCATGCCGCTCCAGGGGTTCAGGGCTGGCGGCATGTCGCTTCCTTCGGCAATGCAATTGCTGAAAATTGCATAATTTTTTTGGAAGATGCTACAGTAACATTGTAGCTACAGTGTTACTGTAGCATCTTCCAAAAAAATGCCTCAAATTTTCACAATTTGAGCGTAACGACGTTGACCAACTTATCCTCTGCTTTGTTCATGTCCTTCAAGAGTGATTCTCCAATTGCTAACTCCTTTCCGAGCTCCATTTGAATGAGCAAAGTTAATGCACCTTGCAACTTCTTACTCCTAGCTCGTGTCAAAGGTCCTTGAGGAATTGGTAGTGCATCCTTGGATCCTTGGGTCGCATCACTAGGGCTGCCAGTGATGATGGTTAACGGGACAGGAAGCGACGGGAGCAAGCAGCTCGGTGGCTTGCTCCGCTGCTGCGTCGCTTCCACTATTTACATGCATCATGCACGTAAATATGGAGTCGTTGATCTTGTTGACTTTCCTTGGTCAACCAGATCAACGGTGCTGATTAAATGGGCCATTTAATTTATTTAAATGGCCTCGAGCCGTTTTTGTGAGTAAACGTTTCGAATTTTAATGCCAAAAGTGTCAGCGCGTAGAGAAAAATAAGACGAGTTTAATAGTCTACAGCGAATGAAGAATTTTTTCCGTTTAACGTGTTTATTTTCTCGTTTGGAAACAGGAAATGTTTGGACGAAAAATAAATGACGTTATGACGAAAACTACGCGAAACGAAGTTGGTCGGCGTGGATAAAAAAAAGAGTAGGTAATAGTTTATGGAAAACATAAAGCGTTCGAGCTATTGTCTGAGTGAACTTACCCGGGTCCAATAAAAGCTTGAACAAAAATAATAAAAAAAAATAAAAATCCTAAAAAATGTGATAAAATACTAAAAATCCTAAATTTTATGCGATGACGTAAAACGAAAAAATAACTAGCAAATGACTAACGGATAATTAAAAATGTGATTTTTAAAGCTGAAAATATTAATAATAATAATAATGAAAATACGTGACGAACAATTAAAAATGCGATTTCGAACGCTGACGATGACAATGACGATGATAAAATGCGATGAGAATTTAAAAATACTAACGACAGTAAATTAATTAAAAATGACAGTAAGTTGAGTGAAATAACGGAAATGATAAATTTAATTAAAAACGGCGTCAAAATTCAGATATCAACAACCTATAAATGTTAACCCCAACCAGAGTGCTCTTATGATAATTAACCTTCAGGCCGGAGAAGGCATCAAACCAGCAAAGGATCCCTTTAACATTTTGCACCTCTTCCTCATCATTTCGAGTAAATATTAGCGTGTCATCTGCAAACTGGAGGTGCGTAACATTCCACCCTCCCACTTCATCTCCTATCCCGCGCAGAAGCCCACAGTCATGGGCCCGATAATATCAAC
Organism: Viola odorata; assembly: GCA_963691705.1. Lineage (NCBI taxonomy): Eukaryota > Viridiplantae > Streptophyta > Magnoliopsida > Malpighiales > Violaceae > Viola > Viola odorata. The sequence goes on from OY829545.1 coordinate 11,632,289, forward strand.
AATACGTGAAATGAGGAAAAAAATTAGCATAAGAAAATTAAACAAGATTTAATTAAATAGAAAGGGTAGGATTATGGCTTAGGTTTAAATCTCACTCCAATAAAAAATAATATAGGGCTCCACTTAGAACTTAAAATAAATTTAATAAAAAAATTAAACCTTAGTTGTGAATCATGAAGGGAAAAAATATTCACTACTAAACAACATGGCTATAGTAACGTCACTTATTTTTGTTACTATTATGTTATGTTACTCTTCGTAACTAAAAAATATTTTTTGTGACGGATTCTACTAAAAATAAGTAATTTAAATTACGATAATTTTTAATGTTTGCATAAGGTAACCAATCGTGACTAAATATGTGTTATAATTATTACCCGTTACTAATTATTGGTGCAAGATGTTTTAGCATTTGACGCAAAAAAAGTAAGGGAGTAATTACAAATCGTAGAAAAAAAATTATTTTTTAGTGTATTTAGTAACGATGCGTGGCAAAATGAAAATATTAGAAAAACATACGTAACAACATGTCACTAAAAAATAAATAATAATATAATTAGTAACGACGTGTAAACAAATACTCGATTTAGCAACAATGTATAACTACTTTTTATATTATTTTAGCAACTATCCGTAGCCAAAACAATTGTCCAATAAATTTAGCAACGAGTTGTAACTAATTATTATTGCAAGATGTTTCAGTTGTTGATGTCATTTGGAGGAAAACTTTTTTTATTTTCCAAAAATATTTAGCAGTATAAGAAAAGAATGTTTGTCACGTATATATGAAGCATTTATTAATATAAGAAAAGCAATATGAAGGATTAAGTTTATTATTTTAATAAAATATGGTGTAAGTAGTATTCCCTCCGTCCCATATTAACTGTTACTTTACTGTTCGTGCACGTATTTCGAGGAAGCCGAATGACTCACTATTTGACCCCAAAAAAATTCGTACTTTTTTTCGAACATACGTTAATCCTTAACCTACGTTCAAGAAAAAATTCGAAAGTTTTTGAGGTCAAATAGTGCGTCATCCGGCCTCCTCGAATGCGTGCATGAATAGTGGCCAGTGACAGTTAATATGGGACGGAGGGAGTACTTCTTATGCATATGCAAAATTTAAAAAAAAAAGTTAAAAAAAAAAAGAAAAACGAGAAAAAGAATTAAGAAAAACAACTTGGTTTTCCTGGTTAAATTGACCGGTTCGGTTCTGAAAATCATAGAATTAATAAAAATAAAATAAAAATGAGTTAATTTGTTTTCCAGAAATTAGTTACAGAATATTCAATTTCAAGTTTTGTTCGTCACTAATAGATAGTTTGGAGAGGACAACTATAAAAAATCATCATAAAATAATGAAACTTTAGTAACTATTGTGGAGGAATTAAAAAAAAATATTAGGAGAACCATGTCGTAAAACCATCAACTAAATATTGTCACATGTCGGGAAAACTAGTAATATCTAAAAGACGTAAAAAAAATATGACATTAACTTTTTTAATACATGTATATACATATTTAAAAAAATTAGCGGCATCAGCTGACCCATTAAATTAGAAGTGGCTCTGTCCATATTTACACAAATAAAACGGGAAAAAGACATTTTTGGCCCCTGAACTTTAATTTTTTAATTAATGTGGCCCCTGAACTTTTAAATTGTTTAATTACAACCCTGCGAATCGAACGTTTTGACATAAATGGCCCATACCGTGACAGAAATTTGACGTGGCAACGGTATCTTCCACGTCAGACACGCCTCACACGCCACGTCGGCTAGCCACGTCAGATTCCTGCCAACTCACGCGTCCACGTCATTGCTTTATCAGGGGCCACATTAATCATTTAATTAAAGTTCAGGGGCCACATTAATCATTTAATTAAAGTTCAGGGGCCATTTATGTCTTTTTACCGAATAGATGTGGAGGTGTGAGGTGGCAAGTTGCTGACGTGGCTCGACGACGTGGCAAGTGACACATGGGTGACGTGGAAGATAACGTCGCCACGTCAGATTTCTGTCACGGTAGGGGCCACTTATATCAAAATGCTCGATTCGCAGGGTTGTAATTAAACAATTTAAGAGTTCAGGGGCCACATTAATTAAAAAATTAAACTTTAGGGGCCAAAAATGTCTTTTTCCCCAAATAAAACTAAATGTCTCTTTTTTTTTTAATAAGCGGAAGAAATATATTAGCCAAAGAATGGCAGAGAGAATGTACAGCAGGCCAGCTTCAGCTCCAGGATAGAGCCAAAGCTGCCCAGAAAAGCAGAAACAAACACCCCAAACTAAAGACAACGAGGAAGCAGCAATAGAAAAACAGCAGGCCAGCTTCAGCTCCAGGATAGAGCCAAAGCTGCCCAGAAAAACAGAAACAACTACCTCAAACTAAAGAACAGGACAACGAGGAAACACCAATAGAAAAACAGCAACGGCTCAACTAAATGCCTCTTGCTTAAGAAAATGACTAGAACACTCAACGCGGTCCCCTCAACTCTTCAAAGCCTTTAACTGGTAAAGTACTTGCACAAGTAATTTACACCAACGACCATTTACTTGGGAAGTAAAGTACTTGCACAACCTTTAACTGCTATCGTTGTGACTGTAAGTAAGCAAGCACTGCTGTTGTAGCTGTAGTGTTCAGGTTAGCTTGCAGCTTTCAGCGTCTGCAGGTCTGTTCCTTTGGTCATGTTTCTTCATGACCATTTAATTCTATATAATTCCTCTGCCGATTTAAAAAAAAAAGTAAAATTGTGGAATAACTTACTCTAACACAAGTGCTAGTGATTAGCTAGCTCGATTCATCAACTGATCATAAGATTCTCTTTGCAATAAGACTCAAATCGAAGTCATTGTTAATAAGTCACAAGCACTTGTGGTGGCATTAAGTGTCCGTGCATGAATTCCCTTTGTAATTGGCTAAGTTGAATTAAAGATTGACACCACCTTTAATTCAACTTAGCCAATTACAAAGGGAATTCATGCACGGACACTTAATGCCACCACCTTTATGAATTATGCATCATCTTTTACTTTGGTTGATTATATTATATAATGGATGAGTATGTTTGATTATAATATATAATGGATGCTGAGTGTGAAAAATGTGGTTAATTACCTCATCTTTCACTGGGAAAATATGCGCCGCCTCCATCCACTACTTTGCTTGTAACTTATGTGCTATAAATAGGCATCGATGGAAAGGGCTAAGGCACAAACAAGTGAGAAGAAATTAGAAACGAAAAAAGAATACATAGTAACTGAGCTAATTAACTAGCAATGGAAACAAAGAAGATGAATTTGGGAATGTTGGTTGGCCTTGTGCTTATTGCCAACTTTGCTCTTGCAGCCTTTGCATCCCTTGAAAAAGATGTAATCACTGCCGATGCCATTCGTGCTCTTACAAAGAGCAACAAGCTCCCTGCCGACGCCATTAATGCGCTCGTTAAAAGGAAGACCCTTGTTTCCAAAATTGAGCTTGAGGAGGCATTCCAGCTCCAAGATGCTAACGGTGTAACTGCCTTCGGCATTCCTTGTGGTGAAAGTTGCGTCTGGATACCATGCATCAGTAGCATCATCGGCTGTAGTTGCAGAAGCAAAGTTTGCTACCGCTGAATCTACTCATCATCAGTGCAAGGATCAAAAGGTTAATGTCTGTCGTCGCCAGTTATGTCTTTACTTATGTGTGTGGTTGTCGTTGTTCCAATTAAGGAAGCTACATGTGCTTGTAACATATCAATATAGTAGTATAATATATACTACTAAAAATAAATAAAGCAAGCATGTTTCCGTGTATGTTTTCTTTTGTTGTTAATAATGTTAACGCATGTTTGCAAGAATCAAGCTTTGTTCAACCTCTTTCTCATCTATCGTCTTATTAATTTAACGTGACGGTTGAAAAAGCAATAGAGGAGATGGATACCCGCACTGGTTGAGTTTGGTACAAAGGGTAAATGTCACAGCCAATAAATAAAATTGAGCAAGTTATGTGACATATTCACCTATAAAGAGGCCTATACTTATCAGTTGAACTACAACTTTCACTTTACTAATATTTTTTTAAAACATTGAAATTATATTTTTACTCATTATAAAAAAAAATCTAACGATGAGAGAAACAGCAAGAAAAAAAGATAAACAAATAGATTCTTAACTATAATAGTTTTTTTAGGATTATTTTAGTTGGAGACCAAGTCTATCTCCTAAATAATTATATTACAATAAAAGGAAGACTCTTTATAATGATCAATATGATTATTTTAGAAGCATTAAGTTTACAGTAAAACTTGAAGGCTGTTTTAAATCCCGAAACCATAACAAAGCTTGAAAAAAAATAGAAACACAATGATGTGGGAAAATATTAAATTCACTATTTTATCTTTAATAAATAAATTAATTTAATCTAATTTAAAACATAATTCCAATAATAACAACAAGATGGGAAATTAAAAAATAAAAAAGCTAATTTGTCTTGTTATTCTTGAAATTAAACAAGTTTTAATTGAATCAAATGAGTTAATTAATTGAAGTGGGTTTTCTATTTGGGTTAGGCTCAAGTAAATTTAGTTTTTTTTTAAATACGCTGATAGATTTATTTAAAGGTCATGAAGAACATGACAAGAACAGAAAGAAGCAGCTGCAGCAACCACTGTTCAAGAGTACAGCACAAGGCAACAAGAAGGAAAAGCCAACGCAATTACACAGTAATGAAAGCAGACCTCTATCCCTCATGGACTCTCACCCGACTCCACACTCCCAGCCAAGTCGAAGAGATTAACATTTGCGTAGGAGCATAAGGGAAGCTCGAATCTCCACTCTTGATCCACCGGTGCCAACTTCCAAAAACATCACGCACTAACTTGAAAGAGTAGGGATTTACATGATTAAATACCTTATCATTTCTCTGGATCCAAAGGTGACACAATACCACATCTGCCACATCGTGTTACCCTGTTTACTCCTCCAATCAACCAGACCGTCCCAGCTCCTCCACAAATCTAGGAGAGTCCTCGGACGACACCAAGCGATGCTAGCCCAACACGCAATAACGCCCCAGATCTGATCCGTGACAGGGCAATGCAGGAACAAGTGGTCAGTACTCTCACAAGTGAGAAGGCATTGGGGGCAGGAGCTCTCTTCATCTGAGATAATGTGTCGTTGCCAAAGGAAGGCTCTGGTTGCAATCCGACCCTGAAGAGCAAGCCACATGAAGGCTTCAACGTGATGAGGGACTAACCGTTTCCAGCAAGAGTTGAGGATATCGTTGGTGTGGCTGCTGAACTGAGCAGCAACAATGGACTCCGTAAGCGAACGTACAGAGAAAAGTTTAGAAGGTTCCAGCATCCACGCGAAAGAATCAGCCTCTTCACTTTTCCGCGGTGCTGGCAGCATGGCCACCATCTCATTCACTTCGTCAGCTTCCCAGTCAAATAAGCCCCTACGCCAACGCCACTTCCAAACCCAAATATCATCCCGCCACTCCCCGAACTCTATGATTCGACCCTCTTTGGCGCCCGTCAGGTTGAATAGACGAGGGAATCGAATGGCAAGAGGGACCCGCAAGGCCCAAGTGTCCCACCAAAACAGAAACGATTTCCCACAGCCTAAGGAAAGCCGTACATGGTCCACCCAACTGTGAAACCGATCACCCCCTCTCCCCTAGGTAGCCAGAATATCCTGCCAAATTGGCAAAGGAACCCCATGATCTTGCATCCACAAACGACCCACACTCGAACAATTGTATTGGAAGTTTTAATAAGCGTTAACCGGCCACCCAAGGATAGCAGAGATCCCTTCCAGGTAGACAATTTTCTTCTCATCTTCCCAACTGAGCCCATCTAGTTTGATATCCTTCTCGGATTCATACCAACCGAAGAACCCAAATAAGTAAAAGGCAGCGTTTCATACCTGCAACCCGCTCTACGCGCTATATTCTCATCGAATGACCTATGTGGCGCCCCAAAAATTTTTTAAAAATTCGCGAGTGTACGACGAATCTGAGACCTTACGATACTCGGCGTAAAAGGACGCCTTCCAACATGCAATGAAGTCGCCACCCTAATTTTGTCTCTAGGTTTAGGGAACCTAATCGTCATGGCATAAAAAATAAAATAAATAAAACTAAAGGCACAAAAAAGGGGTCTAAACCCAAGACGAAGGTTCGGGGTCGTATTATGGACTCGGGAAGGTGTTAGGCACCCGAGTCACATCCGAAAATGGTTACCGGTTGATAGGAGAGGTGTTTAAAAGATGTTTGATAAAAATGCGTTTTTAAAAGGGGGCCCTCAGAGGAATCGTCACTTTAGTCTTTTCCATGATCGGGACCGTTTAGGAATAATTAATCGTTGGACGGGGTTACCGTTTTAAAAATCTTTTCGGACGGGGTTACCGTTTTCAAGACCGATTGATTATTCCTGACCGTAGCGTGATGGGACTGAATTTTCCGTAAGACTGAATGAACGCCCTCTTTTCATCATCGGGCCATGCATGATTAAATTAATTATTAAGTGATTCTATCATGGATTGCTAACAGAGTACAAATTTAAATGAGAGATATTTTGAAATGATAAACCGATGTGGGATCGAAGCCACCAGATACATGCAATCAATATAAGCGGAATTTAAAATCAAACGAACATGACATTTTAAGCAAGTCTTTTAAACAAGTTGTTCATGTGGGTTGATTTTAATTTTAGCAATTCTATATATCATGCCTGCAATTAATATTTATGAAAAAATGTTGAATAAATAAAAGGGGAAGAAAGGCGTACTTTCGAGCGAAGCTTGAATTTTAAACCTACAAAATGACAGTGTTAGTGCTAGCTCAAAAAATAAATAAGCAGTTTATGAATGCAAGAATTTAAATAAATAGCGAAAAATTAAACAATGATTTGACGAGTACGACAAAAAATGGTGATTTGACACATACGAAAATTTAAATGATGATTTGATAAGTGCAGAAAAATTTAAATGATGATAGTGCATGCGAGAAATTTATATGATGACAGTTGATAAGTGCGAGAAATTTAAATGATGATTTGATACGTACGAAAATTTAAATGATGATTTGATGCATGCGAGAAATTAAATGATGATTTGATGAGTGCGAGAAAATTAAATGATGACGGTTGATGCATACGAGAATTTAAATGCTGATTTGACGAGTGCGAGAATTTTAAATGATGACTTGATGCATGCGAAAAAATTAAATGATGACAGTTGATGCATATGAGAATTTAAATGATGATTTGGCGAAAAATTAAAGATTTGATACGTGTAGAAAAATTAAGGATTTGCAGAAAATTGAACATGTGATATTTGCAGAAAAAATAAACAATTGATGATTTGCAGAAGATTAAACAATTGATGATTTGCAGAAAATTAAAGCAGTTGACGATTTGCAGAAAATTAAACAGTTGATGATTTGCAGAAATTTAAACAGTTGATGATTTGCAGAAATTTAAAGCAGTTGATGATTTGCGAAAATTTAAACAGTTGATGATTTGCTGAAATTTAAACAGTTGATGATTTGCGGAAATTTAAATGACTGAATTTAAATTGCGGAAAGTAAATTGCGAAAAATTAAAGTGCGGAGAATTTAAACAGTTGATAGGTACAGAATTTTAAAGCAATATTACGAAAAAACGTGATCCGAGGTCTTGGAAAAAATGAAAATGGGCTGGGCCCAATTTGAAAAATAAAGGAAATGGGCCAGGAATAGTTCCTAGCCCAAAAATCACATTTTTAATGGTGATCGGCTCCTTCCCGCGTGAACAAGCCCAAGGGGGGCACTGTGCATCATCTTCCTCAGACGTCGTCCGCGCCACTGCCGGTGACGTGGATCTCCGACCAGGCGGCCAAATTGCCTAGTTTTGAGCTCCGAGGAAAGCTCTCTTCCCCAACAAGATTATCGTGCAAAAATCAAGATTTAATATACGTCCGAACACAGTTTAATTTTGAGAAAACGTCAAAAACCGATAATTAACAAAAAAACCTAAAATTCGCTCTTCTTAACCAACAAATCAACGAATAAAAAGCATGGAAATTATCTATAGCATGTATATGAATTAATGGTATGAAAATAAGCAATTTATTTGATCGAAATAACAATCTAAAAATTAAAGAAAGAAAGCGCAGAGAAAAGCAAGAAAAACGCTTACCAAAAAAGCTTAAACTTGTGGCAGCCGATGCTCTACATGAGCTATCGGTCAAGAGGGAGAAGGAGCAGAGTTGCTCTTGGTTGGATTTGTGAGGAAAATGGAGAGGGGCAGTGGGCTTTTTATAAGCCAAGATCGCTTGAGGAGGGAGACGCGGCGCTGCGCGTGGAGGAGGGAGAGCGTGCGCTGGCAGGGCTAGGGTTGTTGTGCTGGCGGGGCTAGGTGATACGTTCCTGGATATTTGTGGGAATGTTTAACTGTGATCTAGCTCAAGGAATCCTCAAGAACAATAAATAAATAACCAATCGACAACAATTAGACCCCTAACCCAACCTGTGGTTAGACCCCTAATTCGATACTCGATTAGGATCTCGACTCAAGACTTCTAGATCCCTAAACCAACCTGTGTTTAGACCCCTAGAACGAAGTAGACGATAGGGAAGAGTTGTTTTACTTAATCGAAACTGAACTCCAATCAGTTAAGCTTAAGAGTTCTTAAACTAGAACCAAAGTTTGAGAAATCCTCTCAAATGTGTTTATACGCAATGTTTATCAAATTCAAGTTATCTTACAATGAAGCTCTAAATGAGCTTATAAAGAGTTACAAATACTGTAGCTTAGTCCCACACGTGTCCAGCTAAAAGAAATATACAACAAGGTCCATAAACTAAAATAAAAACATATAAGTTACTGTAGCTATAGTAACTTACTGTAGCACCTAGCGGCATGCCGCTCCAGGGGTTCAGGGCTGGCGGCATGTCGCTTCCTTCGGCAATGCAATTGCTGAAAATTGCATAATTTTTTTGGAAGATGCTACAGTAACATTGTAGCTACAGTGTTACTGTAGCATCTTCCAAAAAAATGCCTCAAATTTTCACAATTTGAGCGTAACGACGTTGACCAACTTATCCTCTGCTTTGTTCATGTCCTTCAAGAGTGATTCTCCAACTGCTAACTCCTTTCCGAGCTCCATTTGAATGAGCAAAGTTAATGCACCTTGCAACTTCTTACTCCTAGCTCGTGTCAAAGGTCCTTGAGGAATTGGTAGTGCATCCTTGGATCCTTGGGTCGCATCACTAGGGCTGCCAGTGATGATGGTTAACGGGACAGGAAGCGACGGGAGCAAGCAGCTCGGTGGCTTGCTCCGCTGCTGCGTCGCTTCCACTATTTACATGCATCATGCACGTAAATATGGAGTCGTTGATCTTGTTGACTTTCCTTGGTCAACCAGATCAACGGTGGTGATTAAATGGGCCATTTAATTTATTTAAATGGCCTCGAGCCGTTTTTGTGAGTAAACGTTTCGAATTTTAATGCCAAAAGTGTCAGCGCGTAGAGAAAAATAAGACGAGTTTAATAGTCTACAGCGAATGAAGAATTTTTTCCGTTTAACGTGTTTATTTTCTCGTTTGGAAACAGGAAATGTTTGGACGAAAAATAAATGACGTTATGACGAAAACTACGCGAAACGAAGTTGGTCGGCGTGGATAAAAAAAAGAGTAGGTAATAGTTGATGGAAAACATAACGCGTTCGAGCTATTGTCTGAGCGAACTTACCCGGGTCCAATAAAAGCTTGAACAAAAATAATAAAAAAAAATAAAAATCCTAAAAAATGTGATAAAATACTAAAAATCCTAAATTTTATGCGATGACGTAAAACGAAAAAATAACTAGCAAATGACTAACGGATAATTAAAAATGTGATTTTTAAGGCTGAAAATATTAATAATAATAATAATGAAAATACGTGACGAACAATTAAAAATGCGATTTCGAACGCTGACGATGACAATGACGATGATAAAATGCGATGAGAATTTAAAAATACTAACGACAGTAAATTAATTAAAAATGACAGTAAGTTGAGTGAAATAACGGAAATGATAAATTTAATTAAAAACGGCGTCAAAATTCAGATATCAACAGCCTATAAATGTTAACCCCAACCAGAGTGCTCTTATGATAATTAACCTTCAGGCCGGAGAAGGCATCAAACCAGCAAAGGATCCCTTTAACATTTTGCACCTCTTCCTCATCATTTCGAGTAAATATTAGCGTGTCATCTGCAAACTGGAGGTGCGTAACATTCCACCCTCCCACTTCATCTCCTATCCCGCGCAGAAGCCCACAGTCATGGGCCCGATAATATCAACAATACGTGAAATGAGGAAAAAAATTAGCATAAGAAAATTAAACAAGATTTAATTAAATAGAAAGGGTAGGATTATGGCTTAGGTTTAAATCTCACTCCAATAAAAAATAATATAGGGCTCCACTTAGAACTTAAAATAAATTTAATAAAAAAATTAAACCTTAGTTGTGAATCATGAAGGGAAAAAATATTCACTACTAAACAACATGGCTATAGTAACGTCACTTATTTTTGTTACTATTATGTTATGTTACTCTTCGTAACTAAAAAATATTTTTTGTGACGGATTCTACTAAAAATAAGTAATTTAAATTACGATAATTTTTAATGTTTGCATAAGGTAACCAATCGTGACTAAATATGTGTTATAATTATTACCCGTTACTAATTATTGGTGCAAGATGTTTTAGCATTTGACGCAAAAAAAGTAAGGGAGTAATTACAAATCGTAGAAAAAAAATTATTTTTTAGTGTATTTAGTAACGATGCGTGGCAAAATGAAAATATTAGAAAAACATACGTAACAACGTCACTAAAAAATAAATAATAATATAATTAGTAACGACGTGTAAACAAATACTCGATTTAGCAACAATGTATAACTACTTTTTATATTATTTTAGCAACTATCCGTAGCCAAAACAATTGTCCAATAAATTTAGCAACGAGTTGTAACTAATTATTATTGCAAGATGTTTCAGTTGTTGATGTCATTTGGAGGAAAACTTTTTTTATTTTCCAAAAATATTTAGCAGTATAAGAAAAGAATGTTTGTCACGTATATATGAAGCATTTATTAATATAAGAAAAGCAATATGAAGGATTAAGTTTATTATTTTAATAAAATATGGTGTAAGTAGTATTCCCTCCGTCCCATATTAACTGTTACTTTACTGTTCGTGCACGTATTTCGAGGAAGCCGAATGACTCACTATTTGACCCCAAAAAAATTCGTACTTTTTTTCGAACATACGTTAATCCTTAACCTACGTTCAAGAAAAAATTCGAAAGTTTTTGAGGTCAAATAGTGCGTCATCCGGCCTCCTCGAATGCGTGCATGAATAGTGGCCAGTGACAGTTAATATGGGACGGAGGGAGTACTTCTTATGCATATGCAAAATTTAAAAAAAAAAGTTAAAAAAAAAAGAAAAACGAGAAAAAGAATTAAGAAAAACAACTTGGTTTTCCTGGTTAAATTGACCGGTTCGGTTCTGAAAATCATAGAATTAATAAAAATAAAATAAAAATGAGTTAATTTGTTTTCCAGAAATTAGTTACAGAATATTCAATTTCAAGTTTTGTTCGTCACTAATAGATAGTTTGGAGAGGACAACTATAAAAAATCATCATAAAATAATGAAACTTTAGTAACTATTGTGGAGGAATTAAAAAAAAATATTAGGAGAACCATGTCGTAAAACCATCAACTAAATATTGTCACATGTCGGGAAAACTAGTAATATCTAAAAGACGTAAAAAAAATATGACATTAACTTTTTTAATACATGTATATACATATTTAAAAAAATTAGCGGCATCAGCTGACCCATTAAATTAGAAGTGGCTCTGTCCATATTTACACAAATAAAACGGGAAAAAGACATTTTTGGCCCCTGAACTTTAATTTTTTAATTAATGTGGCCCCTGAACTTTTAAATTGTTTAATTACAACCCTGCGAATCGAACGTTTTGACATAAATGGCCCATACCGTGACAGAAATTTGACGTGGCAACGGTATCTTCCACGTCAGACACGCCTCACACGCCACGTCGGCTAGCCACGTCAGATTCCTGCCAACTCACGCGTCCACGTCATTGCTTTATCAGGGGCCACATTAATCATTTAATTAAAGTTCAGGGGCCACATTAATCATTTAATTAAAGTTCAGGGGCCATTTATGTCTTTTTACCGAATAGATGTGGAGGTGTGAGGTGGCAAGTTGCTGACGTGGCTCGACGACGTGGCAAGTGACACATGGGTGACGTGGAAGATAACGTCGCCACGTCAGATTTCTGTCACGGTAGGGGCCACTTATATCAAAATGCTCGATTCGCAGGGTTGTAATTAAACAATTTAAGAGTTCAGGGGCCACATTAATTAAAAAATTAAACTTTAGGGGCCAAAAATGTCTTTTTCCCCAAATAAAACTAAATGTCTCTTTTTTTTTTAATAAGCGGAAGAAATATATTAGCCAAAGAATGGCAGAGAGAATGTACAGCAGGCCAGCTTCAGCTCCAGGATAGAGCCAAAGCTGCCCAGAAAAGCAGAAACAAACACCCCAAACTAAAGACAACGAGGAAGCAGCAATAGAAAAACAGCAGGCCAGCTTCAGCTCCAGGATAGAGCCAAAGCTGCCCAGAAAAACAGAAACAACTACCTCAAACTAAAGAACAGGACAACGAGGAAACACCAATAGAAAAACAGCAACGGCTCAACTAAATGCCTCTTGCTTAAGAAAATGACTAGAACACTCAACGCGGTCCCCTCAACTCTTCAAAGCCTTTAACTGGTAAAGTACTTGCACAAGTAATTTACACCAACGACCATTTACTTGGGAAGTAAAGTACTTGCACAACCTTTAACTGCTATCGTTGTGACTGTAAGTAAGCAAGCACTGCTGTTGTAGCTGTAGTGTTCAGGTTAGCTTGCAGCTTTCAGCGTCTGCAGGTCTGTTCCTTTGGTCATGTTTCTTCATGACCATTTAATTCTATATAATTCCTCTGCCGATTTAAAAAAAAAAGTAAAATTGTGGAATAACTTACTCTAACACAAGTGCTAGTGATTAGCTAGCTCGATTCATCAACTGATCATAAGATTCTCTTTGCAATAAGACTCAAATCGAAGTCATTGTTAATAAGTCACAAGCACTTGTGGTGGCATTAAGTGTCCGTGCATGAATTCCCTTTGTAATTGGCTAAGTTGAATTAAAGATTGACACCACCTTTAATTCAACTTAGCCAATTACAAAGGGAATTCATGCACGGACACTTAATGCCACCACCTTTATGAATTATGCATCATCTTTTACTTTGGTTGATTATATTATATAATGGATGAGTATGTTTGATTATAATATATAATGGATGCTGAGTGTGAAAAATGTGGTTAATTACCTCATCTTTCACTGGGAAAATATGCGCCGCCTCCATCCACTACTTTGCTTGTAACTTATGTGCTATAAATAGGCATCGATGGAAAGGGCTAAGGCACAAACAAGTGAGAAGAAATTAGAAACGAAAAAAGAATACATAGTAACTGAGCTAATTAACTAGCAATGGAAACAAAGAAGATGAATTTGGGAATGTTGGTTGGCCTTGTGCTTATTGCCAACTTTGCTCTTGCAGCCTTTGCATCCCTTGAAAAAGATGTAATCACTGCCGATGCCATTCGTGCTCTTACAAAGAGCAACAAGCTCCCTGCCGACGCCATTAATGCGCTCGTTAAAAGGAAGACCCTTGTTTCCAAAATTGAGCTTGAGGAGGCATTCCAGCTCCAAGATGCTAACGGTGTAACTGCCTTCGGCATTCCTTGTGGTGAAAGTTGCGTCTGGATACCATGCATCAGTAGCATCATCGGCTGTAGTTGCAGAAGCAAAGTTTGCTACCGCTGAATCTACTCATCATCAGTGCAAGGAACAAAAGGTTAATGTCTGTCGTCGCCAGTTATGTCTTTACTTATGTGTGTGGTTGTCGTTGTTCCAATTAAGGAAGCTACATGTGCTTGTAACATATCAATATAGTAGTATAATATATACTACTAAAAATAAATAAAGCAAGCATGTTTCCGTGTATGTTTTCTTTTGTTGTTAATAATGTTAACGCATGTTTGCAAGAATCAAGCTTTGTTCAACCTCTTTCTCATCTATCGTCTTATTAATTTAACGTGACGGTTGAAAAAGCAATAGAGGAGATGGATACCCGCACTGGTTGAGTTTGGTACAAAGGGTAAATGTCACAGCCAATAAATAAAATTGAGCAAGTTATGTGACATATTCACCTATAAAGAGGCCTATACTTATCAGTTGAACTACAACTTTCACTTTACTAATATTTTTTTAAAACATTGAAATTATATTTTTACTCATTATAAAAAAAAATCTAACGATGAGAGAAACAGCAAGAAAAAAAGATAAACAAATAGATTCTTAACTATAATAGTTTTTTTAGGATTATTTTAGTTGGAGACCAAGTCTATCTCCTAAATAATTATATTACAATAAAAGGAAGACTCTTTATAATGATCAATATGATTATTTTAGAAGCATTAAGTTTACAGTAAAACTTGAAGGCTGTTTTAAATCCCGAAACCATAACAAAGCTTGAAAAAAAATAGAAACACAATGATGTGGGAAAATATTAAATTCACTATTTTATCTTTAATAAATAAATTAATTTAATCTAATTTAAAACATAATTCCAATAATAACAACAAGATGGGAAATTAAAAAATAAAAAAGCTAATTTGTCTTGTTATTCTTGAAATTAAACAAGTTTTAATTGAATCAAATGAGTTAATTAATTGAAGTGGGTTTTCTATTTGGGTTAGGCTCAAGTAAATTTAGTTTTTTTTTAAATACGCTGATAGATTTATTTAAAGGTCATGAAGAACATGACAAGAACAGAAAGAAGCAGCTGCAGCAACCACTGTTCAAGAGTACAGCACAAGGCAACAAGAAGGAAAAGCCAACGCAATTACACAGTAATGAAAGCAGACCTCTATCCCTCATGGACTCTCACCCGACTCCACACTCCCAGCCAAGTCGAAGAGATTAACATTTGCGTAGGAGCATAAGGGAAGCTCGAATCTCCACTCTTGATCCACCGGTGCCAACTTCCAAAAACATCACGCACTAACTTGAAAGAGTAGGGATTTACATGATTAAATACCTTATCATTTCTCTGGATCCAAAGGTGACACAATACCACATCTGCCACATCGTGTTACCCTGTTTACTCCTCCAATCAACCAGACCGTCCCAGCTCCTCCACAAATCTAGGAGAGTCCTCGGACGACACCAAGCGATGCTAGCCCAACACGCAATAACGCCCCAGATCTGATCCGTGACAGGGCAATGCAGGAACAAGTGGTCAGTACTCTCACAAGTGAGAAGGCATTGGGGGCAGGAGCTCTCTTCATCTGAGATAATGTGTCGTTGCCAAAGGAAGGCTCTGGTTGCAATCCGACCCTGAAGAGCAAGCCACATGAAGGCTTCAACGTGATGAGGGACTAACCGTTTCCAGCAAGAGTTGAGGATATCGTTGGTGTGGCTGCTGAACTGAGCAGCAACAATGGACTCCGTAAGCGAACGTACAGAGAAAAGTTTAGAAGGTTCCAGCATCCACGCGAAAGAATCAGCCTCTTCACTTTTCCGCGGTGCTGGCAGCATGGCCACCATCTCATTCACTTCGTCAGCTTCCCAGTCAAATAAGCCCCTACGCCAACGCCACTTCCAAACCCAAATATCATCCCGCCACTCCCCGAACTCTATGATTCGACCCTCTTTGGCGCCCGTCAGGTTGAATAGACGAGGGAATCGAATGGCAAGAGGGACCCGCAAGGCCCAAGTGTCCCACCAAAACAGAAACGATTTCCCACAGCCTAAGGAAAGCCGTACATGGTCCACCCAACTGTGAAACCGATCACCCCCTCTCCCCTAGGTAGCCAGAATATCCTGCCAAATTGGCAAAGGAACCCCATGATCTTGCATCCACAAACGACCCACACTCGAACAATTGTATTGGAAGTTTTAATAAGCGTTAACCGGCCACCCAAGGATAGCAGAGATCCCTTCCAGGTAGACAATTTTCTTCTCATCTTCCCAACTGAGCCCATCTAGTTTGATATCCTTCTCGGATTCATACCAACCGAAGAACCCAAATAAGTAAAAGGCAGCGTTTCATACCTGCAACCCGCTCTACGCGCTATATTCTCATCGAATGACCTATGTGGCGCCCCAAAAATTTTTTAAAAATTCGCGAGTGTACGACGAATCTGAGACCTTACGATACTCGGCGTAAAAGGACGCCTTCCAACATGCAATGAAGTCGCCACCCTAATTTTGTCTCTAGGTTTAGGGAACCTAATCGTCATGGCATAAAAAATAAAATAAATAAAACTAAAGGCACAAAAAAGGGGTCTAAACCCAAGACGAAGGTTCGGGGTCGTATTATGGACTCGGGAAGGTGTTAGGCACCCGAGTCACATCCGAAAATGGTTACCGGTTGATAGGAGAGGTGTTTAAAAGATGTTTGATAAAAATGCGTTTTTAAAAGGGGGCCCTCAGAGGAATCGTCACTTTAGTCTTTTCCATGATCGGGACCGTTTAGGAATAATTAATCGTTGGACGGGGTTACCGTTTTAAAAATCTTTTCGGACGGGGTTACCGTTTTCAAGACCGATTGATTATTCCTGACCGTAGCGTGATGGGACTGAATTTTCCGTAAGACTGAATGAACGCCCTCTTTTCATCATCGGGCCATGCATGATTAAATTAATTATTAAGTGATTCTATCATGGATTGCTAACAGAGTACAAATTTAAATGAGAGATATTTTGAAATGATAAACCGATGTGGGATCGAAGCCACCAGATACATGCAATCAATATAAGCGGAATTTAAAATCAAACGAACATGACATTTTAAGCAAGTCTTTTAAACAAGTTGTTCATGTGGGTTGATTTTAATTTTAGCAATTCTATATATCATGCCTGCAATTAATATTTATGAAAAAATGTTGAATAAATAAAAGGGGAAGAAAGGCGTACTTTCGAGCGAAGCTTGAATTTTAAACCTACAAAATGACAGTGTTAGTGCTAGCTCAAAAAATAAATAAGCAGTTTATGAATGCAAGAATTTAAATAAATAGCGAAAAATTAAACAATGATTTGACGAGTACGACAAAAAATGGTGATTTGACACATACGAAAATTTAAATGATGATTTGATAAGTGCAGAAAAATTTAAATGATGATAGTGCATGCGAGAAATTTATATGATGACAGTTGATAAGTGCGAGAAATTTAAATGATGATTTGATACGTACGAAAATTTAAATGATGATTTGATGCATGCGAGAAATTAAATGATGATTTGATGAGTGCGAGAAAATTAAATGATGACGGTTGATGCATACGAGAATTTAAATGCTGATTTGACGAGTGCGAGAATTTTAAATGATGACTTGATGCATGCGAAAAAATTAAATGATGACAGTTGATGCATATGAGAATTTAAATGATGATTTGGCGAAAAATTAAAGATTTGATACGTGTAGAAAAATTAAGGATTTGCAGAAAATTGAACATGTGATATTTGCAGAAAAAATAAACAATTGATGATTTGCAGAAGATTAAACAATTGATGATTTGCAGAAAATTAAAGCAGTTGACGATTTGCAGAAAATTAAACAGTTGATGATTTGCAGAAATTTAAACAGTTGATGATTTGCAGAAATTTAAAGCAGTTGATGATTTGCGAAAATTTAAACAGTTGATGATTTGCTGAAATTTAAACAGTTGATGATTTGCGGAAATTTAAATGACTGAATTTAAATTGCGGAAAGTAAATTGCGAAAAATTAAAGTGCGGAGAATTTAAACAGTTGATAGGTACAGAATTTTAAAGCAATATTACGAAAAAACGTGATCCGAGGTCTTGGAAAAAATGAAAATGGGCTGGGCCCAATTTGAAAAATAAAGGAAATGGGCCAGGAATAGTTCCTAGCCCAAAAATCACATTTTTAATGGTGATCGGCTCCTTCCCGCGTGAACAAGCCCAAGGGGGGCACTGTGCATCATCTTCCTCAGACGTCGTCCGCGCCACTGCCGGTGACGTGGATCTCCGACCAGGCGGCCAAATTGCCTAGTTTTGAGCTCCGAGGAAAGCTCTCTTCCCCAACAAGATTATCGTGCAAAAATCAAGATTTAATATACGTCCGAACACAGTTTAATTTTGAGAAAACGTCAAAAACCGATAATTAACAAAAAAACCTAAAATTCGCTCTTCTTAACCAACAAATCAACGAATAAAAAGCATGGAAATTATCTATAGCATGTATATGAATTAATGGTATGAAAATAAGCAATTTATTTGATCGAAATAACAATCTAAAAATTAAAGAAAGAAAGCGCAGAGAAAAGCAAGAAAAACGCTTACCAAAAAAGCTTAAACTTGTGGCAGCCGATGCTCTACATGAGCTATCGGTCAAGAGGGAGAAGGAGCAGAGTTGCTCTTGGTTGGATTTGTGAGGAAAATGGAGAGGGGCAGTGGGCTTTTTATAAGCCAAGATCGCTTGAGGAGGGAGACGCGGCGCTGCGCGTGGAGGAGGGAGAGCGTGCGCTGGCAGGGCTAGGGTTGTTGTGCTGGCGGGGCTAGGTGATACGTTCCTGGATATTTGTGGGAATGTTTAACTGTGATCTAGCTCAAGGAATCCTCAAGAACAATAAATAAATAACCAATCGACAACAATTAGACCCCTAACCCAACCTGTGGTTAGACCCCTAATTCGATACTCGATTAGGATCTCGACTCAAGACTTCTAGATCCCTAAACCAACCTGTGTTTAGACCCCTAGAACGAAGTAGACGATAGGGAAGAGTTGTTTTACTTAATCGAAACTGAACTCCAATCAGTTAAGCTTAAGAGTTCTTAAACTAGAACCAAAGTTTGAGAAATCCTCTCAAATGTGTTTATACGCAATGTTTATCAAATTCAAGTTATCTTACAATGAAGCTCTAAATGAGCTTATAAAGAGTTACAAATACTGTAGCTTAGTCCCACACGTGTCCAGCTAAAAGAAATATACAACAAGGTCCATAAACTAAAATAAAAACATATAAGTTACTGTAGCTATAGTAACTTACTGTAGCACCTAGCGGCATGCCGCTCCAGGGGTTCAGGGCTGGCGGCATGTCGCTTCCTTCGGCAATGCAATTGCTGAAAATTGCATAATTTTTTTGGAAGATGCTACAGTAACATTGTAGCTACAGTGTTACTGTAGCATCTTCCAAAAAAATGCCTCAAATTTTCACAATTTGAGCGTAACGACGTTGACCAACTTATCCTCTGCTTTGTTCATGTCCTTCAAGAGTGATTCTCCAATTGCTAACTCCTTTCCGAGCTCCATTTGAATGAGCAAAGTTAATGCACCTTGCAACTTCTTACTCCTAGCTCGTGTCAAAGGTCCTTGAGGAATTGGTAGTGCATCCTTGGATCCTTGGGTCGCATCACTAGGGCTGCCAGTGATGATGGTTAACGGGACAGGAAGCGACGGGAGCAAGCAGCTCGGTGGCTTGCTCCGCTGCTGCGTCGCTTCCACTATTTACATGCATCATGCACGTAAATATGGAGTCGTTGATCTTGTTGACTTTCCTTGGTCAACCAGATCAACGGTGGTGATTAAATGGGCCATTTAATTTATTTAAATGGCCTCGAGCCGTTTTTGTGAGTAAACGTTTCGAATTTTAATGCCAAAAGTGTCAGCGCGTAGAGAAAAATAAGACGAGTTTAATAGTCTACAGCGAATGAAGAATTTTTTCCGTTTAACGTGTTTATTTTCTCGTTTGGAAACAGGAAATGTTTGGACGAAAAATAAATGACGTTATGACGAAAACTACGCGAAACGAAGTTGGTCGGCGTGGATAAAAAAAAGAGTAGGTAATAGTTGATGGAAAACATAACGCGTTCGAGCTATTGTCTGAGCGAACTTACCCGGGTCCAATAAAAGCTTGAACAAAAATAATAAAAAAAAATAAAAATCCTAAAAAATGTGATAAAATACTAAAAATCCTAAATTTTATGCGATGACGTAAAACGAAAAAATAACTAGCAAATGACTAACGGATAATTAAAAATGTGATTTTTAAGGCTGAAAATATTAATAATAATAATAATGAAAATACGTGACGAACAATTAAAAATGCGATTTCGAACGCTGACGATGACAATGACGATGATAAAATGCGATGAGAATTTAAAAATACTAACGACAGTAAATTAATTAAAAATGACAGTAAGTTGAGTGAAATAACGGAAATGATAAATTTAATTAAAAACGGCGTCAAAATTCAGATATCAACAGCCTATAAATGTTAACCCCAACCAGAGTGCTCTTATGATAATTAACCTTCAGGCCGGAGAAGGCATCAAACCAGCAAAGGATCCCTTTAACATTTTGCACCTCTTCCTCATCATTTCGAGTAAATATTAGCGTGTCATCTGCAAACTGGAGGTGCGTAACATTCCACCCTCCCACTTCATCTCCTATCCCGCGCAGAAGCCCACAGTCATGGGCCCGATAATATCAACAATACGTGAAATGAGGAAAAAAATTAGCATAAGAAAATTAAACAAGATTTAATTAAATAGAAAGGGTAGGATTATGGCTTAGGTTTAAATCTCACTCCAATAAAAAATAATATAGGGCTCCACTTAGAACTTAAAATAAATTTAATAAAAAAATTAAACCTTAGTTGTGAATCATGAAGGGAAAAAATATTCACTACTAAACAACATGGCTATAGTAACGTCACTTATTTTTGTTACTATTATGTTATGTTACTCTTCGTAACTAAAAAATATTTTTTGTGACGGATTCTACTAAAAATAAGTAATTTAAATTACGATAATTTTTAATGTTTGCATAAGGTAACCAATCGTGACTAAATATGTGTTATAATTATTACCCGTTACTAATTATTGGTGCAAGATGTTTTAGCATTTGACGCAAAAAAAGTAAGGGAGTAATTACAAATCGTAGAAAAAAAATTATTTTTTAGTGTATTTAGTAACGATGCGTGGCAAAATGAAAATATTAGAAAAACATACGTAACAACGTCACTAAAAAATAAATAATAATATAATTAGTAACGACGTGTAAACAAATACTCGATTTAGCAACAATGTATAACTACTTTTTATATTATTTTAGCAACTATCCGTAGCCAAAACAATTGTCCAATAAATTTAGCAACGAGTTGTAACTAATTATTATTGCAAGATGTTTCAGTTGTTGATGTCATTTGGAGGAAAACTTTTTTTATTTTCCAAAAATATTTAGCAGTATAAGAAAAGAATGTTTGTCACGTATATATGAAGCATTTATTAATATAAGAAAAGCAATATGAAGGATTAAGTTTATTATTTTAATAAAATATGGTGTAAGTAGTATTCCCTCCGTCCCATATTAACTGTTACTTTACTGTTCGTGCACGTATTTCGAGGAAGCCGAATGACTCACTATTTGACCCCAAAAAAATTCGTACTTTTTTTCGAACATACGTTAATCCTTAACCTACGTTCAAGAAAAAATTCGAAAGTTTTTGAGGTCAAATAGTGCGTCATCCGGCCTCCTCGAATGCGTGCATGAATAGTGGCCAGTGACAGTTAATATGGGACGGAGGGAGTACTTCTTATGCATATGCAAAATTTAAAAAAAAAAGTTAAAAAAAAAAAGAAAAACGAGAAAAAGAATTAAGAAAAACAACTTGGTTTTCCTGGTTAAATTGACCGGTTCGGTTCTGAAAATCATAGAATTAATAAAAATAAAATAAAAATGAGTTAATTTGTTTTCCAGAAATTAGTTACAGAATATTCAATTTCAAGTTTTGTTCGTCACTAATAGATAGTTTGGAGAGGACAACTATAAAAAATCATCATAAAATAATGAAACTTTAGTAACTATTGTGGAGGAATTAAAAAAAAATATTAGGAGAACCATGTCGTAAAACCATCAACTAAATATTGTCACATGTCGGGAAAACTAGTAATATCTAAAAGACGTAAAAAAAATATGACATTAACTTTTTTAATACATGTATATACATATTTAAAAAAATTAGCGGCATCAGCTGACCCATTAAATTAGAAGTGGCTCTGTCCATATTTACACAAATAAAACGGGAAAAAGACATTTTTGGCCCCTGAACTTTAATTTTTTAATTAATGTGGCCCCTGAACTTTTAAATTGTTTAATTACAACCCTGCGAATCGAACGTTTTGACATAAATGGCCCATACCGTGACAGAAATTTGACGTGGCAACGGTATCTTCCACGTCAGACACGCCTCACACGCCACGTCGGCTAGCCACGTCAGATTCCTGCCAACTCACGCGTCCACGTCATTGCTTTATCAGGGGCCACATTAATCATTTAATTAAAGTTCAGGGGCCACATTAATCATTTAATTAAAGTTCAGCGGCCATTTATGTCTTTTTACCGAATAGATGTGGAGGTGTGAGGTGGCAAGTTGCTGACGTGGCTCGACGACGTGGCAAGTGACACATGGGTGACGTGGAAGATAACGTCGCCACGTCAGATTTCTGTCACGGTAGGGGCCACTTATATCAAAATGCTCGATTCGCAGGGTTGTAATTAAACAATTTAAGAGTTCAGGGGCCACATTAATTAAAAAATTAAACTTTAGGGGCCAAAAATGTCTTTTTCCCCAAATAAAACTAAATGTCTCTTTTTTTTTTAATAAGCGGAAGAAATATATTAGCCAAAGAATGGCAGAGAGAATGTACAGCAGGCCAGCTTCAGCTCCAGGATAGAGCCAAAGCTGCCCAGAAAAGCAGAAACAAACACCCCAAACTAAAGACAACGAGGAAGCAGCAATAGAAAAACAGCAGGCCAGCTTCAGCTCCAGGATAGAGCCAAAGCTGCCCAGAAAAACAGAAACAACTACCTCAAACTAAAGAACAGGACAACGAGGAAACACCAATAGAAAAACAGCAACGGCTCAACTAAATGCCTCTTGCTTAAGAAAATGACTAGAACACTCAACGCGGTCCCCTCAACTCTTCAAAGCCTTTAACTGGTAAAGTACTTGCACAAGTAATTTACACCAACGACCATTTACTTGGGAAGTAAAGTACTTGCACAACCTTTAACTGCTATCGTTGTGACTGTAAGTAAGCAAGCACTGCTGTTGTAGCTGTAGTGTTCAGGTTAGCTTGCAGCTTTCAGCGTCTGCAGGTCTGTTCCTTTGGTCATGTTTCTTCATGACCATTTAATTCTATATAATTCCTCTGCCGATTTAAAAAAAAAAGTAAAATTGTGGAATAACTTACTCTAACACAAGTGCTAGTGATTAGCTAGCTCGATTCATCAACTGATCATAAGATTCTCTTTGCAATAAGACTCAAATCGAAGTCATTGTTAATAAGTCACAAGCACTTGTGGTGGCATTAAGTGTCCGTGCATGAATTCCCTTTGTAATTGGCTAAGTTGAATTAAAGATTGACACCACCTTTAATTCAACTTAGCCAATTACAAAGGGAATTCATGCACGGACACTTAATGCCACCACCTTTATGAATTATGCATCATCTTTTACTTTGGTTGATTATATTATATAATGGATGAGTATGTTTGATTATAATATATAATGGATGCTGAGTGTGAAAAATGTGGTTAATTACCTCATCTTTCACTGGGAAAATATGCGCCGCCTCCATCCACTACTTTGCTTGTAACTTATGTGCTATAAATAGGCATCGATGGAAAGGGCTAAGGCACAAACAAGTGAGAAGAAATTAGAAACGAAAAAAGAATACATAGTAACTGAGCTAATTAACTAGCAATGGAAACAAAGAAGATGAATTTGGGAATGTTGGTTGGCCTTGTGCTTATTGCCAACTTTGCTCTTGCAGCCTTTGCATCCCTTGAAAAAGATGTAATCACTGCCGATGCCATTCGTGCTCTTACAAAGAGCAACAAGCTCCCTGCCGACGCCATTAATGCGCTCGTTAAAAGGAAGACCCTTGTTTCCAAAATTGAGCTTGAGGAGGCATTCCAGCTCCAAGATGCTAACGGTGTAACTGCCTTCGGCATTCCTTGTGGTGAAAGTTGCGTCTGGATACCATGCATCAGTAGCATCATCGGCTGTAGTTGCAGAAGCAAAGTTTGCTACCGCTGAATCTACTCATCATCAGTGCAAGGAACAAAAGGTTAATGTCTGTCGTCGCCAGTTATGTCTTTACTTATGTGTGTGGTTGTCGTTGTTCCAATTAAGGAAGCTACATGTGCTTGTAACATATCAATATAGTAGTATAATATATACTACTAAAAATAAATAAAGCAAGCATGTTTCCGTGTATGTTTTCTTTTGTTGTTAATAATGTTAACGCATGTTTGCAAGAATCAAGCTTTGTTCAACCTCTTTCTCATCTATCGTCTTATTAATTTAACGTGACGGTTGAAAAAGCAATAGAGGAGATGGATACCCGCACTGGTTGAGTTTGGTACAAAGGGTAAATGTCACAGCCAATAAATAAAATTGAGCAAGTTATGTGACATATTCACCTATAAAGAGGCCTATACTTATCAGTTGAACTACAACTTTCACTTTACTAATATTTTTTTAAAACATTGAAATTATATTTTTACTCATTATAAAAAAAAATCTAACGATGAGAGAAACAGCAAGAAAAAAAGATAAACAAATAGATTCTTAACTATAATAGTTTTTTTAGGATTATTTTAGTTGGAGACCAAGTCTATCTCCTAAATAATTATATTACAATAAAAGGAAGACTCTTTATAATGATCAATATGATTATTTTAGAAGCATTAAGTTTACAGTAAAACTTGAAGGCTGTTTTAAATCCCGAAACCATAACAAAGCTTGAAAAAAAATAGAAACACAATGATGTGGGAAAATATTAAATTCACTATTTTATCTTTAATAAATAAATTAATTTAATCTAATTTAAAACATAATTCCAATAATAACAACAAGATGGGAAATTAAAAAATAAAAAAGCTAATTTGTCTTGTTATTCTTGAAATTAAACAAGTTTTAATTGAATCAAATGAGTTAATTAATTGAAGTGGGTTTTCTATTTGGGTTAGGCTCAAGTAAATTTAGTTTTTTTTTAAATACGCTGATAGATTTATTTAAAGGTCATGAAGAACATGACAAGAACAGAAAGAAGCAGCTGCAGCAACCACTGTTCAAGAGTACAGCACAAGGCAACAAGAAGGAAAAGCCAACGCAATTACACAGTAATGAAAGCAGACCTCTATCCCTCATGGACTCTCACCCGACTCCACACTCCCAGCCAAGTCGAAGAGATTAACATTTGCGTAGGAGCATAAGGGAAGCTCGAATCTCCACTCTTGATCCACCGGTGCCAACTTCCAAAAACATCACGCACTAACTTGAAAGAGTAGGGATTTACATGATTAAATACCTTATCATTTCTCTGGATCCAAAGGTGACACAATACCACATCTGCCACATCGTGTTACCCTGTTTACTCCTCCAATCAACCAGACCGTCCCAGCTCCTCCACAAATCTAGGAGAGTCCTCGGACGACACCAAGCGATGCTAGCCCAACACGCAATAACGCCCCAGATCTGATCCGTGACAGGGCAATGCAGGAACAAGTGGTCAGTACTCTCACAAGTGAGAAGGCATTGGGGGCAGGAGCTCTCTTCATCTGAGATAATGTGTCGTTGCCAAAGGAAGGCTCTGGTTGCAATCCGACCCTGAAGAGCAAGCCACATGAAGGCTTCAACGTGATGAGGGACTAACCGTTTCCAGCAAGAGTTGAGGATATCGTTGGTGTGGCTGCTGAACTGAGCAGCAACAATGGACTCCGTAAGCGAACGTACAGAGAAAAGTTTAGAAGGTTCCAGCATCCACGCGAAAGAATCAGCCTCTTCACTTTTCCGCGGTGCTGGCAGCATGGCCACCATCTCATTCACTTCGTCAGCTTCCCAGTCAAATAAGCCCCTACGCCAACGCCACTTCCAAACCCAAATATCATCCCGCCACTCCCCGAACTCTATGATTCGACCCTCTTTGGCGCCCGTCAGGTTGAATAGACGAGGGAATCGAATGGCAAGAGGGACCCGCAAGGCCCAAGTGTCCCACCAAAACAGAAACGATTTCCCACAGCCTAAGGAAAGCCGTACATGGTCCACCCAACTGTGAAACCGATCACCCCCTCTCCCCTAGGTAGCCAGAATATCCTGCCAAATTGGCAAAGGAACCCCATGATCTTGCATCCACAAACGACCCACACTCGAACAATTGTATTGGAAGTTTTAATAAGCGTTAACCGGCCACCCAAGGATAGCAGAGATCCCTTCCAGGTAGACAATTTTCTTCTCATCTTCCCAACTGAGCCCATCTAGTTTGATATCCTTCTCGGATTCATACCAACCGAAGAACCCAAATAAGTAAAAGGCAGCGTTTCATACCTGCAACCCGCTCTACGCGCTATATTCTCATCGAATGACCTATGTGGCGCCCCAAAAATTTTTTAAAAATTCGCGAGTGTACGACGAATCTGAGACCTTACGATACTCGGCGTAAAAGGACGCCTTCCAACATGCAATGAAGTCGCCACCCTAATTTTGTCTCTAGGTTTAGGGAACCTAATCGTCATGGCATAAAAAATAAAATAAATAAAACTAAAGGCACAAAAAAGGGGTCTAAACCCAAGACGAAGGTTCGGGGTCGTATTATGGACTCGGGAAGGTGTTAGGCACCCGAGTCACATCCGAAAATGGTTACCGGTTGATAGGAGAGGTGTTTAAAAGATGTTTGATAAAAATGCGTTTTTAAAAGGGGGCCCTCAGAGGAATCGTCACTTTAGTCTTTTCCATGATCGGGACCGTTTAGGAATAATTAATCGTTGGACGGGGTTACCGTTTTAAAAATCTTTTCGGACGGGGTTACCGTTTTCAAGACCGATTGATTATTCCTGACCGTAGCGTGATGGGACTGAATTTTCCGTAAGACTGAATGAACGCCCTCTTTTCATCATCGGGCCATGCATGATTAAATTAATTATTAAGTGATTCTATCATGGATTGCTAACAGAGTACAAATTTAAATGAGAGATATTTTGAAATGATAAACCGATGTGGGATCGAAGCCACCAGATACATGCAATCAATATAAGCGGAATTTAAAATCAAACGAACATGACATTTTAAGCAAGTCTTTTAAACAAGTTGTTCATGTGGGTTGATTTTAATTTTAGCAATTCTATATATCATGCCTGCAATTAATATTTATGAAAAAATGTTGAATAAATAAAAGGGGAAGAAAGGCGTACTTTCGAGCGAAGCTTGAATTTTAAACCTACAAAATGACAGTGTTAGTGCTAGCTCAAAAAATAAATAAGCAGTTTATGAATGCAAGAATTTAAATAAATAGGGAAAAATTAAACAATGATTTGACGAGTACGACAAAAAATGGTGATTTGACACATACGAAAATTTAAATGATGATTTGATAAGTGCAGAAAAATTTAAATGATGATAGTGCATGCGAGAAATTTATATGATGACAGTTGATAAGTGCGAGAAATTTAAATGATGATTTGATACGTACGAAAATTTAAATGATGATTTGATGCATGCGAGAAATTAAATGATGATTTGATGAGTGCGAGAAAATTAAATGATGACGGTTGATGCATACGAGAATTTAAATGCTGATTTGACGAGTGCGAGAATTTTAAATGATGACTTGATGCATGCGAAAAAATTAAATGATGACAGTTGATGCATATGAGAATTTAAATGATGATTTGGCGAAAAATTAAAGATTTGATACGTGTAGAAAAATTAAGGATTTGCAGAAAATTGAACATGTGATATTTGCAGAAAAAATAAACAATTGATGATTTGCAGAAGATTAAACAATTGATGATTTGCAGAAAATTAAAGCAGTTGACGATTTGCAGAAAATTAAACAGTTGATGATTTGCAGAAATTTAAACAGTTGATGATTTGCAGAAATTTAAAGCAGTTGATGATTTGCGAAAATTTAAACAGTTGATGATTTGCTGAAATTTAAACAGTTGATGATTTGCGGAAATTTAAATGACTGAATTTAAATTGCGGAAAGTAAATTGCGAAAAATTAAAGTGCGGAGAATTTAAACAGTTGATAGGTACAGAATTTTAAAGCAATATTACGAAAAAACGTGATCCGAGGTCTTGGAAAAAATGAAAATGGGCTGGGCCCAATTTGAAAAATAAAGGAAATGGGCCAGGAATAGTTCCTAGCCCAAAAATCACATTTTTAATGGTGATCGGCTCCTTCCCGCGTGAACAAGCCCAAGGGGGGCACTGTGCATCATCTTCCTCAGACGTCGTCCGCGCCACTGCCGGTGACGTGGATCTCCGACCAGGCGGCCAAATTGCCTAGTTTTGAGCTCCGAGGAAAGCTCTCTTCCCCAACAAGATTATCGTGCAAAAATCAAGATTTAATATACGTCCGAACACAGTTTAATTTTGAGAAAACGTCAAAAACCGATAATTAACAAAAAAACCTAAAATTCGCTCTTCTTAACCAACAAATCAACGAATAAAAAGCATGGAAATTATCTATAGCATGTATATGAATTAATGGTATGAAAATAAGCAATTTATTTGATCGAAATAACAATCTAAAAATTAAAGAAAGAAAGCGCAGAGAAAAGCAAGAAAAACGCTTACCAAAAAAGCTTAAACTTGTGGCAGCCGATGCTCTACATGAGCTATCGGTCAAGAGGGAGAAGGAGCAGAGTTGCTCTTGGTTGGATTTGTGAGGAAAATGGAGAGGGGCAGTGGGCTTTTTATAAGCCAAGATCGCGTGAGGAGGGAGACGCGGCGCTGCGCGTGGAGGAGGGAGAGCGTGCGCTGGCAGGGCTAGGGTTGTTGTGCTGGCGGGGCTAGGTGATACGTTCCTGGATATTTGTGGGAATGTTTAACTGTGATCTAGCTCAAGGAATCCTCAGGAACAATAAATAAATAACCAATCGACAACAATTAGACCCCTAACCCAACCTGTGGTTAGACCCCTAATTCGATACTCGATTAGGATCTCGACTCAAGACTTCTAGATCCCTAAACCAACCTGTGTTTAGACCCCTAGAACGAAGTAGACGATAGGGAAGAGTTGTTTTACTTAATCGAAACTGAACTCCAATCAGTTAAGCTTAAGAGTTCTTAAACTAGAACCAAAGTTTGAGAAATCCTCTCAAATGTGTTTATACGCAATGTTTATCAAATTCAAGTTATCTTACAATGAAGCTCTAAATGAGCTTATAAAGAGTTACAAATACTGTAGCTTAGTCCCACACGTGTCCAGCTAAAAGAAATATACAACAAGGTCCATAAACTAAAATAAAAACATATGTTACTGTAGCTATAGTAACTTACTGTAGCACCTAGCGGCATGCCGCTCCAGGGGTTCAGGGCTGGCGGCATGTCGCTTCCTTCGGCAATGCAATTGCTGAAAATTGCATAATTTTTTTGGAAGATGCTACAGTAACATTGTAGCTACAGTGTTACTGTAGCATCTTCCAAAAAAATGCCTCAAATTTTCACAATTTGAGCGTAACGACGTTGACCAACTTATCCTCTGCTTTGTTCATGTCCTTCAAGAGTGATTCTCCAATTGCTAACTCCTTTCCGAGCTCCATTTGAATGAGCAAAGTTAATGCACCTTGCAACTTCTTACTCCTAGCTCGTGTCAAAGGTCCTTGAGGAATTGGTAGTGCATCCTTGGATCCTTGGGTCGCATCACTAGGGCTGCCAGTGATGATGGTTAACGGGACAGGAAGCGACGGGAGCAAGCAGCTCGGTGGCTTGCTCCGCTGCTGCGTCGCTTCCACTATTTACATGCATCATGCACGTAAATATGGAGTCGTTGATCTTGTTGACTTTCCTTGGTCAACCAGATCAACGGTGGTGATTAAATGGGCCATTTAATTTATTTAAATGGCCTCGAGCCGTTTTTGTGAGTAAACGTTTCGAATTTTAATGCCAAAAGTGTCAGCGCGTAGAGAAAAATAAGACGAGTTTAATAGTCTACAGCGAATGAAGAATTTTTTCCGTTTAACGTGTTTATTTTCTCGTTTGGAAACAGGAAATGTTTGGACGAAAAATAAATGACGTTATGACGAAAACTACGCGAAACGAAGTTGGTCGGCGTGGATAAAAAAAAGAGTAGGTAATAGTTGATGGAAAACATAACGCGTTCGAGCTATTGTCTGAGCGAACTTACCCGGGTCCAATAAAAGCTTGAACAAAAATAATAAAAAAAAATAAAAATCCTAAAAAATGTGATAAAATACTAAAAATCCTAAATTTTATGCGATGACGTAAAACGAAAAAATAACTAGCAAATGACTAACGGATAATTAAAAATGTGATTTTTAAGGCTGAAAATATTAATAATAATAATAATGAAAATACGTGACGAACAATTAAAAATGCGATTTCGAACGCTGACGATGACAATGACGATGATAAAATGCGATGAGAATTTAAAAATACTAACGACAGTAAATTAATTAAAAATGACAGTAAGTTGAGTGAAATAACGGAAATGATAAATTTAATTAAAAACGGCGTCAAAATTCAGATATCAACAGCCTATAAATGTTAACCCCAACCAGAGTGCTCTTATGATAATTAACCTTCAGGCCGGAGAAGGCATCAAACCAGCAAAGGATCCCTTTAACATTTTGCACCTCTTCCTCATCATTTCGAGTAAATATTAGCGTGTCATCTGCAAACTGGAGGTGCGTAACATTCCACCCTCCCACTTCATCTCCTATCCCGCGCAGAAGCCCACAGTCATGGGCCCGATAATATCAACAATACGTGAAATGAGGAAAAAAATTAGCATAAGAAAATTAAACAAGATTTAATTAAATAGAAAGGGTAGGATTATGGCTTAGGTTTAAATCTCACTCCAATAAAAAATAATATAGGGCTCCACTTAGAACTTAAAATAAATTTAATAAAAAAATTAAACCTTAGTTGTGAATCATGAAGGGAAAAAATATTCACTACTAAACAACATGGCTATAGTAACGTCACTTATTTTTGTTACTATTATGTTATGTTACTCTTCGTAACTAAAAAATATTTTTTGTGACGGATTCTACTAAAAATAAGTAATTTAAATTACGATAATTTTTAATGTTTGCATAAGGTAACCAATCGTGACTAAATATGTGTTATAATTATTACCCGTTACTAATTATTGGTGCAAGATGTTTTAGCATTTGACGCAAAAAAAGTAAGGGAGTAATTACAAATCGTAGAAAAAAAATTATTTTTTAGTGTATTTAGTAACGATGCGTGGCAAAATGAAAATATTAGAAAAACATACGTAACAACGTCACTAAAAAATAAATAATAATATAATTAGTAACGACGTGTAAACAAATACTCGATTTAGCAACAATGTATAACTACTTTTTATATTATTTTAGCAACTATCCGTAGCCAAAACAATTGTCCAATAAATTTAGCAACGAGTTGTAACTAATTATTATTGCAAGATGTTTCAGTTGTTGATGTCATTTGGAGGAAAACTTTTTTTATTTTCCAAAAATATTTAGCAGTATAAGAAAAGAATGTTTGTCACGTATATATGAAGCATTTATTAATATAAGAAAAGCAATATGAAGGATTAAGTTTATTATTTTAATAAAATATGGTGTAAGTAGTATTCCCTCCGTCCCATATTAACTGTTACTTTACTGTTCGTGCACGTATTTCGAGGAAGCCGAATGACTCACTATTTGACCCCAAAAAAATTCGTACTTTTTTTCGAACATACGTTAATCCTTAACCTACGTTCAAGAAAAAATTCGAAAGTTTTTGAGGTCAAATAGTGCGTCATCCGGCCTCCTCGAATGCGTGCATGAATAGTGGCCAGTGACAGTTAATATGGGACGGAGGGAGTACTTCTTATGCATATGCAAAATTTAAAAAAAAAAGTTAAAAAAAAAAAGAAAAACGAGAAAAAGAATTAAGAAAAACAACTTGGTTTTCCTGGTTAAATTGACCGGTTCGGTTCTGAAAATCATAGAATTAATAAAAATAAAATAAAAATGAGTTAATTTGTTTTCCAGAAATTAGTTACAGAATATTCAATTTCAAGTTTTGTTCGTCACTAATAGATAGTTTGGAGAGGACAACTATAAAAAATCATCATAAAATAATGAAACTTTAGTAACTATTGTGGAGGAATTAAAAAAAAATATTAGGAGAACCATGTCGTAAAACCATCAACTAAATATTGTCACATGTCGGGAAAACTAGTAATATCTAAAAGACGTAAAAAAAATATGACATTAACTTTTTTAATACATGTATATACATATTTAAAAAAATTAGCGGCATCAGCTGACCCATTAAATTAGAAGTGGCTCTGTCCATATTTACACAAATAAAATGGGAAAAAGACATTTTTGGCCCCTGAACTTTAATTTTTTAATTAATGTGGCCCCTGAACTTTTAAATTGTTTAATTACAACCCTGCGAATCGAACGTTTTGACATAAATGGCCCATACCGTGACAGAAATTTGATGTGGCAACAGTATCTTCCACGTCAGACACGCCTCACACGCCACGTCGGCTAGCCACGTCAGATTCCTGCCAACTCACGCGTCCACGTCATTGCTTTATCAGGGGCCACATTAATCATTTAATTAAAGTTCAGGGGCCACATTAATCATTTAATTAAAGTTCAGGGGCCATTTATGTCTTTTTACCGAATAGATGTGGAGGTGTGAGGTGGCAAGTTGCTGACGTGGCTCGACGACGTGGCAAGTGACACATGGGTGACGTGGAAGATAACGTCGCCACGTCAGATTTCTGTCACGGTAGGGGCCACTTATATCAAAATGCTCGATTCGCAGGGTTGTAATTAAACAATTTAAGAGTTCAGGGGCCACATTAATTAAAAAATTAAACTTTAGGGGCCAAAAATGTCTTTTTCCCCAAATAAAACTAAATGTCTCTTTTTTTTTTAATAAGCGGAAGAAATATATTAGCCAAAGAATGGCAGAGAGAATGTACAGCAGGCCAGCTTCAGCTCCAGGATAGAGCCAAAGCTGCCCAGAAAAGCAGAAACAAACACCCCAAACTAAAGACAACGAGGAAGCAGCAATAGAAAAACAGCAGGCCAGCTTCAGCTCCAGGATAGAGCCAAAGCTGCCCAGAAAAACAGAAACAACTACCTCAAACTAAAGAACAGGACAACGAGGAAACACCAATAGAAAAACAGCAACGGCTCAACTAAATGCCTCTTGCTTAAGAAAATGACTAGAACACTCAACGCGGTCCCCTCAACTCTTCAAAGCCTTTAACTGGTAAAGTACTTGCACAAGTAATTTACACCAACGACCATTTACTTGGGAAGTAAAGTACTTGCACAACCTTTAACTGCTATCGTTGTGACTGTAAGTAAGCAAGCACTGCTGTTGTAGCTGTAGTGTTCAGGTTAGCTTGCAGCTTTCAGCGTCTGCAGGTCTGTTCCTTTGGTCATGTTTCTTCATGACCATTTAATTCTATATAATTCCTCTGCCGATTTAAAAAAAAAAGTAAAATTGTGGAATAACTTACTCTAACACAAGTGCTAGTGATTAGCTAGCTCGATTCATCAACTGATCATAAGATTCTCTTTGCAATAAGACTCAAATCGAAGTCATTGTTAATAAGTCACAAGCACTTGTGGTGGCATTAAGTGTCCGTGCATGAATTCCCTTTGTAATTGGCTAAGTTGAATTAAAGATTGACACCACCTTTAATTCAACTTAGCCAATTACAAAGGGAATTCATGCACGGACACTTAATGCCACCACCTTTATGAATTATGCATCATCTTTTACTTTGGTTGATTATATTATATAATGGATGAGTATGTTTGATTATAATATATAATGGATGCTGAGTGTGAAAAATGTGGTTAATTACCTCATCTTTCACTGGGAAAATATGCGCCGCCTCCATCCACTACTTTGCTTGTAACTTATGTGCTATAAATAGGCATCGATGGAAAGGGCTAAGGCACAAACAAGTGAGAAGAAATTAGAAACGAAAAAAGAATACATAGTAACTGAGCTAATTAACTAGCAATGGAAACAAAGAAGATGAATTTGGGAATGTTGGTTGGCCTTGTGCTTATTGCCAACTTTGCTCTTGCAGCCTTTGCATCCCTTGAAAAAGATGTAATCACTGCCGATGCCATTCGTGCTCTTACAAAGAGCAACAAGCTCCCTGCCGACGCCATTAATGCGCTCGTTAAAAGGAAGACCCTTGTTTCCAAAATTGAGCTTGAGGAGGCATTCCAGCTCCAAGATGCTAACGGTGTAACTGCCTTCGGCATTCCTTGTGGTGAAAGTTGCGTCTGGATACCATGCATCAGTAGCATCATCGGCTGTAGTTGCAGAAGCAAAGTTTGCTACCGCTGAATCTACTCATCATCAGTGCAAGGAACAAAAGGTTAATGTCTGTCGTCGCCAGTTATGTCTTTACTTATGTGTGTGGTTGTCGTTGTTCCAATTAAGGAAGCTACATGTGCTTGTAACATATCAATATAGTAGTATAATATATACTACTAAAAATAAATAAAGCAAGCATGTTTCCGTGTATGTTTTCTTTTGTTGTTAATAATGTTAACGCATGTTTGCAAGAATCAAGCTTTGTTCAACCTCTTTCTCATCTATCGTCTTATTAATTTAACGTGACGGTTGAAAAAGCAATAGAGGAGATGGATACCCGCACTGGTTGAGTTTGGTACAAAGGGTAAATGTCACAGCCAATAAATAAAATTGAGCAAGTTATGTGACATATTCACCTATAAAGAGGCCTATACTTATCAGTTGAACTACAACTTTCACTTTACTAATATTTTTTTAAAACATTGAAATTATATTTTTACTCATTATAAAAAAAAATCTAACGATGAGAGAAACAGCAAGAAAAAAAGATAAACAAATAGATTCTTAACTATAATAGTTTTTTTAGGATTATTTTAGTTGGAGACCAAGTCTATCTCCTAAATAATTATATTACAATAAAAGGAAGACTCTTTATAATGATCAATATGATTATTTTAGAAGCATTAAGTTTACAGTAAAACTTGAAGGCTGTTTTAAATCCCGAAACCATAACAAAGCTTGAAAAAAAATAGAAACACAATGATGTGGGAAAATATTAAATTCACTATTTTATCTTTAATAAATAAATTAATTTAATCTAATTTAAAACATAATTCCAATAATAACAACAAGATGGGAAATTAAAAAATAAAAAAGCTAATTTGTCTTGTTATTCTTGAAATTAAACAAGTTTTAATTGAATCAAATGAGTTAATTAATTGAAGTGGGTTTTCTATTTGGGTTACGCTCAAGTAAATTTAGTTTTTTTTTAAATACGCTGATAGATTTATTTAAAGGTCATGAAGAACATGACAAGAACAGAAAGAAGCAGCTGCAGCAACCACTGTTCAAGAGTACAGCACAAGGCAACAAGAAGGAAAAGCCAACGCAATTACACAGTAATGAAAGCAGACCTCTATCCCTCATGGACTCTCACCCGACTCCACACTCCCAGCCAAGTCGAAGAGATTAACATTTGCGTAGGAGCATAAGGGAAGCTCGAATCTCCACTCTTGATCCACCGGTGCCAACTTCCAAAAACATCACGCACTAACTTGAAAGAGTAGGGATTTACATGATTAAATACCTTATCATTTCTCTGGATCCAAAGGTGACACAATACCACATCTGCCACATCGTGTTACCCTGTTTACTCCTCCAATCAACCAGACCGTCCCAGCTCCTCCACAAATCTAGGAGAGTCCTCGGACGACACCAAGCGATGCTAGCCCAACACGCAATAACGCCCCAGATCTGATCCGTGACAGGGCAATGCAGGAACAAGTGGTCAGTACTCTCACAAGTGAGAAGGCATTGGGGGCAGGAGCTCTCTTCATCTGAGATAATGTGTCGTTGCCAAAGGAAGGCTCTGGTTGCAATCCGACCCTGAAGAGCAAGCCACATGAAGGCTTCAACGTGATGAGGGACTAACCGTTTCCAGCAAGAGTTGAGGATATCGTTGGTGTGGCTGCTGAACTGAGCAGCAACAATGGACTCCGTAAGCGAACGTACAGAGAAAAGTTTAGAAGGTTCCAGCATCCACGCGAAAGAATCAGCCTCTTCACTTTTCCGCGGTGCTGGCAGCATGGCCACCATCTCATTCACTTCGTCAGCTTCCCAGTCAAATAAGCCCCTACGCCAACGCCACTTCCAAACCCAAATATCATCCCGCCACTCCCCGAACTCTATGATTCGACCCTCTTTGGCGCCCGTCAGGTTGAATAGACGAGGGAATCGAATGGCAAGAGGGACCCGCAAGGCCCAAGTGTCCCACCAAAACAGAAACGATTTCCCACAGCCTAAGGAAAGCCGTACATGGTCCACCCAACTGTGAAACCGATCACCCCCTCTCCCCTAGGTAGCCAGAATATCCTGCCAAATTGGCAAAGGAACCCCATGATCTTGCATCCACAAACGACCCACACTCGAACAATTGTATTGGAAGTTTTAATAAGCGTTAACCGGCCACCCAAGGATAGCAGAGATCCCTTCCAGGTAGACAATTTTCTTCTCATCTTCCCAACTGAGCCCATCTAGTTTGATATCCTTCTCGGATTCATACCAACCGAAGAACCCAAATAAGTAAAAGGCAGCGTTTCATACCTGCAACCCGCTCTACGCGCTATATTCTCATCGAATGACCTATGTGGCGCCCCAAAAATTTTTTAAAAATTCGCGAGTGTACGACGAATCTGAGACCTTACGATACTCGGCGTAAAAGGACGCCTTCCAACATGCAATGAAGTCGCCACCCTAATTTTGTCTCTAGGTTTAGGGAACCTAATCGTCATGGCATAAAAAATAAAATAAATAAAACTAAAGGCACAAAAAAGGGGTCTAAACCCAAGACGAAGGTTCGGGGTCGTATTATGGACTCGGGAAGGTGTTAGGCACCCGAGTCACATCCGAAAATGGTTACCGGTTGATAGGAGAGGTGTTTAAAAGATGTTTGATAAAAATGCGTTTTTAAAAGGGGGCCCTCAGAGGAATCGTCACTTTAGTCTTTTCCATGATCGGGACCGTTTAGGAATAATTAATCGTTGGACGGGGTTACCGTTTTAAAAATCTTTTCGGACGGGGTTACCGTTTTCAAGACCGATTGATTATTCCTGACCGTAGCGTGATGGGACTGAATTTTCCGTAAGACTGAATGAACGCCCTCTTTTCATCATCGGGCCATGCATGATTAAATTAATTATTAAGTGATTCTATCATGGATTGCTAACAGAGTACAAATTTAAATGAGAGATATTTTGAAATGATAAACCGATGTGGGATCGAAGCCACCAGATACATGCAATCAATATAAGCGGAATTTAAAATCAAACGAACATGACATTTTAAGCAAGTCTTTTAAACAAGTTGTTCATGTGGGTTGATTTTAATTTTAGCAATTCTATATATCATGCCTGCAATTAATATTTATGAAAAAATGTTGAATAAATAAAAGGGGAAGAAAGGCGTACTTTCGAGCGAAGCTTGAATTTTAAACCTACAAAATGACAGTGTTAGTGCTAGCTCAAAAAATAAATAAGCAGTTTATGAA
The DNA here is from genome assembly GCA_963691705.1 of Viola odorata. Classification (NCBI taxonomy): domain Eukaryota; kingdom Viridiplantae; phylum Streptophyta; class Magnoliopsida; order Malpighiales; family Violaceae; genus Viola; species Viola odorata. The sequence continues at coordinate 11,670,052 of OY829545.1, forward strand.
TGCAAGAATTTAAATAAATAGGGAAAAATTAAACAATGATTTGACGAGTACGACAAAAAATGGTGATTTGACACATACGAAAATTTAAATGATGATTTGATAAGTGCAGAAAAATTTAAATGATGATAGTGCATGCGAGAAATTTATATGATGACAGTTGATAAGTGCGAGAAATTTAAATGATGATTTGATACGTACGAAAATTTAAATGATGATTTGATGCATGCGAGAAATTAAATGATGATTTGATGAGTGCGAGAAAATTAAATGATGACGGTTGATGCATACGAGAATTTAAATGCTGATTTGACGAGTGCGAGAATTTTAAATGATGACTTGATGCATGCGAAAAAATTAAATGATGACAGTTGATGCATATGAGAATTTAAATGATGATTTGGCGAAAAATTAAAGATTTGATACGTGTAGAAAAATTAAGGATTTGCAGAAAATTGAACATGTGATATTTGCAGAAAAAATAAACAATTGATGATTTGCAGAAGATTAAACAATTGATGATTTGCAGAAAATTAAAGCAGTTGACGATTTGCAGAAAATTAAACAGTTGATGATTTGCAGAAATTTAAACAGTTGATGATTTGCAGAAATTTAAAGCAGTTGATGATTTGCGAAAATTTAAACAGTTGATGATTTGCTGAAATTTAAACAGTTGATGATTTGCGGAAATTTAAATGACTGAATTTAAATTGCGGAAAGTAAATTGCGAAAAATTAAAGTGCGGAGAATTTAAACAGTTGATAGGTACAGAATTTTAAAGCAATATTACGAAAAAACGTGATCCGAGGTCTTGGAAAAAATGAAAATGGGCTGGGCCCAATTTGAAAAATAAAGGAAATGGGCCAGGAATAGTTCCTAGCCCAAAAATCACATTTTTAATGGTGATCGGCTCCTTCCCGCGTGAACAAGCCCAAGGGGGGCACTGTGCATCATCTTCCTCAGACGTCGTCCGCGCCACTGCCGGTGACGTGGATCTCCGACCAGGCGGCCAAATTGCCTAGTTTTGAGCTCCGAGGAAAGCTCTCTTCCCCAACAAGATTATCGTGCAAAAATCAAGATTTAATATACGTCCGAACACAGTTTAATTTTGAGAAAACGTCAAAAACCGATAATTAACAAAAAAACCTAAAATTCGCTCTTCTTAACCAACAAATCAACGAATAAAAAGCATGGAAATTATCTATAGCATGTATATGAATTAATGGTATGAAAATAAGCAATTTATTTGATCGAAATAACAATCTAAAAATTAAAGAAAGAAAGCGCAGAGAAAAGCAAGAAAAACGCTTACCAAAAAAGCTTAAACTTGTGGCAGCCGATGCTCTACATGAGCTATCGGTCAAGAGGGAGAAGGAGCAGAGTTGCTCTTGGTTGGATTTGTGAGGAAAATGGAGAGGGGCAGTGGGCTTTTTATAAGCCAAGATCGCGTGAGGAGGGAGACGCGGCGCTGCGCGTGGAGGAGGGAGAGCGTGCGCTGGCAGGGCTAGGGTTGTTGTGCTGGCGGGGCTAGGTGATACGTTCCTGGATATTTGTGGGAATGTTTAACTGTGATCTAGCTCAAGGAATCCTCAGGAACAATAAATAAATAACCAATCGACAACAATTAGACCCCTAACCCAACCTGTGGTTAGACCCCTAATTCGATACTCGATTAGGATCTCGACTCAAGACTTCTAGATCCCTAAACCAACCTGTGTTTAGACCCCTAGAACGAAGTAGACGATAGGGAAGAGTTGTTTTACTTAATCGAAACTGAACTCCAATCAGTTAAGCTTAAGAGTTCTTAAACTAGAACCAAAGTTTGAGAAATCCTCTCAAATGTGTTTATACGCAATGTTTATCAAATTCAAGTTATCTTACAATGAAGCTCTAAATGAGCTTATAAAGAGTTACAAATACTGTAGCTTAGTCCCACACGTGTCCAGCTAAAAGAAATATACAACAAGGTCCATAAACTAAAATAAAAACATATGTTACTGTAGCTATAGTAACTTACTGTAGCACCTAGCGGCATGCCGCTCCAGGGGTTCAGGGCTGGCGGCATGTCGCTTCCTTCGGCAATGCAATTGCTGAAAATTGCATAATTTTTTTGGAAGATGCTACAGTAACATTGTAGCTACAGTGTTACTGTAGCATCTTCCAAAAAAATGCCTCAAATTTTCACAATTTGAGCGTAACGACGTTGACCAACTTATCCTCTGCTTTGTTCATGTCCTTCAAGAGTGATTCTCCAATTGCTAACTCCTTTCCGAGCTCCATTTGAATGAGCAAAGTTAATGCACCTTGCAACTTCTTACTCCTAGCTCGTGTCAAAGGTCCTTGAGGAATTGGTAGTGCATCCTTGGATCCTTGGGTCGCATCACTAGGGCTGCCAGTGATGATGGTTAACGGGACAGGAAGCGACGGGAGCAAGCAGCTCGGTGGCTTGCTCCGCTGCTGCGTCGCTTCCACTATTTACATGCATCATGCACGTAAATATGGAGTCGTTGATCTTGTTGACTTTCCTTGGTCAACCAGATCAACGGTGGTGATTAAATGGGCCATTTAATTTATTTAAATGGCCTCGAGCCGTTTTTGTGAGTAAACGTTTCGAATTTTAATGCCAAAAGTGTCAGCGCGTAGAGAAAAATAAGACGAGTTTAATAGTCTACAGCGAATGAAGAATTTTTTCCGTTTAACGTGTTTATTTTCTCGTTTGGAAACAGGAAATGTTTGGACGAAAAATAAATGACGTTATGACGAAAACTACGCGAAACGAAGTTGGTCGGCGTGGATAAAAAAAAGAGTAGGTAATAGTTGATGGAAAACATAACGCGTTCGAGCTATTGTCTGAGCGAACTTACCCGGGTCCAATAAAAGCTTGAACAAAAATAATAAAAAAAAATAAAAATCCTAAAAAATGTGATAAAATACTAAAAATCCTAAATTTTATGCGATGACGTAAAACGAAAAAATAACTAGCAAATGACTAACGGATAATTAAAAATGTGATTTTTAAGGCTGAAAATATTAATAATAATAATAATGAAAATACGTGACGAACAATTAAAAATGCGATTTCGAACGCTGACGATGACAATGACGATGATAAAATGCGATGAGAATTTAAAAATACTAACGACAGTAAATTAATTAAAAATGACAGTAAGTTGAGTGAAATAACGGAAATGATAAATTTAATTAAAAACGGCGTCAAAATTCAGATATCAACAGCCTATAAATGTTAACCCCAACCAGAGTGCTCTTATGATAATTAACCTTCAGGCCGGAGAAGGCATCAAACCAGCAAAGGATCCCTTTAACATTTTGCACCTCTTCCTCATCATTTCGAGTAAATATTAGCGTGTCATCTGCAAACTGGAGGTGCGTAACATTCCACCCTCCCACTTCATCTCCTATCCCGCGCAGAAGCCCACAGTCATGGGCCCGATAATATCAACAATACGTGAAATGAGGAAAAAAATTAGCATAAGAAAATTAAACAAGATTTAATTAAATAGAAAGGGTAGGATTATGGCTTAGGTTTAAATCTCACTCCAATAAAAAATAATATAGGGCTCCACTTAGAACTTAAAATAAATTTAATAAAAAAATTAAACCTTAGTTGTGAATCATGAAGGGAAAAAATATTCACTACTAAACAACATGGCTATAGTAACGTCACTTATTTTTGTTACTATTATGTTATGTTACTCTTCGTAACTAAAAAATATTTTTTGTGACGGATTCTACTAAAAATAAGTAATTTAAATTACGATAATTTTTAATGTTTGCATAAGGTAACCAATCGTGACTAAATATGTGTTATAATTATTACCCGTTACTAATTATTGGTGCAAGATGTTTTAGCATTTGACGCAAAAAAAGTAAGGGAGTAATTACAAATCGTAGAAAAAAAATTATTTTTTAGTGTATTTAGTAACGATGCGTGGCAAAATGAAAATATTAGAAAAACATACGTAACAACGTCACTAAAAAATAAATAATAATATAATTAGTAACGACGTGTAAACAAATACTCGATTTAGCAACAATGTATAACTACTTTTTATATTATTTTAGCAACTATCCGTAGCCAAAACAATTGTCCAATAAATTTAGCAACGAGTTGTAACTAATTATTATTGCAAGATGTTTCAGTTGTTGATGTCATTTGGAGGAAAACTTTTTTTATTTTCCAAAAATATTTAGCAGTATAAGAAAAGAATGTTTGTCACGTATATATGAAGCATTTATTAATATAAGAAAAGCAATATGAAGGATTAAGTTTATTATTTTAATAAAATATGGTGTAAGTAGTATTCCCTCCGTCCCATATTAACTGTTACTTTACTGTTCGTGCACGTATTTCGAGGAAGCCGAATGACTCACTATTTGACCCCAAAAAAATTCGTACTTTTTTTCGAACATACGTTAATCCTTAACCTACGTTCAAGAAAAAATTCGAAAGTTTTTGAGGTCAAATAGTGCGTCATCCGGCCTCCTCGAATGCGTGCATGAATAGTGGCCAGTGACAGTTAATATGGGACGGAGGGAGTACTTCTTATGCATATGCAAAATTTAAAAAAAAAAGTTAAAAAAAAAAAGAAAAACGAGAAAAAGAATTAAGAAAAACAACTTGGTTTTCCTGGTTAAATTGACCGGTTCGGTTCTGAAAATCATAGAATTAATAAAAATAAAATAAAAATGAGTTAATTTGTTTTCCAGAAATTAGTTACAGAATATTCAATTTCAAGTTTTGTTCGTCACTAATAGATAGTTTGGAGAGGACAACTATAAAAAATCATCATAAAATAATGAAACTTTAGTAACTATTGTGGAGGAATTAAAAAAAAATATTAGGAGAACCATGTCGTAAAACCATCAACTAAATATTGTCACATGTCGGGAAAACTAGTAATATCTAAAAGACGTAAAAAAAATATGACATTAACTTTTTTAATACATGTATATACATATTTAAAAAAATTAGCGGCATCAGCTGACCCATTAAATTAGAAGTGGCTCTGTCCATATTTACACAAATAAAATGGGAAAAAGACATTTTTGGCCCCTGAACTTTAATTTTTTAATTAATGTGGCCCCTGAACTTTTAAATTGTTTAATTACAACCCTGCGAATCGAACGTTTTGACATAAATGGCCCATACCGTGACAGAAATTTGATGTGGCAACAGTATCTTCCACGTCAGACACGCCTCACACGCCACGTCGGCTAGCCACGTCAGATTCCTGCCAACTCACGCGTCCACGTCATTGCTTTATCAGGGGCCACATTAATCATTTAATTAAAGTTCAGGGGCCACATTAATCATTTAATTAAAGTTCAGGGGCCATTTATGTCTTTTTACCGAATAGATGTGGAGGTGTGAGGTGGCAAGTTGCTGACGTGGCTCGACGACGTGGCAAGTGACACATGGGTGACGTGGAAGATAACGTCGCCACGTCAGATTTCTGTCACGGTAGGGGCCACTTATATCAAAATGCTCGATTCGCAGGGTTGTAATTAAACAATTTAAGAGTTCAGGGGCCACATTAATTAAAAAATTAAACTTTAGGGGCCAAAAATGTCTTTTTCCCCAAATAAAACTAAATGTCTCTTTTTTTTTTAATAAGCGGAAGAAATATATTAGCCAAAGAATGGCAGAGAGAATGTACAGCAGGCCAGCTTCAGCTCCAGGATAGAGCCAAAGCTGCCCAGAAAAGCAGAAACAAACACCCCAAACTAAAGACAACGAGGAAGCAGCAATAGAAAAACAGCAGGCCAGCTTCAGCTCCAGGATAGAGCCAAAGCTGCCCAGAAAAACAGAAACAACTACCTCAAACTAAAGAACAGGACAACGAGGAAACACCAATAGAAAAACAGCAACGGCTCAACTAAATGCCTCTTGCTTAAGAAAATGACTAGAACACTCAACGCGGTCCCCTCAACTCTTCAAAGCCTTTAACTGGTAAAGTACTTGCACAAGTAATTTACACCAACGACCATTTACTTGGGAAGTAAAGTACTTGCACAACCTTTAACTGCTATCGTTGTGACTGTAAGTAAGCAAGCACTGCTGTTGTAGCTGTAGTGTTCAGGTTAGCTTGCAGCTTTCAGCGTCTGCAGGTCTGTTCCTTTGGTCATGTTTCTTCATGACCATTTAATTCTATATAATTCCTCTGCCGATTTAAAAAAAAAAGTAAAATTGTGGAATAACTTACTCTAACACAAGTGCTAGTGATTAGCTAGCTCGATTCATCAACTGATCATAAGATTCTCTTTGCAATAAGACTCAAATCGAAGTCATTGTTAATAAGTCACAAGCACTTGTGGTGGCATTAAGTGTCCGTGCATGAATTCCCTTTGTAATTGGCTAAGTTGAATTAAAGATTGACACCACCTTTAATTCAACTTAGCCAATTACAAAGGGAATTCATGCACGGACACTTAATGCCACCACCTTTATGAATTATGCATCATCTTTTACTTTGGTTGATTATATTATATAATGGATGAGTATGTTTGATTATAATATATAATGGATGCTGAGTGTGAAAAATGTGGTTAATTACCTCATCTTTCACTGGGAAAATATGCGCCGCCTCCATCCACTACTTTGCTTGTAACTTATGTGCTATAAATAGGCATCGATGGAAAGGGCTAAGGCACAAACAAGTGAGAAGAAATTAGAAACGAAAAAAGAATACATAGTAACTGAGCTAATTAACTAGCAATGGAAACAAAGAAGATGAATTTGGGAATGTTGGTTGGCCTTGTGCTTATTGCCAACTTTGCTCTTGCAGCCTTTGCATCCCTTGAAAAAGATGTAATCACTGCCGATGCCATTCGTGCTCTTACAAAGAGCAACAAGCTCCCTGCCGACGCCATTAATGCGCTCGTTAAAAGGAAGACCCTTGTTTCCAAAATTGAGCTTGAGGAGGCATTCCAGCTCCAAGATGCTAACGGTGTAACTGCCTTCGGCATTCCTTGTGGTGAAAGTTGCGTCTGGATACCATGCATCAGTAGCATCATCGGCTGTAGTTGCAGAAGCAAAGTTTGCTACCGCTGAATCTACTCATCATCAGTGCAAGGAACAAAAGGTTAATGTCTGTCGTCGCCAGTTATGTCTTTACTTATGTGTGTGGTTGTCGTTGTTCCAATTAAGGAAGCTACATGTGCTTGTAACATATCAATATAGTAGTATAATATATACTACTAAAAATAAATAAAGCAAGCATGTTTCCGTGTATGTTTTCTTTTGTTGTTAATAATGTTAACGCATGTTTGCAAGAATCAAGCTTTGTTCAACCTCTTTCTCATCTATCGTCTTATTAATTTAACGTGACGGTTGAAAAAGCAATAGAGGAGATGGATACCCGCACTGGTTGAGTTTGGTACAAAGGGTAAATGTCACAGCCAATAAATAAAATTGAGCAAGTTATGTGACATATTCACCTATAAAGAGGCCTATACTTATCAGTTGAACTACAACTTTCACTTTACTAATATTTTTTTAAAACATTGAAATTATATTTTTACTCATTATAAAAAAAAATCTAACGATGAGAGAAACAGCAAGAAAAAAAGATAAACAAATAGATTCTTAACTATAATAGTTTTTTTAGGATTATTTTAGTTGGAGACCAAGTCTATCTCCTAAATAATTATATTACAATAAAAGGAAGACTCTTTATAATGATCAATATGATTATTTTAGAAGCATTAAGTTTACAGTAAAACTTGAAGGCTGTTTTAAATCCCGAAACCATAACAAAGCTTGAAAAAAAATAGAAACACAATGATGTGGGAAAATATTAAATTCACTATTTTATCTTTAATAAATAAATTAATTTAATCTAATTTAAAACATAATTCCAATAATAACAACAAGATGGGAAATTAAAAAATAAAAAAGCTAATTTGTCTTGTTATTCTTGAAATTAAACAAGTTTTAATTGAATCAAATGAGTTAATTAATTGAAGTGGGTTTTCTATTTGGGTTACGCTCAAGTAAATTTAGTTTTTTTTTAAATACGCTGATAGATTTATTTAAAGGTCATGAAGAACATGACAAGAACAGAAAGAAGCAGCTGCAGCAACCACTGTTCAAGAGTACAGCACAAGGCAACAAAAAGGAAAAGCCAACGCAATTACACAGTAATGAAAGCAGACCTCTATCCCTCATGGACTCTCACCCGACTCCACACTCCCAGCCAAGTCGAAGAGATTAACATTTGCGTAGGAGCATAAGGGAAGCTCGAATCTCCACTCTTGATCCACCGGTGCCAACTTCCAAAAACATCACGCACTAACTTGAAAGAGTAGGGATTTACATGATTAAATACCTTATCATTTCTCTGGATCCAAAGGTGACACAATACCACATCTGCCACATCGTGTTACCCTGTTTACTCCTCCAATCAACCAGACCGTCCCAGCTCCTCCATAAATCTAGGAGAGTCCTCGGACGACACCAAGCGATGCTAGCCCAACACGCAATAACGCCCCAGATCTGATCCGTGACAGGGCAATGCAGGAACAAGTGGTCAGTACTCTCACAAGTGAGAAGGCATTGGGGGCAGGAGCTCTCTTCATCTGAGATAATGTGTCGTTGCCAAAGGAAGGCTCTGGTTGCAATCCGACCCTGAAGAGCAAGCCACATGAAGGCTTCAACGTGATGAGGGACTAACCGTTTCCAGCAAGAGTTGAGGATATCGTTGGTGTGGCTGCTGAACTGAGCAGCAACAATGGACTCCGTAAGCGAACGTACAGAGAAAAGTTTAGAAGGTTCCAGCATCCACGCGAAAGAATCAGCCTCTTCACTTTTCCGCGGTGCTGGCAGCATGGCCACCATCTCATTCACTTCGTCAGCTTCCCAGTCAAATAAGCCCCTACGCCAACGCCACTTCCAAACCCAAATATCATCCCGCCACTCCCCGAACTCTATGATTCGACCCTCTTTGGCGCCCGTCAGGTTGAATAGACGAGGGAATCGAATGGCAAGAGGGACCCGCAAGGCCCAAGTGTCCCACCAAACTGTGAAACCGATCACCCCCTCTCCCCTAGGTAGCCAGAATATCCTGCCAAATTGGCAAAGGAACCCCATGATCTTGCATCCACAAACGACCCACACTCGAACAATTGTATTGGAAGTTTTAATAAGCGTTAACCGGCCACCCAAGGATAGCAGAGATCCCTTCCAGGTAGACAATTTTTTTCTCATCTTCCCAACTGAGCCCATCTAGTTTGATATCCTTCTCGGATTCATACCAACCGAAGAACCCAAATAAGTAAAAGGCAGCGTTTCATACCTGCAACCCGCTCTACGCGCTATATTCTCATCGAATGACCTATGTGGCGCCCCAAAAATTTTTAAAAAATTCGCGAGTGTACGACGAATCTGAGACCTTACGATACTCGGCGTAAAAGGACGCCTTCCAACATGCAATGAAGTCGCCACCCTAATTTTGTCTCTAGGTTTAGGGAACCTAATCGTCATGGCATAAAAAATAAAATAAATAAAACTAAAGGCACAAAAAAGGGGTCTAAACCCAAGACGAAGGTTCGGGGTCGTATTATGGACTCGGGAAGGTGTTAGGCACCCGAGTCACATCCGAAAATGGTTACCGGTTGATAGGAGAGGTGTTTAAAAGATGTTTGATAAAAATGCATTTTTAAAAGGGGGCCCTCAGAGGAATCGTCACTTTAGTCTTTTCCATGATCGGGACCGTTTAGGAATAATTAATCGTTGGACGGGGTTACCGTTTTAAAAATCTTTTCGGACGGGGTTACCGTTTTCAAGACCGATTGATTATTCCTGACCGTAGCGTGATGGGACTGAATTTTCCGTAAGACTGAATGAACGCCCTCTTTTCATCATCGGGCCATGCATGATTAAATTAATTATTAAGTGATTCTATCATGGATTGCTAACAGAGTACAAATTTAAATGAGAGATATTTTGAAATGATAAACCGATGTGGGATCGAAGCCACCAGATACATGCAATCAATATAAGCGGAATTTAAAATCAAACGAACATGACATTTTAAGCAAGTCTTTTAAACAAGTTGTTCATGTGGGTTGATTTTAATTTTAGCAATTATATATATCATGCCTGCAATTAATATTTATGAAAAAATGTTGAATAAATAAAAGGGGAAGAAAGGCGTACTTTCGAGCGAAGCTTGAATTTTAAACCTACAAAATGACAGTGTTAGTGCTAGCTCAAAAAATAAATAAGCAGTTTATGAATGCAAGAATTTAAATAAATAGCGAAAAATTAAACAATGATTTGACGAGTACGACAAAAAATGGTGATTTGACACATACGAAAATTTAAATGATGATTTGATAAGTGCAGAAAAATTTAAATGATGATAGTGCATGCGAGAAATTTATATGATGACAGTTGATAAGTGCGAGAAATTTAAATGATGATTTGATACGTACGAAAATTTAAATGATGATTTGATGCATGCGAGAAATTAAATGATGATTTGATGAGTGCGAGAAAATTAAATGATGACGGTTGATGCATACGAGAATTTCAATGCTGATTTGACGAGTGCGAGAATTTTAAATGATGACTTGATGCATGCGAAAAAATTAAATGATGACAGTTGATGCATATGAGAATTTAAATGATGATTTGGCGAAAAATTAAAGATTTGATACGTGTAGAAAAATTAAGGATTTGCAGAAAATTGAACATGTGATATTTGCAGAAAAAATAAACAATTGATGATTTGCAGAAGATTAAACAATTGATGATTTGCAGAAAATTAAAGCAGTTGACGATTTGCAGAAAATTAAACAGTTGATGATTTGCAGAAATTTAAACAGTTGATGATTTGCAGAAATTTAAAGCAGTTGATGATTTGCGAAAATTTAAACAGTTGATGATTTGCTGAAATTTAAACAGTTGATGATTTGCGGAAATTTAAATGACTGAATTTAAATTGCGGAAAGTAAATTGCGAAAAATTAAAGTGCGGAGAATTTAAACAGTTGATAGGTACAAAATTTTAAAGCAATATTACGAAAAAACGTGATCCGAGGTCTTGGAAAAAATGAAAATGGGCTGGGCCCAATTTGAAAAATAAAGGAAATGGGCCAGGAATAGTTCCTAGCCCAAAAATCACATTTTTAATGGTGATCGGCTCCTTCCCGCGTGAACAAGCCCAAGGGGGGCACTGTGCATCATCTTCCTCAGACGTCGTCCGCGCCACTGCCGGTGACGTGGATCTCCGACCAGGCGGCCAAATTGCCTAGTTTTGAGCTCCGAGGAAAGCTCTCTTCCCCAACAAGATTATCGTGCAAAAATCAAGATTTAATATACGTCCGAACACAGTTTAATTTTGAGAAAACGTCAAAAACCGATAATTAACAAAAAAACCTAAAATTCGCTCTTCTTAACCAACAAATCAACGAATAAAAAGCATGGAAATTATCTATAGCATGTATATGAATTAATGGTATGAAAATAAGCAATTTATTTGATCGAAATAACAATCTAAAAATTAAAGAAAGAAAGCGCAGAGAAAAGCAAGAAAAACGCTTACCAAAAAAGCTTAAACTTGTGGCAGCCGATGCTCTACATGAGCTATCGGTCAAGAGGGAGAAGGAGCAGAGTTGCTCTTGGTTGGATTTGTGAGGAAAATGGAGAGGGGCAGTGGGCTTTTTATAAGCCAAGATCGCGTGAGGAGGGAGACGCGGCGCTGCGCGTGGAGGAGGGAGAGCGTGCGCTGGCAGGGCTAGGGTTGTTGTGCTGGCGGGGCTAGGTGATACGTTCCTGGATATTTGTGGGAATGTTTAACTGTGATCTAGCTCAAGGAATCCTCAGGAACAATAAATAAATAACCAATCGACAACAATTAGACCCCTAACCCAACCTGTGGTTAGACCCCTAATTCGATACTCGATTAGGATCTCGACTCAAGACTTCTAGATCCCTAAACCAACCTGTGTTTAGACCCCTAGAACGAAGTAGACGATAGGGAAGAGTTGTTTTACTTAATCGAAACTGAATTCCAATCAGTTAAGCTTAAGAGTTCTTAAACTAGAACCAAAGTTTGAGAAATCCTCTCAAATGTGTTTATACGCAATGTTTATCAAATTCAAGTTATCTTACAATGAAGCTCTAAATGAGCTTATAAAGAGTTACAAATACTGTAGCTTAGTCCCACACGTGTCCAGCTAAAAGAAATATACAACAAGGTCCATAAACTAAAATAAAAACATATGTTACTGTAGCTATAGTAACTTACTGTAGCACCTAGCGGCATGCCGCTCCAGGGGTTCAGGGCTGGCGGCATGTCGCTTCCTTCGGCAATGCAATTGCTGAAAATTGCATAATTTTTTTGGAAGATGCTACAGTAACATTGTAGCTACAGTGTTACTGTAGCATCTTCCAAAAAAATGCCTCAAATTTTCACAATTTGAGCGTAACGACGTTGACCAACTTATCCTCTGCTTTGTTCATGTCCTTCAAGAGTGATTCTCCAATTGCTAACTCCTTTCCGAGCTCCATTTGAATGAGCAAAGTTAATGCACCTTGCAACTTCTTACTCCTAGCTCGTGTCAAAGGTCCTTGAGGAATTGGTAGTGCATCCTTGGATCCTTGGGTCGCATCACTAGGGCTGCCAGTGATGATGGTTAACGGGACAGGAAGCGACGGGAGCAAGCAGCTCGGTGGCTTGCTCCGCTGCTGCGTCGCTTCCACTATTTACATGCATCATGCACGTAAATATGGAGTCGTTGATCTTGTTGACTTTCCTTGGTCAACCAGATCAACGGTGGTGATTAAATGGGCCATTTAATTTATTTAAATGGCCTCGAGCCGTTTTTGTGAGTAAACGTTTCGAATTTTAATGCCAAAAGTGTCAGCGCGTAGAGAAAAATAAGACGAGTTTAATAGTCTACAGCGAATGAAGAATTTTTTCCGTTTAACGTGTTTATTTTCTCGTTTGGAAACAGGAAATGTTTGGACGAAAAATAAATGACGTTATGACGAAAACTACGCGAAACGAAGTTGGTCGGCGTGGATAAAAAAAAGAGTAGGTAATAGTTGATGGAAAACATAACGCGTTCGAGCTATTGTCTGAGCGAACTTACCCGGGTCCAATAAAAGCTTGAACAAAAATAATAAAAAAAAATAAAAATCCTAAAAAATGTGATAAAATACTAAAAATCCTAAATTTTATGCGATGACGTAAAACGAAAAAATAACTAGCAAATGACTAACGGATAATTAAAAATGTGATTTTTAAGGCTGAAAATATTAATAATAATAATAATGAAAATACGTGACGAACAATTAAAAATGCGATTTCGAACGCTGACGATGACAATGACGATGATAAAATGCGATGAGAATTTAAAAATACTAACGACAGTAAATTAATTAAAAATGACAGTAAGTTGAGTGAAATAACGGAAATGATAAATTTAATTAAAAACGGCGTCAAAATTCAGATATCAACAGCCTATAAATGTTAACCCCAACCAGAGTGCTCTTATGATAATTAACCTTCAGGCCGGAGAAGGCATCAAACCAGCAAAGGATCCCTTTAACATTTTGCACCTCTTCCTCATCATTTCGAGTAAATATTAGCGTGTCATCTACAAACTGGAGGTGCGTAACATTCCACCCTCCCACTTCATCTCCTATCCCGCGCAGAAGCCCACAGTCATGGGCCCGATAATATCAACAATACGTGAAATGAGGAAAAAAATTAGCATAAGAAAATTAAACAAGATTTAATTAAATAGAAAGGGTAGGATTATGGCTTAGGTTTAAATCTCACTCCAATAAAAAATAATATAGGGCTCCACTTAGAACTTAAAATAAATTTAATAAAAAAATTAAACCTTAGTTGTGAATCATGAAGGGAAAAAATATTCACTACTAAACAACATGGCTATAGTCACGTCACTTATTTTTGTTACTATTATGTTATGTTACTCTTCGTAACTAAAAAATATTTTTTGTGACGGATTCTACTAAAAATAAGTAATTTAAATTACGATAATTTTTAATGTTTGCATAAGGTAACCAATCGTGACTAAATATGTGTTATAATTATTACCCGTTACTAATTATTGGTGCAAGATGTTTTAGCATTTGACGCAAAAAAAGTAAGGGAGTAATTACAAATCGTAGAAAAAAAATTATTTTTTAGTGTATTTAGTAACGATGCGTGGCAAAATGAAAATATTAGAAAAACATACGTAACAACGTCACTAAAAAATAAATAATAATATAATTAGTAACGACGTGTAAACAAATACTCGATTTAGCAACAATGTATAACTACTTTTTATATTATTTTAGCAACTATCCGTAGCCAAAACAATTGTCCAATAAATTTAGCAACGAGTTGTAACTAATTATTATTGCAAGATGTTTCAGTTGTTGATGTCATTTGGAGGAAAACTTTTTTTATTTTCCAAAAATATTTAGCAGTATAAGAAAAGAATGTTTGTCACGTATATATGAAGCATTTATTAATATAAGAAAAGCAATATGAAGGATTAAGTTTATTATTTTAATAAAATATGGTGTAAGTAGTATTCCCTCCGTCCCATATTAACTGTTACTTTACTGTTCGTGCACGTATTTCGAGGAAGCCGAATGACTCACTATTTGACCCCAAAAAAATTCGTACTTTTTTTCGAACATACGTTAATCCTTAACCTACGTTCAAGAAAAAATTCGAAAGTTTTTGAGGTCAAATAGTGCGTCATCCGGCCTCCTCGAATGCGTGCATGAATAGTGGCCAGTGACAGTTAATATGGGACGGAGGGAGTACTTCTTATGCATATGCAAAATTTAAAAAAAAAAGTTAAAAAAAAAAAGAAAAACGAGAAAAAGAATTAAGAAAAACAACTTGGTTTTCCTGGTTAAATTGACCGGTTCGGTTCTGAAAATCATAGAATTAATAAAAATAAAATAAAAATGAGTTAATTTGTTTTCCAGAAATTAGTTACAGAATATTCAATTTCAAGTTTTGTTCGTCACTAATAGATAGTTTGGAGAGGACAACTATAAAAAATCATCATAAAATAATGAAACTTTAGTAACTATTGTGGAGGAATTAAAAAAAAATATTAGGAGAACCATGTCGTAAAACCATCAACTAAATATTGTCACATGTCGGGAAAACTAGTAATATCTAAAAGACGTAAAAAAAATATGACATTAACTTTTTTAATACATGTATATACATATTTAAAAAAATTAGCGGCATCAGCTGACCCATTAAATTAGAAGTGGCTCTGTCCATATTTACACAAATAAAACGGGAAAAAGACATTTTTGGCCCCTGAACTTTAATTTTTTAATTAATGTGGCCCCTGAACTTTTAAATTGTTTAATTACAACCCTGCGAATCGAACGTTTTGACATAAATGGCCCATACCGTGACAGAAATTTGACGTGGCAACAGTATCTTCCACGTCAGACACGCCTCACACGCCACGTCGGCTAGCCACGTCAGATTCCTGCCAACTCACGCGTCCACGTCATTGCTTTATCAGGGGCCACATTAATCATTTAATTAAAGTTCAGGGGCCACATTAATCATTTAATTAAAGTTCAGGGGCCATTTATGTCTTTTTACCGAATAGATGTGGAGGTGTGAGGTGGCAAGTTGCTGACGTGGCTCGACGACGTGGCAAGTGACACATGGGTGACGTGGAAGATAACGTCGCCACGTCAGATTTCTGTCACGGTAGGGGCCACTTATATCAAAATGCTCGATTCGCAGGGTTGTAATTAAACAATTTAAGAGTTCAGGGGCCACATTAATTAAAAAATTAAACTTTAGGGGCCAAAAATGTCTTTTTCCCCAAATAAAACTAAATGTCTCTTTTTTTTTTAATAAGCGGAAGAAATATATTAGCCAAAGAATGGCAGAGAGAATGTACAGCAGGCCAGCTTCAGCTCCAGGATAGAGCCAAAGCTGCCCAGAAAAGCAGAAACAAACACCCCAAACTAAAGACAACGAGGAAGCAGCAATAGAAAAACAGCAGGCCAGCTTCAGCTCCAGGATAGAGCCAAAGCTGCCCAGAAAAACAGAAACAACTACCTCAAACTAAAGAACAGGACAACGAGGAAACACCAATAGAAAAACAGCAACGGCTCAACTAAATGCCTCTTGCTTAAGAAAATGACTAGAACACTCAACGCGGTCCCCTCAACTCTTCAAAGCCTTTAACTGGTAAAGTACTTGCACAAGTAATTTACACCAACGACCATTTACTTGGGAAGTAAAGTACTTGCACAACCTTTAACTGCTATCGTTGTGACTGTAAGTAAGCAAGCACTGCTGTTGTAGCTGTAGTGTTCAGGTTAGCTTGCAGCTTTCAGCGTCTGCAGGTCTGTTCCTTTGGTCATGTTTCTTCATGACCATTTAATTCTATATAATTCCTCTGCCGATTTAAAAAAAAAAGTAAAATTGTGGAATAACTTACTCTAACACAAGTGCTAGTGATTAGCTAGCTCGATTCATCAACTGATCATAAGATTCTCTTTGCAATAAGACTCAAATCGAAGTCATTGTTAATAAGTCACAAGCACTTGTGGTGGCATTAAGTGTCCGTGCATGAATTCCCTTTGTAATTGGCTAAGTTGAATTAAAGATTGACACCACCTTTAATTCAACTTAGCCAATTACAAAGGGAATTCATGCACGGACACTTAATGCCACCACCTTTATGAATTATGCATCATCTTTTACTTTGGTTGATTATATTATATAATGGATGAGTATGTTTGATTATAATATATAATGGATGCTGAGTGTGAAAAATGTGGTTAATTACCTCATCTTTCACTGGGAAAATATGCGCCGCCTCCATCCACTACTTTGCTTGTAACTTATGTGCTATAAATAGGCATCGATGGAAAGGGCTAAGGCACAAACAAGTGAGAAGAAATTAGAAACGAAAAAAGAATACATAGTAACTGAGCTAATTAACTAGCAATGGAAACAAAGAAGATGAATTTGGGAATGTTGGTTGGCCTTGTGCTTATTGCCAACTTTGCTCTTGCAGCCTTTGCATCCCTTGAAAAAGATGTAATCACTGCCGATGCCATTCGTGCTCTTACAAAGAGCAACAAGCTCCCTGCCGACGCCATTAATGCGCTCGTTAAAAGGAAGACCCTTGTTTCCAAAATTGAGCTTGAGGAGGCATTCCAGCTCCAAGATGCTAACGGTGTAACTGCCTTCGGCATTCCTTGTGGTGAAAGTTGCGTCTGGATACCATGCATCAGTAGCATCATCGGCTGTAGTTGCAGAAGCAAAGTTTGCTACCGCTGAATCTACTCATCATCAGTGCAAGGAACAAAAGGTTAATGTCTGTCGTCGCCAGTTATGTCTTTACTTATGTGTGTGGTTGTCGTTGTTCCAATTAAGGAAGCTACATGTGCTTGTAACATATCAATATAGTAGTATAATATATACTACTAAAAATAAATAAAGCAAGCATGTTTCCGTGTATGTTTTCTTTTGTTGTTAATAATGTTAACGCATGTTTGCAAGAATCAAGCTTTGTTCAACCTCTTTCTCATCTATCGTCTTATTAATTTAACGTGACGGTTGAAAAAGCAATAGAGGAGATGGATACCCGCACTGGTTGAGTTTGGTACAAAGGGTAAATGTCACAGCCAATAAATAAAATTGAGCAAGTTATGTGACATATTCACCTATAAAGAGGCCTATACTTATCAGTTGAACTACAACTTTCACTTTACTAATATTTTTTTAAAACATTGAAATTATATTTTTACTCATTATAAAAAAAAATCTAACGATGAGAGAAACAGCAAGAAAAAAAGATAAACAAATAGATTCTTAACTATAATAGTTTTTTTAGGATTATTTTAGTTGGAGACCAAGTCTATCTCCTAAATAATTATATTACAATAAAAGGAAGACTCTTTATAATGATCAATATGATTATTTTAGAAGCATTAAGTTTACAGTAAAACTTGAAGGCTGTTTTAAATCCCGAAACCATAACAAAGCTTGAAAAAAAATAGAAACACAATGATGTGGGAAAATATTAAATTCACTATTTTATCTTTAATAAATAAATTAATTTAATCTAATTTAAAACATAATTCCAATAATAACAACAAGATGGGAAATTAAAAAATAAAAAAGCTAATTTGTCTTGTTATTCTTGAAATTAAACAAGTTTTAATTGAATCAAATGAGTTAATTAATTGAAGTGGGTTTTCTATTTGGGTTACGCTCAAGTAAATTTAGTTTTTTTTTAAATACGCTGATAGATTTATTTAAAGGTCATGAAGAACATGACAAGAACAGAAAGAAGCAGCTGCAGCAACCACTGTTCAAGAGTACAGCACAAGGCAACAAAAAGGAAAAGCCAACGCAATTACACAGTAATGAAAGCAGACCTCTATCCCTCATGGACTCTCACCCGACTCCACACTCCCAGCCAAGTCGAAGAGATTAACATTTGCGTAGGAGCATAAGGGAAGCTCGAATCTCCACTCTTGATCCACCGGTGCCAACTTCCAAAAACATCACGCACTAACTTGAAAGAGTAGGGATTTACATGATTAAATACCTTATCATTTCTCTGGATCCAAAGGTGACACAATACCACATCTGCCACATCGTGTTACCCTGTTTACTCCTCCAATCAACCAGACCGTCCCAGCTCCTCCACAAATCTAGGAGAGTCCTCGGACGACACCAAGCGATGCTAGCCCAACACGCAATAACGCCCCAGATCTGATCCGTGACAGGGCAATGCAGGAACAAGTGGTCAGTACTCTCACAAGTGAGAAGGCATTGGGGGCAGGAGCTCTCTTCATCTGAGATAATGTGTCGTTGCCAAAGGAAGGCTCTGGTTGCAATCCGACCCTGAAGAGCAAGCCACATGAAGGCTTCAACGTGATGAGGGACTAACCGTTTCCAGCAAGAGTTGAGGATATCGTTGGTGTGGCTGCTGAACTGAGCAGCAACAATGGACTCCGTAAGCGAACGTACAGAGAAAAGTTTAGAAGGTTCCAGCATCCACGCGAAAGAATCAGCCTCTTCACTTTTCCGCGGTGCTGGCAGCATGGCCACCATCTCATTCACTTCGTCAGCTTCCCAGTCAAATAAGCCCCTACGCCAACGCCACTTCCAAACCCAAATATCATCCCGCCACTCCCCGAACTCTATGATTCGACCCTCTTTGGCGCCCGTCAGGTTGAATAGACGAGGGAATCGAATGGCAAGAGGGACCCGCAAGGCCCAAGTGTCCCACCAAACTGTGAAACCGATCACCCCCTCTCCCCTAGGTAGCCAGAATATCCTGCCAAATTGGCAAAGGAACCCCATGATCTTGCATCCACAAACGACCCACACTCGAACAATTGTATTGGAAGTTTTAATAAGCGTTAACCGGCCACCCAAGGATAGCAGAGATCCCTTCCAGGTAGACAATTTTTTTCTCATCTTCCCAACTGAGCCCATCTAGTTTGATATCCTTCTCGGATTCATACCAACCGAAGAACCCAAATAAGTAAAAGGCAGCGTTTCATACCTGCAACCCGCTCTACGCGCTATATTCTCATCGAATGACCTATGTGGCGCCCCAAAAATTTTTAAAAAATTCGCGAGTGTACGACGAATCTGAGACCTTACGATACTCGGCGTAAAAGGACGCCTTCCAACATGCAATGAAGTCGCCACCCTAATTTTGTCTCTAGGTTTAGGGAACCTAATCGTCATGGCATAAAAAATAAAATAAATAAAACTAAAGGCACAAAAAAGGGGTCTAAACCCAAGACGAAGGTTCGGGGTCGTATTATGGACTCGGGAAGGTGTTAGGCACCCGAGTCACATCCGAAAATGGTTACCGGTTGATAGGAGAGGTGTTTAAAAGATGTTTGATAAAAATGCGTTTTTAAAAGGGGGCCCTCAGAGGAATCGTCACTTTAGTCTTTTCCATGATCGGGACCGTTTAGGAATAATTAATCGTTGGACGGGGTTACCGTTTTAAAAATCTTTTCGGACGGGGTTACCGTTTTCAAGACCGATTGATTATTCCTGACCGTAGCGTGATGGGACTGAATTTTCCGTAAGACTGAATGAACGCCCTCTTTTCATCATCGGGCCATGCATGATTAAATTAATTATTAAGTGATTCTATCATGGATTGCTAACAGAGTACAAATTTAAATGAGAGATATTTTGAAATGATAAACCGATGTGGGATCGAAGCCACCAGATACATGCAATCAATATAAGCGGAATTTAAAATCAAACGAACATGACATTTTAAGCAAGTCTTTTAAACAAGTTGTTCATGTGGGTTGATTTTAATTTTAGCAATTATATATATCATGCCTGCAATTAATATTTATGAAAAAATGTTGAATAAATAAAAGGGGAAGAAAGGCGTACTTTCGAGCGAAGCTTGAATTTTAAACCTACAAAATGACAGTGTTAGTGCTAGCTCAAAAAATAAATAAGCAGTTTATGAATGCAAGAATTTAAATAAATAGCGAAAAATTAAACAATGATTTGACGAGTACGACAAAAAATGGTGATTTGACACATACGAAAATTTAAATGATGATTTGATAAGTGCAGAAAAATTTAAATGATGATAGTGCATGCGAGAAATTTATATGATGACAGTTGATAAGTGCGAGAAATTTAAATGATGATTTGATACGTACGAAAATTTAAATGATGATTTGATGCATGCGAGAAATTAAATGATGATTTGATGAGTGCGAGAAAATTAAATGATGACGGTTGATGCATACGAGAATTTAAATGCTGATTTGACGAGTGCGAGAATTTTAAATGATGACTTGATGCATGCGAAAAAATTAAATGATGACAGTTGATGCATATGAGAATTTAAATGATGATTTGGCGAAAAATTAAAGATTTGATACGTGCAGAAAAATTAAGGATTTGCAGAAAATTGAACATGTGATATTTGCAGAAAAAATAAACAATTGATGATTTGCAGAAGATTAAACAATTGATGATTTGCAGAAAATTAAAGCAGTTGACGATTTGCAGAAAATTAAACAGTTGATGATTTGCAGAAATTTAAACAGTTGATGATTTGCAGAAATTTAAAGCAGTTGATGATTTGCGAAAATTTAAACAGTTGATGATTTGCTGAAATTTAAACAGTTGATGATTTGCGGAAATTTAAATGACTGAATTTAAATTGCGGAAAGTAAATTGCGAAAAATTAAAGTGCGGAGAATTTAAACAGTTGATAGGTACAGAATTTTAAAGCAATATTACGAAAAAACGTGATCCGAGGTCTTGGAAAAAATGAAAATGGGCTGGGCCCAATTTGAAAAATAAAGGAAATGGGCCAGGAATAGTTCCTAGCCCAAAAATCACATTTTTAATGGTGATCGGCTCCTTCCCGCGTGAACAAGCCCAAGGGGGGCACTGTGCATCATCTTCCTCAGACGTCGTCCGCGCCACTGCCGGTGACGTGGATCTCCGACCAGGCGGCCAAATTGCCTAGTTTTGAGCTCCGAGGAAAGCTCTCTTCCCCAACAAGATTATCGTGCAAAAATCAAGATTTAATATACGTCCGAACACAGTTTAATTTTGAGAAAACGTCAAAAACCGATAATTAACAAAAAAACCTAAAATTCGCTCTTCTTAACCAACAAATCAACGAATAAAAAGCATGGAAATTATCTATAGCATGTATATGAATTAATGGTATGAAAATAAGCAATTTATTTGATCGAAATAACAATCTAAAAATTAAAGAAAGAAAGCGCAGAGAAAAGCAAGAAAAACGCTTACCAAAAAAGCTTAAACTTGTGGCAGCCGATGCTCTACATGAGCTATCGGTCAAGAGGGAGAAGGAGCAGAGTTGCTCTTGGTTGGATTTGTGAGGAAAATGGAGAGGGGCAGTGGGCTTTTTATAAGCCAAGATCGCGTGAGGAGGGAGACGCGGCGCTGCGCGTGGAGGAGGGAGAGCGTGCGCTGGCAGGGCTAGGGTTGTTGTGCTGGCGGGGCTAGGTGATACGTTCCTGGATATTTGTGGGAATGTTTAACTGTGATCTAGCTCAAGGAATCCTCAAGAACAATAAATAAATAACCAATCGACAACAATTAGACCCCTAACCCAACCTGTGGTTAGACCCCTAATTCGATACTCGATTAGGATCTCGACTCAAGACTTCTAGATCCCTAAACCAACCTGTGTTTAGACCCCTAGAACGAAGTAGACGATAGGGAAGAGTTGTTTTACTTAATCGAAACTGAATTCCAATCAGTTAAGCTTAAGAGTTCTTAAACTAGAACCAAAGTTTGAGAAATCCTCTCAAATGTGTTTATACGCAATGTTTATCAAATTCAAGTTATCTTACAATGAAGCTCTAAATGAGCTTATAAAGAGTTACAAATACTGTAGCTTAGTCCCACACGTGTCCAGCTAAAAGAAATATACAACAAGGTCCATAAACTAAAATAAAAACATATAAGTTACTGTAGCTATAGTAACTTACTGTAGCACCTAGCGGCATGCCGCTCCAGGGGTTCAGGGCTGGCGGCATGTCGCTTCCTTCGGCAATGCAATTGCTGAAAATTGCATAATTTTTTTGGAAGATGCTACAGTAACATTGTAGCTACAGTGTTACTGTAGCATCTTCCAAAAAAATGCCTCAAATTTTCACAATTTGAGCGTAACGACGTTGACCAACTTATCCTCTGCTTTGTTCATGTCCTTCAAGAGTGATTCTCCAATTGCTAACTCCTTTCCGAGCTCCATTTGAATGAGCAAAGTTAATGCACCTTGCAACTTCTTACTCCTAGCTCGTGTCAAAGGTCCTTGAGGAATTGGTAGTGCATCCTTGGATCCTTGGGTCGCATCACTAGGGCTGCCAGTGATGATGGTTAACGGGACAGGAAGCGACGGGAGCAAGCAGCTCGGTGGCTTGCTCCGCTGCTGCGTCGCTTCCACTATTTACATGCATCATGCACGTAAATATGGAGTCGTTGATCTTGTTGACTTTCCTTGGTCAACCAGATCAACGGTGGTGATTAAATGGGCCATTTAATTTATTTAAATGGCCTCGAGCCGTTTTTGTGAGTAAACGTTTCGAATTTTAATGCCAAAAGTGTCAGCGCGTAGAGAAAAATAAGACGAGTTTAATAGTCTACAGCGAATGAAGAATTTTTTTCGTTTAACGTGTTTATTTTCTCGTTTGGAAACAGGAAATGTTTGGACGAAAAATAAATGACGTTATGACGAAAACTACGCGAAACGAAGTTGGTCGGCGTGGATAAAAAAAAGAGTAGGTAATAGTTGATGGAAAACATAACGCGTTCGAGCTATTGTCTGAGCGAACTTACCCGGGTCCAATAAAAGCTTGAACAAAAATAATAAAAAAAAATAAAAATCCTAAAAAATGTGATAAAATACTAAAAATCCTAAATTTTATGCGATGACGTAAAACGAAAAAATAACTAGCAAATGACTAACGGATAATTAAAAATGTGATTTTTAAGGCTGAAAATATTAATAATAATAATAATGAAAATACGTGACGAACAATTAAAAATGCGATTTCGAACGCTGACGATGACAATGACGATGATAAAATGCGATGAGAATTTAAAAATACTAACGACAGTAAATTAATTAAAAATGACAGTAAGTTGAGTGAAATAACGGAAATGATAAATTTAATTAAAAACGGCGTCAAAATTCAGATATCAACAGCCTATAAATGTTAACCCCAACCAGAGTGCTCTTATGATAATTAACCTTCAGGCCGGAGAAGGCATCAAACCAGCAAAGGATCCCTTTAACATTTTGCACCTCTTCCTCATCATTTCGAGTAAATATTAGCGTGTCATCTACAAACTGGAGGTGCGTAACATTCCACCCTCCCACTTCATCTCCTATCCCGCGCAGAAGCCCACAGTCATGGGCCCGATAATATCAACAATACGTGAAATGAGGAAAAAAATTAGCATAAGAAAATTAAACAAGATTTAATTAAATAGAAAGGGTAGGATTATGGCTTAGGTTTAAATCTCACTCCAATAAAAAATAATATAGGGCTCCACTTAGAACTTAAAATAAATTTAATAAAAAAATTAAACCTTAGTTGTGAATCATGAAGGGAAAAAATATTCACTACTAAACAACATGGCTATAGTAACGTCACTTATTTTTGTTACTATTATGTTATGTTACTCTTCGTAACTAAAAAATATTTTTTGTGACGGATTCTACTAAAAATAAGTAATTTAAATTACGATAATTTTTAATGTTTGCATAAGGTAACCAATCGTGACTAAATATGTGTTATAATTATTACCCGTTACTAATTATTGGTGCAAGATGTTTTAGCATTTGACGCAAAAAAAGTAAGGGAGTAATTACAAATCGTAGAAAAAAAATTATTTTTTAGTGTATTTAGTAACGATGCGTGGCAAAATGAAAATATTAGAAAAACATACGTAACAACGTCACTAAAAAATAAATAATAATATAATTAGTAACGACGTGTAAACAAATACTCGATTTAGCAACAATGTATAACTACTTTTTATATTATTTTAGCAACTATCCGTAGCCAAAACAATTGTCCAATAAATTTAGCAACGAGTTGTAACTAATTATTATTGCAAGATGTTTCAGTTGTTGATGTCATTTGGAGGAAAACTTTTTTTATTTTCCAAAAATATTTAGCAGTATAAGAAAAGAATGTTTGTCACGTATATATGAAGCATTTATTAATATAAGAAAAGCAATATGAAGGATTAAGTTTATTATTTTAATAAAATATGGTGTAAGTAGTATTCCCTCCGTCCCATATTAACTGTTACTTTACTGTTCGTGCACGTATTTCGAGGAAGCCGAATGACTCACTATTTGACCCCAAAAAAATTCGTACTTTTTTTCGAACATACGTTAATCCTTAACCTACGTTCAAGAAAAAATTCGAAAGTTTTTGAGGTCAAATAGTGCGTCATCCGGCCTCCTCGAATGCGTGCATGAATAGTGGCCAGTGACAGTTAATATGGGACGGAGGGAGTACTTCTTATGCATATGCAAAATTTAAAAAAAAAAGTTAAAAAAAAAAAGAAAAACGAGAAAAAGAATTAAGAAAAACAACTTGGTTTTCCTGGTTAAATTGACCGGTTCGGTTCTGAAAATCATAGAATTAATAAAAATAAAATAAAAATGAGTTAATTTGTTTTCCAGAAATTAGTTACAGAATATTCAATTTCAAGTTTTGTTCGTCACTAATAGATAGTTTGGAGAGGACAACTATAAAAAATCATCATAAAATAATGAAACTTTAGTAACTATTGTGGAGGAATTAAAAAAAAATATTAGGAGAACCATGTCGTAAAACCATCAACTAAATATTGTCACATGTCGGGAAAACTAGTAATATCTAAAAGACGTAAAAAAAATATGACATTAACTTTTTTAATACATGTATATACATATTTAAAAAAATTAGCGGCATCAGCTGACCCATTAAATTAGAAGTGGCTCTGTCCATATTTACACAAATAAAACGGGAAAAAGACATTTTTGGCCCCTGAACTTTAATTTTTTAATTAATGTGGCCCCTGAACTTTTAAATTGTTTAATTACAACCCTGCGAATCGAACGTTTTGACATAAATGGCCCATACCGTGACAGAAATTTGACGTGGCAACAGTATCTTCCACGTCAGACACGCCTCACACGCCACGTCGGCTAGCCACGTCAGATTCCTGCCAACTCACGCGTCCACGTCATTGCTTTATCAGGGGCCACATTAATCATTTAATTAAAGTTCAGGGGCCACATTAATCATTTAATTAAAGTTCAGGGGCCATTTATGTCTTTTTACCGAATAGATGTGGAGGTGTGAGGTGGCAAGTTGCTGACGTGGCTCGACGACGTGGCAAGTGACACATGGGTGACGTGGAAGATAACGTCGCCACGTCAGATTTCTGTCACGGTAGGGGCCACTTATATCAAAATGCTCGATTCGCAGGGTTGTAATTAAACAATTTAAGAGTTCAGGGGCCACATTAATTAAAAAATTAAACTTTAGGGGCCAAAAATGTCTTTTTCCCCAAATAAAACTAAATGTCTCTTTTTTTTTTAATAAGCGGAAGAAATATATTAGCCAAAGAATGGCAGAGAGAATGTACAGCAGGCCAGCTTCAGCTCCAGGATAGAGCCAAAGCTGCCCAGAAAAGCAGAAACAAACACCCCAAACTAAAGACAACGAGGAAGCAGCAATAGAAAAACAGCAGGCCAGCTTCAGCTCCAGGATAGAGCCAAAGCTGCCCAGAAAAACAGAAACAACTACCTCAAACTAAAGAACAGGACAACGAGGAAACACCAATAGAAAAACAGCAACGGCTCAACTAAATGCCTCTTGCTTAAGAAAATGACTAGAACACTCAACGCGGTCCCCTCAACTCTTCAAAGCCTTTAACTGGTAAAGTACTTGCACAAGTAATTTACACCAACGACCATTTACTTGGGAAGTAAAGTACTTGCACAACCTTTAACTGCTATCGTTGTGACTGTAAGTAAGCAAGCACTGCTGTTGTAGCTGTAGTGTTCAGGTTAGCTTGCAGCTTTCAGCGTCTGCAGGTCTGTTCCTTTGGTCATGTTTCTTCATGACCATTTAATTCTATATAATTCCTCTGCCGATTTAAAAAAAAAAGTAAAATTGTGGAATAACTTACTCTAACACAAGTGCTAGTGATTAGCTAGCTCGATTCATCAACTGATCATAAGATTCTCTTTGCAATAAGACTCAAATCGAAGTCATTGTTAATAAGTCACAAGCACTTGTGGTGGCATTAAGTGTCCGTGCATGAATTCCCTTTGTAATTGGCTAAGTTGAATTAAAGATTGACACCACCTTTAATTCAACTTAGCCAATTACAAAGGGAATTCATGCACGGACACTTAATGCCACCACCTTTATGAATTATGCATCATCTTTTACTTTGGTTGATTATATTATATAATGGATGAGTATGTTTGATTATAATATATAATGGATGCTGAGTGTGAAAAATGTGGTTAATTACCTCATCTTTCACTGGGAAAATATGCGCCGCCTCCATCCACTACTTTGCTTGTAACTTATGTGCTATAAATAGGCATCGATGGAAAGGGCTAAGGCACAAACAAGTGAGAAGAAATTAGAAACGAAAAAAGAATACATAGTAACTGAGCTAATTAACTAGCAATGGAAACAAAGAAGATGAATTTGGGAATGTTGGTTGGCCTTGTGCTTATTGCCAACTTTGCTCTTGCAGCCTTTGCATCCCTTGAAAAAGATGTAATCACTGCCGATGCCATTCGTGCTCTTACAAAGAGCAACAAGCTCCCTGCCGACGCCATTAATGCGCTCGTTAAAAGGAAGACCCTTGTTTCCAAAATTGAGCTTGAGGAGGCATTCCAGCTCCAAGATGCTAACGGTGTAACTGCCTTCGGCATTCCTTGTGGTGAAAGTTGCGTCTGGATACCATGCATCAGTAGCATCATCGGCTGTAGTTGCAGAAGCAAAGTTTGCTACCGCTGAATCTACTCATCATCAGTGCAAGGAACAAAAGGTTAATGTCTGTCGTCGCCAGTTATGTCTTTACTTATGTGTGTGGTTGTCGTTGTTCCAATTAAGGAAGCTACATGTGCTTGTAACATATCAATATAGTAGTATAATATATACTACTAAAAATAAATAAAGCAAGCATGTTTCCGTGTATGTTTTCTTTTGTTGTTAATAATGTTAACGCATGTTTGCAAGAATCAAGCTTTGTTCAACCTCTTTCTCATCTATCGTCTTATTAATTTAACGTGACGGTTGAAAAAGCAATAGAGGAGATGGATACCCGCACTGGTTGAGTTTGGTACAAAGGGTAAATGTCACAGCCAATAAATAAAATTGAGCAAGTTATGTGACATATTCACCTATAAAGAGGCCTATACTTATCAGTTGAACTACAACTTTCACTTTACTAATATTTTTTTAAAACATTGAAATTATATTTTTACTCATTATAAAAAAAAATCTAACGATGAGAGAAACAGCAAGAAAAAAAGATAAACAAATAGATTCTTAACTATAATAGTTTTTTTAGGATTATTTTAGTTGGAGACCAAGTCTATCTCCTAAATAATTATATTACAATAAAAGGAAGACTCTTTATAATGATCAATATGATTATTTTAGAAGCATTAAGTTTACAGTAAAACTTGAAGGCTGTTTTAAATCCCGAAACCATAACAAAGCTTGAAAAAAAATAGAAACACAATGATGTGGGAAAATATTAAATTCACTATTTTATCTTTAATAAATAAATTAATTTAATCTAATTTAAAACATAATTCCAATAATAACAACAAGATGGGAAATTAAAAAATAAAAAAGCTAATTTGTCTTGTTATTCTTGAAATTAAACAAGTTTTAATTGAATCAAATGAGTTAATTAATTGAAGTGGGTTTTCTATTTGGGTTACGCTCAAGTAAATTTAGTTTTTTTTTAAATACGCTGATAGATTTATTTAAAGGTCATGAAGAACATGACAAGAACAGAAAGAAGCAGCTGCAGCAACCACTGTTCAAGAGTACAGCACAAGGCAACAAAAAGGAAAAGCCAACGCAATTACACAGTAATGAAAGCAGACCTCTATCCCTCATGGACTCTCACCCGACTCCACACTCCCAGCCAAGTCGAAGAGATTAACATTTGCGTAGGAGCATAAGGGAAGCTCGAATCTCCACTCTTGATCCACCGGTGCCAACTTCCAAAAACATCACGCACTAACTTGAAAGAGTAGGGATTTACATGATTAAATACCTTATCATTTCTCTGGATCCAAAGGTGACACAATACCACATCTGCCACATCGTGTTACCCTGTTTACTCCTCCAATCAACCAGACCGTCCCAGCTCCTCCACAAATCTAGGAGAGTCCTCGGACGACACCAAGCGATGCTAGCCCAACACGCAATAACGCCCCAGATCTGATCCGTGACAGGGCAATGCAGGAACAAGTGGTCAGTACTCTCACAAGTGAGAAGGCATTGGGGGCAGGAGCTCTCTTCATCTGAGATAATGTGTCGTTGCCAAAGGAAGGCTCTGGTTGCAATCCGACCCTGAAGAGCAAGCCACATGAAGGCTTCAACGTGATGAGGGACTAACCGTTTCCAGCAAGAGTTGAGGATATCGTTGGTGTGGCTGCTGAACTGAGCAGCAACAATGGACTCCGTAAGCGAACGTACAGAGAAAAGTTTAGAAGGTTCCAGCATCCACGCGAAAGAATCAGCCTCTTCACTTTTCCGCGGTGCTGGCAGCATGGCCACCATCTCATTCACTTCGTCAGCTTCCCAGTCAAATAAGCCCCTACGCCAACGCCACTTCCAAACCCAAATATCATCCCGCCACTCCCCGAACTCTATGATTCGACCCTCTTTGGCGCCCGTCAGGTTGAATAGACGAGGGAATCGAATGGCAAGAGGGACCCGCAAGGCCCAAGTGTCCCACCAAACTGTGAAACCGATCACCCCCTCTCCCCTAGGTAGCCAGAATATCCTGCCAAATTGGCAAAGGAACCCCATGATCTTGCATCCACAAACGACCCACACTCGAACAATTGTATTGGAAGTTTTAATAAGCGTTAACCGGCCACCCAAGGATAGCAGAGATCCCTTCCAGGTAGACAATTTTTTTCTCATCTTCCCAACTGAGCCCATCTAGTTTGATATCCTTCTCGGATTCATACCAACCGAAGAACCCAAATAAGTAAAAGGCAGCGTTTCATACCTGCAACCCGCTCTACGCGCTATATTCTCATCGAATGACCTATGTGGCGCCCCAAAAATTTTTAAAAAATTCGCGAGTGTACGACGAATCTGAGACCTTACGATACTCGGCGTAAAAGGACGCCTTCCAACATGCAATGAAGTCGCCACCCTAATTTTGTCTCTAGGTTTAGGGAACCTAATCGTCATGGCATAAAAAATAAAATAAATAAAACTAAAGGCACAAAAAAGGGGTCTAAACCCAAGACGAAGGTTCGGGGTCGTATTATGGACTCGGGAAGGTGTTAGGCACCCGAGTCACATCCGAAAATGGTTACCGGTTGATAGGAGAGGTGTTTAAAAGATGTTTGATAAAAATGCGTTTTTAAAAGGGGGCCCTCAGAGGAATCGTCACTTTAGTCTTTTCCATGATCGGGACCGTTTAGGAATAATTAATCGTTGGACGGGGTTACCGTTTTAAAAATCTTTTCGGACGGGGTTACCGTTTTCAAGACCGATTGATTATTCCTGACTGTAGCGTGATGGGACTGAATTTTCCGTAAGACTGAATGAACGCCCTCTTTTCATCATCGGGCCATGCATGATTAAATTAATTATTAAGTGATTCTATCATGGATTGCTAACAGAGTACAAATTTAAATGAGAGATATTTTGAAATGATAAACCGATGTGGGATCGAAGCCACCAGATACATGCAATCAATATAAGCGGAATTTAAAATCAAACGAACATGACATTTTAAGCAAGTCTTTTAAACAAGTTGTTCATGTGGGTTGATTTTAATTTTAGCAATTATATATATCATGCCTGCAATTAATATTTATGAAAAAATGTTGAATAAATAAAAGGGGAAGAAAGGCGTACTTTCGAGCGAAGCTTGAATTTTAAACCTACAAAATGACAGTGTTAGTGCTAGCTCAAAAAATAAATAAGCAGTTTATGAATGCAAGAATTTAAATAAATAGCGAAAAATTAAACAATGATTTGACGAGTACGACAAAAAATGGTGATTTGACACATACGAAAATTTAAATGATGATTTGATAAGTGCAGAAAAATTTAAATGATGATAGTGCATGCGAGAAATTTATATGATGACAGTTGATAAGTGCGAGAAATTTAAATGATGATTTGATACGTACGAAAATTTAAATGATGATTTGATGCATGCGAGAAATTAAATGATGATTTGATGAGTGCGAGAAAATTAAATGATGACGGTTGATGCATACGAGAATTTAAATGCTGATTTGACGAGTGCGAGAATTTTAAATGATGACTTGATGCATGCGAAAAAATTAAATGATGACAGTTGATGCATATGAGAATTTAAATGATGATTTGGCGAAAAATTAAAGATTTGATACGTGCAGAAAAATTAAGGATTTGCAGAAAATTGAACATGTGATATTTGCAGAAAAAATAAACAATTGATGATTTGCAGAAGATTAAACAATTGATGATTTGCAGAAAATTAAAGCAGTTGACGATTTGCAGAAAATTAAACAGTTGATGATTTGCAGAAATTTAAACAGTTGATGATTTGCAGAAATTTAAAGCAGTTGATGATTTGCGAAAATTTAAACAGTTGATGATTTGCTGAAATTTAAACAGTTGATGATTTGCGGAAATTTAAATGACTGAATTTAAATTGCGGAAAGTAAATTGCGAAAAATTAAAGTGCGGAGAATTTAAACAGTTGATAGGTACAGAATTTTAAAGCAATATTACGAAAAAACGTGATCCGAGGTCTTGGAAAAAATGAAAATGGGCTGGGCCCAATTTGAAAAATAAAGGAAATGGGCCAGGAATAGTTCCTAGCCCAAAAATCACATTTTGAATGGTGATCGGCTCCTTCCCGCGTGAACAAGCCCAAGGGGGGCACTGTGCATCATCTTCCTCAGACGTCGTCCGCGCCACTGCCGGTGACGTGGATCTCCGACCAGGCGGCCAAATTGCCTAGTTTTGAGCTCCGAGGAAAGCTCTCTTCCCCAACAAGATTATCGTGCAAAAATCAAGATTTAATATACGTCCGAACACAGTTTAATTTTGAGAAAACGTCAAAAACCGATAATTAACAAAAAAACCTAAAATTCGCTCTTCTTAACCAACAAATCAACGAATAAAAAGCATGGAAATTATCTATAGCATGTATATGAATTAATGGTATGAAAATAAGCAATTTATTTGATCGAAATAACAATCTAAAAATTAAAGAAAGAAAGCGCAGAGAAAAGCAAGAAAAACGCTTACCAAAAAAGCTTAAACTTGTGGCAGCCGATGCTCTACATGAGCTATCGGTCAAGAGGGAGAAGGAGCAGAGTTGCTCTTGGTTGGATTTGTGAGGAAAATGGAGAGGGGCAGTGGGCTTTTTATAAGCCAAGATCGCGTGAGGAGGGAGACGCGGCGCTGCGCGTGGAGGAGGGAGAGCGTGCGCTGGCAGGGCTAGGGTTGTTGTGCTGGCGGGGCTAGGTGATACGTTCCTGGATATTTGTGGGAATGTTTAACTGTGATCTAGCTCAAGGAATCCTCAAGAACAATAAATAAATAACCAATCGACAACAATTAGACCCCTAACCCAACCTGTGGTTAGACCCCTAATTCGATACTCGATTAGGATCTCGACTCAAGACTTCTAGATCCCTAAACCAACCTGTGTTTAGACCCCTAGAACGAAGTAGACGATAGGGAAGAGTTGTTTTACTTAATCGAAACTGAATTCCAATCAGTTAAGCTTAAGAGTTCTTAAACTAGAACCAAAGTTTGAGAAATCCTCTCAAATGTGTTTATACGCAATGTTTATCAAATTCAAGTTATCTTACAATGAAGCTCTAAATGAGCTTATAAAGAGTTACAAATACTGTAGCTTAGTCCCACACGTGTCCAGCTAAAAGAAATATACAACAAGGTCCATAAACTAAAATAAAAACATATAAGTTACTGTAGCTATAGTAACTTACTGTAGCACCTAGCGGCATGCCGCTCCAGGGGTTCAGGGCTGGCGGCATGTCGCTTCCTTCGGCAATGCAATTGCTGAAAATTGCATAATTTTTTTGGAAGATGCTACAGTAACATTGTAGCTACAGTGTTACTGTAGCATCTTCCAAAAAAATGCCTCAAATTTTCACAATTTGAGCGTAACGACGTTGACCAACTTATCCTCTGCTTTGTTCATGTCCTTCAAGAGTGATTCTCCAATTGCTAACTCCTTTCCGAGCTCCATTTGAATGAGCAAAGTTAATGCACCTTGCAACTTCTTACTCCTAGCTCGTGTCAAAGGTCCTTGAGGAATTGGTAGTGCATCCTTGGATCCTTGGGTCGCATCACTAGGGCTGCCAGTGATGATGGTTAACGGGACAGGAAGCGACGGGAGCAAGCAGCTCGGTGGCTTGCTCCGCTGCTGCGTCGCTTCCACTATTTACATGCATCATGCACGTAAATATGGAGTCGTTGATCTTGTTGACTTTCCTTGGTCAACCAGATCAACGGTGGTGATTAAATGGGCCATTTAATTTATTTAAATGGCCTCGAGCCGTTTTTGTGAGTAAACGTTTCGAATTTTAATGCCAAAAGTGTCAGCGCGTAGAGAAAAATAAGACGAGTTTAATAGTCTACAGCGAATGAAGAATTTTTTTCGTTTAACGTGTTTATTTTCTCGTTTGGAAACAGGAAATGTTTGGACGAAAAATAAATGACGTTATGACGAAAACTACGCGAAACGAAGTTGGTCGGCGTGGATAAAAAAAAGAGTAGGTAATAGTTGATGGAAAACATAACGCGTTCGAGCTATTGTCTGAGCGAACTTACCCGGGTCCAATAAAAGCTTGAACAAAAATAATAAAAAAAAATAAAAATCCTAAAAAATGTGATAAAATACTAAAAATCCTAAATTTTATGCGATGACGTAAAACGAAAAAATAACTAGCAAATGACTAACGGATAATTAAAAATGTGATTTTTAAGGCTGAAAATATTAATAATAATAATAATGAAAATACGTGACGAACAATTAAAAATGCGATTTCGAACGCTGACGATGACAATGACGATGATAAAATGCGATGAGAATTTAAAAATACTAACGACAGTAAATTAATTAAAAATGACAGTAAGTTGAGTGAAATAACGGAAATGATAAATTTAATTAAAAACGGCGTCAAAATTCAGATATCAACAGCCTATAAATGTTAACCCCAACCAGAGTGCTCTTATGATAATTAACCTTCAGGCCGGAGAAGGCATCAAACCAGCAAAGGATCCCTTTAACATTTTGCACCTCTTCCTCATCATTTCGAGTAAATATTAGCGTGTCATCTACAAACTGGAGGTGCGTAACATTCCACCCTCCCACTTCATCTCCTATCCCGCGCAGAAGCCCACAGTCATGGGCCCGATAATATCAACAATACGTGAAATGAGGAAAAAAATTAGCATAAGAAAATTAAACAAGATTTAATTAAATAGAAAGGGTAGGATTATGGCTTAGGTTTAAATCTCACTCCAATAAAAAATAATATAGGGCTCCACTTAGAACTTAAAATAAATTTAATAAAAAAATTAAACCTTAGTTGTGAATCATGAAGGGAAAAAATATTCACTACTAAACAACATGGCTATAGTAACGTCACTTATTTTTGTTACTATTATGTTATGTTACTCTTCGTAACTAAAAAATATTTTTTGTGACGGATTCTACTAAAAATAATTAATTTAAATTACGATAATTTTTAATGTTTGCATAAGGTAACCAATCGTGACTAAATATGTGTTATAATTATTACCCGTTACTAATTATTGGTGCAAGATGTTTTAGCATTTGACGCAAAAAAAGTAAGGGAGTAATTACAAATCGTAGAAAAAAAATTATTTTTTAGTGTATTTAGTAACGATGCGTGGCAAAATGAAAATATTAGAAAAACATACGTAACAACATGTCACTAAAAAATAAATAATAATATAATTAGTAACGACGTGTAAACAAATACTCGATTTAGCAACAATGTATAACTACTTTTTATATTATTTTAGCAACTATCCGTAGCCAAAACAATTGTCCAATAAATTTAGCAACGAGTTGTAACTAATTATTATTGCAAGATGTTTCAGTTGTTGATGTCATTTGGAGGAAAACTTTTTTTATTTTCCAAAAATATTTAGCAGTATAAGAAAAGAATGTTTGTCACGTATATATGAAGCATTTATTAATATAAGAAAAGCAATATGAAGGATTAAGTTTATTATTTTAATAAAATATGGTGTAAGTAGTATTCCCTCCGTCCCATATTAACTGTTACTTTACTGTTCGTGCACGTATTTCGAGAAAGCCGAATGACTCACTATTTGACCCCAAAAAAATTCGTACTTTTTTTCGAACATACGTTAATCCTTAACCTACGTTCAAGAAAAAATTCGAAAGTTTTTGAGGTCAAATAGTGCGTCATCCGGCCTCCTCGAATGCGTGCATGAATAGTGGCCAGTGACAGTTAATATGGGACGGAGGGAGTACTTCTTATGCATATGCAAAATTTAAAAAAAAAAGTTAAAAAAAAAAAGAAAAACGAGAAAAAGAATTAAGAAAAACAACTTGGTTTTCCTGGTTAAATTGACCGGTTCGGTTCTGAAAATCATAGAATTAATAAAAATAAAATAAAAATGAGTTAATTTGTTTTCCAGAAATTAGTTACAGAATATTCAATTTCAAGTTTTGTTCGTCACTAATAGATAGTTTGGAGAGGACAACTATAAAAAATCATCATAAAATAATGAAACTTTAGTAACTATTGTGGAGGAATTAAAAAAAAATATTAGGAGAACCATGTCGTAAAACCATCAACTAAATATTGTCACATGTCGGGAAAACTAGTAATATCTAAAAGACGTAAAAAAAATATGACATTAACTTTTTTAATACATGTATATACATATTTAAAAAAATTAGCGGCATCAGCTGACCCATTAAATTAGAAGTGGCTCTGTCCATATTTACACAAATAAAACGGGAAAAAGACATTTTTGGCCCCTGAACTTTAATTTTTTAATTAATGTGGCCCCTGAACTTTTAAATTGTTTAATTACAACCCTGCGAATCGAACGTTTTGACATAAATGGCCCATACCGTGACAGAAATTTGACGTGGCAACGGTATCTTCCACGTCAGACACGCCTCACACGCCACGTCGGCTAGCCACGTCAGATTCCTGCCAACTCACGCGTCCACGTCATTGCTTTATCAGGGGCCACATTAATCATTTAATTAAAGTTCAGGGGCCACATTAATCATTTAATTAAAGTTCAGGGGCCATTTATGTCTTTTTACCGAATAGATGTGGAGGTGTGAGGTGGCAAGTTGCTGACGTGGCTCGACGACGTGGCAAGTGACACATGGGTGACGTGGAAGATAACGTCGCCACGTCAGATTTCTGTCACGGTAGGG
Organism: Viola odorata; assembly: GCA_963691705.1. NCBI lineage: Eukaryota > Viridiplantae > Streptophyta > Magnoliopsida > Malpighiales > Violaceae > Viola > Viola odorata. The sequence continues at coordinate 11,706,305 of OY829545.1, forward strand.
GCCACTTATATCAAAATGCTCGATTCGCAGGGTTGTAATTAAACAATTTAAGAGTTCAGGGGCCACATTAATTAAAAAATTAAACTTTAGGGGCCAAAAATGTCTTTTTCCCCAAATAAAACTAAATGTCTCTTTTTTTTTTAATAAGCGGAAGAAATATATTAGCCAAAGAATGGCAGAGAGAATGTACAGCAGGCCAGCTTCAGCTCCAGGATAGAGCCAAAGCTGCCCAGAAAAGCAGAAACAAACACCCCAAACTAAAGACAACGAGGAAGCAGCAATAGAAAAACAGCAGGCCAGCTTCAGCTCCAGGATAGAGCCAAAGCTGCCCAGAAAAACAGAAACAACTACCTCAAACTAAAGAACAGGACAACGAGGAAACACCAATAGAAAAACAGCAACGGCTCAACTAAATGCCTCTTGCTTAAGAAAATGACTAGAACACTCAACGCGGTCCCCTCAACTCTTCAAAGCCTTTAACTGGTAAAGTACTTGCACAAGTAATTTACACCAACGACCATTTACTTGGGAAGTAAAGTACTTGCACAACCTTTAACTGCTATCGTTGTGACTGTAAGTAAGCAAGCACTGCTGTTGTAGCTGTAGTGTTCAGGTTAGCTTGCAGCTTTCAGCGTCTGCAGGTCTGTTCCTTTGGTCATGTTTCTTCATGACCATTTAATTCTATATAATTCCTCTGCCGATTTAAAAAAAAAAGTAAAATTGTGGAATAACTTACTCTAACACAAGTGCTAGTGATTAGCTAGCTCGATTCATCAACTGATCATAAGATTCTCTTTGCAATAAGACTCAAATCGAAGTCATTGTTAATAAGTCACAAGCACTTGTGGTGGCATTAAGTGTCCGTGCATGAATTCCCTTTGTAATTGGCTAAGTTGAATTAAAGATTGACACCACCTTTAATTCAACTTAGCCAATTACAAAGGGAATTCATGCACGGACACTTAATGCCACCACCTTTATGAATTATGCATCATCTTTTACTTTGGTTGATTATATTATATAATGGATGAGTATGTTTGATTATAATATATAATGGATGCTGAGTGTGAAAAATGTGGTTAATTACCTCATCTTTCACTGGGAAAATATGCGCCGCCTCCATCCACTACTTTGCTTGTAACTTATGTGCTATAAATAGGCATCGATGGAAAGGGCTAAGGCACAAACAAGTGAGAAGAAATTAGAAACGAAAAAAGAATACATAGTAACTGAGCTAATTAACTAGCAATGGAAACAAAGAAGATGAATTTGGGAATGTTGGTTGGCCTTGTGCTTATTGCCAACTTTGCTCTTGCAGCCTTTGCATCCCTTGAAAAAGATGTAATCACTGCCGATGCCATTCGTGCTCTTACAAAGAGCAACAAGCTCCCTGCCGACGCCATTAATGCGCTCGTTAAAAGGAAGACCCTTGTTTCCAAAATTGAGCTTGAGGAGGCATTCCAGCTCCAAGATGCTAACGGTGTAACTGCCTTCGGCATTCCTTGTGGTGAAAGTTGCGTCTGGATACCATGCATCAGTAGCATCATCGGCTGTAGTTGCAGAAGCAAAGTTTGCTACCGCTGAATCTACTCATCATCAGTGCAAGGAACAAAAGGTTAATGTCTGTCGTCGCCAGTTATGTCTTTACTTATGTGTGTGGTTGTCGTTGTTCCAATTAAGGAAGCTACATGTGCTTGTAACATATCAATATAGTAGTATAATATATACTACTAAAAATAAATAAAGCAAGCATGTTTCCGTGTATGTTTTCTTTTGTTGTTAATAATGTTAACGCATGTTTGCAAGAATCAAGCTTTGTTCAACCTCTTTCTCATCTATCGTCTTATTAATTTAACGTGACGGTTGAAAAAGCAATAGAGGAGATGGATACCCGCACTGGTTGAGTTTGGTACAAAGGGTAAATGTCACAGCCAATAAATAAAATTGAGCAAGTTATGTGACATATTCACCTATAAAGAGGCCTATACTTATCAGTTGAACTACAACTTTCACTTTACTAATATTTTTTTAAAACATTGAAATTATATTTTTACTCATTATAAAAAAAAATCTAACGATGAGAGAAACAGCAAGAAAAAAAGATAAACAAATAGATTCTTAACTATAATAGTTTTTTTAGGATTATTTTAGTTGGAGACCAAGTCTATCTCCTAAATAATTATATTACAATAAAAGGAAGACTCTTTATAATGATCAATATGATTATTTTAGAAGCATTAAGTTTACAGTAAAACTTGAAGGCTGTTTTAAATCCCGAAACCATAACAAAGCTTGAAAAAAAATAGAAACACAATGATGTGGGAAAATATTAAATTCACTATTTTATCTTTAATAAATAAATTAATTTAATCTAATTTAAAACATAATTCCAATAATAACAACAAGATGGGAAATTAAAAAATAAAAAAGCTAATTTGTCTTGTTATTCTTGAAATTAAACAAGTTTTAATTGAATCAAATGAGTTAATTAATTGAAGTGGGTTTTCTATTTGGGTTACGCTCAAGTAAATTTAGTTTTTTTTTAAATACGCTGATAGATTTATTTAAAGGTCATGAAGAACATGACAAGAACAGAAAGAAGCAGCTGCAGCAACCACTGTTCAAGAGTACAGCACAAGGCAACAAGAAGGAAAAGCCAACGCAATTACACAGTAATGAAAGCAGACCTCTATCCCTCATGGACTCTCACCCGACTCCACACTCCCAGCCAAGTCGAAGAGATTAACATTTGCGTAGGAGCATAAGGGAAGCTCGAATCTCCACTCTTGATCCACCGGTGCCAACTTCCAAAAACATCACGCACTAACTTGAAAGAGTAGGGATTTACATGATTAAATACCTTATCATTTCTCTGGATCCAAAGGTGACACAATACCACATCTGCCACATCGTGTTACCCTGTTTACTCCTCCAATCAACCAGACCGTCCCAGCTCCTCCACAAATCTAGGAGAGTCCTCGGACGACACCAAGCGATGCTAGCCCAACACGCAATAACGCCCCAGATCTGATCCGTGACAGGGCAATGCAGGAACAAGTGGTCAGTACTCTCACAAGTGAGAAGGCATTGGGGGCAGGAGCTCTCTTCATCTGAGATAATGTGTCGTTGCCAAAGGAAGGCTCTGGTTGCAATCCGACCCTGAAGAGCAAGCCACATGAAGGCTTCAACGTGATGAGGGACTAACCGTTTCCAGCAAGAGTTGAGGATATCGTTGGTGTGGCTGCTGAACTGAGCAGCAACAATGGACTCCGTAAGCGAACGTACAGAGAAAAGTTTAGAAGGTTCCAGCATCCACGCGAAAGAATCAGCCTCTTCACTTTTCCGCGGTGCTGGCAGCATGGCCACCATCTCATTCACTTCGTCAGCTTCCCAGTCAAATAAGCCCCTACGCCAACGCCACTTCCAAACCCAAATATCATCCCGCCACTCCCCGAACTCTATGATTCGACCCTCTTTGGCGCCCGTCAGGTTGAATAGACGAGGGAATCGAATGGCAAGAGGGACCCGCAAGGCCCAAGTGTCCCACCAAACTGTGAAACCGATCACCCCCTCTCCCCTAGGTAGCCAGAATATCCTGCCAAATTGGCAAAGGAACCCCATGATCTTGCATCCACAAACGACCCACACTCGAACAATTGTATTGGAAGTTTTAATAAGCGTTAACCGGCCACCCAAGGATAGCAGAGATCCCTTCCAGGTAGACAATTTTTTTCTCATCTTCCCAACTGAGCCCATCTAGTTTGATATCCTTCTCGGATTCATACCAACCGAAGAACCCAAATAAGTAAAAGGCAGCGTTTCATACCTGCAACCCGCTCTACGCGCTATATTCTCATCGAATGACCTATGTGGCGCCCCAAAAAATTTTAAAAAATTCGCGAGTGTACGACGAATCTGAGACCTTACGATACTCGGCGTAAAAGGACGCCTTCCAACATGCAATGAAGTCGCCACCCTAATTTTGTCTCTAGGTTTAGGGAACCTAATCGTCATGGCATAAAAAATAAAATAAATAAAACTAAAGGCACAAAAAAGGGGTCTAAACCCAAGACGAAGGTTCGGGGTCGTATTATGGACTCGGGAAGGTGTTAGGCACCCGAGTCACATCCGAAAATGGTTACCGGTTGATAGGAGAGGTGTTTAAAAGATGTTTGATAAAAATGCGTTTTTAAAAGGGGGCCCTCAGAGGAATCGTCACTTTAGTCTTTTCCATGATCGGGACCGTTTAGGAATAATTAATCGTTGGACGGGGTTACCGTTTTAAAAATCTTTTCGGACGGGGTTACCGTTTTCAAGACCGATTGATTATTCCTGACCGTAGCGTGATGGGACTGAATTTTCCGTAAGACTGAATGAACGCCCTCTTTTCATCATCGGGCCATGCATGATTAAATTAATTATTAAGTGATTCTATCATGGATTGCTAACAGAGTACAAATTTAAATGAGAGATATTTTGAAATGATAAACCGATGTGGGATCGAAGCCACCAGATACATGCAATCAATATAAGCGGAATTTAAAATCAAACGAACATGACATTTTAAGCAAGTCTTTTAAACAAGTTGTTCATGTGGGTTGATTTTAATTTTAGCAATTATATATATCATGCCTGCAATTAATATTTATGAAAAAATGTTGAATAAATAAAAGGGGAAGAAAGGCGTACTTTCGAGCGAAGCTTGAATTTTAAACCTACAAAATGACAGTGTTAGTGCTAGCTCAAAAAATAAATAAGCAGTTTATGAATGCAAGAATTTAAATAAATAGCGAAAAATTAAACAATGATTTGACGAGTACGACAAAAAATGGTGATTTGACACATACGAAAATTTAAATGATGATTTGATAAGTGCAGAAAAATTTAAATGATGATAGTGCATGCGAGAAATTTATATGATGACAGTTGATAAGTGCGAGAAATTTAAATGATGATTTGATACGTACGAAAATTTAAATGATGATTTGATGCATGCGAGAAATTAAATGATGATTTGATGAGTGCGAGAAAATTAAATGATGACGGTTGATGCATACGAGAATTTAAATGCTGATTTGACAAGTGCGAGAATTTTAAATGATGACTTGATGCATGCGAAAAAATTAAATGATGACAGTTGATGCATATGAGAATTTAAATGATGATTTGGCGAAAAATTAAAGATTTGATACGTGCAGAAAAATTAAGGATTTGCAGAAAATTGAACATGTGATATTTGCAGAAAAAATAAACAATTGATGATTTGCAGAAGATTAAACAATTGATGATTTGCAGAAAATTAAAGCAGTTGACGATTTGCAGAAAATTAAACAGTTGATGATTTGCAGAAATTTAAACAGTTGATGATTTGCAGAAATTTAAAGCAGTTGATGATTTGCGAAAATTTAAACAGTTGATGATTTGCTGAAATTTAAACAGTTGATGATTTGCGGAAATTTAAATGACTGAATTTAAATTGCGGAAAGTAAATTGCGAAAAATTAAAGTGCGGAGAATTTAAACAGTTGATAGGTACAGAATTTTAAAGCAATATTACGAAAAAACGTGATCCGAGGTCTTGGAAAAAATGAAAATGGGCTGGGCCCAATTTGAAAAATAAAGGAAATGGGCCAGGAATAGTTCCTAGCCCAAAAATCACATTTTTAATGGTGATCGGCTCCTTCCCGCGTGAACAAGCCCAAGGGGGGCACTGTGCATCATCTTCCTCAGACGTCGTCCGCGCCACTGCCGGTGACGTGGATCTCCGACCAGGCGGCCAAATTGCCTAGTTTTGAGCTCCGAGGAAAGCTCTCTTCCCCAACAAGATTATCGTGCAAAAATCAAGATTTAATATACGTCCGAACACAGTTTAATTTTGAGAAAACGTCAAAAACCGATAATTAACAAAAAAACCTAAAATTCGCTCTTCTTAACCAACAAATCAACGAATAAAAAGCATGGAAATTATCTATAGCATGTATATGAATTAATGGTATGAAAATAAGCAATTTATTTGATCGAAATAACAATCTAAAAATTAAAGAAAGAAAGCGCAGAGAAAAGCAAGAAAAACGCTTACCAAAAAAGCTTAAACTTGTGGCAGCCGATGCTCTACATGAGCTATCGGTCAAGAGGGAGAAGGAGCAGAGTTGCTCTTGGTTGGATTTGTGAGGAAAATGGAGAGGGGCAGTGGGCTTTTTATAAGCCAAGATCGCGTGAGGAGGGAGACGCGGCGCTGCGCGTGGAGGAGGGAGAGCGTGCGCTGGCAGGGCTAGGGTTGTTGTGCTGGCGGGGCTAGGTGATACGTTCCTGGATATTTGTGGGAATGTTTAACTGTGATCTAGCTCAAGGAATCCTCAAGAACAATAAATAAATAACCAATCGACAACAATTAGACCCCTAACCCAACCTGTGGTTAGACCCCTAATTCGATACTCGATTAGGATCTCGACTCAAGACTTCTAGATCCCTAAACCAACCTGTGTTTAGACCCCTAGAACGAAGTAGACGATAGGGAAGAGTTGTTTTACTTAATCGAAACTGAATTCCAATCAGTTAAGCTTAAGAGTTCTTAAACTAGAACCAAAGTTTGAGAAATCCTCTCAAATGTGTTTATACGCAATGTTTATCAAATTCAAGTTATCTTACAATGAAGCTCTAAATGAGCTTATAAAGAGTTACAAATACTGTAGCTTAGTCCCACACGTGTCCAGCTAAAAGAAATATACAACAAGGTCCATAAACTAAAATAAAAACATATAAGTTACTGTAGCTATAGTAACTTACTGTAGCACCTAGCGGCATGCCGCTCCAGGGGTTCAGGGCTGGCGGCATGTCGCTTCCTTCGGCAATGCAATTGCTGAAAATTGCATAATTTTTTTGGAAGATGCTACAGTAACATTGTAGCTACAGTGTTACTGTAGCATCTTCCAAAAAAATGCCTCAAATTTTCACAATTTGAGCGTAACGACGTTGACCAACTTATCCTCTGCTTTGTTCATGTCCTTCAAGAGTGATTCTCCAATTGCTAACTCCTTTCCGAGCTCCATTTGAATGAGCAAAGTTAATGCACCTTGCAACTTCTTACTCCTAGCTCGTGTCAAAGGTCCTTGAGGAATTGGTAGTGCATCCTTGGATCCTTGGGTCGCATCACTAGGGCTGCCAGTGATGATGGTTAACGGGACAGGAAGCGACGGGAGCAAGCAGCTCGGTGGCTTGCTCCGCTGCTGCGTCGCTTCCACTATTTACATGCATCATGCACGTAAATATGGAGTCGTTGATCTTGTTGACTTTCCTTGGTCAACCAGATCAACGGTGGTGATTAAATGGGCCATTTAATTTATTTAAATGGCCTCGAGCCGTTTTTGTGAGTAAACGTTTCGAATTTTAATGCCAAAAGTGTCAGCGCGTAGAGAAAAATAAGACGAGTTTAATAGTCTACAGCGAATGAAGAATTTTTTTCGTTTAACGTGTTTATTTTCTCGTTTGGAAACAGGAAATGTTTGGACGAAAAATAAATGACGTTATGACGAAAACTACGCGAAACGAAGTTGGTCGGCGTGGATAAAAAAAAGAGTAGGTAATAGTTGATGGAAAACATAACGCGTTCGAGCTATTGTCTAAGCGAACTTACCCGGGTCCAATAAAAGCTTGAACAAAAATAATAAAAAAAAATAAAAATCCTAAAAAATGTGATAAAATACTAAAAATCCTAAATTTTATGCGATGACGTAAAACGAAAAAATAACTAGCAAATGACTAACGGATAATTAAAAATGTGATTTTTAAGGCTGAAAATATTAATAATAATAATAATGAAAATACGTGACGAACAATTAAAAATGCGATTTCGAACGCTGACGATGATAAAATGCGATGAGAATTTAAAAATACTAACGACAGTAAATTAATTAAAAATGACAGTAAGTTGAGTGAAATAACGGAAATGATAAATTTAATTAAAAACGGCGTCAAAATTCAGATATCAACAGCCTATAAATGTTAACCCCAACCAGAGTGCTCTTATGATAATTAACCTTCAGGCCGGAGAAGGCATCAAACCAGCAAAGGATCCCTTTAACATTTTGCACCTCTTCCTCATCATTTCGAGTAAATATTAGCGTGTCATCTACAAACTGGAGGTGCGTAACATTCCACCCTCCCACTTCATCTCCTATCCCGCGCAGAAGCCCACAGTCATGGGCCCGATAATATCAACAATACGTGAAATGAGGAAAAAAATTAGCATAAGAAAATTAAACAAGATTTAATTAAATAGAAAGGGTAGGATTATGGCTTAGGTTTAAATCTCACTCCAATAAAAAATAATATAGGGCTCCACTTAGAACTTAAAATAAATTTAATAAAAAAATTAAACCTTAGTTGTGAATCATGAAGGGAAAAAATATTCACTACTAAACAACATGGCTATAGTAACGTCACTTATTTTTGTTACTATTATGTTATGTTACTCTTCGTAACTAAAAAATATTTTTTGTGACGGATTCTACTAAAAATAATTAATTTAAATTACGATAATTTTTAATGTTTGCATAAGGTAACCAATCGTGACTAAATATGTGTTATAATTATTACCCGTTACTAATTATTGGTGCAAGATGTTTTAGCATTTGACGCAAAAAAAGTAAGGGAGTAATTACAAATCGTAGAAAAAAAATTATTTTTTAGTGTATTTAGTAACGATGCGTGGCAAAATGAAAATATTAGAAAAACATACGTAACAACATGTCACTAAAAAATAAATAATAATATAATTAGTAACGACGTGTAAACAAATACTCGATTTAGCAACAATGTATAACTACTTTTTATATTATTTTAGCAACTATCCGTAGCCAAAACAATTGTCCAATAAATTTAGCAACGAGTTGTAACTAATTATTATTGCAAGATGTTTCAGTTGTTGATGTCATTTGGAGGAAAACTTTTTTTATTTTCCAAAAATATTTAGCAGTATAAGAAAAGAATGTTTGTCACGTATATATGAAGCATTTATTAATATAAGAAAAGCAATATGAAGGATTAAGTTTATTATTTTAATAAAATATGGTGTAAGTAGTATTCCCTCCGTCCCATATTAACTGTTACTTTACTGTTCGTGCACGTATTTCGAGAAAGCCGAATGACTCACTATTTGACCCCAAAAAAATTCGTACTTTTTTTCGAACATACGTTAATCCTTAACCTACGTTCAAGAAAAAATTCGAAAGTTTTTGAGGTCAAATAGTGCGTCATCCGGCCTCCTCGAATGCGTGCATGAATAGTGGCCAGTGACAGTTAATATGGGACGGAGGGAGTACTTCTTATGCATATGCAAAATTTAAAAAAAAAAGTTAAAAAAAAAAAGAAAAACGAGAAAAAGAATTAAGAAAAACAACTTGGTTTTCCTGGTTAAATTGACCGGTTCGGTTCTGAAAATCATAGAATTAATAAAAATAAAATAAAAATGAGTTAATTTGTTTTCCAGAAATTAGTTACAGAATATTCAATTTCAAGTTTTGTTCGTCACTAATAGATAGTTTGGAGAGGACAACTATAAAAAATCATCATAAAATAATGAAACTTTAGTAACTATTGTGGAGGAATTAAAAAAAAATATTAGGAGAACCATGTCGTAAAACCATCAACTAAATATTGTCACATGTCGGGAAAACTAGTAATATCTAAAAGACGTAAAAAAAATATGACATTAACTTTTTTAATACATGTATATACATATTTAAAAAAATTAGCGGCATCAGCTGACCCATTAAATTAGAAGTGGCTCTGTCCATATTTACACAAATAAAACGGGAAAAAGACATTTTTGGACCCTGAACTTTAATTTTTTAATTAATGTGGCCCCTGAACTTTTAAATTGTTTAATTACAACCCTGCGAATCGAACGTTTTGACATAAATGGCCCATACCGTGACAGAAATTTGACGTGGCAACGGTATCTTCCACGTCAGACACGCCTCACACGCCACGTCGGCTAGCCACGTCAGATTCCTGCCAACTCACGCGTCCACGTCATTGCTTTATCAGGGGCCACATTAATCATTTAATTAAAGTTCAGGGGCCACATTAATCATTTAATTAAAGTTCAGGGGCCATTTATGTCTTTTTACCGAATAGATGTGGAGGTGTGAGGTGGCAAGTTGCTGACGTGGCTCGACGACGTGGCAAGTGACACATGGGTGACGTGGAAGATAACGTCGCCACGTCAGATTTCTGTCACGGTAGGGGCCACTTATATCAAAATGCTCGATTCGCAGGGTTGTAATTAAACAATTTAAGAGTTCAGGGGCCACATTAATTAAAAAATTAAACTTTAGGGGCCAAAAATGTCTTTTTCCCCAAATAAAACTAAATGTCTCTTTTTTTTTTAATAAGCGGAAGAAATATATTAGCCAAAGAATGGCAGAGAGAATGTACAGCAGGCCAGCTTCAGCTCCAGGATAGAGCCAAAGCTGCCCAGAAAAGCAGAAACAAACACCCCAAACTAAAGACAACGAGGAAGCAGCAATAGAAAAACAGCAGGCCAGCTTCAGCTCCAGGATAGAGCCAAAGCTGCCCAGAAAAACAGAAACAACTACCTCAAACTAAAGAACAGGACAACGAGGAAACACCAATAGAAAAACAGCAACGGCTCAACTAAATGCCTCTTGCTTAAGAAAATGACTAGAACACTCAACGCGGTCCCCTCAACTCTTCAAAGCCTTTAACTGGTAAAGTACTTGCACAAGTAATTTACACCAACGACCATTTACTTGGGAAGTAAAGTACTTGCACAACCTTTAACTGCTATCGTTGTGACTGTAAGTAAGCAAGCACTGCTGTTGTAGCTGTAGTGTTCAGGTTAGCTTGCAGCTTTCAGCGTCTGCAGGTCTGTTCCTTTGGTCATGTTTCTTCATGACCATTTAATTCTATATAATTCCTCTGCCGATTTAAAAAAAAAAGTAAAATTGTGGAATAACTTACTCTAACACAAGTGCTAGTGATTAGCTAGCTCGATTCATCAACTGATCATAAGATTCTCTTTGCAATAAGACTCAAATCGAAGTCATTGTTAATAAGTCACAAGCACTTGTGGTGGCATTAAGTGTCCGTGCATGAATTCCCTTTGTAATTGGCTAAGTTGAATTAAAGATTGACACCACCTTTAATTCAACTTAGCCAATTACAAAGGGAATTCATGCACGGACACTTAATGCCACCACCTTTATGAATTATGCATCATCTTTTACTTTGGTTGATTATATTATATAATGGATGAGTATGTTTGATTATAATATATAATGGATGCTGAGTGTGAAAAATGTGGTTAATTACCTCATCTTTCACTGGGAAAATATGCGCCGCCTCCATCCACTACTTTGCTTGTAACTTATGTGCTATAAATAGGCATCGATGGAAAGGGCTAAGGCACAAACAAGTGAGAAGAAATTAGAAACGAAAAAAGAATACATAGTAACTGAGCTAATTAACTAGCAATGGAAACAAAGAAGATGAATTTGGGAATGTTGGTTGGCCTTGTGCTTATTGCCAACTTTGCTCTTGCAGCCTTTGCATCCCTTGAAAAAGATGTAATCACTGCCGATGCCATTCGTGCTCTTACAAAGAGCAACAAGCTCCCTGCCGACGCCATTAATGCGCTCGTTAAAAGGAAGACCCTTGTTTCCAAAATTGAGCTTGAGGAGGCATTCCAGCTCCAAGATGCTAACGGTGTAACTGCCTTCGGCATTCCTTGTGGTGAAAGTTGCGTCTGGATACCATGCATCAGTAGCATCATCGGCTGTAGTTGCAGAAGCAAAGTTTGCTACCGCTGAATCTACTCATCATCAGTGCAAGGAACAAAAGGTTAATGTCTGTCGTCGCCAGTTATGTCTTTACTTATGTGTGTGGTTGTCGTTGTTCCAATTAAGGAAGCTACATGTGCTTGTAACATATCAATATAGTAGTATAATATATACTACTAAAAATAAATAAAGCAAGCATGTTTCCGTGTATGTTTTCTTTTGTTGTTAATAATGTTAACGCATGTTTGCAAGAATCAAGCTTTGTTCAACCTCTTTCTCATCTATCGTCTTATTAATTTAACGTGACGGTTGAAAAAGCAATAGAGGAGATGGATACCCGCACTGGTTGAGTTTGGTACAAAGGGTAAATGTCACAGCCAATAAATAAAATTGAGCAAGTTATGTGACATATTCACCTATAAAGAGGCCTATACTTATCAGTTGAACTACAACTTTCACTTTACTAATATTTTTTTAAAACATTGAAATTATATTTTTACTCATTATAAAAAAAAATCTAACGATGAGAGAAACAGCAAGAAAAAAAGATAAACAAATAGATTCTTAACTATAATAGTTTTTTTAGGATTATTTTAGTTGGAGACCAAGTCTATCTCCTAAATAATTATATTACAATAAAAGGAAGACTCTTTATAATGATCAATATGATTATTTTAGAAGCATTAAGTTTACAGTAAAACTTGAAGGCTGTTTTAAATCCCGAAACCATAACAAAGCTTGAAAAAAAATAGAAACACAATGATGTGGGAAAATATTAAATTCACTATTTTATCTTTAATAAATAAATTAATTTAATCTAATTTAAAACATAATTCCAATAATAACAACAAGATGGGAAATTAAAAAATAAAAAAGCTAATTTGTCTTGTTATTCTTGAAATTAAACAAGTTTTAATTGAATCAAATGAGTTAATTAATTGAAGTGGGTTTTCTATTTGGGTTAGGCTCAAGTAAATTTAGTTTTTTTTTAAATACGCTGATAGATTTATTTAAAGGTCATGAAGAACATGACAAGAACAGAAAGAAGCAGCTGCAGCAACCACTGTTCAAGAGTACAGCACAAGGCAACAAGAAGGAAAAGCCAACGCAATTACACAGTAATGAAAGCAGACCTCTATCCCTCATGGACTCTCACCCGACTCCACACTCCCAGCCAAGTCGAAGAGATTAACATTTGCGTAGGAGCATAAGGGAAGCTCGAATCTCCACTCTTGATCCACCGGTGCCAACTTCCAAAAACATCACGCACTAACTTGAAAGAGTAGGGATTTACATGATTAAATACCTTATCATTTCTCTGGATCCAAAGGTGACACAATACCACATCTGCCACATCGTGTTACCCTGTTTACTCCTCCAATCAACCAGACCGTCCCAGCTCCTCCACAAATCTAGGAGAGTCCTCGGACGACACCAAGCGATGCTAGCCCAACACGCAATAACGCCCCAGATCTGATCCGTGACAGGGCAATGCAGGAACAAGTGGTCAGTACTCTCACAAGTGAGAAGGCATTGGGGGCAGGAGCTCTCTTCATCTGAGATAATGTGTCGTTGCCAAAGGAAGGCTCTGGTTGCAATCCGACCCTGAAGAGCAAGCCACATGAAGGCTTCAACGTGATGAGGGACTAACCGTTTCCAGCAAGAGTTGAGGATATCGTTGGTGTGGCTGCTGAACTGAGCAGCAACAATGGACTCCGTAAGCGAACGTACAGAGAAAAGTTTAGAAGGTTCCAGCATCCACGCGAAAGAATCAGCCTCTTCACTTTTCCGCGGTGCTGGCAGCATGGCCACCATCTCATTCACTTCGTCAGCTTCCCAGTCAAATAAGCCCCTACGCCAACGCCACTTCCAAACCCAAATATCATCCCGCCACTCCCCGAACTCTATGATTCGACCCTCTTTGGCGCCCGTCAGGTTGAATAGACGAGGGAATCGAATGGCAAGAGGGACCCGCAAGGCCCAAGTGTCCCACCAAAACAGAAACGATTTCCCACAGCCTAAGGAAAGCCGTACATGGTCCACCCAACTGTGAAACCGATCACCCCCTCTCCCCTAGGTAGCCAGAATATCCTGCCAAATTGGCAAAGGAACCCCATGATCTTGCATCCACAAACGACCCACACTCGAACAATTGTATTGGAAGTTTTAATAAGCGTTAACCGGCCACCCAAGGATAGCAGAGATCCCTTCCAGGTAGACAATTTTCTTCTCATCTTCCCAACTGAGCCCATCTAGTTTGATATCCTTCTCGGATTCATACCAACCGAAGAACCCAAATAAGTAAAAGGCAGCGTTTCATACCTGCAACCCGCTCTACGCGCTATATTCTCATCGAATGACCTATGTGGCGCCCCAAAAATTTTTTAAAAATTCGCGAGTGTACGACGAATCTGAGACCTTACGATACTCGGCGTAAAAGGACGCCTTCCAACATGCAATGAAGTCGCCACCCTAATTTTGTCTCTAGGTTTAGGGAACCTAATCGTCATGGCATAAAAAATAAAATAAATAAAACTAAAGGCACAAAAAAGGGGTCTAAACCCAAGACGAAGGTTCGGGGTCGTATTATGGACTCGGGAAGGTGTTAGGCACCCGAGTCACATCCGAAAATGGTTACCGGTTGATAGGAGAGGTGTTTAAAAGATGTTTGATAAAAATGCGTTTTTAAAAGGGGGCCCTCAGAGGAATCGTCACTTTAGTCTTTTCCATGATCGGGACCGTTTAGGAATAATTAATCGTTGGACGGGGTTACCGTTTTAAAAATCTTTTCGGACGGGGTTACCGTTTTCAAGACCGATTGATTATTCCTGACCGTAGCGTGATGGGACTGAATTTTCCGTAAGACTGAATGAACGCCCTCTTTTCATCATCGGGCCATGCATGATTAAATTAATTATTAAGTGATTCTATCATGGATTGCTAACAGAGTACAAATTTAAATGAGAGATATTTTGAAATGATAAACCGATGTGGGATCGAAGCCACCAGATACATGCAATCAATATAAGCGGAATTTAAAATCAAATGAACATGACATTTTAAGCAAGTCTTTTAAACAAGTTGTTCATGTGGGTTGATTTTAATTTTAGCAATTCTATATATCATGCCTGCAATTAATATTTATGAAAAAATGTTGAATAAATAAAAGGGGAAGAAAGGCGTACTTTCGAGCGAAGCTTGAATTTTAAACCTACAAAATGACAGTGTTAGTGCTAGCTCAAAAAATAAATAAGCAGTTTATGAATGCAAGAATTTAAATAAATAGCGAAAAATTAAACAATGATTTGACGAGTACGACAAAAAATGGTGATTTGACACATACGAAAATTTAAATGATGATTTGATAAGTGCAGAAAAATTTAAATGATGATAGTGCATGCGAGAAATTTATATGATGACAGTTGATAAGTGCGAGAAATTTAAATGATGATTTGATACGTACGAAAATTTAAATGATGATTTGATGCATGCGAGAAATTAAATGATGATTTGATGAGTGCGAGAAAATTAAATGATGACGGTTGATGCATACGAGAATTTAAATGCTGATTTGACGAGTGCGAGAATTTTAAATGATGACTTGATGCATGCGAAAAAATTAAATGATGACAGTTGATGCATATGAGAATTTAAATGATGATTTGGCGAAAAATTAAAGATTTGATACGTGTAGAAAAATTAAGGATTTGCAGAAAATTGAACATGTGATATTTGCAGAAAAAATAAACAATTGATGATTTGCAGAAGATTAAACAATTGATGATTTGCAGAAAATTAAAGCAGTTGACGATTTGCAGAAAATTAAACAGTTGATGATTTGCAGAAATTTAAACAGTTGATGATTTGCAGAAATTTAAAGCAGTTGATGATTTGCGAAAATTTAAACAGTTGATGATTTGCTGAAATTTAAACAGTTGATGATTTGCGGAAATTTAAATGACTGAATTTAAATTGCGGAAAGTAAATTGCGAAAAATTAAAGTGCGGAGAATTTAAACAGTTGATAGGTACAGAATTTTAAAGCAATATTACGAAAAAACGTGATCCGAGGTCTTGGAAAAAATGAAAATGGGCTGGGCCCAATTTGAAAAATAAAGGAAATGGGCCAGGAATAGTTCCTAGCCCAAAAATCACATTTTTAATGGTGATCGGCTCCTTCCCGCGTGAACAAGCCCAAGGGGGGCACTGTGCATCATCTTCCTCAGACGTCGTCCGCGCCACTGCCGGTGACGTGGATCTCCGACCAGGCGGCCAAATTGCCTAGTTTTGAGCTCCGAGGAAAGCTCTCTTCCCCAACAAGATTATCGTGCAAAAATCAAGATTTAATATACGTCCGAACACAGTTTAATTTTGAGAAAACGTCAAAAACCGATAATTAACAAAAAAACCTAAAATTCGCTCTTCTTAACCAACAAATCAACGAATAAAAAGCATGGAAATTATCTATAGCATGTATATGAATTAATGGTATGAAAATAAGCAATTTATTTGATCGAAATAACAATCTAAAAATTAAAGAAAGAAAGCGCAGAGAAAAGCAAGAAAAACGCTTACCAAAAAAGCTTAAACTTGTGGCAGCCGATGCTCTACATGAGCTATCGGTCAAGAGGGAGAAGGAGCAGAGTTGCTCTTGGTTGGATTTGTGAGGAAAATGGAGAGGGGCAGTGGGCTTTTTATAAGCCAAGATCGCGTGAGGAGGGAGACGCGGCGCTGCGCGTGGAGGAGGGAGAGCGTGCGCTGGCAGGGCTAGGGTTGTTGTGCTGGCGGGGCTAGGTGATACGTTCCTGGATATTTGTGGGAATGTTTAACTGTGATCTAGCTCAAGGAATCCTCAGGAACAATAAATAAATAACCAATCGACAACAATTAGACCCCTAACCCAACCTGTGGTTAGACCCCTAATTCGATACTCGATTAGGATCTCGACTCAAGACTTCTAGATCCCTAAACCAACCTGTGTTTAGACCCCTAGAACGAAGTAGACGATAGGGAAGAGTTGTTTTACTTAATCGAAACTGAATTCCAATCAGTTAAGCTTAAGAGTTCTTAAACTAGAACCAAAGTTTGAGAAATCCTCTCAAATGTGTTTATACGCAATGTTTATCAAATTCAAGTTATCTTACAATGAAGCTCTAAATGAGCTTATAAAGAGTTACAAATACTGTAGCTTAGTCCCACACGTGTCCAGCTAAAAGAAATATACAACAAGGTCCATAAACTAAAATAAAAACATATGTTACTGTAGCTATAGTAACTTACTGTAGCACCTAGCGGCATGCCGCTCCAGGGGTTCAGGGCTGGCGGCATGTCGCTTCCTTCGGCAATGCAATTGCTGAAAATTGCATAATTTTTTTGGAAGATGCTACAGTAACATTGTAGCTACAGTGTTACTGTAGCATCTTCCAAAAAAATGCCTCAAATTTTCACAATTTGAGCGTAACGACGTTGACCAACTTATCCTCTGCTTTGTTCATGTCCCTCAAGAGTGATTCTCCAATTGCTAACTCCTTTCCGAGCTCCATTTGAATGAGCAAAGTTAATGCACCTTGCAACTTCTTACTCCTAGCTCGTGTCAAAGGTCCTTGAGGAATTGGTAGTGCATCCTTGGATCCTTGGGTCGCATCACTAGGGCTGCCAGTGATGATGGTTAACGGGACAGGAAGCGACGGGAGCAAGCAGCTCGGTGGCTTGCTCCGCTGCTGCGTCGCTTCCACTATTTACATGCATCATGCACGTAAATATGGAGTCGTTGATCTTGTTGACTTTCCTTGGTCAACCAGATCAACGGTGGTGATTAAATGGGCCATTTAATTTATTTAAATGGCCTCGAGCCGTTTTTGTGAGTAAACGTTTCGAATTTTAATGCCAAAAGTGTCAGCGCGTAGAGAAAAATAAGACGAGTTTAATAGTCTACAGCGAATGAAGAATTTTTTCCGTTTAACGTGTTTATTTTCTCGTTTGGAAACAGGAAATGTTTGGACGAAAAATAAATGACGTTATGACGAAAACTACGCGAAACGAAGTTGGTCGGCGTGGATAAAAAAAAGAGTAGGTAATAGTTGATGGAAAACATAACGCGTTCGAGCTATTGTCTGAGCGAACTTACCCGGGTCCAATAAAAGCTTGAACAAAAATAATAAAAAAAAATAAAAATCCTAAAAAATGTGATAAAATACTAAAAATCCTAAATTTTATGCGATGACGTAAAACGAAAAAATAACTAGCAAATGACTAACGGATAATTAAAAATGTGATTTTTAAGGCTGAAAATATTAATAATAATAATAATGAAAATACGTGACGAACAATTAAAAATGCGATTTCGAACGCTGACGATGACAATGACGATGATAAAATGCGATGAGAATTTAAAAATACTAACGACAGTAAATTAATTAAAAATGACAGTAAGTTGAGTGAAATAACGGAAATGATAAATTTAATTAAAAACGGCGTCAAAATTCAGATATCAACAGCCTATAAATGTTAACCCCAACCAGAGTGCTCTTATGATAATTAACCTTCAGGCCGGAGAAGGCATCAAACCAGCAAAGGATCCCTTTAACATTTTGCACCTCTTCCTCATCATTTCGAGTAAATATTAGCGTGTCATCTGCAAACTGGAGGTGCGTAACATTCCACCCTCCCACTTCATCTCCTATCCCGCGCAGAAGCCCACAGTCATGGGCCCGATAATATCAACAATACGTGAAATGAGGAAAAAAATTAGCATAAGAAAATTAAACAAGATTTAATTAAATAGAAAGGGTAGGATTATGGCTTAGGTTTAAATCTCACTCCAATAAAAAATAATATAGGGCTCCACTTAGAACTTAAAATAAATTTAATAAAAAAATTAAACCTTAGTTGTGAATCATGAAGGGAAAAAATATTCACTACTAAACAACATGGCTATAGTAACGTCACTTATTTTTGTTACTATTATGTTATGTTACTCTTCGTAACTAAAAAATATTTTTTGTGACGGATTCTACTAAAAATAAGTAATTTAAATTACGATAATTTTTAATGTTTGCATAAGGTAACCAATCGTGACTAAATATGTGTTATAATTATTACCCGTTACTAATTATTGGTGCAAGATGTTTTAGCATTTGACGCAAAAAAAGTAAGGGAGTAATTACAAATCGTAGAAAAAAAATTATTTTTTAGTGTATTTAGTAACGATGCGTGGCAAAATGAAAATATTAGAAAAACATACGTAACAACGTCACTAAAAAATAAATAATAATATAATTAGTAACGACGTGTAAACAAATACTCGATTTAGCAACAATGTATAACTACTTTTTATATTATTTTAGCAACTATCCGTAGCCAAAACAATTGTCCAATAAATTTAGCAACGAGTTGTAACTAATTATTATTGCAAGATGTTTCAGTTGTTGATGTCATTTGGAGGAAAACTTTTTTTATTTTCCAAAAATATTTAGCAGTATAAGAAAAGAATGTTTGTCACGTATATATGAAGCATTTATTAATATAAGAAAAGCAATATGAAGGATTAAGTTTATTATTTTAATAAAATATGGTGTAAGTAGTATTCCCTCCGTCCCATATTAACTGTTACTTTACTGTTCGTGCACGTATTTCGAGGAAGCCGAATGACTCACTATTTGACCCCAAAAAAATTCGTACTTTTTTTCGAACATACGTTAATCCTTAACCTACGTTCAAGAAAAAATTCGAAAGTTTTTGAGGTCAAATAGTGCGTCATCCGGCCTCCTCGAATGCGTGCATGAATAGTGGCCAGTGACAGTTAATATGGGACGGAGGGAGTACTTCTTATGCATATGCAAAATTTAAAAAAAAAAGTTAAAAAAAAAAAGAAAAACGAGAAAAAGAATTAAGAAAAACAACTTGGTTTTCCTGGTTAAATTGACCGGTTCGGTTCTGAAAATCATAGAATTAATAAAAATAAAATAAAAATGAGTTAATTTGTTTTCCAGAAATTAGTTACAGAATATTCAATTTCAAGTTTTGTTCGTCACTAATAGATAGTTTGGAGAGGACAACTATAAAAAATCATCATAAAATAATGAAACTTTAGTAACTATTGTGGAGGAATTAAAAAAAAATATTAGGAGAACCATGTCGTAAAACCATCAACTAAATATTGTCACATGTCGGGAAAACTAGTAATATCTAAAAGACGTAAAAAAAATATGACATTAACTTTTTTAATACATGTATATACATATTTAAAAAAATTAGCGGCATCAGCTGACCCATTAAATTAGAAGTGGCTCTGTCCATATTTACACAAATAAAACGGGAAAAAGACATTTTTGGCCCCTGAACTTTAATTTTTTAATTAATGTGGCCCCTGAACTTTTAAATTGTTTAATTACAACCCTGCGAATCGAACGTTTTGACATAAATGGCCCATACCGTGACAGAAATTTGACGTGGCAACAGTATCTTCCACGTCAGACACGCCTCACACGCCACGTCGGCTAGCCACGTCAGATTCCTGCCAACTCACGCGTCCACGTCATTGCTTTATCAGGGGCCACATTAATCATTTAATTAAAGTTCAGGGGCCACATTAATCATTTAATTAAAGTTCAGGGGCCATTTATGTCTTTTTACCGAATAGATGTGGAGGTGTGAGGTGGCAAGTTGCTGACGTGGCTCGACGACGTGGCAAGTGACACATGGGTGACGTGGAAGATAACGTCGCCACGTCAGATTTCTGTCACGGTAGGGGCCACTTATATCAAAATGCTCGATTCGCAGGGTTGTAATTAAACAATTTAAGAGTTCAGGGGCCACATTAATTAAAAAATTAAACTTTAGGGGCCAAAAATGTCTTTTTCCCCAAATAAAACTAAATGTCTCTTTTTTTTTTAATAAGCGGAAGAAATATATTAGCCAAAGAATGGCAGAGAGAATGTACAGCAGGCCAGCTTCAGCTCCAGGATAGAGCCAAAGCTGCCCAGAAAAGCAGAAACAAACACCCCAAACTAAAGACAACGAGGAAGCAGCAATAGAAAAACAGCAGGCCAGCTTCAGCTCCAGGATAGAGCCAAAGCTGCCCAGAAAAACAGAAACAACTACCTCAAACTAAAGAACAGGACAACGAGGAAACACCAATAGAAAAACAGCAACGGCTCAACTAAATGCCTCTTGCTTAAGAAAATGACTAGAACACTCAACGCGGTCCCCTCAACTCTTCAAAGCCTTTAACTGGTAAAGTACTTGCACAAGTAATTTACACCAACGACCATTTACTTGGGAAGTAAAGTACTTGCACAACCTTTAACTGCTATCGTTGTGACTGTAAGTAAGCAAGCACTGCTGTTGTAGCTGTAGTGTTCAGGTTAGCTTGCAGCTTTCAGCGTCTGCAGGTCTGTTCCTTTGGTCATGTTTCTTCATGACCATTTAATTCTATATAATTCCTCTGCCGATTTAAAAAAAAAAGTAAAATTGTGGAATAACTTACTCTAACACAAGTGCTAGTGATTAGCTAGCTCGATTCATCAACTGATCATAAGATTCTCTTTGCAATAAGACTCAAATCGAAGTCATTGTTAATAAGTCACAAGCACTTGTGGTGGCATTAAGTGTCCGTGCATGAATTCCCTTTGTAATTGGCTAAGTTGAATTAAAGATTGACACCACCTTTAATTCAACTTAGCCAATTACAAAGGGAATTCATGCACGGACACTTAATGCCACCACCTTTATGAATTATGCATCATCTTTTACTTTGGTTGATTATATTATATAATGGATGAGTATGTTTGATTATAATATATAATGGATGCTGAGTGTGAAAAATGTGGTTAATTACCTCATCTTTCACTGGGAAAATATGCGCCGCCTCCATCCACTACTTTGCTTGTAACTTATGTGCTATAAATAGGCATCGATGGAAAGGGCTAAGGCACAAACAAGTGAGAAGAAATTAGAAACGAAAAAAGAATACATAGTAACTGAGCTAATTAACTAGCAATGGAAACAAAGAAGATGAATTTGGGAATGTTGGTTGGCCTTGTGCTTATTGCCAACTTTGCTCTTGCAGCCTTTGCATCCCTTGAAAAAGATGTAATCACTGCCGATGCCATTCGTGCTCTTACAAAGAGCAACAAGCTCCCTGCCGACGCCATTAATGCGCTCGTTAAAAGGAAGACCCTTGTTTCCAAAATTGAGCTTGAGGAGGCATTCCAGCTCCAAGATGCTAACGGTGTAACTGCCTTCGGCATTCCTTGTGGTGAAAGTTGCGTCTGGATACCATGCATCAGTAGCATCATCGGCTGTAGTTGCAGAAGCAAAGTTTGCTACCGCTGAATCTACTCATCATCAGTGCAAGGAACAAAAGGTTAATGTCTGTCGTCGCCAGTTATGTCTTTACTTATGTGTGTGGTTGTCGTTGTTCCAATTAAGGAAGCTACATGTGCTTGTAACATATCAATATAGTAGTATAATATATACTACTAAAAATAAATAAAGCAAGCATGTTTCCGTGTATGTTTTCTTTTGTTGTTAATAATGTTAACGCATGTTTGCAAGAATCAAGCTTTGTTCAACCTCTTTCTCATCTATCGTCTTATTAATTTAACGTGACGGTTGAAAAAGCAATAGAGGAGATGGATACCCGCACTGGTTGAGTTTGGTACAAAGGGTAAATGTCACAGCCAATAAATAAAATTGAGCAAGTTATGTGACATATTCACCTATAAAGAGGCCTATACTTATCAGTTGAACTACAACTTTCACTTTACTAATATTTTTTTAAAACATTGAAATTATATTTTTACTCATTATAAAAAAAAATCTAACGATGAGAGAAACAGCAAGAAAAAAAGATAAACAAATAGATTCTTAACTATAATAGTTTTTTTAGGATTATTTTAGTTGGAGACCAAGTCTATCTCCTAAATAATTATATTACAATAAAAGGAAGACTCTTTATAATGATCAATATGATTATTTTAGAAGCATTAAGTTTACAGTAAAACTTGAAGGCTGTTTTAAATCCCGAAACCATAACAAAGCTTGAAAAAAAATAGAAACACAATGATGTGGGAAAATATTAAATTCACTATTTTATCTTTAATAAATAAATTAATTTAATCTAATTTAAAACATAATTCCAATAATAACAACAAGATGGGAAATTAAAAAATAAAAAAGCTAATTTGTCTTGTTATTCTTGAAATTAAACAAGTTTTAATTGAATCAAATGAGTTAATTAATTGAAGTGGGTTTTCTATTTGGGTTACGCTCAAGTAAATTTAGTTTTTTTTTAAATACGCTGATAGATTTATTTAAAGGTCATGAAGAACATGACAAGAACAGAAAGAAGCAGCTGCAGCAACCACTGTTCAAGAGTACAGCACAAGGCAACAAGAAGGAAAAGCCAACGCAATTACACAGTAATGAAAGCAGACCTCTATCCCTCATGGACTCTCACCCGACTCCACACTCCCAGCCAAGTCGAAGAGATTAACATTTGCGTAGGAGCATAAGGGAAGCTCGAATCTCCACTCTTGATCCACCGGTGCCAACTTCCAAAAACATCACGCACTAACTTGAAAGAGTAGGGATTTACATGATTAAATACCTTATCATTTCTCTGGATCCAAAGGTGACACAATACCACATCTGCCACATCGTGTTACCCTGTTTACTCCTCCAATCAACCAGACCGTCCCAGCTCCTCCACAAATCTAGGAGAGTCCTCGGACGACACCAAGCGATGCTAGCCCAACACGCAATAACGCCCCAGATCTGATCCGTGACAGGGCAATGCAGGAACAAGTGGTCAGTACTCTCACAAGTGAGAAGGCATTGGGGGCAGGAGCTCTCTTCATCTGAGATAATGTGTCGTTGCCAAAGGAAGGCTCTGGTTGCAATCCGACCCTGAAGAGCAAGCCACATGAAGGCTTCAACGTGATGAGGGACTAACCGTTTCCAGCAAGAGTTGAGGATATCGTTGGTGTGGCTGCTGAACTGAGCAGCAACAATGGACTCCGTAAGCGAACGTACAGAGAAAAGTTTAGAAGGTTCCAGCATCCACGCGAAAGAATCAGCCTCTTCACTTTTCCGCGGTGCTGGCACCATGGCCACCATCTCATTCACTTCGTCAGCTTCCCAGTCAAATAAGCCCCTACGCCAACGCCACTTCCAAACCCAAATATCATCCCGCCACTCCCCGAACTCTATGATTCGACCCTCTTTGGCGCCCGTCAGGTTGAATAGACGAGGGAATCGAATGGCAAGAGGGACCCGCAAGGCCCAAGTGTCCCACCAAAACAGAAACGATTTCCCACAGCCTAAGGAAAGCCGTACATGGTCCACCCAACTGTGAAACCGATCACCCCCTCTCCCCTAGGTAGCCAGAATATCCTGCCAAATTGGCAAAGGAACCCCATGATCTTGCATCCACAAACGACCCACACTCGAACAATTGTATTGGAAGTTTTAATAAGCGTTAACCGGCCACCCAAGGATAGCAGAGATCCCTTCCAGGTAGACAATTTTCTTCTCATCTTCCCAACTGAGCCCATCTAGTTTGATATCCTTCTCGGATTCATACCAACCGAAGAACCCAAATAAGTAAAAGGCAGCGTTTCATACCTGCAACCCGCTCTACGCGCTATATTCTCATCGAATGACCTATGTGGCGCCCCAAAAATTTTTAAAAAATTCGCGAGTGTACGACGAATCTGAGACCTTACGATACTCGGCGTAAAAGGACGCCTTCCAACATGCAATGAAGTCGCCACCCTAATTTTGTCTCTAGGTTTAGGGAACCTAATCGTCATGGCATAAAAAATAAAATAAATAAAACTAAAGGCACAAAAAAGGGGTCTAAACCCAAGACGAAGGTTCGGGGTCGTATTATGGACTCGGGAAGGTGTTAGGCACCCGAGTCACATCCGAAAATGGTTACCGGTTGATAGGAGAGGTGTTTAAAAGATGTTTGATAAAAATGCGTTTTTAAAAGGGGGCCCTCAGAGGAATCGTCACTTTAGTCTTTTCCATGATCGGGACCGTTTAGGAATAATTAATCGTTGGACGGGGTTACCGTTTTAAAAATCTTTTCGGACGGGGTTACCGTTTTCAAGACCGATTGATTATTCCTGACCGTAGCGTGATGGGACTGAATTTTCCGTAAGACTGAATGAACGCCCTCTTTTCATCATCGGGCCATGCATGATTAAATTAATTATTAAGTGATTCTATCATGGATTGCTAACAGAGTACAAATTTAAATGAGAGATATTTTGAAATGATAAACCGATGTGGGATCGAAGCCACCAGATACATGCAATCAATATAAGCGGAATTTAAAATCAAACGAACATGACATTTTAAGCAAGTCTTTTAAACAAGTTGTTCATGTGGGTTGATTTTAATTTTAGCAATTCTATATATCATGCCTGCAATTAATATTTATGAAAAAATGTTGAATAAATAAAAGGGGAAGAAAGGCGTACTTTCGAGCGAAGCTTGAATTTTAAACCTACAAAATGACAGTGTTAGTGCTAGCTCAAAAAATAAATAAGCAGTTTATGAATGCAAGAATTTAAATAAATAGCGAAAAATTAAACAATGATTTGACGAGTACGACAAAAAATGGTGATTTGACACATACGAAAATTTAAATGATGATTTGATAAGTGCAGAAAAATTTAAATGATGATAGTGCATGCGAGAAATTTATATGATGACAGTTGATAAGTGCGAGAAATTTAAATGATGATTTGATACGTACGAAAATTTAAATGATGATTTGATGCATGCGAGAAATTAAATGATGATTTGATGAGTGCGAGAAAATTAAATGATGACGGTTGATGCATACGAGAATTTAAATGTTGATTTGACGAGTGCGAGAATTTTAAATGATGACTTGATGCATGCGAAAAAATTAAATGATGACAGTTGATGCATATGAGAATTTAAATGATGATTTGGCGAAAAATTAAAGATTTGATACGTGCAGAAAAATTAAGGATTTGCAGAAAATTGAACATGTGATATTTGCAGAAAAAATAAACAATTGATGATTTGCAGAAGATTAAACAATTGATGATTTGCAGAAAATTAAAGCAGTTGACGATTTGCAGAAAATTAAACAGTTGATGATTTGCAGAAATTTAAACAGTTGATGATTTGCAGAAATTTAAAGCAGTTGATGATTTGCGAAAATTTAAACAGTTGATGATTTGCTGAAATTTAAACAGTTGATGATTTGCGGAAATTTAAATGACTGAATTTAAATTGCGGAAAGTAAATTGCGAAAAATTAAAGTGCGGAGAATTTAAACAGTTGATAGGTACAGAATTTTAAAGCAATATTACGAAAAAACGTGATCCGAGGTCTTGGAAAAAATGAAAATGGGCTGGGCCCAATTTGAAAAATAAAGGAAATGGGCCAGGAATAGTTCCTAGCCCAAAAATCACATTTTTAATGGTGATCGGCTCCTTCCCGCGTGAACAAGCCCAAGGGGGGCACTGTGCATCATCTTCCTCAGACGTCGTCCGCGCCACTGCCGGTGACGTGGATCTCCGACCAGGCGGCCAAATTGCCTAGTTTTGAGCTCCGAGGAAAGCTCTCTTCCCCAACAAGATTATCGTGCAAAAATCAAGATTTAATATACGTCCGAACACAGTTTAATTTTGAGAAAACGTCAAAAACCGATAATTAACAAAAAAACCTAAAATTCGCTCTTCTTAACCAACAAATCAACGAATAAAAAGCATGGAAATTATCTATAGCATGTATATGAATTAATGGTATGAAAATAAGCAATTTATTTGATCGAAATAACAATCTAAAAATTAAAGAAAGAAAGCGCAGAGAAAAGCAAGAAAAACGCTTACCAAAAAAGCTTAAACTTGTGGCAGCCGATGCTCTACATGAGCTATCGGTCAAGAGGGAGAAGGAGCAGAGTTGCTCTTGGTTGGATTTGTGAGGAAAATGGAGAGGGGCAGTGGGCTTTTTATAAGCCAAGATCGCTTGAGGAGGGAGACGCGGCGCTGCGCGTGGAGGAGGGAGAGCGTGCGCTGGCAGGGCTAGGGTTGTTGTGCTGGCGGGGCTAGGTGATACGTTCCTGGATATTTGTGGGAATGTTTAACTGTGATCTAGCTCAAGGAATCCTCAAGAACAATAAATAAATAACCAATCGACAACAATTAGACCCCTAACCCAACCTGTGGTTAGACCCCTAATTCGATACTCGATTAGGATCTCGACTCAAGACTTCTAGATCCCTAAACCAACCTGTGTTTAGACCCCTAGAACGAAGTAGACGATAGGGAAGAGTTGTTTTACTTAATCGAAACTGAACTCCAATCAGTTAAGCTTAAGAGTTCTTAAACTAGAACCAAAGTTTGAGAAATCCTCTCAAATGTGTTTATACGCAATGTTTATCAAATTCAAGTTATCTTACAATGAAGCTCTAAATGAGCTTATAAAGAGTTACAAATACTGTAGCTTAGTCCCACACGTGTCCAGCTAAAAGAAATATACAACAAGGTCCATAAACTAAAATAAAAACATATAAGTTACTGTAGCTATAGTAACTTACTGTAGCACCTAGCGGCATGCCGCTCCAGGGGTTCAGGGCTGGCGGCATGTCGCTTCCTTCGGCAATGCAATTGCTGAAAATTGCATAATTTTTTTGGAAGATGCTACAGTAACATTGTAGCTACAGTGTTACTGTAGCATCTTCCAAAAAAATGCCTCAAATTTTCACAATTTGAGCGTAACGACGTTGACCAACTTATCCTCTGCTTTGTTCATGTCCTTCAAGAGTGATTCTCCAATTGCTAACTCCTTTCCGAGCTCCATTTGAATGAGCAAAGTTAATGCACCTTGCAACTTCTTACTCCTAGCTCGTGTCAAAGGTCCTTGAGGAATTGGTAGTGCATCCTTGGATCCTTGGGTCGCATCACTAGGGCTGCCAGTGATGATGGTTAACGGGACAGGAAGCGACGGGAGCAAGCAGCTCGGTGGCTTGCTCCGCTGCTGCGTCGCTTCCACTATTTACATGCATCATGCACGTAAATATGGAGTCGTTGATCTTGTTGACTTTCCTTGGTCAACCAGATCAACGGTGGTGATTAAATGGGCCATTTAATTTATTTAAATGGCCTCGAGCCGTTTTTGTGAGTAAACGTTTCGAATTTTAATGCCAAAAGTGTCAGCGCGTAGAGAAAAATAAGACGAGTTTAATAGTCTACAGCGAATGAAGAATTTTTTCCGTTTAACGTGTTTATTTTCTCGTTTGGAAACAGGAAATGTTTGGACGAAAAATAAATGACGTTATGACGAAAACTACGCGAAACGAAGTTGGTCGGCGTGGATAAAAAAAAGAGTAGGTAATAGTTGATGGAAAACATAACGCGTTCGAGCTATTGTCTGAGCGAACTTACCCGGGTCCAATAAAAGCTTGAACAAAAATAATAAAAAAAAATAAAAATCCTAAAAAATGTGATAAAATACTAAAAATCCTAAATTTTATGCGATGACGTAAAACGAAAAAATAACTAGCAAATGACTAACGGATAATTAAAAATGTGATTTTTAAGGCTGAAAATATTAATAATAATAATAATGAAAATACGTGACGAACAATTAAAAATGCGATTTCGAACGCTGACGATGACAATGACGATGATAAAATGCGATGAGAATTTAAAAATACTAACGACAGTAAATTAATTAAAAATGACAGTAAGTTGAGTGAAATAACGGAAATGATAAATTTAATTAAAAACGGCGTCAAAATTCAGATATCAACAGCCTATAAATGTTAACCCCAACCAGAGTGCTCTTATGATAATTAACCTTCAGGCCGGAGAAGGCATCAAACCAGCAAAGGATCCCTTTAACATTTTGCACCTCTTCCTCATCATTTCGAGTAAATATTAGCGTGTCATCTGCAAACTGGAGGTGCGTAACATTCCACCCTCCCACTTCATCTCCTATCCCGCGCAGAAGCCCACAGTCATGGGCCCGATAATATCAACAATACGTGAAATGAGGAAAAAAATTAGCATAAGAAAATTAAACAAGATTTAATTAAATAGAAAGGGTAGGATTATGGCTTAGGTTTAAATCTCACTCCAATAAAAAATAATATAGGGCTCCACTTAGAACTTAAAATAAATTTAATAAAAAAATTAAACCTTAGTTGTGAATCATGAAGGGAAAAAATATTCACTACTAAACAACATGGCTATAGTAACGTCACTTATTTTTGTTACTATTATGTTATGTTACTCTTCGTAACTAAAAAATATTTTTTGTGACGGATTCTACTAAAAATAAGTAATTTAAATTACGATAATTTTTAATGTTTGCATAAGGTAACCAATCGTGACTAAATATGTGTTATAATTATTACCCGTTACTAATTATTGGTGCAAGATGTTTTAGCATTTGACGCAAAAAAAGTAAGGGAGTAATTACAAATCGTAGAAAAAAAATTATTTTTTAGTGTATTTAGTAACGATGCGTGGCAAAATGAAAATATTAGAAAAACATACGTAACAACGTCACTAAAAAATAAATAATAATATAATTAGTAACGACGTGTAAACAAATACTCGATTTAGCAACAATGTATAACTACTTTTTATATTATTTTAGCAACTATCCGTAGCCAAAACAATTGTCCAATAAATTTAGCAACGAGTTGTAACTAATTATTATTGCAAGATGTTTCAGTTGTTGATGTCATTTGGAGGAAAACTTTTTTTATTTTCCAAAAATATTTAGCAGTATAAGAAAAGAATGTTTGTCACGTATATATGAAGCATTTATTAATATAAGAAAAGCAATATGAAGGATTAAGTTTATTATTTTAATAAAATATGGTGTAAGTAGTATTCCCTCCGTCCCATATTAACTGTTACTTTACTGTTCGTGCACGTATTTCGAGGAAGCCGAATGACTCACTATTTGACCCCAAAAAAATTCGTACTTTTTTTCGAACATACGTTAATCCTTAACCTACGTTCAAGAAAAAATTCGAAAGTTTTTGAGGTCAAATAGTGCGTCATCCGGCCTCCTCGAATGCGTGCATGAATAGTGGCCAGTGACAGTTAATATGGGACGGAGGGAGTACTTCTTATGCATATGCAAAATTTAAAAAAAAAAGTTAAAAAAAAAAAGAAAAACGAGAAAAAGAATTAAGAAAAACAACTTGGTTTTCCTGGTTAAATTGACCGGTTCGGTTCTGAAAATCATAGAATTAATAAAAATAAAATAAAAATGAGTTAATTTGTTTTCCAGAAATTAGTTACAGAATATTCAATTTCAAGTTTTGTTCGTCACTAATAGATAGTTTGGAGAGGACAACTATAAAAAATCATCATAAAATAATGAAACTTTAGTAACTATTGTGGAGGAATTAAAAAAAAATATTAGGAGAACCATGTCGTAAAACCATCAACTAAATATTGTCACATGTCGGGAAAACTAGTAATATCTAAAAGACGTAAAAAAAATATGACATTAACTTTTTTAATACATGTATATACATATTTAAAAAAATTAGCGGCATCAGCTGACCCATTAAATTAGAAGTGGCTCTGTCCATATTTACACAAATAAAACGGGAAAAAGACATTTTTGGCCCCTGAACTTTAATTTTTTAATTAATGTGGCCCCTGAACTTTTAAATTGTTTAATTACAACCCTGCGAATCGAACGTTTTGACATAAATGGCCCATACCGTGACAGAAATTTGACGTGGCAACAGTATCTTCCACGTCAGACACGCCTCACACGCCACGTCGGCTAGCCACGTCAGATTCCTGCCAACTCACGCGTCCACGTCATTGCTTTATCAGGGGCCACATTAATCATTTAATTAAAGTTCAGGGGCCACATTAATCATTTAATTAAAGTTCAGGGGCCATTTATGTCTTTTTACCGAATAGATGTGGAGGTGTGAGGTGGCAAGTTGCTGACGTGGCTCGACGACGTGGCAAGTGACACATGGGTGACGTGGAAGATAACGTCGCCACGTCAGATTTCTGTCACGGTAGGGGCCACTTATATCAAAATGCTCGATTCGCAGGGTTGTAATTAAACAATTTAAGAGTTCAGGGGCCACATTAATTAAAAAATTAAACTTTAGGGGCCAAAAATGTCTTTTTCCCCAAATAAAACTAAATGTCTCTTTTTTTTTTAATAAGCGGAAGAAATATATTAGCCAAAGAATGGCAGAGAGAATGTACAGCAGGCCAGCTTCAGCTCCAGGATAGAGCCAAAGCTGCCCAGAAAAGCAGAAACAAACACCCCAAACTAAAGACAACGAGGAAGCAGCAATAGAAAAACAGCAGGCCAGCTTCAGCTCCAGGATAGAGCCAAAGCTGCCCAGAAAAACAGAAACAACTACCTCAAACTAAAGAACAGGACAACGAGGAAACACCAATAGAAAAACAGCAACGGCTCAACTAAATGCCTCTTGCTTAAGAAAATGACTAGAACACTCAACGCGGTCCCCTCAACTCTTCAAAGCCTTTAACTGGTAAAGTACTTGCACAAGTAATTTACACCAACGACCATTTACTTGGGAAGTAAAGTACTTGCACAACCTTTAACTGCTATCGTTGTGACTGTAAGTAAGCAAGCACTGCTGTTGTAGCTGTAGTGTTCAGGTTAGCTTGCAGCTTTCAGCGTCTGCAGGTCTGTTCCTTTGGTCATGTTTCTTCATGACCATTTAATTCTATATAATTCCTCTGCCGATTTAAAAAAAAAAGTAAAATTGTGGAATAACTTACTCTAACACAAGTGCTAGTGATTAGCTAGCTCGATTCATCAACTGATCATAAGATTCTCTTTGCAATAAGACTCAAATCGAAGTCATTGTTAATAAGTCACAAGCACTTGTGGTGGCATTAAGTGTCCGTGCATGAATTCCCTTTGTAATTGGCTAAGTTGAATTAAAGATTGACACCACCTTTAATTCAACTTAGCCAATTACAAAGGGAATTCATGCACGGACACTTAATGCCACCACCTTTATGAATTATGCATCATCTTTTACTTTGGTTGATTATATTATATAATGGATGAGTATGTTTGATTATAATATATAATGGATGCTGAGTGTGAAAAATGTGGTTAATTACCTCATCTTTCACTGGGAAAATATGCGCCGCCTCCATCCACTACTTTGCTTGTAACTTATGTGCTATAAATAGGCATCGATGGAAAGGGCTAAGGCACAAACAAGTGAGAAGAAATTAGAAACGAAAAAAGAATACATAGTAACTGAGCTAATTAACTAGCAATGGAAACAAAGAAGATGAATTTGGGAATGTTGGTTGGCCTTGTGCTTATTGCCAACTTTGCTCTTGCAGCCTTTGCATCCCTTGAAAAAGATGTAATCACTGCCGATGCCATTCGTGCTCTTACAAAGAGCAACAAGCTCCCTGCCGACGCCATTAATGCGCTCGTTAAAAGGAAGACCCTTGTTTCCAAAATTGAGCTTGAGGAGGCATTCCAGCTCCAAGATGCTAACGGTGTAACTGCCTTCGGCATTCCTTGTGGTGAAAGTTGCGTCTGGATACCATGCATCAGTAGCATCATCGGCTGTAGTTGCAGAAGCAAAGTTTGCTACCGCTGAATCTACTCATCATCAGTGCAAGGAACAAAAGGTTAATGTCTGTCGTCGCCAGTTATGTCTTTACTTATGTGTGTGGTTGTCGTTGTTCCAATTAAGGAAGCTACATGTGCTTGTAACATATCAATATAGTAGTATAATATATACTACTAAAAATAAATAAAGCAAGCATGTTTCCGTGTATGTTTTCTTTTGTTGTTAATAATGTTAACGCATGTTTGCAAGAATCAAGCTTTGTTCAACCTCTTTCTCATCTATCGTCTTATTAATTTAACGTGACGGTTGAAAAAGCAATAGAGGAGATGGATACCCGCACTGGTTGAGTTTGGTACAAAGGGTAAATGTCACAGCCAATAAATAAAATTGAGCAAGTTATGTGACATATTCACCTATAAAGAGGCCTATACTTATCAGTTGAACTACAACTTTCACTTTACTAATATTTTTTTAAAACATTGAAATTATATTTTTACTCATTATAAAAAAAAATCTAACGATGAGAGAAACAGCAAGAAAAAAAGATAAACAAATAGATTCTTAACTATAATAGTTTTTTTAGGATTATTTTAGTTGGAGACCAAGTCTATCTCCTAAATAATTATATTACAATAAAAGGAAGACTCTTTATAATGATCAATATGATTATTTTAGAAGCATTAAGTTTACAGTAAAACTTGAAGGCTGTTTTAAATCCCGAAACCATAACAAAGCTTGAAAAAAAATAGAAACACAATGATGTGGGAAAATATTAAATTCACTATTTTATCTTTAATAAATAAATTAATTTAATCTAATTTAAAACATAATTCCAATAATAACAACAAGATGGGAAATTAAAAAATAAAAAAGCTAATTTGTCTTGTTATTCTTGAAATTAAACAAGTTTTAATTGAATCAAATGAGTTAATTAATTGAAGTGGGTTTTCTATTTGGGTTACGCTCAAGTAAATTTAGTTTTTTTTTAAATACGCTGATAGATTTATTTAAAGGTCATGAAGAACATGACAAGAACAGAAAGAAGCAGCTGCAGCAACCACTGTTCAAGAGTACAGCACAAGGCAACAAGAAGGAAAAGCCAACGCAATTACACAGTAATGAAAGCAGACCTCTATCCCTCATGGACTCTCACCCGACTCCACACTCCCAGCCAAGTCGAAGAGATTAACATTTGCGTAGGAGCATAAGGGAAGCTCGAATCTCCACTCTTGATCCACCGGTGCCAACTTCCAAAAACATCACGCACTAACTTGAAAGAGTAGGGATTTACATGATTAAATACCTTATCATTTCTCTGGATCCAAAGGTGACACAATACCACATCTGCCACATCGTGTTACCCTGTTTACTCCTCCAATCAACCAGACCGTCCCAGCTCCTCCACAAATCTAGGAGAGTCCTCGGACGACACCAAGCGATGCTAGCCCAACACGCAATAACGCCCCAGATCTGATCCGTGACAGGGCAATGCAGGAACAAGTGGTCAGTACTCTCACAAGTGAGAAGGCATTGGGGGCAGGAGCTCTCTTCATCTGAGATAATGTGTCGTTGCCAAAGGAAGGCTCTGGTTGCAATCCGACCCTGAAGAGCAAGCCACATGAAGGCTTCAACGTGATGAGGGACTAACCGTTTCCAGCAAGAGTTGAGGATATCGTTGGTGTGGCTGCTGAACTGAGCAGCAACAATGGACTCCGTAAGCGAACGTACAGAGAAAAGTTTAGAAGGTTCCAGCATCCACGCGAAAGAATCAGCCTCTTCACTTTTCCGCGGTGCTGGCAGCATGGCCACCATCTCATTCACTTCGTCAGCTTCCCAGTCAAATAAGCCCCTACGCCAACGCCACTTCCAAACCCAAATATCATCCCGCCACTCCCCGAACTCTATGATTCGACCCTCTTTGGCGCCCGTCAGGTTGAATAGACGAGGGAATCGAATGGCAAGAGGGACCCGCAAGGCCCAAGTGTCCCACCAAACTGTGAAACCGATCACCCCCTCTCCCCTAGGTAGCCAGAATATCCTGCCAAATTGGCAAAGGAACCCCATGATCTTGCATCCACAAACGACCCACACTCGAACAATTGTATTGGAAGTTTTAATAAGCGTTAACCGGCCACCCAAGGATAGCAGAGATCCCTTCCAGGTAGACAATTTTTTTCTCATCTTCCCAACTGAGCCCATCTAGTTTGATATCCTTCTCGGATTCATACCAACCGAAGAACCCAAATAAGTAAAAGGCAGCGTTTCATACCTGCAACCCGCTCTACGCGCTATATTCTCATCGAATGACCTATGTGGCGCCCCAAAAAATTTTAAAAAATTCGCGAGTG
Source organism: Viola odorata (assembly GCA_963691705.1). Classification (NCBI taxonomy): domain Eukaryota; kingdom Viridiplantae; phylum Streptophyta; class Magnoliopsida; order Malpighiales; family Violaceae; genus Viola; species Viola odorata. Next base: position 11,741,066 of record OY829545.1, read on the forward strand.
TACGACGAATCTGAGACCTTACGATACTCGGCGTAAAAGGACGCCTTCCAACATGCAATGAAGTCGCCACCCTAATTTTGTCTCTAGGTTTAGGGAACCTAATCGTCATGGCATAAAAAATAAAATAAATAAAACTAAAGGCACAAAAAAGGGGTCTAAACCCAAGACGAAGGTTCGGGGTCGTATTATGGACTCGGGAAGGTGTTAGGCACCCGAGTCACATCCGAAAATGGTTACCGGTTGATAGGAGAGGTGTTTAAAAGATGTTTGATAAAAATGCGTTTTTAAAAGGGGGCCCTCAGAGGAATCGTCACTTTAGTCTTTTCCATGATCGGGACCGTTTAGGAATAATTAATCGTTGGACGGGGTTACCGTTTTAAAAATCTTTTCGGACGGGGTTACCGTTTTCAAGACCGATTGATTATTCCTGACCGTAGCGTGATGGGACTGAATTTTCCGTAAGACTGAATGAACGCCCTCTTTTCATCATCGGGCCATGCATGATTAAATTAATTATTAAGTGATTCTATCATGGATTGCTAACAGAGTACAAATTTAAATGAGAGATATTTTGAAATGATAAACCGATGTGGGATCGAAGCCACCAGATACATGCAATCAATATAAGCGGAATTTAAAATCAAACGAACATGACATTTTAAGCAAGTCTTTTAAACAAGTTGTTCATGTGGGTTGATTTTAATTTTAGCAATTATATATATCATGCCTGCAATTAATATTTATGAAAAAATGTTGAATAAATAAAAGGGGAAGAAAGGCGTACTTTCGAGCGAAGCTTGAATTTTAAACCTACAAAATGACAGTGTTAGTGCTAGCTCAAAAAATAAATAAGCAGTTTATGAATGCAAGAATTTAAATAAATAGCGAAAAATTAAACAATGATTTGACGAGTACGACAAAAAATGGTGATTTGACACATATGAAAATTTAAATGATGATTTGATAAGTGCAGAAAAATTTAAATGATGATAGTGCATGCGAGAAATTTATATGATGACAGTTGATAAGTGCGAGAAATTTAAATGATGATTTGATACGTACGAAAATTTAAATGATGATTTGATGCATGCGAGAAATTAAATGATGATTTGATGAGTGCGAGAAAATTAAATGATGACGGTTGATGCATACGAGAATTTAAATGCTGATTTGACGAGTGCGAGAATTTTAAATGATGACTTGATGCATGCGAAAAAATTAAATGATGACAGTTGATGCATATGAGAATTTAAATGATGATTTGGCGAAAAATTAAAGATTTGATACGTGCAGAAAAATTAAGGATTTGCAGAAAATTGAACATGTGATATTTGCAGAAAAAATAAACAATTGATGATTTGCAGAAGATTAAACAATTGATGATTTGCAGAAAATTAAAGCAGTTGACGATTTGCAGAAAATTAAACAGTTGATGATTTGCAGAAATTTAAACAGTTGATGATTTGCAGAAATTTAAAGCAGTTGATGATTTGCGAAAATTTAAACAGTTGATGATTTGCTGAAATTTAAACAGTTGATGATTTGCGGAAATTTAAATGACTGAATTTAAATTGCGGAAAGTAAATTGCGAAAAATTAAAGTGCGGAGAATTTAAACAGTTGATAGGTACAGAATTTTAAAGCAATATTACGAAAAAACGTGATCCGAGGTCTTGGAAAAAATGAAAATGGGCTGGGCCCAATTTGAAAAATAAAGGAAATGGGCCAGGAATAGTTCCTAGCCCAAAAATCACATTTTTAATGGTGATCGGCTCCTTCCCGCGTGAACAAGCCCAAGGGGGGCACTGTGCATCATCTTCCTCAGACGTCGTCCGCGCCACTGCCGGTGACGTGGATCTCCGACCAGGCGGCCAAATTGCCTAGTTTTGAGCTCCGAGGAAAGCTCTCTTCCCCAACAAGATTATCGTGCAAAAATCAAGATTTAATATACGTCCGAACACAGTTTAATTTTGAGAAAACGTCAAAAACCGATAATTAACAAAAAAACCTAAAATTCGCTCTTCTTAACCAACAAATCAACGAATAAAAAGCATGGAAATTATCTATAGCATGTATATGAATTAATGGTATGAAAATAAGCAATTTATTTGATCGAAATAACAATCTAAAAATTAAAGAAAGAAAGCGCAGAGAAAAGCAAGAAAAACGCTTACCAAAAAAGCTTAAACTTGTGGCAGCCGATGCTCTACATGAGCTATCGGTCAAGAGGGAGAAGGAGCAGAGTTGCTCTTGGTTGGATTTGTGAGGAAAATGGAGAGGGGCAGTGGGCTTTTTATAAGCCAAGATCGCGTGAGGAGGGAGACGCGGCGCTGCGCGTGGAGGAGGGAGAGCGTGCGCTGGCAGGGCTAGGGTTGTTGTGCTGGCGGGGCTAGGTGATACGTTCCTGGATATTTGTGGGAATGTTTAACTGTGATCTAGCTCAAGGAATCCTCAAGAACAATAAATAAATAACCAATCGACAACAATTAGACCCCTAACCCAACCTGTGGTTAGACCCCTAATTCGATACTCGATTAGGATCTCGACTCAAGACTTCTAGATCCCTAAACCAACCTGTGTTTAGACCCCTAGAACGAAGTAGACGATAGGGAAGAGTTGTTTTACTTAATCGAAACTGAATTCCAATCAGTTAAGCTTAAGAGTTCTTAAACTAGAACCAAAGTTTGAGAAATCCTCTCAAATGTGTTTATACGCAATGTTTATCAAATTCAAGTTATCTTACAATGAAGCTCTAAATGAGCTTATAAAGAGTTACAAATACTGTAGCTTAGTCCCACACGTGTCCAGCTAAAAGAAATATACAACAAGGTCCATAAACTAAAATAAAAACATATAAGTTACTGTAGCTATAGTAACTTACTGTAGCACCTAGCGGCATGCCGCTCCAGGGGTTCAGGGCTGGCGGCATGTCGCTTCCTTCGGCAATGCAATTGCTGAAAATTGCATAATTTTTTTGGAAGATGCTACAGTAACATTGTAGCTACAGTGTTACTGTAGCATCTTCCAAAAAAATGCCTCAAATTTTCACAATTTGAGCGTAACGACGTTGACCAACTTATCCTCTGCTTTGTTCATGTCCTTCAAGAGTGATTCTCCAATTGCTAACTCCTTTCCGAGCTCCATTTGAATGAGCAAAGTTAATGCACCTTGCAACTTCTTACTCCTAGCTCGTGTCAAAGGTCCTTGAGGAATTGGTAGTGCATCCTTGGATCCTTGGGTCGCATCACTAGGGCTGCCAGTGATGATGGTTAACGGGACAGGAAGCGACGGGAGCAAGCAGCTCGGTGGCTTGCTCCGCTGCTGCGTCGCTTCCACTATTTACATGCATCATGCACGTAAATATGGAGTCGTTGATCTTGTTGACTTTCCTTGGTCAACCAGATCAACGGTGGTGATTAAATGGGCCATTTAATTTATTTAAATGGCCTCGAGCCGTTTTTGTGAGTAAACGTTTCGAATTTTAATGCCAAAAGTGTCAGCGCGTAGAGAAAAATAAGACGAGTTTAATAGTCTACAGCGAATGAAGAATTTTTTTCGTTTAACGTGTTTATTTTCTCGTTTGGAAACAGGAAATGTTTGGACGAAAAATAAATGACGTTATGACGAAAACTACGCGAAACGAAGTTGGTCGGCGTGGATAAAAAAAAGAGTAGGTAATAGTTGATGGAAAACATAACGCGTTCGAGCTATTGTCTGAGCGAACTTACCCGGGTCCAATAAAAGCTTGAACAAAAATAATAAAAAAAAATAAAAATCCTAAAAAATGTGATAAAATACTAAAAATCCTAAATTTTATGCGATGACGTAAAACGAAAAAATAACTAGCAAATGACTAACGGATAATTAAAAATGTGATTTTTAAGGCTGAAAATATTAATAATAATAATAATGAAAATACGTGACGAACAATTAAAAATGCGATTTCGAACGCTGACGATGACAATGACGATGATAAAATGCGATGAGAATTTAAAAATACTAACGACAGTAAATTAATTAAAAATGACAGTAAGTTGAGTGAAATAACGGAAATGATAAATTTAATTAAAAACGGCGTCAAAATTCAGATATCAACAGCCTATAAATGTTAACCCCAACCAGAGTGCTCTTATGATAATTAACCTTCAGGCCGGAGAAGGCATCAAACCAGCAAAGGATCCCTTTAACATTTTGCACCTCTTCCTCATCATTTCGAGTAAATATTAGCGTGTCATCTACAAACTGGAGGTGCGTAACATTCCACCCTCCCACTTCATCTCCTATCCCGCGCAGAAGCCCACAGTCATGGGCCCGATAATATCAACAATACGTGAAATGAGGAAAAAAATTAGCATAAGAAAATTAAACAAGATTTAATTAAATAGAAAGGGTAGGATTATGGCTTAGGTTTAAATCTCACTCCAATAAAAAATAATATAGGGCTCCACTTAGAACTTAAAATAAATTTAATAAAAAAATTAAACCTTAGTTGTGAATCATGAAGGGAAAAAATATTCACTACTAAACAACATGGCTATAGTAACGTCACTTATTTTTGTTACTATTATGTTATGTTACTCTTCGTAACTAAAAAATATTTTTTGTGACGGATTCTACTAAAAATAATTAATTTAAATTACGATAATTTTTAATGTTTGCATAAGGTAACCAATCGTGACTAAATATGTGTTATAATTATTACCCGTTACTAATTATTGGTGCAAGATGTTTTAGCATTTGACGCAAAAAAAGTAAGGGAGTAATTACAAATCGTAGAAAAAAAATTATTTTTTAGTGTATTTAGTAACGATGCGTGGCAAAATGAAAATATTAGAAAAACATACGTAACAACATGTCACTAAAAAATAAATAATAATATAATTAGTAACGACGTGTAAACAAATACTCGATTTAGCAACAATGTATAACTACTTTTTATATTATTTTAGCAACTATCCGTAGCCAAAACAATTGTCCAATAAATTTAGCAACGAGTTGTAACTAATTATTATTGCAAGATGTTTCAGTTGTTGATGTCATTTGGAGGAAAACTTTTTTTATTTTCCAAAAATATTTAGCAGTATAAGAAAAGAATGTTTGTCACGTATATATGAAGCATTTATTAATATAAGAAAAGCAATATGAAGGATTAAGTTTATTATTTTAATAAAATATGGTGTAAGTAGTATTCCCTCCGTCCCATATTAACTGTTACTTTACTGTTCGTGCACGTATTTCGAGAAAGCCGAATGACTCACTATTTGACCCCAAAAAAATTCGTACTTTTTTTCGAACATACGTTAATCCTTAACCTACGTTCAAGAAAAAATTCGAAAGTTTTTGAGGTCAAATAGTGCGTCATCCGGCCTCCTCGAATGCGTGCATGAATAGTGGCCAGTGACAGTTAATATGGGACGGAGGGAGTACTTCTTATGCATATGCAAAATTTAAAAAAAAAAGTTAAAAAAAAAAAGAAAAACGAGAAAAAGAATTAAGAAAAACAACTTGGTTTTCCTGGTTAAATTGACCGGTTCGGTTCTGAAAATCATAGAATTAATAAAAATAAAATAAAAATGAGTTAATTTGTTTTCCAGAAATTAGTTACAGAATATTCAATTTCAAGTTTTGTTCGTCACTAATAGATAGTTTGGAGAGGACAACTATAAAAAATCATCATAAAATAATGAAACTTTAGTAACTATTGTGGAGGAATTAAAAAAAAATATTAGGAGAACCATGTCGTAAAACCATCAACTAAATATTGTCACATGTCGGGAAAACTAGTAATATCTAAAAGACGTAAAAAAAATATGACATTAACTTTTTTAATACATGTATATACATATTTAAAAAAATTAGCGGCATCAGCTGACCCATTAAATTAGAAGTGGCTCTGTCCATATTTACACAAATAAAACGGGAAAAAGACATTTTTGGCCCCTGAACTTTAATTTTTTAATTAATGTGGCCCCTGAACTTTTAAATTGTTTAATTACAACCCTGCGAATCGAACGTTTTGACATAAATGGCCCATACCGTGACAGAAATTTGACGTGGCAACGGTATCTTCCACGTCAGACACGCCTCACACGCCACGTCGGCTAGCCACGTCAGATTCCTGCCAACTCACGCGTCCACGTCATTGCTTTATCAGGGGCCACATTAATCATTTAATTAAAGTTCAGGGGCTACATTAATCATTTAATTAAAGTTCAGGGGCCATTTATGTCTTTTTACCGAATAGATGTGGAGGTGTGAGGTGGCAAGTTGCTGACGTGGCTCGACGACGTGGCAAGTGACACATGGGTGACGTGGAAGATAACGTCGCCACGTCAGATTTCTGTCACGGTAGGGGCCACTTATATCAAAATGCTCGATTCGCAGGGTTGTAATTAAACAATTTAAGAGTTCAGGGGCCACATTAATTAAAAAATTAAACTTTAGGGGCCAAAAATGTCTTTTTCCCCAAATAAAACTAAATGTCTCTTTTTTTTTTAATAAGCGGAAGAAATATATTAGCCAAAGAATGGCAGAGAGAATGTACAGCAGGCCAGCTTCAGCTCCAGGATAGAGCCAAAGCTGCCCAGAAAAGCAGAAACAAACACCCCAAACTAAAGACAACGAGGAAGCAGCAATAGAAAAACAGCAGGCCAGCTTCAGCTCCAGGATAGAGCCAAAGCTGCCCAGAAAAACAGAAACAACTACCTCAAACTAAAGAACAGGACAACGAGGAAACACCAATAGAAAAACAGCAACGGCTCAACTAAATGCCTCTTGCTTAAGAAAATGACTAGAACACTCAACGCGGTCCCCTCAACTCTTCAAAGCCTTTAACTGGTAAAGTACTTGCACAAGTAATTTACACCAACGACCATTTACTTGGGAAGTAAAGTACTTGCACAACCTTTAACTGCTATCGTTGTGACTGTAAGTAAGCAAGCACTGCTGTTGTAGCTGTAGTGTTCAGGTTAGCTTGCAGCTTTCAGCGTCTGCAGGTCTGTTCCTTTGGTCATGTTTCTTCATGACCATTTAATTCTATATAATTCCTCTGCCGATTTAAAAAAAAAAGTAAAATTGTGGAATAACTTACTCTAACACAAGTGCTAGTGATTAGCTAGCTCGATTCATCAACTGATCATAAGATTCTCTTTGCAATAAGACTCAAATCGAAGTCATTGTTAATAAGTCACAAGCACTTGTGGTGGCATTAAGTGTCCGTGCATGAATTCCCTTTGTAATTGGCTAAGTTGAATTAAAGATTGACACCACCTTTAATTCAACTTAGCCAATTACAAAGGGAATTCATGCACGGACACTTAATGCCACCACCTTTATGAATTATGCATCATCTTTTACTTTGGTTGATTATATTATATAATGGATGAGTATGTTTGATTATAATATATAATGGATGCTGAGTGTGAAAAATGTGGTTAATTACCTCATCTTTCACTGGGAAAATATGCGCCGCCTCCATCCACTACTTTGCTTGTAACTTATGTGCTATAAATAGGCATCGATGGAAAGGGCTAAGGCACAAACAAGTGAGAAGAAATTAGAAACGAAAAAAGAATACATAGTAACTGAGCTAATTAACTAGCAATGGAAACAAAGAAGATGAATTTGGGAATGTTGGTTGGCCTTGTGCTTATTGCCAACTTTGCTCTTGCAGCCTTTGCATCCCTTGAAAAAGATGTAATCACTGCCGATGCCATTCGTGCTCTTACAAAGAGCAACAAGCTCCCTGCCGACGCCATTAATGCGCTCGTTAAAAGGAAGACCCTTGTTTCCAAAATTGAGCTTGAGGAGGCATTCCAGCTCCAAGATGCTAACGGTGTAACTGCCTTCGGCATTCCTTGTGGTGAAAGTTGCGTCTGGATACCATGCATCAGTAGCATCATCGGCTGTAGTTGCAGAAGCAAAGTTTGCTACCGCTGAATCTACTCATCATCAGTGCAAGGAACAAAAGGTTAATGTCTGTCGTCGCCAGTTATGTCTTTACTTATGTGTGTGGTTGTCGTTGTTCCAATTAAGGAAGCTACATGTGCTTGTAACATATCAATATAGTAGTATAATATATACTACTAAAAATAAATAAAGCAAGCATGTTTCCGTGTATGTTTTCTTTTGTTGTTAATAATGTTAACGCATGTTTGCAAGAATCAAGCTTTGTTCAACCTCTTTCTCATCTATCGTCTTATTAATTTAACGTGACGGTTGAAAAAGCAATAGAGGAGATGGATACCCGCACTGGTTGAGTTTGGTACAAAGGGTAAATGTCACAGCCAATAAATAAAATTGAGCAAGTTATGTGACATATTCACCTATAAAGAGGCCTATACTTATCAGTTGAACTACAACTTTCACTTTACTAATATTTTTTTAAAACATTGAAATTATATTTTTACTCATTATAAAAAAAAATCTAACGATGAGAGAAACAGCAAGAAAAAAAGATAAACAAATAGATTCTTAACTATAATAGTTTTTTTAGGATTATTTTAGTTGGAGACCAAGTCTATCTCCTAAATAATTATATTACAATAAAAGGAAGACTCTTTATAATGATCAATATGATTATTTTAGAAGCATTAAGTTTACAGTAAAACTTGAAGGCTGTTTTAAATCCCGAAACCATAACAAAGCTTGAAAAAAAATAGAAACACAATGATGTGGGAAAATATTAAATTCACTATTTTATCTTTAATAAATAAATTAATTTAATCTAATTTAAAACATAATTCCAATAATAACAACAAGATGGGAAATTAAAAAATAAAAAAGCTAATTTGTCTTGTTATTCTTGAAATTAAACAAGTTTTAATTGAATCAAATGAGTTAATTAATTGAAGTGGGTTTTCTATTTGGGTTACGCTCAAGTAAATTTAGTTTTTTTTTAAATACGCTGATAGATTTATTTAAAGGTCATGAAGAACATGACAAGAACAGAAAGAAGCAGCTGCAGCAACCACTGTTCAAGAGTACAGCACAAGGCAACAAGAAGGAAAAGCCAACGCAATTACACAGTAATGAAAGCAGACCTCTATCCCTCATGGACTCTCACCCGACTCCACACTCCCAGCCAAGTCGAAGAGATTAACATTTGCGTAGGAGCATAAGGGAAGCTCGAATCTCCACTCTTGATCCACCGGTGCCAACTTCCAAAAACATCACGCACTAACTTGAAAGAGTAGGGATTTACATGATTAAATACCTTATCATTTCTCTGGATCCAAAGGTGACACAATACCACATCTGCCACATCGTGTTACCCTGTTTACTCCTCCAATCAACCAGACCGTCCCAGCTCCTCCACAAATCTAGGAGAGTCCTCGGACGACACCAAGCGATGCTAGCCCAACACGCAATAACGCCCCAGATCTGATCCGTGACAGGGCAATGCAGGAACAAGTGGTCAGTACTCTCACAAGTGAGAAGGCATTGGGGGCAGGAGCTCTCTTCATCTGAGATAATGTGTCGTTGCCAAAGGAAGGCTCTGGTTGCAATCCGACCCTGAAGAGCAAGCCACATGAAGGCTTCAACGTGATGAGGGACTAACCGTTTCCAGCAAGAGTTGAGGATATCGTTGGTGTGGCTGCTGAACTGAGCAGCAACAATGGACTCCGTAAGCGAACGTACAGAGAAAAGTTTAGAAGGTTCCAGCATCCACGCGAAAGAATCAGCCTCTTCACTTTTCCGCGGTGCTGGCACCATGGCCACCATCTCATTCACTTCGTCAGCTTCCCAGTCAAATAAGCCCCTACGCCAACGCCACTTCCAAACCCAAATATCATCCCGCCACTCCCCGAACTCTATGATTCGACCCTCTTTGGCGCCCGTCAGGTTGAATAGACGAGGGAATCGAATGGCAAGAGGGACCCGCAAGGCCCAAGTGTCCCACCAAAACAGAAACGATTTCCCACAGCCTAAGGAAAGCCGTACATGGTCCACCCAACTGTGAAACCGATCACCCCCTCTCCCCTAGGTAGCCAGAATATCCTGCCAAATTGGCAAAGGAACCCCATGATCTTGCATCCACAAACGACCCACACTCGAACAATTGTATTGGAAGTTTTAATAAGCGTTAACCGGCCACCCAAGGATAGCAGAGATCCCTTCCAGGTAGACAATTTTCTTCTCATCTTCCCAACTGAGCCCATCTAGTTTGATATCCTTCTCGGATTCATACCAACCGAAGAACCCAAATAAGTAAAAGGCAGCGTTTCATACCTGCAACCCGCTCTACGCGCTATATTCTCATCGAATGACCTATGTGGCGCCCCAAAAATTTTTTAAAAATTCGCGAGTGTACGACGAATCTGAGACCTTACGATACTCGGCGTAAAAGGACGCCTTCCAACATGCAATGAAGTCGCCACCCTAATTTTGTCTCTAGGTTTAGGGAACCTAATCGTCATGGCATAAAAAATAAAATAAATAAAACTAAAGGCACAAAAAAGGGGTCTAAACCCAAGACGAAGGTTCGGGGTCGTATTATGGACTCGGGAAGGTGTTAGGCACCCGAGTCACATCCGAAAATGGTTACCGGTTGATAGGAGAGGTGTTTAAAAGATGTTTGATAAAAATGCGTTTTTAAAAGGGGGCCCTCAGAGGAATCGTCACTTTAGTCTTTTCCATGATCGGGACCGTTTAGGAATAATTAATCGTTGGACGGGGTTACCGTTTTAAAAATCTTTTCGGACGGGGTTACCGTTTTCAAGACCGATTGATTATTCCTGACCGTAGCGTGATGGGACTGAATTTTCCGTAAGACTGAATGAACGCCCTCTTTTCATCATCGGGCCATGCATGATTAAATTAATTATTAAGTGATTCTATCATGGATTGCTAACAGAGTACAAATTTAAATGAGAGATATTTTGAAATGATAAACCGATGTGGGATCGAAGCCACCAGATACATGCAATCAATATAAGCGGAATTTAAAATCAAACGAACATGACATTTTAAGCAAGTCTTTTAAACAAGTTGTTCATGTGGGTTGATTTTAATTTTAGCAATTCTATATATCATGCCTGCAATTAATATTTATGAAAAAATGTTGAATAAATAAAAGGGGAAGAAAGGCGTACTTTCGAGCGAAGCTTGAATTTTAAACCTACAAAATGACAGTGTTAGTGCTAGCTCAAAAAATAAATAAGCAGTTTATGAATGCAAGAATTTAAATAAATAGCGAAAAATTAAACAATGATTTGACGAGTACGACAAAAAATGGTGATTTGACACATACGAAAATTTAAATGATGATTTGATAAGTGCAGAAAAATTTAAATGATGATAGTGCATGCGAGAAATTTATATGATGACAGTTGATAAGTGCGAGAAATTTAAATGATGATTTGATACGTACGAAAATTTAAATGATGATTTGATGCATGCGAGAAATTAAATGATGATTTGATGAGTGCGAGAAAATTAAATGATGACGGTTGATGCATACGAGAATTTAAATGCTGATTTGACGAGTGCGAGAATTTTAAATGATGACTTGATGCATGCGAAAAAATTAAATGATGACAGTTGATGCATATGAGAATTTAAATGATGATTTGGCGAAAAATTAAAGATTTGATACGTGTAGAAAAATTAAGGATTTGCAGAAAATTGAACATGTGATATTTGCAGAAAAAATAAACAATTGATGATTTGCAGAAGATTAAACAATTGATGATTTGCAGAAAATTAAAGCAGTTGACGATTTGCAGAAAATTAAACAGTTGATGATTTGCAGAAATTTAAACAGTTGATGATTTGCAGAAATTTAAAGCAGTTGATGATTTGCGAAAATTTAAACAGTTGATGATTTGCTGAAATTTAAACAGTTGATGATTTGCGGAAATTTAAATGACTGAATTTAAATTGCGGAAAGTAAATTGCGAAAAATTAAAGTGCGGAGAATTTAAACAGTTGATAGGTACAGAATTTTAAAGCAATATTACGAAAAAACGTGATCCGAGGTCTTGGAAAAAATGAAAATGGGCTGGGCCCAATTTGAAAAATAAAGGAAATGGGCCAGGAATAGTTCCTAGCCCAAAAATCACATTTTTAATGGTGATCGGCTCCTTCCCGCGTGAACAAGCCCAAGGGGGGCACTGTGCATCATCTTCCTCAGACGTCGTCCGCGCCACTGCCGGTGACGTGGATCTCCGACCAGGCGGCCAAATTGCCTAGTTTTGAGCTCCGAGGAAAGCTCTCTTCCCCAACAAGATTATCGTGCAAAAATCAAGATTTAATATACGTCCGAACACAGTTTAATTTTGAGAAAACGTCAAAAACCGATAATTAACAAAAAAACCTAAAATTCGCTCTTCTTAACCAACAAATCAACGAATAAAAAGCATGGAAATTATCTATAGCATGTATATGAATTAATGGTATGAAAATAAGCAATTTATTTGATCGAAATAACAATCTAAAAATTAAAGAAAGAAAGCGCAGAGAAAAGCAAGAAAAACGCTTACCAAAAAAGCTTAAACTTGTGGCAGCCGATGCTCTACATGAGCTATCGGTCAAGAGGGAGAAGGAGCAGAGTTGCTCTTGGTTGGATTTGTGAGGAAAATGGAGAGGGGCAGTGGGCTTTTTATAAGCCAAGATCGCTTGAGGAGGGAGACGCGGCGCTGCGCGTGGAGGAGGGAGAGCGTGCGCTGGCAGGGCTAGGGTTGTTGTGCTGGCGGGGCTAGGTGATACGTTCCTGGATATTTGTGGGAATGTTTAACTGTGATCTAGCTCAAGGAATCCTCAAGAACAATAAATAAATAACCAATCGACAACAATTAGACCCCTAACCCAACCTGTGGTTAGACCCCTAATTCGATACTCGATTAGGATCTCGACTCAAGACTTCTAGATCCCTAAACCAACCTGTGTTTAGACCCCTAGAACGAAGTAGACGATAGGGAAGAGTTGTTTTACTTAATCGAAACTGAACTCCAATCAGTTAAGCTTAAGAGTTCTTAAACTAGAACCAAAGTTTGAGAAATCCTCTCAAATGTGTTTATACGCAATGTTTATCAAATTCAAGTTATCTTACAATGAAGCTCTAAATGAGCTTATAAAGAGTTACAAATACTGTAGCTTAGTCCCACACGTGTCCAGCTAAAAGAAATATACAACAAGGTCCATAAACTAAAATAAAAACATATAAGTTACTGTAGCTATAGTAACTTACTGTAGCACCTAGCGGCATGCCGCTCCAGGGGTTCAGGGCTGGCGGCATGTCGCTTCCTTCGGCAATGCAATTGCTGAAAATTGCATAATTTTTTTGGAAGATGCTACAGTAACATTGTAGCTACAGTGTTACTGTAGCATCTTCCAAAAAAATGCCTCAAATTTTCACAATTTGAGCGTAACGACGTTGACCAACTTATCCTCTGCTTTGTTCATGTCCTTCAAGAGTGATTCTCCAATTGCTAACTCCTTTCCGAGCTCCATTTGAATGAGCAAAGTTAATGCACCTTGCAACTTCTTACTCCTAGCTCGTGTCAAAGGTCCTTGAGGAATTGGTAGTGCATCCTTGGATCCTTGGGTCGCATCACTAGGGCTGCCAGTGATGATGGTTAACGGGACAGGAAGCGACGGGAGCAAGCAGCTCGGTGGCTTGCTCCGCTGCTGCGTCGCTTCCACTATTTACATGCATCATGCACGTAAATATGGAGTCGTTGATCTTGTTGACTTTCCTTGGTCAACCAGATCAACGGTGGTGATTAAATGGGCCATTTAATTTATTTAAATGGCCTCGAGCCGTTTTTGTGAGTAAACGTTTCGAATTTTAATGCCAAAAGTGTCAGCGCGTAGAGAAAAATAAGACGAGTTTAATAGTCTACAGCGAATGAAGAATTTTTTCCGTTTAACGTGTTTATTTTCTCGTTTGGAAACAGGAAATGTTTGGACGAAAAATAAATGACGTTATGACGAAAACTACGCGAAACGAAGTTGGTCGGCGTGGATAAAAAAAAGAGTAGGTAATAGTTGATGGAAAACATAACGCGTTCGAGCTATTGTCTGAGCGAACTTACCCGGGTCCAATAAAAGCTTGAACAAAAATAATAAAAAAAAATAAAAATCCTAAAAAATGTGATAAAATACTAAAAATCCTAAATTTTATGCGATGACGTAAAACGAAAAAATAACTAGCAAATGACTAACGGATAATTAAAAATGTGATTTTTAAGGCTGAAAATATTAATAATAATAATAATGAAAATACGTGACGAACAATTAAAAATGCGATTTCGAACGCTGACGATGACAATGACGATGATAAAATGCGATGAGAATTTAAAAATACTAACGACAGTAAATTAATTAAAAATGACAGTAAGTTGAGTGAAATAACGGAAATGATAAATTTAATTAAAAACGGCGTCAAAATTCAGATATCAACAGCCTATAAATGTTAACCCCAACCAGAGTGCTCTTATGATAATTAACCTTCAGGCCGGAGAAGGCATCAAACCAGCAAAGGATCCCTTTAACATTTTGCACCTCTTCCTCATCATTTCGAGTAAATATTAGCGTGTCATCTGCAAACTGGAGGTGCGTAACATTCCACCCTCCCACTTCATCTCCTATCCCGCGCAGAAGCCCACAGTCATGGGCCCGATAATATCAACAATACGTGAAATGAGGAAAAAAATTAGCATAAGAAAATTAAACAAGATTTAATTAAATAGAAAGGGTAGGATTATGGCTTAGGTTTAAATCTCACTCCAATAAAAAATAATATAGGGCTCCACTTAGAACTTAAAATAAATTTAATAAAAAAATTAAACCTTAGTTGTGAATCATGAAGGGAAAAAATATTCACTACTAAACAACATGGCTATAGTAACGTCACTTATTTTTGTTACTATTATGTTATGTTACTCTTCGTAACTAAAAAATATTTTTTGTGACGGATTCTACTAAAAATAAGTAATTTAAATTACGATAATTTTTAATGTTTGCATAAGGTAACCAATCGTGACTAAATATGTGTTATAATTATTACCCGTTACTAATTATTGGTGCAAGATGTTTTAGCATTTGACGCAAAAAAAGTAAGGGAGTAATTACAAATCGTAGAAAAAAAATTATTTTTTAGTGTATTTAGTAACGATGCGTGGCAAAATGAAAATATTAGAAAAACATACGTAACAACGTCACTAAAAAATAAATAATAATATAATTAGTAACGACGTGTAAACAAATACTCGATTTAGCAACAATGTATAACTACTTTTTATATTATTTTAGCAACTATCCGTAGCCAAAACAATTGTCCAATAAATTTAGCAACGAGTTGTAACTAATTATTATTGCAAGATGTTTCAGTTGTTGATGTCATTTGGAGGAAAACTTTTTTTATTTTCCAAAAATATTTAGCAGTATAAGAAAAGAATGTTTGTCACGTATATATGAAGCATTTATTAATATAAGAAAAGCAATATGAAGGATTAAGTTTATTATTTTAATAAAATATGGTGTAAGTAGTATTCCCTCCGTCCCATATTAACTGTTACTTTACTGTTCGTGCACGTATTTCGAGGAAGCCGAATGACTCACTATTTGACCCCAAAAAAATTCGTACTTTTTTTCGAACATACGTTAATCCTTAACCTACGTTCAAGAAAAAATTCGAAAGTTTTTGAGGTCAAATAGTGCGTCATCCGGCCTCCTCGAATGCGTGCATGAATAGTGGCCAGTGACAGTTAATATGGGACGGAGGGAGTACTTCTTATGCATATGCAAAATTTAAAAAAAAAAGTTAAAAAAAAAAAGAAAAACGAGAAAAAGAATTAAGAAAAACAACTTGGTTTTCCTGGTTAAATTGACCGGTTCGGTTCTGAAAATCATAGAATTAATAAAAATAAAATAAAAATGAGTTAATTTGTTTTCCAGAAATTAGTTACAGAATATTCAATTTCAAGTTTTGTTCGTCACTAATAGATAGTTTGGAGAGGACAACTATAAAAAATCATCATAAAATAATGAAACTTTAGTAACTATTGTGGAGGAATTAAAAAAAAATATTAGGAGAACCATGTCGTAAAACCATCAACTAAATATTGTCACATGTCGGGAAAACTAGTAATATCTAAAAGACGTAAAAAAAATATGACATTAACTTTTTTAATACATGTATATACATATTTAAAAAAATTAGCGGCATCAGCTGACCCATTAAATTAGAAGTGGCTCTGTCCATATTTACACAAATAAAACGGGAAAAAGACATTTTTGGCCCCTGAACTTTAATTTTTTAATTAATGTGGCCCCTGAACTTTTAAATTGTTTAATTACAACCCTGCGAATCGAACGTTTTGACATAAATGGCCCATACCGTGACAGAAATTTGACGTGGCAACGGTATCTTCCACGTCAGACACGCCTCACACGCCACGTCGGCTAGCCACGTCAGATTCCTGCCAACTCACGCGTCCACGTCATTGCTTTATCAGGGGCCACATTAATCATTTAATTAAAGTTCAGGGGCCACATTAATCATTTAATTAAAGTTCAGGGGCCATTTATGTCTTTTTACCGAATAGATGTGGAGGTGTGAGGTGGCAAGTTGCTGACGTGGCTCGACGACGTGGCAAGTGACACATGGGTGACGTGGAAGATAACGTCGCCACGTCAGATTTCTGTCACGGTAGGGGCCACTTATATCAAAATGCTCGATTCGCAGGGTTGTAATTAAACAATTTAAGAGTTCAGGGGCCACATTAATTAAAAAATTAAACTTTAGGGGCCAAAAATGTCTTTTTCCCCAAATAAAACTAAATGTCTCTTTTTTTTTTAATAAGCGGAAGAAATATATTAGCCAAAGAATGGCAGAGAGAATGTACAGCAGGCCAGCTTCAGCTCCAGGATAGAGCCAAAGCTGCCCAGAAAAGCAGAAACAAACACCCCAAACTAAAGACAACGAGGAAGCAGCAATAGAAAAACAGCAGGCCAGCTTCAGCTCCAGGATAGAGCCAAAGCTGCCCAGAAAAACAGAAACAACTACCTCAAACTAAAGAACAGGACAACGAGGAAACACCAATAGAAAAACAGCAACGGCTCAACTAAATGCCTCTTGCTTAAGAAAATGACTAGAACACTCAACGCGGTCCCCTCAACTCTTCAAAGCCTTTAACTGGTAAAGTACTTGCACAAGTAATTTACACCAACGACCATTTACTTGGGAAGTAAAGTACTTGCACAACCTTTAACTGCTATCGTTGTGACTGTAAGTAAGCAAGCACTGCTGTTGTAGCTGTAGTGTTCAGGTTAGCTTGCAGCTTTCAGCGTCTGCAGGTCTGTTCCTTTGGTCATGTTTCTTCATGACCATTTAATTCTATATAATTCCTCTGCCGATTTAAAAAAAAAAGTAAAATTGTGGAATAACTTACTCTAACACAAGTGCTAGTGATTAGCTAGCTCGATTCATCAACTGATCATAAGATTCTCTTTGCAATAAGACTCAAATCGAAGTCATTGTTAATAAGTCACAAGCACTTGTGGTGGCATTAAGTGTCCGTGCATGAATTCCCTTTGTAATTGGCTAAGTTGAATTAAAGATTGACACCACCTTTAATTCAACTTAGCCAATTACAAAGGGAATTCATGCACGGACACTTAATGCCACCACCTTTATGAATTATGCATCATCTTTTACTTTGGTTGATTATATTATATAATGGATGAGTATGTTTGATTATAATATATAATGGATGCTGAGTGTGAAAAATGTGGTTAATTACCTCATCTTTCACTGGGAAAATATGCGCCGCCTCCATCCACTACTTTGCTTGTAACTTATGTGCTATAAATAGGCATCGATGGAAAGGGCTAAGGCACAAACAAGTGAGAAGAAATTAGAAACGAAAAAAGAATACATAGTAACTGAGCTAATTAACTAGCAATGGAAACAAAGAAGATGAATTTGGGAATGTTGGTTGGCCTTGTGCTTATTGCCAACTTTGCTCTTGCAGCCTTTGCATCCCTTGAAAAAGATGTAATCACTGCCGATGCCATTCGTGCTCTTACAAAGAGCAACAAGCTCCCTGCCGACGCCATTAATGCGCTCGTTAAAAGGAAGACCCTTGTTTCCAAAATTGAGCTTGAGGAGGCATTCCAGCTCCAAGATGCTAACGGTGTAACTGCCTTCGGCATTCCTTGTGGTGAAAGTTGCGTCTGGATACCATGCATCAGTAGCATCATCGGCTGTAGTTGCAGAAGCAAAGTTTGCTACCGCTGAATCTACTCATCATCAGTGCAAGGAACAAAAGGTTAATGTCTGTCGTCGCCAGTTATGTCTTTACTTATGTGTGTGGTTGTCGTTGTTCCAATTAAGGAAGCTACATGTGCTTGTAACATATCAATATAGTAGTATAATATATACTACTAAAAATAAATAAAGCAAGCATGTTTCCGTGTATGTTTTCTTTTGTTGTTAATAATGTTAACGCATGTTTGCAAGAATCAAGCTTTGTTCAACCTCTTTCTCATCTATCGTCTTATTAATTTAACGTGACGGTTGAAAAAGCAATAGAGGAGATGGATACCCGCACTGGTTGAGTTTGGTACAAAGGGTAAATGTCACAGCCAATAAATAAAATTGAGCAAGTTATGTGACATATTCACCTATAAAGAGGCCTATACTTATCAGTTGAACTACAACTTTCACTTTACTAATATTTTTTTAAAACATTGAAATTATATTTTTACTCATTATAAAAAAAAATCTAACGATGAGAGAAACAGCAAGAAAAAAAGATAAACAAATAGATTCTTAACTATAATAGTTTTTTTAGGATTATTTTAGTTGGAGACCAAGTCTATCTCCTAAATAATTATATTACAATAAAAGGAAGACTCTTTATAATGATCAATATGATTATTTTAGAAGCATTAAGTTTACAGTAAAACTTGAAGGCTGTTTTAAATCCCGAAACCATAACAAAGCTTGAAAAAAAATAGAAACACAATGATGTGGGAAAATATTAAATTCACTATTTTATCTTTAATAAATAAATTAATTTAATCTAATTTAAAACATAATTCCAATAATAACAACAAGATGGGAAATTAAAAAATAAAAAAGCTAATTTGTCTTGTTATTCTTGAAATTAAACAAGTTTTAATTGAATCAAATGAGTTAATTAATTGAAGTGGGTTTTCTATTTGGGTTACGCTCAAGTAAATTTAGTTTTTTTTTAAATACGCTGATAGATTTATTTAAAGGTCATGAAGAACATGACAAGAACAGAAAGAAGCAGCTGCAGCAACCACTGTTCAAGAGTACAGCACAAGGCAACAAGAAGGAAAAGCCAACGCAATTACACAGTAATGAAAGCAGACCTCTATCCCTCATGGACTCTCACCCGACTCCACACTCCCAGCCAAGTCGAAGAGATTAACATTTGCGTAGGAGCATAAGGGAAGCTCGAATCTCCACTCTTGATCCACCGGTGCCAACTTCCAAAAACATCACGCACTAACTTGAAAGAGTAGGGATTTACATGATTAAATACCTTATCATTTCTCTGGATCCAAAGGTGACACAATACCACATCTGCCACATCGTGTTACCCTGTTTACTCCTCCAATCAACCAGACCGTCCCAGCTCCTCCACAAATCTAGGAGAGTCCTCGGACGACACCAAGCGATGCTAGCCCAACACGCAATAACGCCCCAGATCTGATCCGTGACAGGGCAATGCAGGAACAAGTGGTCAGTACTCTCACAAGTGAGAAGGCATTGGGGGCAGGAGCTCTCTTCATCTGAGATAATGTGTCGTTGCCAAAGGAAGGCTCTGGTTGCAATCCGACCCTGAAGAGCAAGCCACATGAAGGCTTCAACGTGATGAGGGACTAACCGTTTCCAGCAAGAGTTGAGGATATCGTTGGTGTGGCTGCTGAACTGAGCAGCAACAATGGACTCCGTAAGCGAACGTACAGAGAAAAGTTTAGAAGGTTCCAGCATCCACGCGAAAGAATCAGCCTCTTCACTTTTCCGCGGTGCTGGCAGCATGGCCACCATCTCATTCACTTCGTCAGCTTCCCAGTCAAATAAGCCCCTACGCCAACGCCACTTCCAAACCCAAATATCATCCCGCCACTCCCCGAACTCTATGATTCGACCCTCTTTGGCGCCCGTCAGGTTGAATAGACGAGGGAATCGAATGGCAAGAGGGACCCGCAAGGCCCAAGTGTCCCACCAAACTGTGAAACCGATCACCCCCTCTCCCCTAGGTAGCCAGAATATCCTGCCAAATTGGCAAAGGAACCCCATGATCTTGCATCCACAAACGACCCACACTCGAACAATTGTATTGGAAGTTTTAATAAGCGTTAACCGGCCACCCAAGGATAGCAGAGATCCCTTCCAGGTAGACAATTTTTTTCTCATCTTCCCAACTGAGCCCATCTAGTTTGATATCCTTCTCGGATTCATACCAACCGAAGAACCCAAATAAGTAAAAGGCAGCGTTTCATACCTGCAACCCGCTCTACGCGCTATATTCTCATCGAATGACCTATGTGGCGCCCCAAAAATTTTTTAAAAATTCGCGAGTGTACGACGAATCTGAGACCTTACGATACTCGGCGTAAAAGGACGCCTTCCAACATGCAATGAAGTCGCCACCCTAATTTTGTCTCTAGGTTTAGGGAACCTAATCGTCATGGCATAAAAAATAAAATAAATAAAACTAAAGGCACAAAAAAGGGGTCTAAACCCAAGACGAAGGTTCGGGGTCGTATTATGGACTCGGGAAGGTGTTAGGCACCCGAGTCACATCCGAAAATGGTTACCGGTTGATAGGAGAGGTGTTTAAAAGATGTTTGATAAAAATGCGTTTTTAAAAGGGGGCCCTCAGAGGAATCGTCACTTTAGTCTTTTCCATGATCGGGACCGTTTAGGAATAATTAATCGTTGGACGGGGTTACCGTTTTAAAAATCTTTTCGGACGGGGTTACCGTTTTCAAGACCGATTGATTATTCCTGACCGTAGCGTGATGGGACTGAATTTTCCGTAAGACTGAATGAACGCCCTCTTTTCATCATCGGGCCATGCATGATTAAATTAATTATTAAGTGATTCTATCATGGATTGCTAACAGAGTACAAATTTAAATGAGAGATATTTTGAAATGATAAACCGATGTGGGATCGAAGCCACCAGATACATGCAATCAATATAAGCGGAATTTAAAATCAAACGAACATGACATTTTAAGCAAGTCTTTTAAACAAGTTGTTCATGTGGGTTGATTTTAATTTTAGCAATTATATATATCATGCCTGCAATTAATATTTATGAAAAAATGTTGAATAAATAAAAGGGGAAGAAAGGCGTACTTTCGAGCGAAGCTTGAATTTTAAACCTACAAAATGACAGTGTTAGTGCTAGCTCAAAAAATAAATAAGCAGTTTATGAATGCAAGAATTTAAATAAATAGCGAAAAATTAAACAATGATTTGACGAGTACGACAAAAAATGGTGATTTGACACATACGAAAATTTAAATGATGATTTGATAAGTGCAGAAAAATTTAAATGATGATAGTGCATGCGAGAAATTTATATGATGACAGTTGATAAGTGCGAGAAATTTAAATGATGATTTGATACGTACGAAAATTTAAATGATGATTTGATGCATGCGAGAAATTAAATGATGATTTGATGAGTGCGAGAAAATTAAATGATGACGGTTGATGCATACGAGAATTTAAATGCTGATTTGACGAGTGCGAGAATTTTAAATGATGACTTGATGCATGCGAAAAAATTAAATGATGACAGTTGATGCATATGAGAATTTAAATGATGATTTGGCGAAAAATTAAAGATTTGATACGTGCAGAAAAATTAAGGATTTGCAGAAAATTGAACATGTGATATTTGCAGAAAAAATAAACAATTGATGATTTGCAGAAGATTAAACAATTGATGATTTGCAGAAAATTAAAGCAGTTGACGATTTGCAGAAAATTAAACAGTTGATGATTTGCAGAAATTTAAACAGTTGATGATTTGCAGAAATTTAAAGCAGTTGATGATTTGCGAAAATTTAAACAGTTGATGATTTGCTGAAATTTAAACAGTTGATGATTTGCGGAAATTTAAATGACTGAATTTAAATTGCGGAAAGTAAATTGCGAAAAATTAAAGTGCGGAGAATTTAAACAGTTGATAGGTACAGAATTTTAAAGCAATATTACGAAAAAACGTGATCCGAGGTCTTGGAAAAAATGAAAATGGGCTGGGCCCAATTTGAAAAATAAAGGAAATGGGCCAGGAATAGTTCCTAGCCCAAAAATCACATTTTTAATGGTGATCGGCTCCTTCCCGCGTGAACAAGCCCAAGGGGGGCACTGTGCATCATCTTCCTCAGACGTCGTCCGCGCCACTGCCGGTGACGTGGATCTCCGACCAGGCGGCCAAATTGCCTAGTTTTGAGCTCCGAGGAAAGCTCTCTTCCCCAACAAGATTATCGTGCAAAAATCAAGATTTAATATACGTCCGAACACAGTTTAATTTTGAGAAAACGTCAAAAACCGATAATTAACAAAAAAACCTAAAATTCGCTCTTCTTAACCAACAAATCAACGAATAAAAAGCATGGAAATTATCTATAGCATGTATATGAATTAATGGTATGAAAATAAGCAATTTATTTGATCGAAATAACAATCTAAAAATTAAAGAAAGAAAGCGCAGAGAAAAGCAAGAAAAACGCTTACCAAAAAAGCTTAAACTTGTGGCAGCCGATGCTCTACATGAGCTATCGGTCAAGAGGGAGAAGGAGCAGAGTTGCTCTTGGTTGGATTTGTGAGGAAAATGGAGAGGGGCAGTGGGCTTTTTATAAGCCAAGATCGCGTGAGGAGGGAGACGCGGCGCTGCGCGTGGAGGAGGGAGAGCGTGCGCTGGCAGGGCTAGGGTTGTTGTGCTGGCGGGGCTAGGTGATACGTTCCTGGATATTTGTGGGAATGTTTAACTGTGATCTAGCTCAAGGAATCCTCAGGAACAATAAATAAATAACCAATCGACAACAATTAGACCCCTAACCCAACCTGTGGTTAGACCCCTAATTCGATACTCGATTAGGATCTCGACTCAAGACTTCTAGATCCCTAAACCAACCTGTGTTTAGACCCCTAGAACGAAGTAGACGATAGGGAAGAGTTGTTTTACTTAATCGAAACTGAATTCCAATCAGTTAAGCTTAAGAGTTCTTAAACTAGAACCAAAGTTTGAGAAATCCTCTCAAATGTGTTTATACGCAATGTTTATCAAATTCAAGTTATCTTACAATGAAGCTCTAAATGAGCTTATAAAGAGTTACAAATACTGTAGCTTAGTCCCACACGTGTCCAGCTAAAAGAAATATACAACAAGGTCCATAAACTAAAATAAAAACATATGTTACTGTAGCTATAGTAACTTACTGTAGCACCTAGCGGCATGCCGCTCCAGGGGTTCAGGGCTGGCGGCATGTCGCTTCCTTCGGCAATGCAATTGCTGAAAATTGCATAATTTTTTTGGAAGATGCTACAGTAACATTGTAGCTACAGTGTTACTGTAGCATCTTCCAAAAAAATGCCTCAAATTTTCACAATTTGAGCGTAACGACGTTGACCAACTTATCCTCTGCTTTGTTCATGTCCTTCAAGAGTGATTCTCCAATTGCTAACTCCTTTCCGAGCTCCATTTGAATGAGCAAAGTTAATGCACCTTGCAACTTCTTACTCCTAGCTCGTGTCAAAGGTCCTTGAGGAATTGGTAGTGCATCCTTGGATCCTTGGGTCGCATCACTAGGGCTGCCAGTGATGATGGTTAACGGGACAGGAAGCGACGGGAGCAAGCAGCTCGGTGGCTTGCTCCGCTGCTGCGTCGCTTCCACTATTTACATGCATCATGCACGTAAATATGGAGTCGTTGATCTTGTTGACTTTCCTTGGTCAACCAGATCAACGGTGGTGATTAAATGGGCCATTTAATTTATTTAAATGGCCTCGAGCCGTTTTTGTGAGTAAACGTTTCGAATTTTAATGCCAAAAGTGTCAGCGCGTAGAGAAAAATAAGACGAGTTTAATAGTCTACAGCGAATGAAGAATTTTTTCCGTTTAACGTGTTTATTTTCTCGTTTGGAAACAGGAAATGTTTGGACGAAAAATAAATGACGTTATGACGAAAACTACGCGAAACGAAGTTGGTCGGCGTGGATAAAAAAAAGAGTAGGTAATAGTTGATGGAAAACATAACGCGTTCGAGCTATTGTCTGAGCGAACTTACCCGGGTCCAATAAAAGCTTGAACAAAAATAATAAAAAAAAATAAAAATCCTAAAAAATGTGATAAAATACTAAAAATCCTAAATTTTATGCGATGACGTAAAACGAAAAAATAACTAGCAAATGACTAACGGATAATTAAAAATGTGATTTTTAAGGCTGAAAATATTAATAATAATAATAATGAAAATACGTGACGAACAATTAAAAATGCGATTTCGAACGCTGACGATGACAATGACGATGATAAAATGCGATGAGAATTTAAAAATACTAACGACAGTAAATTAATTAAAAATGACAGTAAGTTGAGTGAAATAACGGAAATGATAAATTTAATTAAAAACGGCGTCAAAATTCAGATATCAACAGCCTATAAATGTTAACCCCAACCAGAGTGCTCTTATGATAATTAACCTTCAGGCCGGAGAAGGCATCAAACCAGCAAAGGATCCCTTTAACATTTTGCACCTCTTCCTCATCATTTCGAGTAAATATTAGCGTGTCATCTACAAACTGGAGGTGCGTAACATTCCACCCTCCCACTTCATCTCCTATCCCGCGCAGAAGCCCACAGTCATGGGCCCGATAATATCAACAATACGTGAAATGAGGAAAAAAATTAGCATAAGAAAATTAAACAAGATTTAATTAAATAGAAAGGGTAGGATTATGGCTTAGGTTTAAATCTCACTCCAATAAAAAATAATATAGGGCTCCACTTAGAACTTAAAATAAATTTAATAAAAAAATTAAACCTTAGTTGTGAATCATGAAGGGAAAAAATATTCACTACTAAACAACATGGCTATAGTAACGTCACTTATTTTTGTTACTATTATGTTATGTTACTCTTCGTAACTAAAAAATATTTTTTGTGACGGATTCTACTAAAAATAAGTAATTTAAATTACGATAATTTTTAATGTTTGCATAAGGTAACCAATCGTGACTAAATATGTGTTATAATTATTACCCGTTACTAATTATTGGTGCAAGATGTTTTAGCATTTGACGCAAAAAAAGTAAGGGAGTAATTACAAATCGTAGAAAAAAAATTATTTTTTAGTGTATTTAGTAACGATGCGTGGCAAAATGAAAATATTAGAAAAACATACGTAACAACGTCACTAAAAAATAAATAATAATATAATTAGTAACGACGTGTAAACAAATACTCGATTTAGCAACAATGTATAACTACTTTTTATATTATTTTAGCAACTATCCGTAGCCAAAACAATTGTCCAATAAATTTAGCAACGAGTTGTAACTAATTATTATTGCAAGATGTTTCAGTTGTTGATGTCATTTGGAGGAAAACTTTTTTTATTTTCCAAAA
The DNA here is from genome assembly GCA_963691705.1 of Viola odorata. Classification (NCBI taxonomy): domain Eukaryota; kingdom Viridiplantae; phylum Streptophyta; class Magnoliopsida; order Malpighiales; family Violaceae; genus Viola; species Viola odorata. The sequence continues at coordinate 11,766,695 of OY829545.1, forward strand.
ATATTTAGCAGTATAAGAAAAGAATGTTTGTCACGTATATATGAAGCATTTATTAATATAAGAAAAGCAATATGAAGGATTAAGTTTATTATTTTAATAAAATATGGTGTAAGTAGTATTCCCTCCGTCCCATATTAACTGTTACTTTACTGTTCGTGCACGTATTTCGAGGAAGCCGAATGACTCACTATTTGACCCCAAAAAAATTCGTACTTTTTTTCGAACATACGTTAATCCTTAACCTACGTTCAAGAAAAAATTCGAAAGTTTTTGAGGTCAAATAGTGCGTCATCCGGCCTCCTCGAATGCGTGCATGAATAGTGGCCAGTGACAGTTAATATGGGACGGAGGGAGTACTTCTTATGCATATGCAAAATTTAAAAAAAAAAGTTAAAAAAAAAAAGAAAAACGAGAAAAAGAATTAAGAAAAACAACTTGGTTTTCCTGGTTAAATTGACCGGTTCGGTTCTGAAAATCATAGAATTAATAAAAATAAAATAAAAATGAGTTAATTTGTTTTCCAGAAATTAGTTACAGAATATTCAATTTCAAGTTTTGTTCGTCACTAATAGATAGTTTGGAGAGGACAACTATAAAAAATCATCATAAAATAATGAAACTTTAGTAACTATTGTGGAGGAATTAAAAAAAAATATTAGGAGAACCATGTCGTAAAACCATCAACTAAATATTGTCACATGTCGGGAAAACTAGTAATATCTAAAAGACGTAAAAAAAATATGACATTAACTTTTTTAATACATGTATATACATATTTAAAAAAATTAGCGGCATCAGCTGACCCATTAAATTAGAAGTGGCTCTGTCCATATTTACACAAATAAAACGGGAAAAAGACATTTTTGGCCCCTGAACTTTAATTTTTTAATTAATGTGGCCCCTGAACTTTTAAATTGTTTAATTACAACCCTGCGAATCGAACGTTTTGACATAAATGGCCCATACCGTGACAGAAATTTGACGTGGCAACAGTATCTTCCACGTCAGACACGCCTCACACGCCACGTCGGCTAGCCACGTCAGATTCCTGCCAACTCACGCGTCCACGTCATTGCTTTATCAGGGGCCACATTAATCATTTAATTAAAGTTCAGGGGCCACATTAATCATTTAATTAAAGTTCAGGGGCCATTTATGTCTTTTTACCGAATAGATGTGGAGGTGTGAGGTGGCAAGTTGCTGACGTGGCTCGACGACGTGGCAAGTGACACATGGGTGACGTGGAAGATAACGTCGCCACGTCAGATTTCTGTCACGGTAGGGGCCACTTATATCAAAATGCTCGATTCGCAGGGTTGTAATTAAACAATTTAAGAGTTCAGGGGCCACATTAATTAAAAAATTAAACTTTAGGGGCCAAAAATGTCTTTTTCCCCAAATAAAACTAAATGTCTCTTTTTTTTTTAATAAGCGGAAGAAATATATTAGCCAAAGAATGGCAGAGAGAATGTACAGCAGGCCAGCTTCAGCTCCAGGATAGAGCCAAAGCTGCCCAGAAAAGCAGAAACAAACACCCCAAACTAAAGACAACGAGGAAGCAGCAATAGAAAAACAGCAGGCCAGCTTCAGCTCCAGGATAGAGCCAAAGCTGCCCAGAAAAACAGAAACAACTACCTCAAACTAAAGAACAGGACAACGAGGAAACACCAATAGAAAAACAGCAACGGCTCAACTAAATGCCTCTTGCTTAAGAAAATGACTAGAACACTCAACGCGGTCCCCTCAACTCTTCAAAGCCTTTAACTGGTAAAGTACTTGCACAAGTAATTTACACCAACGACCATTTACTTGGGAAGTAAAGTACTTGCACAACCTTTAACTGCTATCGTTGTGACTGTAAGTAAGCAAGCACTGCTGTTGTAGCTGTAGTGTTCAGGTTAGCTTGCAGCTTTCAGCGTCTGCAGGTCTGTTCCTTTGGTCATGTTTCTTCATGACCATTTAATTCTATATAATTCCTCTGCCGATTTAAAAAAAAAAGTAAAATTGTGGAATAACTTACTCTAACACAAGTGCTAGTGATTAGCTAGCTCGATTCATCAACTGATCATAAGATTCTCTTTGCAATAAGACTCAAATCGAAGTCATTGTTAATAAGTCACAAGCACTTGTGGTGGCATTAAGTGTCCGTGCATGAATTCCCTTTGTAATTGGCTAAGTTGAATTAAAGATTGACACCACCTTTAATTCAACTTAGCCAATTACAAAGGGAATTCATGCACGGACACTTAATGCCACCACCTTTATGAATTATGCATCATCTTTTACTTTGGTTGATTATATTATATAATGGATGAGTATGTTTGATTATAATATATAATGGATGCTGAGTGTGAAAAATGTGGTTAATTACCTCATCTTTCACTGGGAAAATATGCGCCGCCTCCATCCACTACTTTGCTTGTAACTTATGTGCTATAAATAGGCATCGATGGAAAGGGCTAAGGCACAAACAAGTGAGAAGAAATTAGAAACGAAAAAAGAATACATAGTAACTGAGCTAATTAACTAGCAATGGAAACAAAGAAGATGAATTTGGGAATGTTGGTTGGCCTTGTGCTTATTGCCAACTTTGCTCTTGCAGCCTTTGCATCCCTTGAAAAAGATGTAATCACTGCCGATGCCATTCGTGCTCTTACAAAGAGCAACAAGCTCCCTGCCGACGCCATTAATGCGCTCGTTAAAAGGAAGACCCTTGTTTCCAAAATTGAGCTTGAGGAGGCATTCCAGCTCCAAGATGCTAACGGTGTAACTGCCTTCGGCATTCCTTGTGGTGAAAGTTGCGTCTGGATACCATGCATCAGTAGCATCATCGGCTGTAGTTGCAGAAGCAAAGTTTGCTACCGCTGAATCTACTCATCATCAGTGCAAGGAACAAAAGGTTAATGTCTGTCGTCGCCAGTTATGTCTTTACTTATGTGTGTGGTTGTCGTTGTTCCAATTAAGGAAGCTACATGTGCTTGTAACATATCAATATAGTAGTATAATATATACTACTAAAAATAAATAAAGCAAGCATGTTTCCGTGTATGTTTTCTTTTGTTGTTAATAATGTTAACGCATGTTTGCAAGAATCAAGCTTTGTTCAACCTCTTTCTCATCTATCGTCTTATTAATTTAACGTGACGGTTGAAAAAGCAATAGAGGAGATGGATACCCGCACTGGTTGAGTTTGGTACAAAGGGTAAATGTCACAGCCAATAAATAAAATTGAGCAAGTTATGTGACATATTCACCTATAAAGAGGCCTATACTTATCAGTTGAACTACAACTTTCACTTTACTAATATTTTTTTAAAACATTGAAATTATATTTTTACTCATTATAAAAAAAAATCTAACGATGAGAGAAACAGCAAGAAAAAAAGATAAACAAATAGATTCTTAACTATAATAGTTTTTTTAGGATTATTTTAGTTGGAGACCAAGTCTATCTCCTAAATAATTATATTACAATAAAAGGAAGACTCTTTATAATGATCAATATGATTATTTTAGAAGCATTAAGTTTACAGTAAAACTTGAAGGCTGTTTTAAATCCCGAAACCATAACAAAGCTTGAAAAAAAATAGAAACACAATGATGTGGGAAAATATTAAATTCACTATTTTATCTTTAATAAATAAATTAATTTAATCTAATTTAAAACATAATTCCAATAATAACAACAAGATGGGAAATTAAAAAATAAAAAAGCTAATTTGTCTTGTTATTCTTGAAATTAAACAAGTTTTAATTGAATCAAATGAGTTAATTAATTGAAGTGGGTTTTCTATTTGGGTTACGCTCAAGTAAATTTAGTTTTTTTTTAAATACGCTGATAGATTTATTTAAAGGTCATGAAGAACATGACAAGAACAGAAAGAAGCAGCTGCAGCAACCACTGTTCAAGAGTACAGCACAAGGCAACAAAAAGGAAAAGCCAACGCAATTACACAGTAATGAAAGCAGACCTCTATCCCTCATGGACTCTCACCCGACTCCACACTCCCAGCCAAGTCGAAGAGATTAACATTTGCGTAGGAGCATAAGGGAAGCTCGAATCTCCACTCTTGATCCACCGGTGCCAACTTCCAAAAACATCACGCACTAACTTGAAAGAGTAGGGATTTACATGATTAAATACCTTATCATTTCTCTGGATCCAAAGGTGACACAATACCACATCTGCCACATCGTGTTACCCTGTTTACTCCTCCAATCAACCAGACCGTCCCAGCTCCTCCACAAATCTAGGAGAGTCCTCGGACGACACCAAGCGATGCTAGCCCAACACGCAATAACGCCCCAGATCTGATCCGTGACAGGGCAATGCAGGAACAAGTGGTCAGTACTCTCACAAGTGAGAAGGCATTGGGGGCAGGAGCTCTCTTCATCTGAGATAATGTGTCGTTGCCAAAGGAAGGCTCTGGTTGCAATCCGACCCTGAAGAGCAAGCCACATGAAGGCTTCAACGTGATGAGGGACTAACCGTTTCCAGCAAGAGTTGAGGATATCGTTGGTGTGGCTGCTGAACTGAGCAGCAACAATGGACTCCGTAAGCGAACGTACAGAGAAAAGTTTAGAAGGTTCCAGCATCCACGCGAAAGAATCAGCCTCTTCACTTTTCCGCGGTGCTGGCAGCATGGCCACCATCTCATTCACTTCGTCAGCTTCCCAGTCAAATAAGCCCCTACGCCAACGCCACTTCCAAACCCAAATATCATCCCGCCACTCCCCGAACTCTATGATTCGACCCTCTTTGGCGCCCGTCAGGTTGAATAGACGAGGGAATCGAATGGCAAGAGGGACCCGCAAGGCCCAAGTGTCCCACCAAACTGTGAAACCGATCACCCCCTCTCCCCTAGGTAGCCAGAATATCCTGCCAAATTGGCAAAGGAACCCCATGATCTTGCATCCACAAACGACCCACACTCGAACAATTGTATTGGAAGTTTTAATAAGCGTTAACCGGCCACCCAAGGATAGCAGAGATCCCTTCCAGGTAGACAATTTTTTTCTCATCTTCCCAACTGAGCCCATCTAGTTTGATATCCTTCTCGGATTCATACCAACCGAAGAACCCAAATAAGTAAAAGGCAGCGTTTCATACCTGCAACCCGCTCTACGCGCTATATTCTCATCGAATGACCTATGTGGCGCCCCAAAAATTTTTAAAAAATTCGCGAGTGTACGACGAATCTGAGACCTTACGATACTCGGCGTAAAAGGACGCCTTCCAACATGCAATGAAGTCGCCACCCTAATTTTGTCTCTAGGTTTAGGGAACCTAATCGTCATGGCATAAAAAATAAAATAAATAAAACTAAAGGCACAAAAAAGGGGTCTAAACCCAAGACGAAGGTTCGGGGTCGTATTATGGACTCGGGAAGGTGTTAGGCACCCGAGTCACATCCGAAAATGGTTACCGGTTGATAGGAGAGGTGTTTAAAAGATGTTTGATAAAAATGCGTTTTTAAAAGGGGGCCCTCAGAGGAATCGTCACTTTAGTCTTTTCCATGATCGGGACCGTTTAGGAATAATTAATCGTTGGACGGGGTTACCGTTTTAAAAATCTTTTCGGACGGGGTTACCGTTTTCAAGACCGATTGATTATTCCTGACCGTAGCGTGATGGGACTGAATTTTCCGTAAGACTGAATGAACGCCCTCTTTTCATCATCGGGCCATGCATGATTAAATTAATTATTAAGTGATTCTATCATGGATTGCTAACAGAGTACAAATTTAAATGAGAGATATTTTGAAATGATAAACCGATGTGGGATCGAAGCCACCAGATACATGCAATCAATATAAGCGGAATTTAAAATCAAACGAACATGACATTTTAAGCAAGTCTTTTAAACAAGTTGTTCATGTGGGTTGATTTTAATTTTAGCAATTATATATATCATGCCTGCAATTAATATTTATGAAAAAATGTTGAATAAATAAAAGGGGAAGAAAGGCGTACTTTCGAGCGAAGCTTGAATTTTAAACCTACAAAATGACAGTGTTAGTGCTAGCTCAAAAAATAAATAAGCAGTTTATGAATGCAAGAATTTAAATAAATAGCGAAAAATTAAACAATGATTTGACGAGTACGACAAAAAATGGTGATTTGACACATACGAAAATTTAAATGATGATTTGATAAGTGCAGAAAAATTTAAATGATGATAGTGCATGCGAGAAATTTATATGATGACAGTTGATAAGTGCGAGAAATTTAAATGATGATTTGATACGTACGAAAATTTAAATGATGATTTGATGCATGCGAGAAATTAAATGATGATTTGATGAGTGCGAGAAAATTAAATGATGACGGTTGATGCATACGAGAATTTAAATGCTGATTTGACGAGTGCGAGAATTTTAAATGATGACTTGATGCATGCGAAAAAATTAAATGATGACAGTTGATGCATATGAGAATTTAAATGATGATTTGGCGAAAAATTAAAGATTTGATACGTGCAGAAAAATTAAGGATTTGCAGAAAATTGAACATGTGATATTTGCAGAAAAAATAAACAATTGATGATTTGCAGAAGATTAAACAATTGATGATTTGCAGAAAATTAAAGCAGTTGACGATTTGCAGAAAATTAAACAGTTGATGATTTGCAGAAATTTAAACAGTTGATGATTTGCAGAAATTTAAAGCAGTTGATGATTTGCGAAAATTTAAACAGTTGATGATTTGCTGAAATTTAAACAGTTGATGATTTGCGGAAATTTAAATGACTGAATTTAAATTGCGGAAAGTAAATTGCGAAAAATTAAAGTGCGGAGAATTTAAACAGTTGATAGGTACAGAATTTTAAAGCAATATTACGAAAAAACGTGATCCGAGGTCTTGGAAAAAATGAAAATGGGCTGGGCCCAATTTGAAAAATAAAGGAAATGGGCCAGGAATAGTTCCTAGCCCAAAAATCACATTTTTAATGGTGATCGGCTCCTTCCCGCGTGAACAAGCCCAAGGGGGGCACTGTGCATCATCTTCCTCAGACGTCGTCCGCGCCACTGCCGGTGACGTGGATCTCCGACCAGGCGGCCAAATTGCCTAGTTTTGAGCTCCGAGGAAAGCTCTCTTCCCCAACAAGATTATCGTGCAAAAATCAAGATTTAATATACGTCCGAACACAGTTTAATTTTGAGAAAACGTCAAAAACCGATAATTAACAAAAAAACCTAAAATTCGCTCTTCTTAACCAACAAATCAACGAATAAAAAGCATGGAAATTATCTATAGCATGTATATGAATTAATGGTATGAAAATAAGCAATTTATTTGATCGAAATAACAATCTAAAAATTAAAGAAAGAAAGCGCAGAGAAAAGCAAGAAAAACGCTTACCAAAAAAGCTTAAACTTGTGGCAGCCGATGCTCTACATGAGCTATCGGTCAAGAGGGAGAAGGAGCAGAGTTGCTCTTGGTTGGATTTGTGAGGAAAATGGAGAGGGGCAGTGGGCTTTTTATAAGCCAAGATCGCGTGAGGAGGGAGACGCGGCGCTGCGCGTGGAGGAGGGAGAGCGTGCGCTGGCAGGGCTAGGGTTGTTGTGCTGGCGGGGCTAGGTGATACGTTCCTGGATATTTGTGGGAATGTTTAACTGTGATCTAGCTCAAGGAATCCTCAAGAACAATAAATAAATAACCAATCGACAACAATTAGACCCCTAACCCAACCTGTGGTTAGACCCCTAATTCGATACTCGATTAGGATCTCGACTCAAGACTTCTAGATCCCTAAACCAACCTGTGTTTAGACCCCTAGAACGAAGTAGACGATAGGGAAGAGTTGTTTTACTTAATCGAAACTGAATTCCAATCAGTTAAGCTTAAGAGTTCTTAAACTAGAACCAAAGTTTGAGAAATCCTCTCAAATGTGTTTATACGCAATGTTTATCAAATTCAAGTTATCTTACAATGAAGCTCTAAATGAGCTTATAAAGAGTTACAAATACTGTAGCTTAGTCCCACACGTGTCCAGCTAAAAGAAATATACAACAAGGTCCATAAACTAAAATAAAAACATATAAGTTACTGTAGCTATAGTAACTTACTGTAGCACCTAGCGGCATGCCGCTCCAGGGGTTCAGGGCTGGCGGCATGTCGCTTCCTTCGGCAATGCAATTGCTGAAAATTGCATAATTTTTTTGGAAGATGCTACAGTAACATTGTAGCTACAGTGTTACTGTAGCATCTTCCAAAAAAATGCCTCAAATTTTCACAATTTGAGCGTAACGACGTTGACCAACTTATCCTCTGCTTTGTTCATGTCCTTCAAGAGTGATTCTCCAATTGCTAACTCCTTTCCGAGCTCCATTTGAATGAGCAAAGTTAATGCACCTTGCAACTTCTTACTCCTAGCTCGTGTCAAAGGTCCTTGAGGAATTGGTAGTGCATCCTTGGATCCTTGGGTCGCATCACTAGGGCTGCCAGTGATGATGGTTAACGGGACAGGAAGCGACGGGAGCAAGCAGCTCGGTGGCTTGCTCCGCTGCTGCGTCGCTTCCACTATTTACATGCATCATGCACGTAAATATGGAGTCGTTGATCTTGTTGACTTTCCTTGGTCAACCAGATCAACGGTGGTGATTAAATGGGCCATTTAATTTATTTAAATGGCCTCGAGCCGTTTTTGTGAGTAAACGTTTCGAATTTTAATGCCAAAAGTGTCAGCGCGTAGAGAAAAATAAGACGAGTTTAATAGTCTACAGCGAATGAAGAATTTTTTCCGTTTAACGTGTTTATTTTCTCGTTTGGAAACAGGAAATGTTTGGACGAAAAATAAATGACGTTATGACGAAAACTACGCGAAACGAAGTTGGTCGGCGTGGATAAAAAAAAGAGTAGGTAATAGTTGATGGAAAACATAACGCGTTCGAGCTATTGTCTGAGCGAACTTACCCGGGTCCAATAAAAGCTTGAACAAAAATAATAAAAAAAAATAAAAATCCTAAAAAATGTGATAAAATACTAAAAATCCTAAATTTTATGCGATGACGTAAAACGAAAAAATAACTAGCAAATGACTAACGGATAATTAAAAATGTGATTTTTAAGGCTGAAAATATTAATAATAATAATAATGAAAATACGTGACGAACAATTAAAAATGCGATTTCGAACGCTGACGATGACAATGACGATGATAAAATGCGATGAGAATTTAAAAATACTAACGACAGTAAATTAATTAAAAATGACAGTAAGTTGAGTGAAATAACGGAAATGATAAATTTAATTAAAAACGGCGTCAAAATTCAGATATCAACAGCCTATAAATGTTAACCCCAACCAGAGTGCTCTTATGATAATTAACCTTCAGGCCGGAGAAGGCATCAAACCAGCAAAGGATCCCTTTAACATTTTGCACCTCTTCCTCATCATTTCGAGTAAATATTAGCGTGTCATCTACAAACTGGAGGTGCGTAACATTCCACCCTCCCACTTCATCTCCTATCCCGCGCAGAAGCCCACAGTCATGGGCCCGATAATATCAACAATACGTGAAATGAGGAAAAAAATTAGCATAAGAAAATTAAACAAGATTTAATTAAATAGAAAGGGTAGGATTATGGCTTAGGTTTAAATCTCACTCCAATAAAAAATAATATAGGGCTCCACTTAGAACTTAAAATAAATTTAATAAAAAAATTAAACCTTAGTTGTGAATCATGAAGGGAAAAAATATTCACTACTAAACAACATGGCTATAGTAACGTCACTTATTTTTGTTACTATTATGTTATGTTACTCTTCGTAACTAAAAAATATTTTTTGTGACGGATTCTACTAAAAATAATTAATTTAAATTACGATAATTTTTAATGTTTGCATAAGGTAACCAATCGTGACTAAATATGTGTTATAATTATTACCCGTTACTAATTATTGGTGCAAGATGTTTTAGCATTTGACGCAAAAAAAGTAAGGGAGTAATTACAAATCGTAGAAAAAAAATTATTTTTTAGTGTATTTAGTAACGATGCGTGGCAAAATGAAAATATTAGAAAAACATACGTAACAACATGTCACTAAAAAATAAATAATAATATAATTAGTAACGACGTGTAAACAAATACTCGATTTAGCAACAATGTATAACTACTTTTTATATTATTTTAGCAACTATCCGTAGCCAAAACAATTGTCCAATAAATTTAGCAACGAGTTGTAACTAATTATTATTGCAAGATGTTTCAGTTGTTGATGTCATTTGGAGGAAAACTTTTTTTATTTTCCAAAAATATTTAGCAGTATAAGAAAAGAATGTTTGTCACGTATATATGAAGCATTTATTAATATAAGAAAAGCAATATGAAGGATTAAGTTTATTATTTTAATAAAATATGGTGTAAGTAGTATTCCCTCCGTCCCATATTAACTGTTACTTTACTGTTCGTGCACGTATTTCGAGGAAGCCGAATGACTCACTATTTGACCCCAAAAAAATTCGTACTTTTTTTCGAACATACGTTAATCCTTAACCTACGTTCAAGAAAAAATTCGAAAGTTTTTGAGGTCAAATAGTGCGTCATCCGGCCTCCTCGAATGCGTGCATGAATAGTGGCCAGTGACAGTTAATATGGGACGGAGGGAGTACTTCTTATGCATATGCAAAATTTAAAAAAAAAAGTTAAAAAAAAAAGAAAAACGAGAAAAAGAATTAAGAAAAACAACTTGGTTTTCCTGGTTAAATTGACCGGTTCGGTTCTGAAAATCATAGAATTAATAAAAATAAAATAAAAATGAGTTAATTTGTTTTCCAGAAATTAGTTACAGAATATTCAATTTCAAGTTTTGTTCGTCACTAATAGATAGTTTGGAGAGGACAACTATAAAAAATCATCATAAAATAATGAAACTTTAGTAACTATTGTGGAGGAATTAAAAAAAAATATTAGGAGAACCATGTCGTAAAACCATCAACTAAATATTGTCACATGTCGGGAAAACTAGTAATATCTAAAAGACGTAAAAAAAATATGACATTAACTTTTTTAATACATGTATATACATATTTAAAAAAATTAGCGGCATCAGCTGACCCATTAAATTAGAAGTGGCTCTGTCCATATTTACACAAATAAAACGGGAAAAAGACATTTTTGGCCCCTGAACTTTAATTTTTTAATTAATGTGGCCCCTGAACTTTTAAATTGTTTAATTACAACCCTGCGAATCGAACGTTTTGACATAAATGGCCCATACCGTGACAGAAATTTGACGTGGCAACGGTATCTTCCACGTCAGACACGCCTCACACGCCACGTCGGCTAGCCACGTCAGATTCCTGCCAACTCACGCGTCCACGTCATTGCTTTATCAGGGGCCACATTAATCATTTAATTAAAGTTCAGGGGCCACATTAATCATTTAATTAAAGTTCAGGGGCCATTTATGTCTTTTTACCGAATAGATGTGGAGGTGTGAGGTGGCAAGTTGCTGACGTGGCTCGACGACGTGGCAAGTGACACATGGGTGACGTGGAAGATAACGTCGCCACGTCAGATTTCTGTCACTGTAGGGGCCACTTATATCAAAATGCTCGATTCGCAGGGTTGTAATTAAACAATTTAAGAGTTCAGGGGCCACATTAATTAAAAAATTAAACTTTAGGGGCCAAAAATGTCTTTTTCCCCAAATAAAACTAAATGTCTCTTTTTTTTTTAATAAGCGGAAGAAATATATTAGCCAAAGAATGGCAGAGAGAATGTACAGCAGGCCAGCTTCAGCTCCAGGATAGAGCCAAAGCTGCCCAGAAAAGCAGAAACAAACACCCCAAACTAAAGACAACGAGGAAGCAGCAATAGAAAAACAGCAGGCCAGCTTCAGCTCCAGGATAGAGCCAAAGCTGCCCAGAAAAACAGAAACAACTACCTCAAACTAAAGAACAGGACAACGAGGAAACACCAATAGAAAAACAGCAACGGCTCAACTAAATGCCTCTTGCTTAAGAAAATGACTAGAACACTCAACGCGGTCCCCTCAACTCTTCAAAGCCTTTAACTGGTAAAGTACTTGCACAAGTAATTTACACCAACGACCATTTACTTGGGAAGTAAAGTACTTGCACAACCTTTAACTGCTATCGTTGTGACTGTAAGTAAGCAAGCACTGCTGTTGTAGCTGTAGTGTTCAGGTTAGCTTGCAGCTTTCAGCGTCTGCAGGTCTGTTCCTTTGGTCATGTTTCTTCATGACCATTTAATTCTATATAATTCCTCTGCCGATTTAAAAAAAAAAGTAAAATTGTGGAATAACTTACTCTAACACAAGTGCTAGTGATTAGCTAGCTCGATTCATCAACTGATCATAAGATTCTCTTTGCAATAAGACTCAAATCGAAGTCATTGTTAATAAGTCACAAGCACTTGTGGTGGCATTAAGTGTCCGTGCATGAATTCCCTTTGTAATTGGCTAAGTTGAATTAAAGATTGACGCCACCTTTAATTCAACTTAGCCAATTACAAAGGGAATTCATGCACGGACACTTAATGCCACCACCTTTATGAATTATGCATCATCTTTTACTTTGGTTGATTATATTATATAATGGATGAGTATGTTTGATTATAATATATAATGGATGCTGAGTGTGAAAAATGTGGTTAATTACCTCATCTTTCACTGGGAAAATATGCGCCGCCTCCATCCACTACTTTGCTTGTAACTTATGTGCTATAAATAGGCATCGATGGAAAGGGCTAAGGCACAAACAAGTGAGAAGAAATTAGAAACGAAAAAAGAATACATAGTAACTGAGCTAATTAACTAGCAATGGAAACAAAGAAGATGAATTTGGGAATGTTGGTTGGCCTTGTGCTTATTGCCAACTTTGCTCTTGCAGCCTTTGCATCCCTTGAAAAAGATGTAATCACTGCCGATGCCATTCGTGCTCTTACAAAGAGCAACAAGCTCCCTGCCGACGCCATTAATGCGCTCGTTAAAAGGAAGACCCTTGTTTCCAAAATTGAGCTTGAGGAGGCATTCCAGCTCCAAGATGCTAACGGTGTAACTGCCTTCGGCATTCCTTGTGGTGAAAGTTGCGTCTGGATACCATGCATCAGTAGCATCATCGGCTGTAGTTGCAGAAGCAAAGTTTGCTACCGCTGAATCTACTCATCATCAGTGCAAGGAACAAAAGGTTAATGTCTGTCGTCGCCAGTTATGTCTTTACTTATGTGTGTGGTTGTCGTTGTTCCAATTAAGGAAGCTACATGTGCTTGTAACATATCAATATAGTAGTATAATATATACTACTAAAAATAAATAAAGCAAGCATGTTTCCGTGTATGTTTTCTTTTGTTGTTAATAATGTTAACGCATGTTTGCAAGAATCAAGCTTTGTTCAACCTCTTTCTCATCTATCGTCTTATTAATTTAACGTGACGGTTGAAAAAGCAATAGAGGAGATGGATACCCGCACTGGTTGAGTTTGGTACAAAGGGTAAATGTCACAGCCAATAAATAAAATTGAGCAAGTTATGTGACATATTCACCTATAAAGAGGCCTATACTTATCAGTTGAACTACAACTTTCACTTTACTAATATTTTTTTAAAACATTGAAATTATATTTTTACTCATTATAAAAAAAAATCTAACGATGAGAGAAACAGCAAGAAAAAAAGATAAACAAATAGATTCTTAACTATAATAGTTTTTTTAGGATTATTTTAGTTGGAGACCAAGTCTATCTCCTAAATAATTATATTACAATAAAAGGAAGACTCTTTATAATGATCAATATGATTATTTTAGAAGCATTAAGTTTACAGTAAAACTTGAAGGCTGTTTTAAATCCCGAAACCATAACAAAGCTTGAAAAAAAATAGAAACACAATGATGTGGGAAAATATTAAATTCACTATTTTATCTTTAATAAATAAATTAATTTAATCTAATTTAAAACATAATTCCAATAATAACAACAAGATGGGAAATTAAAAAATAAAAAAGCTAATTTGTCTTGTTATTCTTGAAATTAAACAAGTTTTAATTGAATCAAATGAGTTAATTAATTGAAGTGGGTTTTCTATTTGGGTTACGCTCAAGTAAATTTAGTTTTTTTTTAAATACGCTGATAGATTTATTTAAAGGTCATGAAGAACATGACAAGAACAGAAAGAAGCAGCTGCAGCAACCACTGTTCAAGAGTACAGCACAAGGCAACAAAAAGGAAAAGCCAACGCAATTACACAGTAATGAAAGCAGACCTCTATCCCTCATGGACTCTCACCCGACTCCACACTCCCAGCCAAGTCGAAGAGATTAACATTTGCGTAGGAGCATAAGGGAAGCTCGAATCTCCACTCTTGATCCACCGGTGCCAACTTCCAAAAACATCACGCACTAACTTGAAAGAGTAGGGATTTACATGATTAAATACCTTATCATTTCTCTGGATCCAAAGGTGACACAATACCACATCTGCCACATCGTGTTACCCTGTTTACTCCTCCAATCAACCAGACCGTCCCAGCTCCTCCACAAATCTAGGAGAGTCCTCGGACGACACCAAGCGATGCTAGCCCAACACGCAATAACGCCCCAGATCTGATCCGTGACAGGGCAATGCAGGAACAAGTGGTCAGTACTCTCACAAGTGAGAAGGCATTGGGGGCAGGAGCTCTCTTCATCTGAGATAATGTGTCGTTGCCAAAGGAAGGCTCTGGTTGCAATCCGACCCTGAAGAGCAAGCCACATGAAGGCTTCAACGTGATGAGGGACTAACCGTTTCCAGCAAGAGTTGAGGATATCGTTGGTGTGGCTGCTGAACTGAGCAGCAACAATGGACTCCGTAAGCGAACGTACAGAGAAAAGTTTAGAAGGTTCCAGCATCCACGCGAAAGAATCAGCCTCTTCACTTTTCCGCGGTGCTGGCAGCATGGCCACCATCTCATTCACTTCGTCAGCTTCCCAGTCAAATAAGCCCCTACGCCAACGCCACTTCCAAACCCAAATATCATCCCGCCACTCCCCGAACTCTATGATTCGACCCTCTTTGGCGCCCGTCAGGTTGAATAGACGAGGGAATCGAATGGCAAGAGGGACCCGCAAGGCCCAAGTGTCCCACCAAACTGTGAAACCGATCACCCCCTCTCCCCTAGGTAGCCAGAATATCCTGCCAAATTGGCAAAGGAACCCCATGATCTTGCATCCACAAACGACCCACACTCGAACAATTGTATTGGAAGTTTTAATAAGCGTTAACCGGCCACCCAAGGATAGCAGAGATCCCTTCCAGGTAGACAATTTTTTTCTCATCTTCCCAACTGAGCCCATCTAGTTTGATATCCTTCTCGGATTCATACCAACCGAAGAACCCAAATAAGTAAAAGGCAGCGTTTCATACCTGCAACCCGCTCTACGCGCTATATTCTCATCGAATGACCTATGTGGCGCCCCAAAAATTTTTAAAAAATTCGCGAGTGTACGACGAATCTGAGACCTTACGATACTCGGCGTAAAAGGACGCCTTCCAACATGCAATGAAGTCGCCACCCTAATTTTGTCTCTAGGTTTAGGGAACCTAATCGTCATGGCATAAAAAATAAAATAAATAAAACTAAAGGCACAAAAAAGGGGTCTAAACCCAAGACGAAGGTTCGGGGTCGTATTATGGACTCGGGAAGGTGTTAGGCACCCGAGTCACATCCGAAAATGGTTACCGGTTGATAGGAGAGGTGTTTAAAAGATGTTTGATAAAAATGCGTTTTTAAAAGGGGGCCCTCAGAGGAATCGTCACTTTAGTCTTTTCCATGATCGGGACCGTTTAGGAATAATTAATCGTTGGACGGGGTTACCGTTTTAAAAATCTTTTCGGACGGGGTTACCGTTTTCAAGACCGATTGATTATTCCTGACCGTAGCGTGATGGGACTGAATTTTCCGTAAGACTGAATGAACGCCCTCTTTTCATCATCGGGCCATGCATGATTAAATTAATTATTAAGTGATTCTATCATGGATTGCTAACAGAGTACAAATTTAAATGAGAGATATTTTGAAATGATAAACCGATGTGGGATCGAAGCCACCAGATACATGCAATCAATATAAGCGGAATTTAAAATCAAACGAACATGACATTTTAAGCAAGTCTTTTAAACAAGTTGTTCATGTGGGTTGATTTTAATTTTAGCAATTATATATATCATGCCTGCAATTAATATTTATGAAAAAATGTTGAATAAATAAAAGGGGAAGAAAGGCGTACTTTCGAGCGAAGCTTGAATTTTAAACCTACAAAATGACAGTGTTAGTGCTAGCTCAAAAAATAAATAAGCAGTTTATGAATGCAAGAATTTAAATAAATAGCGAAAAATTAAACAATGATTTGACGAGTACGACAAAAAATGGTGATTTGACACATACGAAAATTTAAATGATGATTTGATAAGTGCAGAAAAATTTAAATGATGATAGTGCATGCGAGAAATTTATATGATGACAGTTGATAAGTGCGAGAAATTTAAATGATGATTTGATACGTACGAAAATTTAAATGATGATTTGATGCATGCGAGAAATTAAATGATGATTTGATGAGTGCGAGAAAATTAAATGATGACGGTTGATGCATACGAGAATTTAAATGCTGATTTGACGAGTGCGAGAATTTTAAATGATGACTTGATGCATGCGAAAAAATTAAATGATGACAGTTGATGCATATGAGAATTTAAATGATGATTTGGCGAAAAATTAAAGATTTGATACGTGCAGAAAAATTAAGGATTTGCAGAAAATTGAACATGTGATATTTGCAGAAAAAATAAACAATTGATGATTTGCAGAAGATTAAACAATTGATGATTTGCAGAAAATTAAAGCAGTTGACGATTTGCAGAAAATTAAACAGTTGATGATTTGCAGAAATTTAAACAGTTGATGATTTGCAGAAATTTAAAGCAGTTGATGATTTGCGAAAATTTAAACAGTTGATGATTTGCTGAAATTTAAACAGTTGATGATTTGCGGAAATTTAAATGACTGAATTTAAATTGCGGAAAGTAAATTGCGAAAAATTAAAGTGCGGAGAATTTAAACAGTTGATAGGTACAGAATTTTAAAGCAATATTACGAAAAAACGTGATCCGAGGTCTTGGAAAAAATGAAAATGGGCTGGGCCCAATTTGAAAAATAAAGGAAATGGGCCAGGAATAGTTCCTAGCCCAAAAATCACATTTTTAATGGTGATCGGCTCCTTCCCGCGTGAACAAGCCCAAGGGGGGCACTGTGCATCATCTTCCTCAGACGTCGTCCGCGCCACTGCCGGTGACGTGGATCTCCGACCAGGCGGCCAAATTGCCTAGTTTTGAGCTCCGAGGAAAGCTCTCTTCCCCAACAAGATTATCGTGCAAAAATCAAGATTTAATATACGTCCGAACACAGTTTAATTTTGAGAAAACGTCAAAAACCGATAATTAACAAAAAAACCTAAAATTCGCTCTTCTTAACCAACAAATCAACGAATAAAAAGCATGGAAATTATCTATAGCATGTATATGAATTAATGGTATGAAAATAAGCAATTTATTTGATCGAAATAACAATCTAAAAATTAAAGAAAGAAAGCGCAGAGAAAAGCAAGAAAAACGCTTACCAAAAAAGCTTAAACTTGTGGCAGCCGATGCTCTACATGAGCTATCGGTCAAGAGGGAGAAGGAGCAGAGTTGCTCTTGGTTGGATTTGTGAGGAAAATGGAGAGGGGCAGTGGGCTTTTTATAAGCCAAGATCGCGTGAGGAGGGAGACGCGGCGCTGCGCGTGGAGGAGGGAGAGCGTGCGCTGGCAGGGCTAGGGTTGTTGTGCTGGCGGGGCTAGGTGATACGTTCCTGGATATTTGTGGGAATGTTTAACTGTGATCTAGCTCAAGGAATCCTCAAGAACAATAAATAAATAACCAATCGACAACAATTAGACCCCTAACCCAACCTGTGGTTAGACCCCTAATTCGATACTCGATTAGGATCTCGACTCAAGACTTCTAGATCCCTAAACCAACCTGTGTTTAGACCCCTAGAACGAAGTAGACGATAGGGAAGAGTTGTTTTACTTAATCGAAACTGAATTCCAATCAGTTAAGCTTAAGAGTTCTTAAACTAGAACCAAAGTTTGAGAAATCCTCTCAAATGTGTTTATACGCAATGTTTATCAAATTCAAGTTATCTTACAATGAAGCTCTAAATGAGCTTATAAAGAGTTACAAATACTGTAGCTTAGTCCCACACGTGTCCAGCTAAAAGAAATATACAACAAGGTCCATAAACTAAAATAAAAACATATAAGTTACTGTAGCTATAGTAACTTACTGTAGCACCTAGCGGCATGCCGCTCCAGGGGTTCAGGGCTGGCGGCATGTCGCTTCCTTCGGCAATGCAATTGCTGAAAATTGCATAATTTTTTTGGAAGATGCTACAGTAACATTGTAGCTACAGTGTTACTGTAGCATCTTCCAAAAAAATGCCTCAAATTTTCACAATTTGAGCGTAACGACGTTGACCAACTTATCCTCTGCTTTGTTCATGTCCTTCAAGAGTGATTCTCCAATTGCTAACTCCTTTCCGAGCTCCATTTGAATGAGCAAAGTTAATGCACCTTGCAACTTCTTACTCCTAGCTCGTGTCAAAGGTCCTTGAGGAATTGGTAGTGCATCCTTGGATCCTTGGGTCGCATCACTAGGGCTGCCAGTGATGATGGTTAACGGGACAGGAAGCGACGGGAGCAAGCAGCTCGGTGGCTTGCTCCGCTGCTGCGTCGCTTCCACTATTTACATGCATCATGCACGTAAATATGGAGTCGTTGATCTTGTTGACTTTCCTTGGTCAACCAGATCAACGGTGGTGATTAAATGGGCCATTTAATTTATTTAAATGGCCTCGAGCCGTTTTTGTGAGTAAACGTTTTGAATTTTAATGCCAAAAGTGTCAGCG
Source organism: Viola odorata (assembly GCA_963691705.1). Classification (NCBI taxonomy): domain Eukaryota; kingdom Viridiplantae; phylum Streptophyta; class Magnoliopsida; order Malpighiales; family Violaceae; genus Viola; species Viola odorata. Next base: position 11,785,642 of record OY829545.1, read on the forward strand.
CGTAGAGAAAAATAAGACGAGTTTAATAGTCTACAGCGAATGAAGAATTTTTTCCGTTTAACGTGTTTATTTTCTCGTTTGGAAACAGGAAATGTTTGGACGAAAAATAAATGACGTTATGACGAAAACTACGCGAAACGAAGTTGGTCGGCGTGGATAAAAAAAAGAGTAGGTAATAGTTGATGGAAAACATAACGCGTTCGAGCTATTGTCTAAGCGAACTTACCCGGGTCCAATAAAAGCTTGAACAAAAATAATAAAAAAAAATAAAAATCCTAAAAAATGTGATAAAATACTAAAAATCCTAAATTTTATGCGATGACGTAAAACGAAAAAATAACTAGCAAATGACTAACGGATAATTAAAAATGTGATTTTTAAGGCTGAAAATATTAATAATAATAATAATGAAAATACGTGACGAACAATTAAAAATGCGATTTCGAACGCTGACGATGATAAAATGCGATGAGAATTTAAAAATACTAACGACAGTAAATTAATTAAAAATGACAGTAAGTTGAGTGAAATAACGGAAATGATAAATTTAATTAAAAACGGCGTCAAAATTCAGATATCAACAGCCTATAAATGTTAACCCCAACCAGAGTGCTCTTATGATAATTAACCTTCAGGCCGGAGAAGGCATCAAACCAGCAAAGGATCCCTTTAACATTTTGCACCTCTTCCTCATCATTTCGAGTAAATATTAGCGTGTCATCTGCAAACTGGAGGTGCGTAACATTCCACCCTCCCACTTCATCTCCTATCCCACGCAGAAGCCCACAGTCATGGGCCCGATAATATCAACAATACGTGAAATGAGGAAAAAAATTAGCATAAGAAAATTAAACAAGATTTAATTAAATAGAAAGGGTAGGATTATGGCTTAGGTTTAAATCTCACTCCAATAAAAAATAATATAGGGCTCCACTTAGAACTTAAAATAAATTTAATAAAAAAATTAAACCTTAGTTGTGAATCATGAAGGGAAAAAATATTCACTACTAAACAACATGGCTATAGTAACGTCACTTATTTTTGTTACTATTATGTTATGTTACTCTTCGTAACTAAAAAATATTTTTTGTGACGGATTCTACTAAAAATAATTAATTTAAATTACGATAATTTTTAATGTTTGCATAAGGTAACCAATCGTGACTAAATATGTGTTATAATTATTACCCGTTACTAATTATTGGTGCAAGATGTTTTAGCATTTGACGCAAAAAAAGTAAGGGAGTAATTACAAATCGTAGAAAAAAAATTATTTTTTAGTGTATTTAGTAACGATGCGTGGCAAAATGAAAATATTAGAAAAACATACGTAACAACATGTCACTAAAAAATAAATAATAATATAATTAGTAACGACGTGTAAACAAATACTCGATTTAGCAACAATGTATAACTACTTTTTATATTATTTTAGCAACTATCCGTAGCCAAAACAATTGTCCAATAAATTTAGCAACGAGTTGTAACTAATTATTATTGCAAGATGTTTCAGTTGTTGATGTCATTTGGAGGAAAACTTTTTTTATTTTCCAAAAATATTTAGCAGTATAAGAAAAGAATGTTTGTCACGTATATATGAAGCATTTATTAATATAAGAAAAGCAATATGAAGGATTAAGTTTATTATTTTAATAAAATATGGTGTAAGTAGTATTCCCTCCGTCCCATATTAACTGTTACTTTACTGTTCGTGCACGTATTTCGAGAAAGCCGAATGACTCACTATTTGACCCCAAAAAAATTCGTACTTTTTTTCGAACATACGTTAATCCTTAACCTACGTTCAAGAAAAAATTCGAAAGTTTTTGAGGTCAAATAGTGCGTCATCCGGCCTCCTCGAATGCGTGCATGAATAGTGGCCAGTGACAGTTAATATGGGACGGAGGGAGTACTTCTTATGCATATGCAAAATTTAAAAAAAAAAGTTAAAAAAAAAAGAAAAACGAGAAAAAGAATTAAGAAAAACAACTTGGTTTTCCTGGTTAAATTGACCGGTTCGGTTCTGAAAATCATAGAATTAATAAAAATAAAATAAAAATGAGTTAATTTGTTTTCCAGAAATTAGTTACAGAATATTCAATTTCAAGTTTTGTTCGTCACTAATAGATAGTTTGGAGAGGACAACTATAAAAAATCATCATAAAATAATGAAACTTTAGTAACTATTGTGGAGGAATTAAAAAAAAATATTAGGAGAACCATGTCGTAAAACCATCAACTAAATATTGTCACATGTCGGGAAAACTAGTAATATCTAAAAGACGTAAAAAAAATATGACATTAACTTTTTTAATACATGTATATACATATTTAAAAAAATTAGCGGCATCAGCTGACCCATTAAATTAGAAGTGGCTCTGTCCATATTTACACAAATAAAACGGGAAAAAGACATTTTTGGACCCTGAACTTTAATTTTTTAATTAATGTGGCCCCTGAACTTTTAAATTGTTTAATTACAACCCTGCGAATCGAACGTTTTGACATAAATGGCCCATACCGTGACAGAAATTTGACGTGGCAACGGTATCTTCCACGTCAGACACGCCTCACACGCCACGTCGGCTAGCCACGTCAGATTCCTGCCAACTCACGCGTCCACGTCATTGCTTTATCAGGGGCCACATTAATCATTTAATTAAAGTTCAGGGGCCACATTAATCATTTAATTAAAGTTCAGGGGCCATTTATGTCTTTTTACCGAATAGATGTGGAGGTGTGAGGTGGCAAGTTGCTGACGTGGCTCGACGACGTGGCAAGTGACACATGGGTGACGTGGAAGATAACGTCGCCACGTCAGATTTCTGTCACGGTAGGGGCCACTTATATCAAAATGCTCGATTCGCAGGGTTGTAATTAAACAATTTAAGAGTTCAGGGGCCACATTAATTAAAAAATTAAACTTTAGGGGCCAAAAATGTCTTTTTCCCCAAATAAAACTAAATGTCTCTTTTTTTTTTAATAAGCGGAAGAAATATATTAGCCAAAGAATGGCAGAGAGAATGTACAGCAGGCCAGCTTCAGCTCCAGGATAGAGCCAAAGCTGCCCAGAAAAGCAGAAACAAACACCCCAAACTAAAGACAACGAGGAAGCAGCAATAGAAAAACAGCAGGCCAGCTTCAGCTCCAGGATAGAGCCAAAGCTGCCCAGAAAAACAGAAACAACTACCTCAAACTAAAGAACAGGACAACGAGGAAACACCAATAGAAAAACAGCAACGGCTCAACTAAATGCCTCTTGCTTAAGAAAATGACTAGAACACTCAACGCGGTCCCCTCAACTCTTCAAAGCCTTTAACTGGTAAAGTACTTGCACAAGTAATTTACACCAACGACCATTTACTTGGGAAGTAAAGTACTTGCACAACCTTTAACTGCTATCGTTGTGACTGTAAGTAAGCAAGCACTGCTGTTGTAGCTGTAGTGTTCAGGTTAGCTTGCAGCTTTCAGCGTCTGCAGGTCTGTTCCTTTGGTCATGTTTCTTCATGACCATTTAATTCTATATAATTCCTCTGCCGATTTAAAAAAAAAAGTAAAATTGTGGAATAACTTACTCTAACACAAGTGCTAGTGATTAGCTAGCTCGATTCATCAACTGATCATAAGATTCTCTTTGCAATAAGACTCAAATCGAAGTCATTGTTAATAAGTCACAAGCACTTGTGGTGGCATTAAGTGTCCGTGCATGAATTCCCTTTGTAATTGGCTAAGTTGAATTAAAGATTGACACCACCTTTAATTCAACTTAGCCAATTACAAAGGGAATTCATGCACGGACACTTAATGCCACCACCTTTATGAATTATGCATCATCTTTTACTTTGGTTGATTATATTATATAATGGATGAGTATGTTTGATTATAATATATAATGGATGCTGAGTGTGAAAAATGTGGTTAATTACCTCATCTTTCACTGGGAAAATATGCGCCGCCTCCATCCACTACTTTGCTTGTAACTTATGTGCTATAAATAGGCATCGATGGAAAGGGCTAAGGCACAAACAAGTGAGAAGAAATTAGAAACGAAAAAAGAATACATAGTAACTGAGCTAATTAACTAGCAATGGAAACAAAGAAGATGAATTTGGGAATGTTGGTTGGCCTTGTGCTTATTGCCAACTTTGCTCTTGCAGCCTTTGCATCCCTTGAAAAAGATGTAATCACTGCCGATGCCATTCGTGCTCTTACAAAGAGCAACAAGCTCCCTGCCGACGCCATTAATGCGCTCGTTAAAAGGAAGACCCTTGTTTCCAAAATTGAGCTTGAGGAGGCATTCCAGCTCCAAGATGCTAACGGTGTAACTGCCTTCGGCATTCCTTGTGGTGAAAGTTGCGTCTGGATACCATGCATCAGTAGCATCATCGGCTGTAGTTGCAGAAGCAAAGTTTGCTACCGCTGAATCTACTCATCATCAGTGCAAGGAACAAAAGGTTAATGTCTGTCGTCGCCAGTTATGTCTTTACTTATGTGTGTGGTTGTCGTTGTTCCAATTAAGGAAGCTACATGTGCTTGTAACATATCAATATAGTAGTATAATATATACTACTAAAAATAAATAAAGCAAGCATGTTTCCGTGTATGTTTTCTTTTGTTGTTAATAATGTTAACGCATGTTTGCAAGAATCAAGCTTTGTTCAACCTCTTTCTCATCTATCGTCTTATTAATTTAACGTGACGGTTGAAAAAGCAATAGAGGAGATGGATACCCGCACTGGTTGAGTTTGGTACAAAGGGTAAATGTCACAGCCAATAAATAAAATTGAGCAAGTTATGTGACATATTCACCTATAAAGAGGCCTATACTTATCAGTTGAACTACAACTTTCACTTTACTAATATTTTTTTAAAACATTGAAATTATATTTTTACTCATTATAAAAAAAAATCTAACGATGAGAGAAACAGCAAGAAAAAAAGATAAACAAATAGATTCTTAACTATAATAGTTTTTTTAGGATTATTTTAGTTGGAGACCAAGTCTATCTCCTAAATAATTATATTACAATAAAAGGAAGACTCTTTATAATGATCAATATGATTATTTTAGAAGCATTAAGTTTACAGTAAAACTTGAAGGCTGTTTTAAATCCCGAAACCATAACAAAGCTTGAAAAAAAATAGAAACACAATGATGTGGGAAAATATTAAATTCACTATTTTATCTTTAATAAATAAATTAATTTAATCTAATTTAAAACATAATTCCAATAATAACAACAAGATGGGAAATTAAAAAATAAAAAAGCTAATTTGTCTTGTTATTCTTGAAATTAAACAAGTTTTAATTGAATCAAATGAGTTAATTAATTGAAGTGGGTTTTCTATTTGGGTTAGGCTCAAGTAAATTTAGTTTTTTTTTAAATACGCTGATAGATTTATTTAAAGGTCATGAAGAACATGACAAGAACAGAAAGAAGCAGCTGCAGCAACCACTGTTCAAGAGTACAGCACAAGGCAACAAAAAGGAAAAGCCAACGCAATTACACAGTAATGAAAGCAGACCTCTATCCCTCATGGACTCTCACCCGACTCCACACTCCCAGCCAAGTCGAAGAGATTAACATTTGCGTAGGAGCATAAGGGAAGCTCGAATCTCCACTCTTGATCCACCGGTGCCAACTTCCAAAAACATCACGCACTAACTTGAAAGAGCAGGGATTTACATGATTAAATACCTTATCATTTCTCTGGATCCAAAGGTGCCACAATACCACATAAGCAAAGCATCTGCCACATCGTGTTACCCTGTGTCGCACCCCCTTTTTTCAATTTTGCGAAAAATAAGTTTAGGATGAGGATGCGAGACAAGCCAAAAATGAAGTCGCCATCCTAATTTTCTAAGGTTTAGGGAACCTAATCGTCATGGCATAAAAAAATAAAAGGCTAAGGCACAAAGGTCTAACTAAACCAAAGAACAACAGTTCGAGGTTGTGATTATGGACTTGGGAAGGTGTTAGGCACCCAAGTCACATCCTAAAAAGGTTACCGGTATGCGAGGTGTTTTGAAAACATTTTAAACATGTAATTTGGGCCCTCCAAGGTGACGTTACATCTTAGCATGGACGGATCCAGCCCAGGCAAGAGTGGGCAATTGTCCACCCTTGGGCTGGATGAATTTTTTTTTTATTGGGCTTGGGCAGTTCAGTTGGCTCCAAAAAATTGTTTACGGGATATGAAAAATCCCAACCAAACCCTCTGATTCTAAAATCAACATCGCTTCTGCAGCTCTGCTCCTCACGCCGCAACTACCATCGCTTCTGCTCCTCACGCCGCTGCTGTCGCTGCCATCACTGTCGCTGCTGCCATCTCTGTCAAATTGTTATCTTAGTTATTCAAATAGCCTAAAAGGTGTTTGATTATATTCCTCAATGAAAGTTTAGCCTTTTGCTGAAAATTATGAAACTGATTTGCTTACCTTTGCCAACCATGGCTTACGAAAAAATAAAGGATGCCTTATATTGATATTCTTTTCTCTTTTCATTTATTTTTTTCTTTTTTTATTATATATACTACTTGTAGAGTACAAATATTTGATATTAATAGGCTAATTGTATTAATTTTTTTTTTTTTTAGATATGGACAAATATTTGATTAAACCATCGACATCATCAAATATTGTTCTAAATGAAAGTGAAGAACGACTTGCGAAGAAATCGAAGAGATATTTAGAAGTTGATTTGAAAAACCTTCCTGTTGATCCAGGTATGCGACCACAAATTGTAGCATATCATCCTAATGATCGGGATCAAATTCGTAGAGCTTATATGTTGAAAGGTCCTTGTCAACCACGAGACATGGAGTTTCCTAAAACATTAATTGGAGGTATTCAACGACGTTTTAATCCTAAATGGTATGATGAATTTGGTAATTGGTTGGAGTATAGTTCGTCCAAAAATGCAGTTTTTTGTTTATCTTGTTATTTGATGGGTTTAGAGAATGGAGACAAAGGAGGGGGTGGTGTTTTTATTTCTACTGGTTTTGACAATTGGAAAGATATAAGACAACGATTACAGAAACATATTGGTGGTGTTAATAGTGGTCATAATAATGCTTGGAGAAAATGTGAAGCATTGATGAATCAAAACCAACATATTGATTTGGCTCTCTCTCAACAATCTAGTCAAATAAAACAAGATTATCGGATTCAGTTATCTGCAGTAGTTGATTGTATTCGGTTTCTACTTCATCAAGGACTAGCTTTTCGTGGTGATGATGAGTCTGAAGATTCAATTAATAAAGGAAATTTTCTTGAGCTTTTAGAGTTCCTTGCTGACCACAATGAGACCATTAGAAATGTTTTGAGTCGTGCTCGTGGAAATCTTAAGTTGGTAGCACCGAGTATCCAAAAAGAAATTATTAGTGTTGCATCTAGTGAGACTACTAATATTATTCTTGAGGATATTGGAGATGATTTTTTTGCTATTTTAATTGATGAATGTCGTGACATATCAATTAAAGAGCAAATGGGTGTTGTTTTGCGATATGTGAATAAGAAGGGGCAAATTATTGAGCGTTTTCTTAGTCTTGTTCATGTTACTGACACACGTGCTTGCTCTCTCAAGAAAGCCTTGGAGTTTTTATTTGCCAAACATAACTTGAGCTTGTCAAAGGTACGTGGTCAAGGTTATGATGGAGCGAGCAACATGCAAGGAGAATTCAATGGTCTTAAAAGTTTGATCTTGAAGGAGAATTCATGTGCATTTTATGTTCATTGTTTTGCACACCAACTTCAACTTGCACTTGTTGTTGTTGCAAAAAAACAAGCTGCAATTAATTCTTTTTTTAGTATGGTTGCTAATGTGTGCAATGTGGTTGGAGCTTCATGCAAAAGGCAAGATGCCCTTCGAGAGAAGCAAAAAGATCATGTGGTCGAAGGATTACAAAATGGTGAAATATGTAGTGGAAAAGGTTTGAATCAAGAGAAGACCATTAAAAGAGCAGGAGATACTCGATGGGGTTCACATTATGGTACATTGCTCAGCTTAATCGATTTATTCTCTTCAGTAATTGATGTGCTTGAAATGATAGAGGAAGATGGCTTGAGCGCAGATCAAAGAGGAGAAGCATGTGCATTATTGAATACGGTACAATGTTTTGACTTTATATTTTGTTTGCATTTGATGAAGAATATATTAGGAATTACTAATGAATTCTCTCAAGCACTTCAAAGAAAAGATCAAGACATAGTAAATGCTTTAGATTTACTCAAAGTATCCAAGTTGAGACTGCAGTCAATGAGAGATGAAGGTTGGATGTTATTACTGAATGAAGTATCTTTACTTTGTGGTAAACATAATATAAATGTTCCAACTATGAGTGATATGTTTGTTGCCCAAGGTAGACCAAGGCGGAAAGGTGAGCAAATTTCCAATCTACATCATTATCAAGTTGATTTATTTTATCAAGTCATTGATATGCAACTTCATGAGGTTAATAATAGATTTGATGAGAGGAATAGCGAATCACTCCTTTGTGTGGCATGCTTAAATCCAAGAGACTCCTTTGTTGCTTTCAATAAGGAGAAATTGCTTCAATTGACTCAATTTTATCCTAATGAGTTTTCTAGAGTTGATATTCTTGCTCTTGATAATCAACTTGAGAATTATATTTTGGATATGCGGTCGGATGTTGGATTTTCAAATTTGAAAGGGATTAATGATCTTTCCGAAAAGTTAGTTGAAAGAAGAAAGCACATTGTCTATCCATTGGTGTATTTACTCTTGAAGCTAGCTTTGATTTTACCGGTTGCAACTGCGACAGTGGAAAGGACTTTTTCTTATATGAGCATTGTGAAGAATCGACTGCGGAACCGTATGGGAGATGATATGTTAAATGATTGTTTGATTACTTTTGTTGAAAAAGATGTTTTTGATAGTGTAGAGAATGAGAGAATCATTCAACGATTTCAAAAAATGAAAACTCGTAGAGAACAATTGTAAGAAGTACGTATATTATATGAATTCTAATGTATAATTAATTTTTTTCTATGTTGTCTTTTTATTTATCTTTTTGTTAAGTTATCTAAATATTTGTTATTTAGTGACGGATACAAATACTCTTAAGCATTTGTTCAATTTTTCGTTCAGCTCGTTTGGTTTCCCTTTAAAATACCCCAAAAAAAAAATTAATTGTGCATGGTGAACTGTATGATTTATTTTTGTTGGTTATTATTTGCATGAATTAATTAATTAAAGAAAGGAATGAAGAAAATAAAATGTATTGAATAAATTCAATCTCAAAAACAGTCGCAGAAGCCGTTCAGGAAGAAGAGATCCTAAAGCTCTCCTTTCCTGCTAGGTTTTAAACAAAAGAATCCTAGTCAAACTATAATCCTCCAAAATAGGATAAGTCTAATTTAAAATAAAAGGTTTTAAATTTAATCAAAGGAGGAGGCTGCTGGACGCAGCCGCACAAAGCAGCAAAGGCTCTAATGGGCCCAAGCCCATTTCTTCAATTACTTTGGCTTGCTGCAATTATTCATCACGAACATCACAAAATCAAGTGGCAGCAGTTGCATACTTTCCTTGCCTTCTACCAATTTCAAGCTCTTTCATGGCTTTTCTTTCCTTTTCTCTCAATCTAATGTAACCCAATTAATCTGTAAAGAGGAGTAGCAATAGCCACAATAAGCAGTATCATCATCCAAAATAGTAGGAAAATAGGATGATAAATAAGGCATTTAAGCACTATCTTAAGGCATAGTTTTATTCTCAATTATTTGTGAATAAAGTATTTAAGTGTTTATAAATATAAAAAGAGAGAGAAAATTGTAAAAGGATATAGCCAAATCATATAATTGCATTGGATTACAGTTACTTAGAATACTTCATTCTAATTAATGGATGTTGCGAAATGCGGACTTATTTGAAAATTTATTGCAAAATACACTCAATAATCTAACAACTTACGGGTTTTACTAATCTATCTATTTCATGAATAGATTAGCATTGTACCCACTTTTATTGGACACAAATTACCTCTCATTCTATTAAAACGTGAAGAATAAATAGAAAGCTAGGATAAACATCGTAGTTCGATAACTTCTCTTTCCGGAAGTAGTTGGGGAATTAAAATGGCCGAAATGGATAAATGGTCCCTGCAGTCCAATTGATTGACTTTTTTCAGCCCTCTATTTTTTTTTTGAGTTATCTCCTCCCTCAACTTACTGGTAAAAAATTTATTTCATCCCTCCTCCTGACGCCATCCACATTTTCCGTCAGTTTGCTGACGTGGCATGCCACGTCAACGGTTGCTGACGTGGCACGCCACGTCAGCAAACAGTACCGGGCCGAACTCTAAACGGGTCGGAAAACGGGCTGAATGTTAAATGGTCCCTGCAGTCTAATTTATTGACTTATTTCAGCCCTCTGTTTTTAAAAAGTAGTATTACATCCTTCCACTATAGTTTTATGTTGGATTTCAGCCCTCACCCTAACGCCATCCAATTTTTCCGTCCGTTTGCGTACGTGTCGTGCTATCGATTGCTGACGTGTCACGCCACGTAGGCAAAAGCAAAAGCCAAACGGGTCGCAAAGATTTTTACTAACAAAATCTAACTATTACCTCCCATTTTAATAAATTTTAATGGAATAAATAATTTATGGGTGGGCTATTAGTACTTCTAATTATTAGTTATAATCAATTTGTCCATTAAAATTTAAATATATAAAACAAATGCGAATATATAAACATATATTTCTTATTTGAAAAATTAAATATTAATAATTTTATAATAAAATTTAAATATTTAACAACATAATAATTAATAATTTAAAACAACCTCGGGTCGAGAGATGATCATATTGTAGGTTTTATTGTTGAAAAAGATAGGAGATAATAGTCAGAGTTTATTAAAATGTTAACATAGAAGCTGTCCAGCTCAGAACCATGACGTCGTGGGTTCGAGCCCCACTTCTGCTCTTTTGCTGGTGTTCTTGTTGAAAAACATGGAAGGTAATAGTCAGATTTTATTAAAATGTTTTCAAACGGACGGAAAAATTGGATGGCGTTAGGGTGAGGGCTGAAATCCAGCATAAAACTATAGTGGAAGGATGTAATACTACTTTTTAAAAACAGAGGGATGAAATAAGTCAATAAATTAGACTGCAGGGACCATTTAACATTCAGCCCATTTTCCGACCCGTTTAGAGTTCGACCCGGTACTGTTTGCTGACGTGGCGTGCCACATCAGCAACCGTTGACGTGGCACTTGACGTGGCATGCCACGTCAGCAAACTGACAGAAAATGTGGATGGCGTCAGGAGGAGGGATGAAATAAATTTTTTGCCAGTAAGTTGAGGGAGGAGATAACTCAAAAAAAAAATAGAGGGCTGAAAAAAGTCAATCAATTAGACTGCAGGGACCATTTATCCATTTCGGCCAATTAAAATCAATTGGGAACATTGCAAGCCCTCCTTATCTGTCCTTGAGAACCAGTGAGAGTATCAATGTCTCCCATCTTGACCATGGCAGCAGCAAAGTCAGAAGCAAAAATAGTAGGATCGTTGCTATACTCTTGAACAATGCTGGCAGTGGACGATCCATTACTGAAGAGCACTTGGTCCGATTCAAGAAGTCCCCTCCTTTCGATCAAATTCCGGAAGTAGTTGTTGTCAAAAGAATTGGGTGTTACCAGATCAAGAGGTGCAAGATTGCCATCACCGTTGGGCCGATCTGGAGGACAAGTTTGTGCTCTGTTGGTAGCAAAACTACCATCAATGTCACTTGTATTACTATAGATCCGGTTGCGGAACACCAAACATCTTGCCTGCCCTATGGTATGTGATCCTGCAAATAATAATTTATGTTAGAGGAATGAAACCCAAGATCTCTTTATATGAAATGATATATATTATCCAGTTTTGGAATCAAAATGCTTCATTATAGTAGAAAGATCAACTTTTTTAAAATTTATTTATCTTTTCGATATGGTATTTTAGTTTTGCACACTAATATAGTGTTTGTATAATTCCATGGAATGAAAAAAAAGAAACATCAATTATAATAAGTTATCGTACACAAACCTGAGAGGACAACCATGTCTCTTGCACTTAAACCTTTTCTAGAAAATAAATTAAGGAGAGATTGGAGGCTATCTGAAGCAAGGGGAAGGTTATCATCAGCTAAGCTCCTGCTTGCCGTAGCGGAGTCTCTTCTTCCTAGACTCACAGTCCATGATGGCCCATCAACCTTTTTTTTTCAATGAAGTTAATTATTAGATTAAAAAAATAACAATTTTATAAAAAAAAATGTTTCATGTAGTATAAATATAGATATATATGTACAAATGAAGGGAGAGCTTCTCTTATATAGAGAAAGCTCTTACAAAAGACCAAAAAACAAGTGGCCGGATTAAATAAATCCTATCTTAAAGGAATCTTATCTTTTACAAAAGCTGGGTCGGCTAACAACAGGTGGCCGACACTTACTAAAGATAAAGTAATAATAATTACATCCTGCCAAAAGACAGGCTGTAACAAGAGCGTTTTTCCAAAAACTCCCATGTCTCACTAAACTCTCTCTCTAGTTTCTAGTTCTTAAGCCTCTTAGTTCCCAAGCACCAAACAGTAGCCCATATATAAAAAAAAAAATATAGAGAACGAAGCATACGCCATGTTAGGCAGAGAACTAACCATAAATATAGAAAAAGGACCAGATATTAAGAATAGTAAAAATTACCCTATAATACAGAAATTAGAAAAGAAAGGATTAATTGGAGAAGACATTACAAAAAGTAGAACGAATTACGAAGTAAAGATGAAGATCAAAAATCCAGATATAAGAATTGTAACAGCTAATATAGATTACAGTCCATTAGACAAAGAAGAATTTAGAAAGCAATAAAAACGAAGGGCCGGATGAACAAAATAAAAACGAAGGGCCGGATGAACAAAAGCTGGTGTTGGAGATATACAGTACCAACAGTCACCGGTTTGACAATTTTTTTTTTTTTTTTTTTTTTATATATGGGCTACTGTTTGGTGCTTGGGAACTAAGAGGCTTAAGAACTAGAAACTAGAGAGAGAGTTTAGTGAGACATGGGAGTTTTTGGAAAAACGCTCTTGTTATATTAATTGCTCATATGTACAAATGAAGGGAGAGCTTCTCTTATATAGAGAAAGCTCTTACAAAAGACCAAAAAACAAGTGGCCGGATTAAATAAATCCTATCTTAAAGGAATCTTATCTTTTACAAAAGCTGGGTCGGCTAACAACAGGTGGCCGACACTTACTAAAGATAAAGTAATAATAATTACATCCTGCCAAAAGACAGGCGGCTGATGGACAGCTGTGTCTGTGATCGTCATGGATGACGATTGTTTTTCTGCTACGTCATTGCTTGCGTCTGTTGATGGATTCCTCTAGAGATCTCTGTGGGTTTCTGGAATAGTGTCATCACTATTGTTCCCAGCTTCTGTCATCTCTCTGTCTTGTAGGTCTTCTATGAGATTGATGATGTTGTCTTCTTCAAGAAGGCTTCCATCTCCAGAATGTGGAAGGAACATCTTCCATTCTTTGGTGCTGTAAATCTGGATAAAATATCCTTCTCCTAAGAGATGGTAACTCATCCAGGTTTCTGGTGTGTAAAGGGCTCTAGGACTCTGTGCTGCCTTGTATATTTCTGGATTTTCTAGTTCTGAAAAATCGTATGGATCTAAAGCAATCATTTTTATGTCCTCTATGTGGTCTCTGTCTGTGTCTACTGAAAGAACAAAAATTCTCTTCTTAGCAGGGATTATTTCGAATCCCATAGCTGCTGGGAGAGTGGAGTCTATGATACATCTGAGTTTCTTTCTGACAGCCATGTTTCCTATAATTAAGAAGAATTTTTCCCCAAATTCCTCTAGATATTGTTCAATTTTGCCTTCTTCTTCTAATCTGAAAGTGATCTGTTCCAGCATTCCCATGTGAAAGAATGACAGGATTTTTTGAAAAGGAAGGTCTGTGAGATTTAAATCTACTTGGAGTTTGAATAGTCCGGCTGTTTCTGTGTCTTTTAGATATTTGGAGAATGGTCCTCTGTTTAAGGCGAAAGGTTTTTGAATCACCTTTACTCCTCTAAATTTCCATCCTGGTTCTCCAAAATGCATTTTTCCTATCTCTTTCTGTGCATTGAGTAGTCCTTCAAAATGGCTACTTTCTGTTTTCTGTTTGATGATTTCTTCTCCTTCAGGCCAATTTTCTAATAATGGCTGGAGGACTCTGCTGGCAGGCATATCTAGAAGTCTGGCTCTTAGCTGTATGTTGCTTCTGTTTACTGGGGTTTTTTCCTTTTTAAGGAATTGGTCTAGCTGTTGGACCTTACTATTTAAGCTTTTCATTATTTTTTCTCTCTGTGAAGCCAGTGTTTCTATAGACTTAGTCTGTTTTTCTGCTTTTTCTCTTTTTTGTTCGAGGAAAGCCATCTGTGTAGCTGTCTGTTGTTGGAGTTGTGCCAACTGTTCTTCTAGCTGTCTGTTTTTATTTTCTAATCTGGCTATAAGCTGACTGTGATCTTCCCTAGCTACCTGTGCATATGGTCTAACTGTTTCTGGCTCTATGTAGAAGTTTGGGCCGAGTTGGGCCCTTGCTTCCTCTAAGGCCTCCGAAAAACTGTGGTATCCCACATAAATGGGATTTTGACACATAATATAATTTTTTACTGTATTGAAACTATTAAAGACTCCTGTTTTTAGTCCTCTGTATATGACATAATGTGAGAAGGACTTTTTCTGTATCTTAGGGTTTTTCTCTGAGAAATACATGCTTAAGGCATTTAAGCACTGTACTTTGAACTGTGTAGCTATTGGAACTGTCTGTATATGCCAGATATTATCTAGCAAGCATTGCTGTTCTCTGTCGATGTTCAAACCTTCAAAAGGTTTAAACTTTTTGTTTCCCCCTTCAGGGAATTCTGCAAGATACATTGTTCCAAATCTAATCTCATTCTGTATTTTTCGGGTAGAAAAACTTCTGTGTATTTGGGTATTTGGGGTCTGTAGGTGTAGGAAACTCTGTATATTTGAGGATGAAGATCCCCGTTCTGTTATTGTGACTGGCATTGCCAGATTATTTCTGTACATGATGGTTCCCTCTGATTCTTGGGTTTCCATCTTCTGCTCTTCTTTCTGTTGTTGAGAACTTGTCTGTGATTGGGGTTTTAGCACCCTCTTCTTCATTTCTGCCTGTATCATTTAAAGAATTTTTCAATATTTCTAGATAATAAATCTGCTAGGCTATTATTTTTTCCCTTAATATGTTCAAAGCAGATCTTATACCCTTTTCCCTGTATTAAATTCTGTAAATTAACCCATCGGGTTCTGTTTATCTTTTTGCTGTTCTCATTTTTTAGAAATTTTACTATAGCTTCACAATCTGTTCTAACTGTAAATTCATTTTGTAAGTAGATTTTTAATTTATCAAGCGCATTTATCAATGCTTGTATTTCAAAATCAAGGCTAGTCCAATTCTGTCCTGTTTTGAAATTACCACTTGTGTATGCGGCAATTCTTTCCGTATCTTTATCTGAGTATTTATTGGGTTTACAGATCATTACTGCACCCCATCCATCTTTACTACCATCACATTCTATGATAATATAATCTGTAGTTAAAGGTAACTCTAATGGTTTTATCTTTCTAACCTGTTCTTTAATTTTCTTTACTAGTTCTACATCTTCCTTATTGAAGTTTCTCTGACCGTTTTTTGTGGTCTTGCTGTATAAGGGTCCTATTAATTTACTTAAATTAGGGATGAATTTTCTGGCATAATTTAATATTCCTAAAAATGCTTGTATCTGTTTTAACCCTTCTAATTTATCTGGAAAATTTAATATTTTTTCTGCTATATGAGGCTGTAACTCTATCTTTCCGTTTCCTATTTCTAATCCTAAAAAGGATATTTTTCTTTTGTATAATTCCATCTTTCTTTTACTAACTACTATACCATTCTTTTTTATCTCGTTAAAGATCTGTCCTAGATGTTTTTCATGTTCCTCTATAGAATTGCTAGCTACTAATATATCATCTATATAGACTAAACAGAACTCATATTTTAGGAATATAGAGTCCATAAATCTTTGAAAAACTGCTGGTGCATTCTTTAGTCCAAAGGACAGAACATTCCATTCAAAATGTCCTTCTGAACATGTGAAAGCAGTCCACTGTTTAAACCAATTTTCTAATTTAAGCTGATTGTATCCTGACTTTAAATCAAACTTACTAAAAATCTTTTTCTGTTGTATTAATCCTATTAGGCTATCTTTATTAGGAATGTTATAGGCGTCATCTATAGTGTTGTCGTTTAATCTTTTATAATTATACACTATTCTGGCTTTTCCTCTTTTGATTTCGCTATGATTTCTAACAATGAAAGCTGCTGATCTGTGAGGACTTTCTGATCTCTTGATCAATCCTTGTTTTAACATTTCTGGGATTTGCTTTCTAAATTCTTCTTTGTCTAATGGACTGTAATCTATATTAGCTGTTACAATTCTTATATCTGGATTTTTGATCTTCATTTTTACTTCGTAATTCGTTCTACTTTTTGTAATGTCTTCTCCAATTAATCCTTTCTTTTCTAATTTCTGTATTATAGGGTAATTTTTACTATTCTTAATATCTGGTCCTTTTTCTATATTTATGGTTAGTTCTCTGCCTAACATGGCGTATGCTTCGTTCTCTATATGATTAGTTCTTTTTGGTTCCTGTTTTAAAAATTCTAAGGTTGGCTGTCCACCACGCTTCTTAGCCAACTCCGCTGTCTGTATATATTTGTTTGTAGGAAATGTATACACATTTTTACTAATGGTAATACTATTTCTAGCTATAGTAATACTACCGTTTAAGCTACATATAAAATTTAATCCTAAAAGAAAATCATTACTCTTTGTTACTTCTGGTGCTATGTTGATCTGTGGAATTTCATATTTTACACTGTAATTATTAGCAAAATCTATAAACTGAATTCCTAAGGCTTCTACCTGGTGTGTAATTATCATGGTTCGTTGTTCTGCTGTTCTGGTTGTTATTCTATATTTTAACTCCTTATGGTATTTTCTAGGTATCAAGTTGTAGCCTACCATACTTTTTGAGCTAGCTGTATCTAAAATGGCGTTTAATTCTACAAATGTATTATTATCTAACCATAACCTACATTTTAAAGTTATTAAACTGGCTATGCATTTATTAATTGTAAACGATGCTTCTTCTTTAATTTGTTCTGTGATGAAGTTAGATTCTTCATTTATCTGGACTTGTTTTCTTTTTTCATTCTTCTGTGATGAAGTAAATATATATATATATTTACTTACAGCCTCGGATGCATCGCGAGCAGCAACAGCAACAATATCTGCGCAAGAAACAACTCCAGGGCAGATACTCTCAACATCAGCCTTTGCAGCAGCAATGGCATCCAATCCCGCAATGGAATTGCCATTGCTGAATGAGAACTGCTCGCTGTCAATCGTGGTAGAGTTGTCGAGCAAGATCGATGCGTCACAACCCTACAACGTAGATACACGCATAAAGATTAGCGTCACGTTAATGCTATATTTAGTACTTGCTCACCATATATAGGTAATCATTATCAAATATGGAATAGTATTAATTAATAATTTACCTGAACAAAACAATCGTGGAATTGAAGGCGAATGAGCTTTGCAGCCATCCTCGTCTCGGCATTGACTGCACTCCTAATGGAGTTCCTGATTGTTGTCAAAGCATTAGGACATGTGTTGTCATAAAAGTTGGAAGAAAGTTGTGCTTCGCATGGAAAAATGATCAACAACACTGAAAAAGTAACAATGCAACCAAAAGATGAGAAGGAACCCATTTTCCAAAACCTCACTAGCTAATGAGTAACTGTATGTTGTGTATATGGAGTGTGGATGGTGTTAATAGAGCAAACTCGCATATCGTATTTATAGTAACATAGACGCTTGCAATTGGCAATTGGCAATTGGCATGCATGTATGTTTATTTGGTTGTTGGTGGTTGGTGGTAGGAAGGAATATTAATTTGAAGATACCTATATAAAACTCCATCCGGACACTTTTAATTGTCTTTCTGAAACAGTAATTTTCAATAAAGTAAATACTAAAATGTCAAGTAAAGTGTACAGTAACTTTCAGTAAAAAAATGATAATTATTTGTGAACGGCGGGAGTAGCTTCCTTACCCATTTAATTCTTTCCTCAGTTTACTTCTATTCAAGAATAATTACCCATTTAATTCTTTCCTCAGTTTACTTCTATTCAAGAATAATCAAACTTTGCATGTGAGGTTAGTCGCAGATCAAGTTTAATCAAGAATAATCAAATTTTGCACCACTTGGTAGAGATTGTTGGTGTTTTTAAAAAATACAAGTTTGAAAAAAATAGCACGAATTTTGTCATTTACGATGTTTGATTTTAAATCATTTAATTGGACTACCTAATTTAAATCATTCTTTTTATATACTATGTGCTAAAATAATTAATTTTTGTGCACAAATACATGAATATTTTCTTCTTATTATTTTCATAAATATTAGTGAGGTTACTCCACGTAAATTCGTCCATAGTGTAAGTGGTTTGACACTTTTATTTAAAAATATATTATTGATTCGATCTTTATTACATTAAATAATATATAAAAAAATTATATCTATTTTTTAGTGTTCGAGTTATAGGTCAAGCATTTGAAATTAATACGTATACAGACATATATATATATAGTCACTTAGATACTAATAATTTGTGAAAAAATGAACCATTATTAATATATATTTTTACGTGGGCAAAATTAATAACAAATAACTAGCCATAGCGGCACTCCCTCCCCCCTAGATATACGTCATTGGGTAATGTTATAGCTCAATTAGTAATTAATACGTGTCATTTTTATAACGTAAATTATGAGTTCAATTTCTATTATTATAATAATAATTAATTATATATATATCAGATTTTAAAAATAAAAAAAATTAATCAGACTTTTCTTTTATTTATTTTTTTTTTATAGTAGGTGACTTTTCGTTTGTTGACTTGTCGAAAATTCCTTCGCAGTTCGCAGTTCGCAGTTCGTAGTTCTCCGCCGCCAATCAAGGTACAACTTGTACTGTACCCGCGATGGAATCAGAAATGCAAAATTACAAAAAAAAGAAAAGTATTGCTAAATATTATGCAACCGCCAAAACAAACATTAGAAACGCTGTCATAACACAAGTCATTGGAATGACGTGGTGCGTTTACATACAATGGAAAAAAAGGCCACGGTTCTTTATGTCTAGAAAACAATTTATGAATCGGATCTTTCTAGCAACTAGGCCTGTGGAAAAATCAAAGCTTTGTCGTTTTGAAATCAAGGACTTTTATAAAAAAAAAAAACGATTATTTGAGAAATTCTATAAAATCTACCCATTAACTAACATGTATCCTATTAGATTTCAGGTTTTATCCCATGATCTGGCATTTTTTTTAAAGTAAATCTTTGAAGCGGATTGATTTAAGATGGACAAACCCAAATTATGAATTACACCTCTGAAAAATGGGCCTAGGATCACGACAAATACAATAGCCCGAGTTGAGGCCCAAATAGGAAATAACCATAAAGGCCAGACAAAAACCCAAATTTGGCCCAGGAAGTAGACCCAGGCTGTAACAGACAAGAGCCCAGATAAGTAGGAATCCATTACTTGAGGTTCTAGTTTGTCAATTTGGCCCACCAGCAAAACATTTTTTTCAGTTACAATTTGGCCCGTATTTCTAAAGTAGAAACATAATAAAACATTAACACCTCAATCATAGACAAATAATTACAGGAGGTTCAATTTTTTTATAGAAAAAATAGAAATCTACTACATGAGACTGTATGATGGTTGTAACTTGTGACAAATAATGATTTATGTTTGCCAATTTACAAAACTTGCAAAGTTACAGCTCAAATTATTACCTAAACAAATCAAGAACGATGTTTTTATATCGTATCAGTAGGATATTCTTTCCACATACTTTAGAGTATATTTATCTATACATGCAATTGTATTTATCTGCTCATTTATGAGTAAATTTCAAATTTCTAAAAAAAAACATTTAGATTTAATTTTAATTCCTTAATTTTATTTTACAATTCAATTTCTTGTGAGAATTATACTTTTTTATACTATTTTGGTATAATTTGTGCATTTGAGGACCCGAACAATGACATAGTGTTTTTCATTTATTTACTAATAACTTATTATGCGGTATAAAAGGAGTAAGACATCTTAACATAAAAAGTAGTGATAGAAATACTAAAATTTTTACTAATTTTTATATTTATTTGATAATTATTAATTTAAATAAAAATAAAAATAAAATCTAATTAAATAGGAATAAACTACATACTCACAACAACATATGTTCTTCCGGATAATTAAATCAGCATGAACATTTCAAAACCAAACCAATTATGCTAACACCGCACCAATGTTTGGATTAACAATAATCACAAGGTTTTGAAACTCTGCTCGACCCAGTCCGATCAATCTGATTATCTGACGATTGGTTGGATTTTTGGATAGATTTTAGGTTAAAATTCTACTTTAAAAGACCCGAATCAGACCGATAATCCAGGTCAAAATCTGAAAACTCATAAATATAACTTTTCAAACTGAACAAAACACTGAAACAAAGTAAAATTGGAAACTAGAATTTTATGTGAGATTCATGGGTTTACACGCTAGAATATAATACTACTTTTAAAAAATTATAGGGTTTATATTACCAATTTTTGAACAATAAGATTCAAAATAAAATATTTCATAAACTATAAGATATTTTATGTAATTTATCGTAATTAAAATAGAAAGTGTACAAATAAATGCATATACAAAAAGAGAAAATAAAAAAATACGAATATGCGTCGCGTGCAAATGACTTCACTTCACCAATCGCGTAACTTTGCTTCGTCTCTCCATCCATCCATATTCCATACCCCTCTATGTTCTCTCTTTTCTCTTTCTCCTTTAAAATATAAAAACGAAAAATAAAATATAAAAGAAATCATTTTTACAATGAAGACGCTTTGCTCCCGCCTGTAACCTCTCATCGCTCCCTCTCGATCTCACCGCCACGGGCGCCATGGCTTTCTCTTCCCGATTTCTTCCTCCCCTTACCTGTATATACATACAACTGAATTAGATTGACAAACCCTAATTTTCCCCTTCTCCCGAACTTATACTCTCTTCAACCTAACCTTTTTTTTAATTTGTTCTCTCCCTCTTCAACATTTCTTGCACAGGTATGCTTCCTCAAATTTTTGATTTTTTTTAAAAAATTATTTTCCATAGAGTAGACCTCTATGGTAATGGAAATGAAGTGATACTTTTTTTGGTTTTTTTATATTATAAAGTAAATCTGGATCTGTGATGGATGGATGAATTGATAAAGAGGATGGCTTCCCATGTGGGTAGATTACAATCTCTTTTTTTTTTGTGCTTAATTTAATTTATTTTAAAATGAAAAAAAATATGGAACTTCCTGTCGTATCATGTGGTTGTTTGTCTTTGCACGTTGTTTACTTCTTTTTTTCCCTGTAATGTTATTTTATTAATATGAATCTCTGACTTTTTTCTCTCTGTTTTATTCATTATTCTCATCAGATAGATGT
The DNA here is from genome assembly GCA_963691705.1 of Viola odorata. Lineage (NCBI taxonomy): Eukaryota > Viridiplantae > Streptophyta > Magnoliopsida > Malpighiales > Violaceae > Viola > Viola odorata. The sequence continues at coordinate 11,807,272 of OY829545.1, forward strand.
ACATATTGGTCTTCCTCTGTACACCAACTAACTAACTCTATCTCTTCCTTATCCTGGAATTGCTATCCACATTTCAAGCTAGTTACGAGGCAAAAGGTGTGTGCTTTGTCCAATTTTGCCTGCTCTTTCTTGCTGAATTCTGCAATTTTGTGTTGGTTTTGATTACCCAAGTTGTGTAACATGCTCCTAAATTATGCTGTTTCTTCATTTGCGGAATTGCGATTTGTTCTGCTTACCTGAGCTGTGCTGATTATTATTATTATTATTACTATTTTCCTTCTGGCCAAATGGGTACCTGGGTTTCTCATTTTTCCTGCTGTGTAATTGGCTTCCCATTTGATCCCCGTCCTTCGCCTCTTGAATGCTTATGTTTTAAATTGTTTATTGTGGTTTTATTGTTGTGTTGTTGTTGTTGTTGTCTAGGTTTGAAAATAGGCTTCCATCTATGGTCTTTCCTTTATTAAACATCATTGGTTGCTATTCTGTGACATAATTATGACTATATTCTACACTAAATTGAGAGATAATTAACATAAGTTGGATCTTACAGACTGGACATCTTTGAATCATAACCGTACAATTCCATTTACCAATTTGTTCGTCCTTTCATAATCTGGTGGAATAGTCGTACGCCTGTATGTCATTTTGAAATTGTACACTTCTTCCAAGGGAAGATTCTACGCAAAACACCTCATGCGAGTATTGCAATTTAATTGTAAAGCTTCAGCTTCCTATCATCTGATTCTTTATTTGTCAACCACTGTAATAAATATACTATAAAGGCAGATGCTCAGGGATGTTTCTAGATCAATATATTATATGGCAATAAAACCACTTTGTACCTGTTTTTTTTTTAAAAGTTGCTCGAACTCATTCTTTGACAATGCAATTTCTTCTGCTTATTTATTTCCACTTTCTGAGTGGAGGAGTTTGAGTAATCTTTAGTAGTTTGCTTCTGTCTTTTTAGTGCCTGTAACTATTCACTTTATCTGTACATTATTATGCTAATTATTTTTGCCAATTTACTTATATTTGCTTAATGTTGCATGCTTAATACCAGAAGATCTGTCTTCTTCTTTTGCCTGAGGAGTCTAATTCCGAATGTGCTGATCTTATTAATGAATTGAGAACTTTAACATTATGGCATTCACTTATATCTGAGAAAACTTGTTCTTTTAGCATTGATCACATCTAGAAACATTGTCCATAAGAGTTTTTCTTAGCGCAGTAAGATAGTTTCTTAAAATTGGAAGGAGCAGGTTTGTTTATTATCAGTTTTTATTTCTGGAAGCTTTTTTTTTCAACTTCTGGGATATTTCATAGAAAGATTTCCACTTGGCCCTCTTGTTTGTCCAATCACAGATTTTTTTTCTTGTATTTTGGGGGAAGGAACCAGATTTTGAATTTAATTCCCTTGAGAATGAAGACCAATTATTCTCTGAGTTAAACTAAGCGAGAATGTTTCTTCTATGAGCTAAACTAAGTACCTCAAGCCTTTCTCAACCAACAGCCATGGGAATCAGAGTTGTTAGCATACCGTATGTTGTTTGAAGATTTCTTTTTGTTTATGTTTTTTTGTTAGATTCCAGAACTACTTTCTGATTTATTCAGAATAGCAGCTAGAACAGGGTATATTTTGGAAAGCTATTATCCTTTTTGCGACTTCATAGACATGCCAAGTGAGGATGCTGCACATTATCTGGCAAGACAAACAGCAATTATTGTGGATAACCTTGACATTGTTACTGCTTGTTCTTTGTGCTTTGTGGAGGCATGTTGCCTTTAGAAATGGTCAGGTAAGATGAAGGAACTTTAATCAATAATAGCAAGTCGAGGTTATATAATTATAGCTTCACTTCTTTTTGTAGTTTATATTCCATGAGTGGAAAGGAATGGGCTGCCATGCTTGCTGGTATCCTCGTCTAGAATTTTAGCTGTCAGCCTATCTTCAAATGAGTTTTGCAGCATGAGCAAGAATAGATGTATGTTTATAGCTTTGTCAAAAGTATAGAGTGGATTGGCTAGGGTAAAGGTAGTTCTAATTCTATAAGTTCATTCATGTGTTTGGATTCTTTTGAATGAAATGGCCTGCGCAAAGTGAGTTGAGGGATAAATATTGTGCTTTGATAGAACTAAACTGTGGGCACCATTCTTAGTTGGTTATGCCTGTTCATTCAGTTATAAGATTCATGTGAAAGCAACTTTAAGTATGAAGAATACCTTGTAAAAGCATTTCTGTTCTTTTTTTAATTAAGCTTAATTTGTTTAGAGGAGATTAATTGACCCAGTTTTGCTTTTATATAAGGTCTTTTTTATTATTTCTTTTATGTATGGGCTTAATTAAATTGTATGAACAAACCTTGCTGAAATTGTACAGCATGTCCCGAGTGATCCAATACCTTTCTTTGACAGTCTAGTGTCCAAAATTATGGGGTCCATGCTTGTTACTGCATTAGTTTGTTAATGAAATGATGGTTCTATTTTGTAATCTGTGTTTTTCTGAGTTTGTGGAGCTATATGCATAATTATGCACTTCAATGATGCTGGAATTTCAAGGGGTTCACGGAGGGTTTTCCTAATAAATTATGTATTATGATTTTAATCTGGTAATAACTCATGACTTTAACTCTATGTCTTCTCAGGAATAATTGGAAATGGCAAAAGGCAGCAGGGGACGACGTAGGGTTGCTTCCCGACAGTGCAGGCCTGCACCTTACACGCTACCAGGGTGCAACAGGGATGTCTCAATATGCCCAAAGAAATGCTCCAAAGTTCTGGAAAACAAGGACTGGGAAGATGTTACATGTTCTGTTTGCATGGAGGGCCCGCATAACGCTGTTCTTCTTCTCTGTTCCTCTCATGATAAGGGCTGCCGTCCCTTCATGTGTGGAACCAGCTTTCGCTATTCCAATTGCCTTGACCAGTACAAGAAGGCTTACACAAAAGAAACCTCATCCGATGGTACTACTGATAATCCTATTGTCGTCTCGGATTCCCCTGGTTGGGCTGTTGAGAAGTGTGAGGTCACAGAGCTTGCTTGCCCCCTCTGCAGAGGAAAGGTGAAGGGATGGACAGTGGTGGAACACGCACGGGAGTACTTAAATGCCAAAAAGAGGAACTGCATGCAAGATGATTGCTCATTTGTTGGAACTTACAAGGAATTAAGGAAACACATGAAGATTGAGCACCCCTCTGCTAGGCCACGTGAAGTTGACCCCACGCTTGAACAGAAATGGAGAAGGCTTGAGCGGGATCGTGAACATGATGATGTGATCAGCACAATAAGGTCTACCATGCCGGGGGCAATGGTATTTGGAGATTATGTAATTGAGGGTGATCATTATGGTTTTGATACAGATGAAGATGGCGGTTTTGAACCTGATGCTGCAGATAGGAATGGAGCTTTTGAGGTGGGTTTTGATAGAAATTTGATGAATGTCTTCCTGCTGTTGCATGCTTTTGGGGCACCTGGGGATAGCCTTGGTAGGCGGATGAGGCAGGCTGACAGGGCCAGCCACAGAACAACAGATGAGACTGCTGTTGGTGTTCGCCACACTTCTCCTGTTGCTGGTTTGGATCCATCTACTCCAGACAACAACATTGATAGTGATGATGACGATGACGATGACAATGATGATGGTGGTGGTATGTCACTTGTTAGTCGTCTTCGTCGGCACAGTAGGGTGTTATTGGGACGGTCAGGTAGGAGACGTAGGGGTAGAGAAGGCATTTAAGGTCAGAAATTATTTGAAATGGCACCGAGGAGGTCCTTCCGTAGGTACATAGTCTTAGGAAAGGGGAAATTTCAGGGAAACAAAAGGATTTGTCTTTGAATTTGCATGTATTTTTCAATTGTACTGTATGGTTTCTGAGATTGGGTGCACGATATTTAATGGTGGAAAGAATTGGCTTTTTTTTCTTTCCTTCAGGTGCAGTCCCTTTCTTGAAGGGTATCTTCTCAATTACCTGTCCATCCAATTTGTATGGCGGACTATATTTTTCTTTGATCTCCTGGTTAATATCCCATGTAATATCAACTAAGCATGTACGTCTGTTAATAATCATTGTAATCACTTATCTCAATGAAGATCAGATGGGTCTTTTCTTCAATTTCTTGTACTTGCAGGTAATCTGTAAAGTATGTGACATTACTAACAGTCAGTGCTATCATCTATTATGTGTTAGCCTGCTCATTGGTGGAAGTTTCTCCATGATTTTCTCTACGTATATATACTTGTAAGTAAGTCATACCTTCTTATGATTTGTTTTTCCTGCTCGGAAAACCACTTCTTTAAAATCCGATCATGTTGGAACAAGACACTAAAAATTGAAGAAAAAAAAATTCTAGATAAAAAAAAACATAATTAATAATTAATAAAACAATAAAAGATAGGGTAAACTAAATAAAAAACTTTATAGTTCATAAAAGGTTTAACTTAACTCTATGTATTTTAAAAGTTTGCAGTATAAATTCTATAATTCTTCAAAAGTTACAATTTTAACTTTTCTAGTATTTAAAATTTTAAATTAAATGGTAAAAAAGTTAAAAAAATTATAAATATTTGAGAAAAAATGTAATAAATATGGGGAGTTCATTCCCTTAAAAAATAAAAAAATAATGATAATTTTTTTATAAAAAATAATTTAAAAGAAAAAAATTAAAAAAACTATAAATAAAATTTAGTTTATTTGTTTTTATGTAATTTACCCTTAAAAAACTAGGCCTAACGACCCTAGGAGTTCCTACGTTTGTGGTTTTGTATCACTAGAGTCCCTAGGTTATCAATTACACCCCTAGAATCCCTACGGTTGTAAAATTGAACCCTAGAAATCCCTATGTTTTATAAATCAAATTTTCTTAATTTTCAGAAATTACAAAATCTATTTTCAATATTAATTTCCTATATGGCATAAGTTTATTTAAAAAAAAAGGAGAGTAACTAACATAACATTGTTGATGTGGACAAAGAGATACTCCTTCCAGTCTCTATTAAAATGTTGTCCTCATCTTTCTAACGCAATTGTCTCATGTTTTTGACGTTTTTATTCATGACGACCCACAAGCAAAGCTTTTCTCCCTTCTTCTGACATTTCGTCTTTTGTAACTAGATAAGTTTTGAAATTTTGGGGGTTTTGGGAGGGAAGTTTAAAATCGACTTATTTTTTATGTCTTCCATTGTTTTTATGGAAATAGAGCTTCAAAGATGTCACTTTCGTCTAATTATGCTTTACTAAATTGCGGAGTTGATTCAAATTGGTCGAGTGGAGGGAAATAGAATTCTGTGGTTTCAAGTTCAAACTTTCTCTCAAATATTTAGTAGAAAATATCAAAAGCTTTGAACTTTTGAGGTATTGATGGCAATTGTGGGTTGAATTGGTTTTCCGGTTAGAATTTTGTCGGTTATTGGGGAGTCCAAATCGCTAATGGGACAAGCTTCAAATTTAAACGCAAATTGAAGGAAAGAACCGATTCGCGTACAATAGTAAATAGGTAAGGAAGTCAGGGGCACGCTGGTAACAAAATGAAGCAATCAATGATTGTCTTAAAACTTGTACCAAGTTTGTACCAAGTCTCCAAGCGACATTTGATGTAGACTGGAAGCTCAGAGAGAGTACTTTTTTCATAATCCGGGTGGAGCCCACCAGGGGACTTCAACGATTGGGGGCCCACCCTCCTACTCCTTTCTCCCGTTGCCTCTTTCGTCCTTCCCGACCCATAATCCCAAATCCAAAATAATGGCATTCTGCGGGAAAAAAAGTAGCACCGCCATAATCACAAACCCAAAATACATCATGTGAGAAAAGTGGATTCAAGTTAAAATGAACAGAGGTTTTGGGGTTTCAGAAGAAGTGAGGATGATGTTTCTTTTGTAGGATGCAAGAATATTTAGGTATTGAGAATTGTTGGTAGAGAGGGCAAAAGAATAGTCAGTAAAGGCATTGGAGATAAACTTCTTCTTTTGGATTTATATTTGAAAATGCCATTGAAATTGGCATCGATTGGTATAAGGGGGCAAAAGTCCATTGATGTGTTTAGGCTTGAGCCTTGAGCAGGGAGGAGAGAGGCGGAGGGGAGAAGTAGGGCTGCCCATTTATCCCGTGTCCCGAATTCCCGATGGTGCCGACCCGAAAATTTCCAACTTCGGTTCGGGATGTTCGGGTTCGGAAACTTCGGGTATCGGGTATCGATACCCGAAATTTATTTCGGTTCGGGATCGGGACGCGACTTTGCAAGTTCGGGTACCCGAAATCCCGAACTTATAAGGGTAACTAGGTAAGTTCCCCAACCTAGATCTCATTTCCTAATCCTCTCTCGATCTCTCAATCTCATTCATCCCCAACCAGCCACACCACAGACCAGAGCAGCACACCGCCACCCACCGCCACCGCGGCATCACCACCCACCGCGGCACCATCTTCTTCCTCACCTCTCACCTTTCACCTCCATCGACCGAGCCCATAAAACACCATCGTCGATGAAGAAACCAGCCACCACGACGACAACCGCTCCCCGTCTGGCGTTAGATCCAAGGTTTTTACCCCTCACTCTTTCTCATCTGTCTCTCTGACTTGTGGATTTTATGTTTGTTGGTGGTGATTTGTGAATTTTATGGTAGTGATTGGAGGAGGAGAGGAGGAGATGCTGGTGGTGTTGTTGGTGAAGATGACCAGCAGTGTTGCTGGTGGGATTTCTGGATTTCTGGATTTTAATTGGTAATGGGTTGATTTGAAGATTTGGTAAATTGGAATTTGGGATTTCTAGATTTCTGGATTTTAATTGGTAATGGGTTGATTTGAAGATTTGATAAATTGGAATTTGGGATTTCTGGGTAAATTGGAATTTAATTGGTAATGGGTTTGCTTTGAAGATTTGGGATTTCTAATTGCTGCACAATTTGATGGAAAATTTATGAAAAAATGGTTTAATCTGCTGTAAATGAATCACAATTTCGGGAATTTCGGAAATTTCGGAAATCCGAGAATTCTCGAAATTGTGAATCGGAAATTCGGGATCGGGACTCGATTTTTCAACTTCGGGATCGGGACCAAAAAAACTAAATTCGGAATACCCGAAATTTTCCCAGTCGGGATTCGGAAATCCCGAATTCCCGATTGGGCAGCCCTAGGGAGAAGGGAGCAGGAGTGCGGGTCCCTAGTTGCTGACATGGCAACGTGGGCCCACCCGATGACAAAAAATAATTTTTTATTAGAAAAATCCACATCACTAATGTCACGCCGAATTATAAAAATGTCACGTAGGATAATGGTTTTGAAGAATAGTTTTTGTTTGTTTGTAATTTTTAGAAATTAAAGAAATTTGAGTTACTCCCTCCGTCTTTTATTAAACGACTTTTACTATTTGTGCACGCATGTTGAGGAGGTCGGATGACTCACTATTTGAGACAATTTTACTCTGAATTTTTTCTCGGACGTACGTTAAGGATTAATGTACGTTCAAAAAAAAGTACGAATTTTTTTGGGGTCAAATAGTGCGTCATCCGGTCTCCTCGATATGCGTATCTACAGTACGGACGTCATTTAATATAATCCGGAGGGAGTATAAAACAAGGGTTTTTAGAGTTTATTTTTACAACGTAGGGACCTCAGATGTGGAATTGATAACCTAGGGATTTCTGTAGTCTAAAAACACAACGTAGGAAATGCTGGAGTCATTAAGCCAAAAAGTATATTACAAGGATATATGTAAATCTAAAATGGATTAATGATATTTTTTGCCCTCTATTTTTCAAAATTATTTAAAGTCAGTCCCTTTACCACATTTTCATACTTTTTTTCACCCTTCTATTTTTCACGTTAGATATATCTAGTCCTTATGTTGATGATGTGGCACGAAACGACATTAAATTTCTAGTGAAACGACATCGTAGTTATTTACATGACATGACTGACATGTACAAAATATTACTCCCTCTGTCCTTTAATAATAGACGTTTTAAGATAGTAGAAAAACGCAAGACAATGATCTTTGATCTTATTTTATTCCACATTGTTTCATTTTTACCTCTAATTTCCACTCAAATTACCACACCATCATCAAATTGAGTTGATTCAAAAAAACATTCTGTCATTTGCACAAAATATATGTTTCGGAAAAGATAAAATAACAAATACTCCAAATATTAGAAAAACGTAGAAAAGCGTAAGTTATTAAAGGAGAGAGTGAGTAATAATTTAATAAATATAATTTTAAAATGAATTTAAACCTTTTTTTCTTGATGGTTGTTTATTTTTTATTTTTATTTATTTATTATTAAAACAATTGGAGATATAGTAGACTCGCACAAGCACAAGCCAAGGGAAAATATGAAACAAAATAGTCGGAGTCCGGAAATCACCTGGTGGGCTTGTCCAAGCCCACAAGCTTAAATTGCTCTCTCTCTCTCAAAATGGTGCGACTCGAGTCTGACTCACAAATTCTCCCAGCTCTGTCACTCTGTCCAAGCATGGCAGCAGAGACGGAGAGGACAAAACCAGTGGCTGTGTTCATGGCTTTTGGTACCCAAGGAGATGCGTACCCAATTGCTGTAAGTATTATTTTCCATCGTGAAAACCTCAGGCTGTCTCTTGTACATTTGCTCTTTACGACCTCATGTTTTAAAAAAATGGGGTTCAGGTAAAAGAAGGGTCATGGTTTTGTTCGATGTTTTTCGTTTGAGAATATAAACACCTTGTTGTCTCTTCAGGCTATTTCGGCTGCTTTTGCTTGTGATCAGAGACAATACCATGTGGTTTTCGTCACACATTCAGCACATGAGGTATTGCGCTTCTTATTTTAAATTTACAGTTCTTCATGAAAATATACTTACGTACGTGTGTTATTGCTGACTATTATGCTTAGAATGGAACATTATTCTGGCATGATCACTAACCGTTCCAATTTTAATGGATTTTCTGGTTAGCTTCTGATCATTGATATTTGTGGAAATTATTGGTTTTCAAATTTATCACTTTGACCCATAATCCTTCGCTGTTTAGATTCGGTATGGGATCAAATCTTCTTCAATGGTTGTGAAAAGAGAAGGCATCACTTAATAGCTAGTTCCCACTTGGTTTGGCCTATCTGGCTTGTGTTAGGTTAGGCTGAAGAATCATGTGCTCAGAATCTCTAGTTCAAGCCTAGCTATGATAAGGATCAGTCAGATAGGAAATGGCAGTTTTCTAAATGGTCTTTTTAGTGCAAGCCTTACTGCCTGTTGGGATAAGTTGAATTATAGCTTCCACTTTCCAAGAATGATTTCATGACTCCACAATGGCTCAGCTCATAAAACTGCTTTATTTTTCTATCAGTATTAATTTAGTTGCAATATCCTTGCTTCCTTGGACATACGTAAATGACGACTGCTATGTTTATTTTAACAAAACTTTGATAATTCTTCTCTACTCGTTACCCCTTGCTTTGTTTCTGCAGTACCTCTCCACTAGATATGAATACAACATACTCTTTTGGGTTTATTGTTTTTGAATGAAACCTCTTGAAGTTATGCTTTATTGAGGCATTGGTTGTCTTGCAGAACTTAACTTCTCACTTGAAAGAAAGACACGTTGCTTTTCTATCCATTAGATCACCACCTGTTCTTTCTATTCCAGAGAATCATGATGATGCTGCAGGTTTCTTTCAGTCCCTTATGCTGTTGTAAAATATTACTGTTAGTGTAATAGGATGGTTCATATTAGTTGAGGGAGAAAACTGACTGCTCTACAATTTGGTGTGTGTGTGTATTTCAGGGATGCAGGAAGCTTTTTCACTAAAGAAACAAAGAATCATACTAGAACACAGACAGGAATGCTATTCTGCAGTTGAAACGAGTTTAGGGCATGGACCAAGCATGGAGGGTGATTTCATTCTTATCAATTTTTTTGCATTGGTATTCCTTATTTAAAACTCTGGTCAATATTAAATTTTCTTAGGTTTAACTGGTCATGTTTGATGTTCAAGCTAATAAAACAAAAAGTTGTTTTGTTTGGTGGCCCAGGAAGGATGGAGCCTCGCAGAATTGTTCCATGTCCGTTGTGTACTTGCTGCTCCTTATGTTGTTCCTTACAGGTTTGGAAAGATTTTGTCTGGATAGTAATATCTAACTAGTCATACAGCTGAATGACTTTGTTGTGGAACTTATAATCTGATACTACCCATGAGAAATAAAATGCCAAGGAATTTGCAGATACAGTGATGCACATACAATGAAGGCATTGTTAAATACACGCTTTTGGTTCAAAGTTCCATAGTGAATAAAACAGTCACAATAGATGGAGTAATCATGTTAATAAATGGTAAACTGTTATGGCTTATTCACCTGATTATGATGGCTTGCCTCCAATCCTTAATATATTTTTCTTCCAATTCTGACTCTCAGTGAAGGAAATGTTCAGGGAATAATTAGAGCAGCTTGATCTTCAAATTGCATATTTAAGGCTTAAGCAGTGGTTCTACCTGCTCATAATCTGCGCACTTACTTTTATACTACCATACTACAATGGAATGCCATTAACTATAAAAAGAATTTTCTTATTCATTAAGAAAAGTATGATTCTTTGGAATGCTGTGAAACGTTATTTACTTTTGTTTTATCCTAGCTTTGTAGCGTTAGCATCTTCTAAATTCAAAGAACCCTCCATTCTCTGTCCTTGTTACATTTTCCCTATTTCTTGTATATAGATTTTACAACTTTGCCCTCAATTGATGTCCCCTTAAAGTGTGTACATGTGTTGTTGATTCATGTTTTGTAGCTAAATTTTCTACATGTGGTTGACTTTTCCTTATACAATTTCCAGTGCACCTTCAACATTTGAGTGCCACTTCCGAAGAGAGCTTCCTCATTTGTATAAATGTCTGGTAGATTCTCCCACCAACAAGGTGCTTCAGACTTTTCCCTAGAATTGTTCCTCGTACTCTTTCAATGAGTCTTAAGTATTGCTAGTAAGCAGATACTAGTTTATACATTAAGGATTATTAGGTCATCCCATACTTTCTCCTACTATGTTAAGTTACGTTTTATAAATGCAGCCTGTTATTTTTTCTAACTTTTTTTTCTCTTAATATAGGTTTGCTGGAAGGATGTTATTCATTGGATGTGGCCACTTTTTACTGAGAACTGGGGTTCTTGGAGGATCGACGATTTGAACCTGAGCCCTTGTCCTTTCACAGTTAATAGTTTTAAATATAAGAATTTTGTTGTGGGCATAATGAATCTGATTGGTGACAGAGCTCACCATTCATCAATGAGACAACAAACTTATTTTCTGTTTTGCTGCTAGGAAAAGAAAAGTTTAACTCATTTCTTTCCTTTTATTCAGGATCCAGTAACAGGTCATCCTATGTGGCATGACTTGCCACCATCTCCTTTACTTTTGTAAGTTATTCTTTTTCTTAATTAAAATTCCACACTCTTTACTATCTTGTTAGACGAGTAACGGACAGAAAGAGTGGCTTAATTCTACTTTGTCATGGTTCCTGGGACCTGGGCTATGTTTTCATGGGTTGAAATGCACCACATACAAGTTCAAAATGAAGTATTTCAGAAGAGTTTATGATAAAGCCCTGATCCTGAGGGATTTTATTTTAATTTTCTTTTCTTGTCCACAGAGCTACCTGAACTGAAGTAAAAATAAGTTTTCTGCAAAATAATAAAAGAGAGTAATTAGTAATAAACGAAAAGGCAGAAATTAAGCACGTTTATGTTAGTAATTATCCCTCTATTGTTCAATTGAAGATGTCACTAATACCTGAACTGTCTTTGAAAATACACCAGTTTTTTTAAGGATCTATTGCTAATTAAAAATCCTAATAAATAATGTCTATTTCTGATTGTTAACTACTTGTTGTAACAGATACGGATTTAGCAAAGAAATTGTTGAATGTCCAGGTATCTTCAATTTTCCTTTTAACTTAAGAAGTTATGTTGTCCTTGAAGGTACAAAGTATAATTTTGAACTTAAGAGATTGTCAAGTGCCTGTCTATCTTAGTTTCTCTCCACCCATTCACCCTTCCCAGTCCCTACCCAGATTTTGGTCGGAAGATTGGAGTCTGCTAAGAGCTCGAGCTATGATTGGTTCTTCACTGTAACCTTAATGCATGGGCAACTGCTGGGCTCAATGCACCAAAGAAGTTCTTGTTTTTTCAATATGTCAGTTTCCCTTCCCTATTTGGTATAGTTCAAAGCTGTAGGAGAGTTAATTTGAATTAGGGCTCAACGTTGCAGTGCCTTGAAACCTTGATTTACTTGATACTGTTATGTCTATTATGGTCCATGCAGTGCAGCCCATCTCAAGAGGGGTTAGGAGTGTTGTGCACGGGAGAGTGGGAAGTGGAAGGCCTGTGTGGGTTGATGACCAACACTAGACGTTCCTAATTTATTATCAGGCTACCCCATCTGAGATGATTGTTTTGGGTGTCAAGAGATAATGTTTGTTGTGTCAATCCTCTTTCAACTTCTCTATTAGGAGTTTCTCATTGGTGAATCTTGAAGCATAAGTGCATTTCTTACAAACTTTTCTCATGTCATGAAAAATTACCTATGAACTAGTGATGCTAATAGAACGTATTTAAAGTAGTGAAAGTTTTGAGAGAACTTTGTGACTAAGTCGGTTCTATATCACTGGCTCAATACTTAATTGAAGTGAGGGACCCTAGAGGATGAGGAGGTACTATGAAAATTCCATTGCTCATCTTATAGGGGCATGGGCTTTGCAGAAATAGACCTTGAGCTGATTTTATCGTCTGTGTGTGTAATTTTCCAGGCAGGATCCATTTTGGTTTGTGGTATAAGAAATGGAGTTGGTATCTGGTAAACTTTGTTCAGGAGTGAGGTCAGGGTCTGTGTAGTTGGTTGATGTGAACTGTGAAGGAGGGATCTGATCTATTGAATGGGGAAGTCAATGAAATAGATTCTAGCGAACCTTTTGAAGTTGAATAATAATTTTGTTTCCTGCATATGCTGAAACACTCCTGCGTAAAGTTATGCTCCCTCATTCATCATCTTGCTAATATTGGCAAATGTTTGACAGATTACTGGCCATCAAATGTTTGTGTCTGTGGCTTTTGGTTTCTTCCAATTGAATGGCAGTTTTCGTGTAAGAAGTGTGGAGAAATTTGCGCATCTTCTAATATGATAATGCAAGACGAATTGTGTCTAGCTCATCTCAAGTTATCTTGTTTTCTGAAGACCCCAACTTCAGAGCCACCTGTTTTTGTAGGATTGAGTTCTGTAGGAAGGCAAGTTCTTAAATATCCTAACTGTTCATGGCCAATCTTTGTTTGATGTATGTACGTCTCTTGGATTTTCTTAGTATAAAAAAAGAATAATCAACCATAATGTTATTTTAGTGAAAACACAAAAGGTTAATTGGGATACTGAGACAGCATTGGCCTTGACCAAGTGTGATAGTTATGTTTGAATGAGCTTTTTGTTTTATTTTTGAATCTCTGATCCATTGTGCTTTTTGCAGTATGGGTTTTTTGAGGAATCCTCATAATTTTCTTCAGATTATTCAAACAGTCCTTGAGATCACAAGTTATAGATTCATCCTATTTACTGCCGGCTATGAACCTTTAGATGAAGCTATCAGTGTTGTTGCTACTAGAATGTCATCATTCAATGAAAGGCAGTACAATGAAGAGGGGATCTGCCTGTCTAATGGTCGTCTCTTCTGCTTTTCTGGGTAAGAACTTCTTGATTTAGTCAGATGATCATTTATTATGAGAAAGGCACTAGCTTACATGAAAGTAGGAAAACAAAAAACTCTATTAAAGACTACTACAGCTTTCTAAAGCTACTTTGCGCGCATTTCATGATTTCTTTGATCCAGGGTTGTACTGCTTTCAAAGCTGAAAGTCTTCATTTGTAAATGTCAGTGACGTTTTTGGGGTCATCCATCACTTTGTTTGCACCTGTAACCTCAACCTCCTCTGTTCCTGTTATGGTACCTACTTGACTTGTTAATGACATGGTAAAACCACATTAAACTGCAGTTACTTGGTTATCCGGTTTATCTCTAGAAATGCTACTTTTCCTCTTTCCGTACGTACTTGTTTCTTGCTGAATCCTTGTTTGCATGACCATTATTCCCATCTCAGCATCCTGTTCTCTACCCAGCCTATGTAGATACTGCATCATTACTCCTCAACCCTCACTAGTCACTACTCTCTACCTTAGCGTATGACTAGCCTAAGTTGGTGTGGTAAAATTTGTATCTTTCAATTCAGTGATTTGGGTCTTCACAGCATGAAGTCAACATTAACCAAAATAAAGCAGGAGGTCACAGATTACCGAATTTAAAAAAATATTGCGGCTATTCATCCATTAATCATTAGAAACCTCAATGTATGGAAATTGGTTGCAGATATAGTTTCACGGGCCATTCTGTCATGTCTTGATCAATAGGTCTGATGATTGAAGTTATTGGTGTGACATTAACTCCTCATTCAAAACAGGATGATACCATACAAATGGCTATTTCCAAGATGCGCGGCTGCCCTTCATCACGGGGGCAGGTGAGAGTTCTTTCTTACAGCATGATGCACAGCTAATGAATCTTTCCAGGAAAATGATCGACATTATTAATGGTTCACTTGTCTTCAATTATAAAATAGTGGATCCACTGCTGCAGCATTACATGCAGGAATCCCGCAGGTTTGATGTGAATTCCTGTCCTGTTTTCTAGAACTGAAGTTATACCTTAGTGATCTGCTTTTCAAAATGCATTAGGAGTCCTGCTCGGGCATGGACATGCCAGAGCAAAGGACTTTTTTTTGGGTTCAAATTTCAGAAAACATAGGATGATCATATCCAGAGAATTCTTTACCACAATATTAGAAAAAAAACACCATGACCTGAAGTCCTAATAGTAGTTTTTCTTCTTTTTCGATTCACGCTAAAAGTTTGAAAGGAAATGATTGACCTTTATAGCAACTAGACAAAAATCTGCTATTCAAGTGGATGACTTTTTCCCCCATTGGAATGCACACTAGGTGAATAACTTGTTTGTAGTTCACCTTGAGGTGAGGGAACATGAGCCAAGCACTTTGTACTAATTTTCCTTTCTATCTGTGTTGATTTTTTGAAAAGGAAATTCTTTTGTTTGTTTCTTTTCATTGCATTTCTACATTTTCATGCATTGCATGCTCAATAAAATCAAGTGCTAATCCATGTAGGCATGCACATATTATTGCTCAGGATTTAACATGGTCCTGCTCAGTTCTAACACAAAAGTACTGATATTGGTTACGTTTTTTCCAACAAAAATGGTATTGAAGCATATCAATGTCGGCCACATTTCTTTTCACAGAGATATTACTATTAAACTTTAAGTTGTTCTTTGCATCTCTATTTCTTCCCTTCAATAATGAAGTCAATGTTTGATGTCAGGTAATTTGCCCATTTATGCTGGACCAGTTCTATTGGGCTGAGAAGATGCATTGGATTGGAGTTGCACCAGAACCACTAAAAAGAAAACATTTAGCTCCAGAGAAATTGGAGGCCATAACTATCAGGGTAGCAGCAAATGTGCTATCAAGGGCCATAGATGATGCATTATCTCCTAAAATTAAAGCACGCGCCTCAGAAATCGCCAAAACAATTTCTCTTGAGGTAATGGCTGTTCTTAAATATCCAGAGGACATTGTTGGTGATGTGTTGATTAAATTCTAGTGTAATGTAGACAACAAAATAGGATCCTATTCCAAGTGAGTCATACCAAATTCCGAAAACCTTGACCAGTTAATTTATGAAGCTCGAGAAAAGTCTATTATCAAAGCACATAACATTTCATCAGTAGAAGGGTACCCTTAAAAGAGTGGTGCACCTCTTCTTTACCTTCTGAGCATATCACATCTTAATAGTTCGTATATTTTCTGCATTTTCTTACCCAAACTCGAGAGGGACTTGATTCTTGTAAGTCGTGAGTTATGTATGGTGCTAAGTGTGAGAAAGCTGATTTTGATTATTAAAGAATTTTAGGTTTGTGTATCTAGTTAACAATCTCATATTATATTGTAAGTTATGGAGTATTGATATCCTTTCTTTTATTTACCATCTTTGCAGGATGGAGTGATGGAAGCTGTGAAGATACTTAAGCAAGAGATGAATTGTCCAAATTAAAAGACTAGTAAGTCAAATTCTCAGATTTTTTAAAAAGCATTTGCCCTTTCGACAGTATTTTGGTCAAATTCTTAATAGAATCACACGTTACACCTTATTTACATATACGGCATGATACATCACTAGTAAAGTTCATGAATGTATTAGATGTAGAGAGTGTAAGGCGTGAGTTGAGAGGGACATCTAAGTTACCTAATAAAGCTATCTAAATCTATCCAATTTATGATCCAAACTAAATAAAACGGGAATTTAAGAGGGAAGTGCCAAATCTGCCAACTGCCGACCACGTAGCCCAATTTCTGTTTTTTTTCCGTACCACCTTGCCTCCTAAACTGATTTTTTTAATATTTGTTCAGAAACTTAGGTGACTTTGTTGACTCAGGTGTGTCCTAACCCCTCAGTGACTCAGTCCAAATTGCCTGCCAGAAGACTATGGTAATGGTGATGGTAATAGTGGGTGGGTTGTTATTAAGACAAGTAGGTGGTAAATGGAAATTCAACAAGATTGTGTAATGGATTTCAAGAATCATAATTACAAGGGTCACTATGCATACAAAATTTCAAATGCCACCAAAATCCTGCATTTACTAGCACCCTTTATCAGTTAAATAGTATAATCTTTTTCAGCATATTAAGCATTTATAATGATTTTTTTTTATAACCGAAAAATAAAGAAAATACACGACTTCAATTTCTTACCTTGGTTAAATGGTATGATGATTTACTTTGTACAACCTGAATGTCATGTCCATGATAAGAATAGATTATTATGTGCATTTGATGTGTGAGATATAATTCATCTATTTAGTGTGAGTTTGAATCAATGTACTTTGAGTTCTAAAAATAAATTATTTCAAGCACTTATATGAGGATGGGTGGATAGTGCACCCCGCCAAGTATCTAGAAAACTCCCATATCTACTGATAAAATGCGTTACATCCAAAAGAGAAAAAGAAAGGCCAACGGCCACCTCTGATGTTACGTTCAAAAGAAAAAAGGTGCCAGTACTCATGACGAATACTTATTTAACGAGCTGAAGTCATAAAAAAAGGGTATTGGTGCGCATGATGAATACTTATTTAACAAGTTAAGTCAATGTCACATAAATGGGCCAAGAAGAGAGAATTGAAGGACGTGAAACCGGACTCGAATCGAACTGCTTTAGATCTTAAGTTAATGATTCAATCAAGTTCATTCAGATTTGAGTCAGTATAATATAAAATACATATTTATAAGTTAAAAGTTCAAAAATGAGATTGAGATAAATGAAAATTTTAATCGAACTGATTCAACTACACTACATTAACCAGCTCAATTGTCCAGAGTTGATCTTGTCCATTTTTTTATTCTAGGTTAACTGTATTTTTGGTCTAGTACACAAGACCAGACCAACTTGAGGTTTGGGTTTATCAACCCATTCGATTTGGTTCTTATAACCATCGTTTAACGGCTATGTTTATTTACTCACATCAACCCCAGGACCAGAGTCAAATTTTTTTGGAAGAAGGACCAGAGTCAATTGATCCTGTCACCGGTGGATAAAAAATATGATCCCCTGTCAGTGCCAATGAGGTAGAAAGTAGGCTGAACTCCATTTCACAATGTGGTAATGCACCAGTCACCCAATTAGAGTAGTGGTTTGAATCTCTCATCCTCTAAATAACAGATTGTTGGTTTGATTATCGTGGTTTGAGAAATTTCTCTCAGTTGGCGCATATGATTAACTATAGTCCGGTGAACTTAGGGGTGCATTTGGTTCATTCTTAAAAATAAATAAACAATGTTAATGCTTATTTATAAGATTTTTATCAAGCTTAATCATTGCGCTAGTTAGTCAGTGGGTTTTGATTGTGAAATCAGTCTTACGTAAATAATAAATACCCCAAGGATAAGTGACATTTTTCTTTAGATGTATCCTCAATTCAAGCACCAATCCATTAGATTAGACCTTATTTTTAAACAGCAAGGACCCCACAATGCTTTAAATTGACAATATTGTCCCCACCAACCCCTATTAAATAGGCCAGCTCCCCAGCCTAAGTTCCTCACTCCCCCACTCAAAATTGAGGCTTCTTTATAGCTTAAAATTGCACTAACTCCATTGATTAGACCAAGGAAATAGAAAAGAAAGAAAGAAAGTAGGTATGGGTAAGGGAAGAGGCAGTGCATTGTTGGTGGTATGCATAGTGGTGGTGGTGGTGATGATGGGAATTGAGAAGGGTTATGCAGCTACCACCTTCATTGTTGGAAATTCTGGTGGCTGGACTTTCAATGTTGCTTCCTGGCCTAAGGGAAAGAGCTTCCGGGCTGGTGACACTCTTGGTAAATAATAATTTTTGATCGTTGCTTAATTATCAACACTACTACTCCTTTTTTTGTATTTTATTTACTTATTTATCATTCTTAATTAGTTCTCAGTTTAATAATTCTCTTGCCTAAAGATGTAGCTCGATTAATGGCACACAAGTTTGTCTTTCTCATTTTGTTTTCCTTCTTTCAGATAAGTTCCTTTCTATTTTGTTCTGATTACTTCATTTCTTTTGAGCTAGTTTGCCGACATTTTTTTCTTCTAAATTGTGTGGTTTACACCTTTCAAATTTACTCTTGATACAAGACATGGCATGACCTAGTTTAGAAACATAATACTAATTAGTGTCAGTCTTTCCCTTTAGTGTCATTTTTCTTTATTTTTACAGTACTAATTAAGTTTCTTACGTGTAATTAAGTAATTAATACAATCTATCTAATTTGTGACAAACAATAAAGTGACAGCATCTTGAAGAAATTATATATTACTCCTCGAGTGTCATGTCATTTTTTACATCACTCACATAAATATGGAATCTTTGTGGGGATTATATGATCGACCCAAAGAACCGAAGTAACATAATATCAGATAATTTGGCAAGTTGTGGTATAAATGGCTAGCCGGGATTTAACCTTGCCCCAAAGATATGTGAGGCAAGTGGATTAATTCCTTATTTGAATAAATAAATAAAATAATAGTAGTTGTATTGGAGTAGTATTTTTTTACATCAGTCTTGTGTTCATTTACTACTGTACTCGCTAGCTTATACTGATTTGTTATTTTTTTGCATGTCCCCTCTAAAGACTTTTGAAACGTTAATTCATGAACGAGAAGAATATGAGTGATTGATGATGTGTTTTGATTGATATGTGTTGTAGTGTTCAACTACGCTCCTGGAGTCCACAATGTGGTAGCGGTGAGCAGGGGTGGCTACCAAACTTGCACAACTCCAAGAGGGTCAAAAGTTTATAGCTCAGGAAAAGATAAGATCACGCTCGTCAAGGGACAGAACTTCTTCATCTGCAGCTTTACTGGGCATTGCCAGTCTGGAATGAAAATCGCTGTAACTGCCACTTGAAGTTTGTAATTTTTCCTTGACTTTGTAGGTTTTGGTTTTAATGCTGTAATAAAAAGGGTAGTAACTGTCTCAGTGCTCCCTATGTCTAGAAGAAAAAAGAGTGTTGCTTTTATGTACCTGCTAGGCAGTTGAATGCCACTGTCAATCCATCTGATAATAAATTCTAGTTGGGGTTTTTACTTTTTGCCCTTTGGATTAATTTGTATTTGTCTTCGATCATGTTTATGTCAAGGTTTCAAAAACCAGACCGAACTCGTGAATCTGACCAACTAAAACTCTTGCTTTGGCCGGGTTTTCAGTCCGGTTAGACTCAAACTCTCTTTTTGACAAGTTGAGACCCTTGGTTCCATATTGTAGAGGTAGGTGTCTTTGCGTCTTTGGTCTGGTTTTGAGATATATTCAAGACTCGTTCAGTAATTACAATTCCTTACTATGGTGGACTAGACTTGGACCATTTATAGGGCCCAGTTTTGATTTGGTTCCATTTATATTGTCCAGATCTAGATTGGTTTCGGCTTTGGACTATATGTACATTTTTTATCAAGTTGTATTAAAATAAAAAAGAAAAGCTCGGACTTGTTAATAAGGATTCTATTGCTGTCCATTAGGCTAGCCAATGACAATCTCTGAACTAAGGCTTAAATTTT
Organism: Viola odorata; assembly: GCA_963691705.1. Lineage (NCBI taxonomy): Eukaryota > Viridiplantae > Streptophyta > Magnoliopsida > Malpighiales > Violaceae > Viola > Viola odorata. Next base: position 11,827,424 of record OY829545.1, read on the forward strand.
GTTTACATTTTTAGTACATAATATAATTTCACAAATAAATGCATAAAGCATACAATAGAGCTCGAAAACCACGAAAAAACTCGATGGTAATGAACACTCAATAAAAAAGACAAAGGAATGGTAGAATTCTCCAATATCACCTCAATTGTTAACAAAAGGTAAATGAGAAGTAACTGAAAATGTATTTTGTCACTAGTCTCACCGTTAACGTCATTAAATTTGTAACTTCATTATTATCTTCATCATTACATTCGTCTTCTCTAACCACAAATAGAAAGATGATCATGTACGTACGCAAGCGATTTGAGGAAAATAAAAAAAATAGTTTATAAATCTAATAAGACAACCCATAATATACTAAGAGAAAAAAAATAAGCTAAACAAAAAGGAAAAAATGGCTCATAGTCGGTTACAAATCCAAGAACAACAACCCCAGAGAGAGAGAAGTTTTGAGAGCTTTTTCTTCTCTTTGGTGGCTAGGGTTTCGTGTATAATATTAATGATTAATTATTGACTCATTTTACATATATTAATTAATATGATCTAATGAGGTAATTATATTTTGAATAATTATTATTCATAATTGAAAGACATTAATGAATTTACAAACTCATTAAGCTAAATGTTTCTGGATTAATCTTATGTACATATTAATATATAAACATATTTATTAGTTTGATTTCGATTTGATTCTCGGTTTGGTTCTTGGGTTTAAATTTCAGCTCTCCAAAATAATTATATTTTTTTATAGAAAAAAGTGGAACCACACCGTACCAATTAGACATGAGCATGGCCAGCCCAATCCCTCAAATGGGCTTTTTGGAGAATTCTATCAGCCCATGACCATCCTAGCCCATATCTTGGGCTGGTCCAAGACCATAGTGGGCTGAACTCATAGATTTATGGGCTAGCTCACTAGACTTGAAGGAAAGAACTTATTAGGGGAGAAATCAACATTTTAATTTTTATCCTGTGTGTTGCTGATAAAGAAGAGGGTAATTTTTTTTTTTTTTGGAAATCAAGAAGAGGGTAATGATGAGAGAAAGATGAGAGTTTTCTGTGGAGCTAATTTTATATAGTACAGTATTAATTAACTTGAATTAGGTTTTTTTTCTTCTAAAAATCTCGTGTCAAGCTATACTAGTTTGTTTCTACTAGTATATTGGTGTATCAGGTCTCGTGTGAGGTAGGGTCATGTTGATTTTTTATCAAATTTTATATCTTATCCGTAACTAGTCGGTTATAAAATTTACATATTTTTTTCTATATATTTATTTTTAAATTTATAGGATCGATTGAATACGGTTGAATATTATTTAAGGAGATTAAGTGAGGTTGAGCGAATATTAATTTTATTTTTATAATTACAGTTTTAGTATTATTTTTTAAAAAATTTAATTAAAAAGTAAAGTCTAAATTTAAAAAATCTTAAAGTAAATACATAAAAAGATAAGTAATATAATGTTTATATTTATGTTCACAAACTAAAATTTTATAGCATATTCCAAACGGAAAAGAAAAGAAAACATGTGTTGAGTTGATATCTTTTAATGAAGATTTTTTTGTATTTACAGACACTTTTTGTTAAATCATAATTTTTTACATTTGTAATTAATTAGGTAGGTCAGATCGGTATTTTACGGATATTAAGAATGAAGCACTATATTTATTAGTGCGGGTTAACTTTTGTAAGAGTTAAAACTCTACCCTACCTCTATTCTTCTACGGAAATAAGGTCGATTTTAAAAGGAATAGGGTCAGATTGAGCAAGTTGGACAGACTATACCGACCGACACTAATTAAGGTGTGTACAAAATCTCTCCATTAGGACATAGTTGGTATTAGCAAAACCCAGACACGGCTAATTAAGTAATTATGTTTGTTTTGAATGGAGAAACAAACTGCTAAAATAAGGGGTTAACCAACCGGTTAAGTAAAAAAGTACTAGTATATTACTAATTGAGAAAATTCCCACCTCCTTCTTACTGAACGCCAACTGCCCGTTTCAAGTTTAAAAGTCAAATCCAAATCCAATGTAAAACCCGCAATAAACCCCGAAACAGATTTCGTCCAAACAGGGGGGAAAAAAAAAGCAGACACGTTCTTCTCCTAAACAACAAAACCGAAACCGAAACAACATGCCTCTGGCTCCGCCTCCTCCTCCTCCTCGCCACCGATCGCCAGACAGTAATCCCTTGGATGACCTCGACACCACTCTTTCCCTCTTCTTCAACTCCAACCTGAGTTCCAGGTCGGATTCTGGCCTTGCCACGGAACTCACCCTGGATTTAGACATGTTAGTTTCTCAAGAAGCCGCCGACCATGTGGTTACTCGAGGTTTGATTGACAATTTCCCATCTGTATCTCCGTCAGAATTGCATGTAAACGAAGACGACGTCGGTGGTATCGTGGCTGCGCTGAATAATCCGGATCCGGATTCGGATCCGGGTTCCATTGATTTGAGTCTGAGTTTGAGTGTGGGGTCAAGTCGTCGGTCTGCTTCTCGAGGTAATGGTTGGGGTGATTTTATAGGAATGGAGGATTCCATGGTGGCTTTTGACTGGGGTAGTTTAATTCACTATGAAAGTGAATCCCTGAGTTTTCCATCCTTGGAAGACCTAATAAGGTCACAAAGGAATACTGAATGGGAGGAGCTGTGCGAATATTTTGATTCTCTGTTTGAAGAACCTGTAGATTTTCACAGCCATGGTCCATTCGAATGGTCTCTAGATGAATTTATTGAGTCAGTAGGGTACCAGAGTGATTCGAGCGAAAGGGCTGAAAGGGAAAATGGAATTTTGCCTGCTGCAAAGAAGGTGGTGGAAAGTCTACCCTTGGTGGAGTTGAGGGATGTTGAAGTGGTTTGCGCTGTGTGTGGTGAGGAGATGGAAGGGGAGAAGGTAAATAGGTTGCCTTGTAAGCATTATTACCATGGAGGTTGTATTGTACCGTGGTTGAAGATTAGGAATACTTGTCCCCTTTGTCGATATGAGTTGCCTGTTGAAGATGAGGAGCAGGAGAATAGGAGTAAGAGAAGGAGGATGGCGTAAAGTTTGCAGGTGAGATTTTCCCGGATTAAATAAACTGGTCATTCCTACAGTTTAGGTTTAATCTTTCTGAACATTGACCTTTGTTCGATAATTATTTTTGAGGTTTTGATGTTTCATAAGTTGTTTAGATTCTGTCTATGATGCAAATACACTACATCAATACAAATTGACAATTAAATGCAAAATTTTAAGAGTGGACTACTTACTGTTAATGTTAGATTTATTCCTGATGTTTATATGGCGTTAAGACCAGCTAAGTCTTGTTTAGCCACTCTAGGCAGATATGTTAAAGTGTGCTCATGTTTGATTTACACTGGTTTTGTTCTTTCAACATGGCTCCTGCGTCAAAGTTGTTCTGCAGTTTCCTAAAACTTTACCTGGGAAAGTCGTGGGACAGGTTTACACGGACTGAGTTTGTGGGAAAAAGAAATGAGCAGTATGGATTTTCGATCTGTTTTTCTAGTCAGAGATTGTTTATTTACTTATTATGTAGCTTTCTGTTTAGCTAGACTAATTAGGAAGATGGTACATGTTCGAAATCGCAATGTACAAATTGTGGATTACAATATAGGGGAATTTAATTTATAGGAACTAGGATCTTCTTCCACTGTTTGACTAAACTGTCACTTTTCCTCCTTAACGAATGCTATTCTTTTGGTGCTTAACTTATATTACTTTTTGTTAGAAACACAGAGAACCACTAGTTGTTTTGCTTCCGCTTCAACTTTGCTATTTAATCAGGTGATGGTGGTGTAGGCTTACAAAAGGATGGATCATAGAGTTCTAGATATGGTTGTTGCCTTTATTAGGCTACAAGGAAGGAGTACAGTGATGGTGGATTCTTTTTTCGTGTTTTTCCAAAGGGAAAAGTCTTTTTGAGGACAATAATAATTCCAGTATGCGCAGCATTTCTAACACTGAAAACATGCGGGTATTGCCACAATGATGCCAGTTTTTATGAGCCCGTGTAGCTTGTAGTTGTAAGGTTTTATCCATGTTGCCTTGGGGCAAAAATCTTCAAGCTACAATTTCATGCTCCTTTTTTTAAGTTTTCTTTCAGGCAGATAGGCTCTGATGCTGCAAGTGGTACTACCACTCTGCAACAGGGAGGTAGTATTTGCTTTAGCCCAATAGTCATCACAGTTTGGCCACAAAAGGCACTTCACTGGACAGGATCCTGTTAACTCTTGTTAATAAGTCCTAGTTCTGGTTGCTTGGCAATGTGAGATGTTACACTTTTAGTATTAAGTTCTGCTAAATCTGCTGGGATTTGGTTCCATTTCTGGGCACTGGGAAATTGAGAGGTTAACTTTCAATATACTGTTTTGTTGAATCTGCTGGTTTGTCCTGTGGTCCTTCACAGGCCATTCTGTTTCTATGGATAAAGAAAAGTTACATACAAGAAAGGGGGGGGGGGGGGGGGGGGGGGGGGGGGAAGTTTCATTCTCCTACTTCTTCGTAAAGTGCTTTGTTTGTTTCATCAAGTGGATTTCTTTTGATGGGTCACTTTTTGAAGATCTACCACCACGTTTTCTCACCCTTCTAAAGATGATAGAAAAGGACATTTATGGGTGATTCTCTTAAAATTTAATAGTATTGACTTACCTTCTCTATATGTGTAACGTACTGAATAGAAAATCTTTAGGTGGGCATCAAAAATTCGATTGAAATGGTTATAATTGTTGCAGAAAAAATGCTTGCTCGATCTTTGTGTTCTACTAAGCCGGTATATATATGGGTGGCCAGACTGTACAGATCATTAAGATCTTGGATCAAAAGTTATCCTTGTGCTATTATGTAACTTTTATATTGGCTTGGTTCAATTTCTTAGTTTAGCTCCTCAGGTTTTGCTTTATGGCCTCCTGCATTCTCGCATATATAATAATGTTCGTCGGATGATGTGTGGAATAATAGGTTCAATCAAATTAGGACATGCTTTTTGTTTTCCCGAGCATTGGAAGAATTTTGGGTGGGTGATTATGAGATCTAACCAGACCTACTTTCTTCTTTTGCTTGCGCCTTGCAGTGCACAAACAAACCCTGGTGAGAGTGACGGGATCGTCAAGTAGTCTCATTGGATCCTCCCGCTCGTTAGCAGACAGCCACCGTGGCCCAAGTGTTGAAGTTCAGCAGCAAGTGGTGTAGTGCCTGCCTGTCGTACAGTTTTTTGCCTACAATCTTGTACAATGAGAGCTGCCAATTATTTATGCAGGCTTTTATGATCATGTAACTCAAGTGCTGATAATCGAATCGTTTCGTTTCGTTTCTGATCATGCAAGTCAAATCAAGTGTTGTGTTGTGCTCAGTTGTTGTAAACTGTTCCAATACCGTCTCTTCATCTCTTGGTTCCTTTCCATTATTAAGGACAGGTTAACCTCTTTGAACAGCTGTGCGGCCGGCCTAGCATAACTCAAGTCTGAAATTATATGTAGTCATTTAAATTTTTGGCTGGCACACTTAGTTATGTTGCATCTTTCCTCTAGTTTTTTTTTTTTACTGACATTTGTTCCAACCGACACCATTCACTTCACCCTGATTCTATTTTTAAATAATTAAATCTGATTGGGTTGATGGGTTCTGGATTTAATCGTTGTTAAAAATATATATAAAAAAAAACTTAGTGAAACATTTTGTATTTTCAGTTACCGGGAATAATTAATAGCGTAATATAATAATATTACACGTTTTTATGATTTTAAAAAAGAAAATGACATTATATGTGTCAATTCTTTCAACAGAAAACCTAAAATATGATAGATAAAATAGGATAAATTACATAAAAAATTCAACCATTTACAAAATATTCCATTTAATTCCATATACTTTAAAAGCTTGCACTACAAACCTTATAATTTCCTTTGCAATATATAGTAAAAAGTTGAAAAAATTATGAAATTTAGACAAAAAAAATATAACTAACATTGTAGAATTTAATATAATGAATAAAAAATAGAAATTATTTTTTAATTTTTCCTTTTTAAAATAATTTTAAAAAATCTCATTGTTTTTTTCTGGAGTAAACTTTCTCATATTTGTTACTTTTTTCCTCAAATTTGCATAATTTTTTGAATTATTTAACATTAGAAATTTTAAAATTACAATTTTTAGAAAATTACAAAATTTATATTACAAGTTTTTAGAGTATAGTGTATTAAGTGGAATATTTATTAGACTATAGGATTTTTTTTACGTTGGTTATTGTTTTTCAAGACCTTCCATATTTAATCAAATGTCGATTATTCAACCCTTAAAAAAAAAGTGTCGATTATTTAAATTTAAATTTGATAGGATTTCGAAAGAAGACAAAACTCTCCTTTATAAGATTTAATATAATTGTATATCCTGAACCCTTTATTCGTGGCGGATTACATAAAAATACTATAGTGATTTTTATAACTTTATTTAATTATAATTTTTAGGAAACTGTCATTTTGTATGCAACATTTGATTGAAATTATAATAATGAAAAAACAGAAGTGCACACGAAAGGGAAAAAAAACACTGTAAGGAAAAAATTGAAAGAAAAAAGAAATTGTTTTGCCCTTGGTACTGTTCTCTGTTTTACGAATGGCAGCAATCAAAACTAACAATCAAAGAGAGTGAATGAGCAGCAAACACGTCAAAGCCATCAATTGAATTAATAATATAAACATTGTAGTCAATGGCTACAGGTAGTAATTATAACACCACCAACAACAGTAATAATCGTAATAGCATTAGTAACAGTGGTGGAGGAGGAGGAGGAGGAGGAGGAGAAGAGCAGCAGCAAACAATGGCAGAGCTAAGCAAAACCCTAAAAGAAGGGGAGAGAATCGTGGCACCTACTCGAAGACCCGACGGCACCCTCCGGAAACCCATCCGGATTCGGCCTGGCTATGTCCCTCAAGACGAAGTCGCCATCTACAAATCCAAAGGCGCCCTTGTAAGTGCTTTTATCCATACCCGTGTCTCTTGTGTTGTTATAGATGCTTGTGTTGTGGATACATCTTTTACTGGAAACCCATTTGCGTATTTCATCCAAATAATGATAAAGATATATATATATATATATATATATATGTTGCCATTATGTCTTGTTACAAATGTGCTTTACCGTTGCAGTAGTGAGGTGCATGTAATTCTAGCCCCAGAAACATATGCTGTGTAATTATTGAGAACAAGCGGATGGATGATTTTGGTTTTCTGATGAATTCTGTGCAGTTAAGGAATAAGTAGATTAAATTTAGGGATTTTTGTGTTGCAGTGGAAAAAGGAGATGGGATCACAGGATGCGCCTCCAGGTTACAGTCCTGTCACGGATTCAAAACCAAAGACGAAGTCAGTAAAAAGGAATGAAAGAAAGAAGGAGAAGCGGCAACAGGTATGTTTTGTTGCTAACTTGTTCTTTTGCTTAAGTTTCATTTTCTCCATTATGATCTATACCTTTGCTATATTTTCTGATCCATTTCATTATGAAAAAGTTGGGAGGAATTATATAGTTGACAATGTTATATTTATCGTGGTCCATGGGCATGGCTCTAGTAGTTTGTAAGACATAAAATTGAATTGGCAGAAAACAGACTGCTGCTATTTAGACTTTTTTTCCCCAATCCCATCCATAGCTAATTCCTATAAGAGATTCTGATCATCTTGCCTTTCTATAAGGTTCAGAAGATACCAAAGTTAGGATACTTATTTGGTTTCTCATTTAGTTCTCAATATAGCTAAACTTTTGAGCTACCAGGAATCCTTTCGTAAGAGGTTGTAGTGCCTTTCTAGATACTTGAAATTTCCTTTGCTCACACTTGCTTCTAAGTTCTGAAGGTTTTGTGTTGATTGGTCCACTTCAGAACACAGAGTGCTTCATTAGGATTTCAACCGGAACTTGTTGTTAGTTAGCTAGTCATCCTAGAAGTAAAGAGCTAAATCAAGTTGGTAACATTCTGCTAGAAGACCATATTAAGTTTCGATATATTCTGAAAAATGAACAACAATAGGCAGTTGACAAGGTGTTCTTTGTATTTATGAACTTGATTGTTGTTTCCATGGGAATTTGGAGATCCAAGTCTATAACATGGGGCGTTTTTTGTTTGCAGATGCAAACTATGATTTACAGTGTATGATATAATGTTTATCTTTCTTCTTTTCTTGCTTTTCTTGCTCTATATATATAATCAACAAATGATGCATAGGCGTCCGAGCTCAGAGAGCCTACAACTGAAAGGTGCAGCTTTGTCGATGTATGTGCATGCATGTGTATGCCTATGCGTGGGTAGTAGTTGCTCTGAGGCATCACTTTGTGGCTAGGACTTAGGAGGGTCTCTTAGGTTGTTAAGGAAGACAGAATTGGATGTATTGGCAATTAGGGTTTATATTGTAGCTATGGTGGTAGCACTTAGAGTGGCTGACAGCTGACTAGAGCATGAGATGGGGAACCCATTGAGACTGCTGGGTTACAAACTTCTGAATGCTTGTCAAATACTCTATACTCCATTGCAAAAATTCTATAAAGTAATGGTGATCTGTCATGGTTTTCAAGTAAATTAACATAACACTTTTAATATTCATGTTCCTGTATACTGCATAGTATAAAAGACACTTGTATTATAGCCACCCTTATTTGCAGAAAATTGTTGAAATTACAATGCTCCCCCCCTGCTTAAAGATTAACTATAACCATAATGCCATAAGTATGAAAAATAAACCTACATTCTTATCTCTGGAATTTTTTTATTGAAAAGATATTGTCGCTGTTCATAGATTGTCATTTCTTCTTTGATATCTAGTGGATTATGTGTTCAATTTCCTGTAAATCATTGTTGTCTAGTTGTAAAATTGGACCAAAATGTTTCAGGAATCTGCAAGCTGGTGACTATTGTAGTCTAGTGATGCTCGTGAAAATGAAAAAGAAGGCTAATGGTAGATAGAAAATATCAAAAAAGAGATGTTTAGTGACAAATTATTGGGGAAGCTTTATTTAGTCATTCTCAAAATTGCTGCGTGCTTTCAGCAGTAGTGAGAGATTAGTGCCAATATTTGCAGGCTGTGGTGGCATATGCATTGAAGCTGCATCTTGATTCTACTTGCTAGTGGCCTGTTTCTTTTAAGTGGAAAATAACTGTCCCCCAAATTATCTCTTAGCACCAGTCTCATTCAATAATACTCCTGTCACGGAGGAGGAGGTGAAACTAGGTCAAATTGCTTATTAGCTTGAACTAAATTACAGTACGGCTTTCACATCACCTGTATAGTTGCTGTTTAGTTCTTCTCTCATATTTCCACCATGCAGTATTCTATTAGGCATGAGTTTGATAATATTTGTTACCATATATGGTAACGAAACTTCATCCCCTAGGTTGTGTTATATATTCAGTCAAAATTGTCATAGTGTTATCCAGTGATTTTCTTCCACTGAGATTTGCCAATACTGTCTTTGCATTCAACGTCCAAGTTTTTTAATTGTTTCACTGTCATGGGGATGAGCATCTTAACTTGTCCCAGCAAAGTCTTCGGTTGCAATATGATCATTAAATGATCAGCAGTACAGATCTTTGCAAGATTGTTTTGTTTGTCTGTGTAGTTGCCACTTCATTTACAAGTTTTCTAGAATTTGTTGGGTCAGAGTTTGCTTTCCCACCCACTCATCTTGTTGCGCCATTTTTAGACAGCTATTAGACAAAGCTTTGCAGTTTCTATTGCAAAACTGTAAGACTACATACTTATCCACTAATGCACCCATTTCTCCATCTTTGCCTGTTAAAATCATTAATCTTCATTATTTGGTATTATGATCATCAGAATTGAGTCAAGACTATTAACATCAGCGTTTCCTTGTTATTTGTTATCTTTTTTTAAGTTAGTTTGTATTTGCTTTGGCAGGCTGCACTTGAGAAAAATCAGAACCCAGAAGCAATTGTGGATCCTGAAGATACTTCATCGGAGTCTGCGGATACATTGACATCTCATATGAATGAACTAGCTATTTCTTCCAATACTGTTGCAGCAACTCCTCTTACTGACTCAACAGAGCCTTCAGATGCAGGAGCTTCATTTCAAGATATTGATAAAAAGATTCGGGCACTTAAAAAGAAGGTAATATTTGGTCGTGATTTTAACCTTGCTCAGTAATAGTCAGTTCCAAAATTTTGTTTTCATCATCTTATCATGCCCATCAAACTGTAGGGTTCATTTCTGTGAGAATTTTAGGACCTGAAAAGGGGGGTGGGGGTTGCTCCGTAATATCAGTTCCAATTTTTTTGTTTGCATCTTACCGTGCCCCCATCAAACTCTAGTACAGTAAATTTCTTGGCCATTGTCAAGCGAGTTAAGCTCTAAAGCTTCATTTAAGTTTGTAAGCTGTAAACACAAGTTTATTGGGATGCACCCGTAGAAGTCTTGGTTATTGTAATCTGCAATCCATTTCTTGTTCTCATGCAATGTAGATTGGTTTCAACTTTCTGTCGTTTCACTTGCCCAGATTCGCCAAGCAGAAGCGCAGCTGCAAAAATCTCCTGTTCAGGATAATAAGTCAGAGCAGTTAGAGAAGCTGGCCAAAGTGGAAGGTTGGCAGCAGGAGCTGAAGCTGTTGGAAGGTAAAAAAGCTGAACAGGCCGCGACATTGTGAACAAGTGGTGTGCGCTTTATGTTGAAGAAACTGTGTAGTTTTTTGCTCATTTGTTTCGGATGATGTAAAAACTGCATTTTCAGGAAAGATTAACCTATCCAGATTTTTCTTTCTGCTTCTTCTATGCCTTCTTGTTGAGTCAAAATATCATCTTAATGTGCTCCTTGTAGGCAACCACTTAGCTCTGAAAACATGGTTTATTGGATCAATGGATTTAATTAGATTCAATCCAATTTAACTTTTTTTTTTGTTCTCTTTTTGTTTTTGGGATAGAAGCAATCGCATCGCATTTTATTGAGTAACAGAACAAGTAAAAAGGTACAGAAGGTCATAGAAGCAATCGCATCGCATTTCAATTTTATTTGCAATTGTTTAATTATGTTTCAAGTTAACCGAAAAAAAATAGTTTAAGAATAATTAGAGTTTTAGAATATTTCCACTTTTCGATTTTCCAATCATGGAAAAAAAATATAAGTAAAAATTACTTTGGATATTATAACAACTAGAAAAATAATATTTTTAAATAGTTTTTATGTTGAGTTAGAAATAGTGGGAAAAGAAATGATAAATCTATATATTGGCTTTTATCCACTTGAATTAATGAATTTCATTTCTAGCTATGTATATAAAATGAAATGCCTCTCCCTCTTTATTGACACCAACAAATAATAATAATTCAATTGATCATTAAGAGCTTTTAGGCCCTGAGGCTAAGCATGGCAGGAACACCAGTAGCAGGAACCCATTGTCCGGCCTGAAGGAATGTGTTAGGAGTAAATCTCAATGCGTCATTCCTGTTCAGGAAATGCACAGACTTCCACTTCACTCTGCCATTCGTATTCGCACCGGGTCCCTTGTTCCCGTATTCTGCATAGAAGATCGTGTCCAAGAACAAGTTTCCAGCCCATTCTTTCCATCCCTGAGGTTGGATGAAATCTCCGATTTGCGATTCCATGATCACGGTCGTCGCGTACTGCTTCCACGGGCGTCCCAAGTACGACTGGATCTTCATCCTGCTGGGTACAAGTTTTTGCTCAGGGACGATCCTGCAGTTGTGGATCACAAGCCCTCCTGGTTGACCCTTCTCTTTCTTTCCGTCGGCGGTTACGGTGTTGAATTGGTTAGGGTTCGGCATCCTGACGATGAGGAGAGAGTTCTGGATCACCGCTGTTCCGTATCCGAAGAGGAAATCGATGGTTCCTGAGATGACACAGTTGCGGTAGAATTGGCGGCCGGCCTGGTAGCACAGTGTGTCCTGATAACCATCCAACCTGACGTTGAAGAATGCTGACATGTCAGAATTCACACGGAGGGCAACAGCCTGATGACCATCAGGACCTGCGGTGTTCTGCATTCCGATCGATTTCGCGATGAATCCAGGTGCCTCAACAACTGCATTGATAATGAATCAAAACCAAAATATTATTTTACCATATAAACTGATATGTTAAGTTTTGTATAGTTTATCGATCGTATGAAAGGACTTACTGACTGTAGCGGTTTTCCATGTGCCCAAGCCGCTCTTGGCGAAGCTCCTGTTTCCTGTGATGATGGTCTTTCTGGGTCCATCGCCGTACAGTAGAATGTTGGGTTGTGCTTTTGTGATGGCAATATATTCCCTGTAAATTCCGGCCTTAACATAGATGATGTATCTGCCCTTGAAGCCCTTGGGGTAAGCTGCAATGGCTGCACCAATTGTCTTGAACTGACCGGTGCCATCCTGAGCAACAACTGCATTAGGCTTAACATTGGCTGTTCCTGCAGCCAAAAGCTTGCGGTCAGTGGCGGACATCCAGGCAGGAGTTGATCCGTCGGAGATCTGAAGCAGGCGGCGGGAGTTGGCACCAATGTTAAATTTCAGACCAAAGCCCTTGAGGACATCGGAAATCTCACCAAGGATGTTCAGGACATTGTCGGTGAGATGGCTGATAGGGTCGGTGCTGTTGGAGATTTGATTCCTGACAGGATCGTTTTCCTCGAACCCATCGTAGCACATTTCGGTGTATGCAATGATGGAGCTGAGCCAAGTCCTGAAATCATCAGCGCGGTCTGTCATTGTGTGCAGATCGGCATCCCCAACTTGAGTAATGGTTCCCTGAAGCTCCTGAACTGCTTCCTGAAGCATTTCCTGACAGTCACTCAATGCGATGTGGGTTCGAGTCCCATTCTCAGCCTTGACCACAATGTCCTGAGTGAAATTCAAGGACTTGGTAAGGGCACCAGAGATGGCTAGAATGCTGGCCTTGATGAGCTCTTTCGGGTCGGTCGAGTTAACGGAGCTGAGGGTGCTGGCGCATTCATCCTTGTAAACTGTGGGCTGGCAAAGCTGAGTCACTGCTTTCATGTGTGGGTTCAAGCTTTCGCTAGCGACGCTGGTCGGACCGCTATGGCGATTCACAGTGGCCACAACTCCAATGATCACACCCACAACTAAGATCAGGGAAACCCCTGAAACAACTATTTTGCCTAACATTTTCTATTTATTTTTTTCACAACTTCTGTTGTTTCTTTTTAAGACACTTTCTCCAGCAAGATTTTGTGCCAACCGTTTTTGGATTGGCACAAAAGGGTAGAAATGGAACAGAAGTTGCAAGATACACTTCCAACTTTATTGTTGTGGGTGAGGATGATGAGATGAGGGAGGAGGGTTTTTATAGGATTGAAGTTTCTTAAAATAGGGCATTTTTAATTGTGGAATTGCATGGTTGATCATTGTTCCAGTTGAGTCGGAGAAGAAAGCTAAGAAACACCAGAAATTTTCTGTCAATGGATGCATCTATTTTAATCCAAAAGACTACTGACAGTTTCCCAAAATTAGTGTAATTTATCTACCACCACAAATTGGTAATCAAACACATTTTATTATTTGTCTAAACAACGTTTATCGGCTAAGACTATGGACTATTGATTTTTCTGTTTTTAATATTTTATATCACATTTATTCAAAAAATATATATTACATATTAGCAGTATTTATTAATTCTTTTTACCATTTTATGATTTTTTTATTTTTTTCCACAATTTTCTATTTTCACGTTTTGTTCCATTTTATATTATACTATATTATTTATAATTATTTTTTTTATTTGTGATTTTTTATAATTATAATTTTTTAATGGTTAGTTACTGCAACTAACCAAAAATGAAACAAAACTAACGGTATTAGTTAAAATATGAAGAATCTCAGTGTCAAAGTGTCTAACGGTATAATATTATGTGTCATAATGTCTAATAAAGTAAATATTGATTACCTAATCAACTAAAGTAAAAGTTGAATACCAAAATAACCTAACCCTAAATATTGGGTGACAGAACATCTTTTGCCCTATTATATATAAAACAACCCATACCCACTAGAGTGATTGTAATCTTGTTTTCGTGAACTTCACCTCCTATAGTTTTACTATTTGCAATATAAACCTTATAGTTTGATGTATAGACATATTGCGAGTCAGGCATGAACTAGCTTAAACAAATCACAAGCTTAAAATTTTAAAGCCTAAGTCCAACCCTCTAATCTTAACAGGTCGGACATAAAATTTGGAAGCTCAAACCTAACTCGTTAATGCAGGCTTAAACGGACCCAACAAGCGGCAAATCTACTAAATAGGTCTAAAAATATATATATGTATTCTCATTCCCCCGTCAAGAAACCAATGTTATTAATAAAGTTTTGATAGTCATCTAAAAAGTTCTGGAGCAAAATATAGCAGATATTGAAAATTTTGGCATACCATTTCGATGCTACATTACAGAGTTACTGTTATATATATAACCACATTCTTACATTTAAAGAGACTTAGTGTGAGTTAAACAGTAAAAATATAGAAGAGGCAGAAGATGAGGAAGTAGTGCTGGTTAACTTAACTCAGTCACTAAATTAATTGTGTATTTATAGAATGGTTACAGAGATACAATACGAAGATAATTACAAGTAAATACAGTATTATCTACGCAATCTAATCTTGAATTTGAAGTGACAAAACCTTATCATTGTAGGCGGCAATTATTTGAATAATATGGTTTAATAGTGTGGAAAACTTATAGATAGGCTTATGAAAATACAAGAAGATTACCTCTTAAGGTTATTTGAGTTTCACGAAATATACTTAGGAACAAAGTTTGTTTATAATAAGAACATTTTTGTATACAAATACGGTTTTTAAGTTTTAACTATTGGATGATGTTTTAATACTTTAAAAGTGATTTTAAGCACTCTTTTTCATATACACGTATTGTTGTTTTTTAGAGCAACCCCTAGGAATACGGCTCATTAAGGAGCAAGAGAACGAGATATGATCTTTGAGTCTTATAAATAATACCCCACCTGTTTTTAGGCGTAATCAATTGAATACACCTTATTATTTACACACAACAAGCAAAAACATACTTCATTTATTCTCTACTCATAATAGCAAAGCAATATTACTTCTTTAATCCCCATTAATCACATACTTAAATAATCTATATGTTCATTCCTCCTCTTTCTTTCTTTTCGTTTAGTTTTTACTGGACAAGATTCTAGACCTACACAAGTAGTAGATGAAGCGAATCATATTCCCTATCTTTGAAATATATATATATTTTTTGTGAATAATTGACTCCATAAAGAATTCTAAAGTAAAAAAGTAAGCAAGAAAGAAAGAACATTTTGTTTTTACCGCAGGCAAGCCAAGCACATGTAATACAAGTCCTAGTAGAATTAGGACACTTGTGCCGAAATAACTTGGGCCTATATTTAATATTTCAAGCCAATTTTTAACAATATATATCTTAATTAGGTTTTAGTTAATTAGGCCCTAAGGCTAAGCAAGGAAGGGACACCGGTGTTTGGTATCCACTGTCCACCCTGAAGGAATGCACCAGCAGTGTATCTCAATGCATCATTCCTGTTCAGGAAATGCAGAGTCTTCCACTTCACTCTGCCGTTCGTATTCGCACCCGGTCCCTTGTTTTGATACTCCGCATAGTAGAGCGTGTCCAGGAACTGGCTTCCTAACCATTCTTTCCATCCTTCAGGTTGGATGAGATCTCCCAATTGGGATTCCATTATCACAGTCGTGGCGTACTGCTTCCATGGTCGTCCCAAGTAGGTCTTGATGTTAAACCTGTCCGCCACCAGCTTCTGCTCGGGGACAATCTTGCAGTTGTGGATCACAAGCCCTCCTGGTTGACCCTTCTGTGACTTCCCGTCCGCGGTCACTGTGTTGAATTGGTTAGGATTTGGCCTCCTGGCGATGATCAGACTGTTCTGGATCACCACAGTTCCGTATCCGAACAGGAAATCAACAGTTCCCGAGATTACACAGTTGCGGTAGAATTGGCGACCTGCCTGGTAGCACAGTGTGTCCTGGTAACCATCCAACCTGACGTTGAAGAATACTGACATGTCTGAGTTTACTCGGAGGGCAAGAGCCTGATGACCATCAGGACCTGCTGTGTTCTGGAATCCAATAGATTTCGCCATGAATCCAGGTGACTCAACAACTGCAACAAATCATACACATCCCAAGATTAATTTCATAAAATTTGCATACAAACTGATCTGTCTAGGAAGATAGGACACTCGGAGAGACTGATAGAATAAAATTTTGTATAGTTTAGCGATCGGTATGAAAGGACTTACTAACTGTAGCGGTTTTCCATGTGCCCAAGCCGCTCTTTGCGAAGCTCCTGTTTCCGGTGATGATGGTCTTCCTGGGTCCGTCACCGTACAATAGAATGTTGGGTTGTTTCTTTGTGATGGCAACATATTCCTTGTAAGTTCCGGCCTTAACATAGATGATGTATCTTCCCTTGAATCCGTTGGGGTAAGCAGCAATGGCTGCACCAATTGTCTTGTATTGACCACTGCCATCCTGCGCAACAATTGCATTAGGCTTAAGATTGACTGTTCCTGAAGCCAAAAGTTTACGATCTGGACCGGACATCCAGACAGGATATCCATCGGCTTCAAGCAGGCGGCGTGAGTTTGTAGATGAATTAACGTTGAACTGTAGACCAAAATCTTTCAGGATATTTGCAATCCCGCCTAGGATGTTCAGGACATTGTCAGTAAGTTGGTTGACAGGGTCGGTGCTGTTCGCAATCTGTGCCCTGACAGGGTCATTGTCCTCAAACCCATCATAGCACATATCTGTGTATGAAATGATGGTGCTGAGCCAAGTCCTGAAATCATCAGCGCGGTTCATCATTGTATGCATATCGGCATCTCCCACTTGGGTAGTCGTTGCCTGAAGCTCTTGAATTGCATCTTGAAGCATTTCCTGACAATCGTCTAACGCGATATGGGTTCGACTCCCATTCTCGGCCTTGACCACAATGTTCTGAGTGAAGTTTAAGGAGTTGGACAGGGCGCCAGTGATGGCTAAAATGCTGGCCCTGATGAGTTCTCTCGGGTCGGTGGAGTTAACTGAGCTGAGGGTTTTAGTGCATTCCTCCTTGTAAACTGTGGGCTGGCAAAGTTGTGTGACAGCTTTCATGTGGGGAGACAAGGTTTCGCTCGAACCGCTACGATTGACGGAGGCCACAACTCCGATGATCACACCCACAACTAAGATCAGGGAAACCCCTGAAATAACTACTTTTCCTACCATTTTCTTTTCTTTTTCTTTTTTTGTGCTCTCTTTTTTTATTATTCTTTTAAAATCTCTCCAGCAAGATTCTGTGCCAATAAGTTAGGACAGGCACAAAATCGGAGAGATGAAACGGGAATTAATTGTAAGAGATTTCCAACTCTTGTATATTCTTCTGGGTAATTAAGGATGGTGTTACAGAGATGGTTTTATAGGATAGTGTTCTGTAATTGAATGGTTGACCTTCGCTTCAGGTTTGGGTCGGAGAAATAGATTAGGAAACACCTCAAATTTGTAAATGGATAAAATCTATTTTTAAGCCAAATGACTACTAACAGTTTCCCAAGATTAGCTTAATTAATCTACCACCACAAACTGGTAATTAAGGATAATCATCGAGTCGATCACATTTTATTTTACTGACTAATTTTTCCATAGTCATCAAAAGAGATTACGCATGATTAGTATATAACTATATATGCACGAGTGGTGCGCATTGCATAACTTTATATTTTGAAAATGATTAAACTACACAAACATCATAAAAAATAGTCATTGGTATTATTACTAAATGTTAATTGTATAACCAAATTATATTTAGGCTAGATTTGTGGCACCACTTTGTAATTACTGTTCTAATCCAACCATAATCATAACTCATGACTCAAATTCTTTCATTAACTTAGGTACAAGTCGCAGACTCGAGTTCATGAGCTAATTTTAGTGATCTCTTCTTGTTCATAAGCGAACAGTAAATTAAGCTTGAGTCTCTAAATTTTTAGACTCTATCCGGAAAAACGGTCAACCATTCAGCAAATTAACCTATAAATAAAACTCACTCTACCCATCCAACACCAACAAACCCCTCACACCCAAACAAACAAACAAACAAGATGAAGAAATTCATTGCCGCCGGTGTTTCTGTAGTTCTTGTAGTCGGCGTTGTCATCGGCGTGGTCGTCGTATCCAACCGGGGCAGCAGCGGCGGTACGGCCAATACCGGAGGAGGTGCCGTGTCCACCTCCACAAAATCAGTCCAACAAATATGTGCTCCCACAGATTACAAAGAAAAATGTGAGACTGTACTCAACAAGGTAAACGATACGAGTGATCCAAAACAATACATAAGCGCGATAATCGAAGCCACATTAGATGCAGCTGGCAAAGCTTTCAATCTCTCAGATGATCTCGCAGTTAAAGCCAACAGTAGCGACGACTCAAAGACAACGATGGCCTTAGACGATTGCAAGGAATTGCTTAAAGACGCAGTGGATGAGTTGGAATCAGCATTCTCTATGGTGGGAGACAGTGAGATGCATACTATGGATAAGCGGGTGGCCGAACTTCAGAACTGGTTCAGCGCGGTTATTTCATATCAAGAAACATGTCTTGATCAATTCGGAGATCAAGAAGATGCTTCTACCAAAACTGCGATTCAAGCTGGGATGACGGATGCGGGGCAGTTAACAAGCAATGCATTGGCTATTATCAACGGATTGTCCAACATTCTTGAAGCATTTGGGTTACAATTTAACATCCCTAACCCAAATTCAAGAAGGCTTCTTGATGTTTGCGAGGATTGCGACCAATACCCCTGGTGGCTATCCGCTGCGCGACGAAGCCTTTTGGCGTCGCCGGACAGCTTCGGGGATTTGAAGCCTAATGTTGTTGTGGCTAAAGATGGGAGCGGGCAGTTCAAGACTATTACAGAAGCTTTAGCCACGTACCCAGGTCTAAGTGAAGGAGGTAAAAAGGGTAAAAAGGGCAAAGGCGCCGCTCCGGCCAACAGTGCCCCGTTTGTTGTGTATGTTAAGGCTGGTGTTTATCAGGAGTATGTTACGGTGACAAACCAAATGACAAATGTGATCATGTATGGCGACGGGCCTGATAAGACTGTCGTCACTGGAAACAGGTGCAATACCAAAGGTTACAAAACCATGAAGTCAGGCACTTTTGGTAAGTTAGTTAATTTGATCAGCTTTATTTTACGGACGAATTACAAATGAATTTGTAGCTTAATAGAGATATTTCCTGCAAAGCATATACATAGTTAATGTCTTTATCTATGCAGAGGCCCTTGGAGATGGGTTCATGGCGAAATCGATGGGATTTCAGAACACTGCTGGAGCTGTAGGGCACCAAGCAGTGGCGCTCAGGGTACAAGGTGACTTGGCAGTGTTCTACAACTGCTGGATCGATGGATATCAGGACACTCTCTACACGCAAGCCCATCGCCAACTCTACAACAACTGTACCATCACTGGCACTATTGATTTCATATTTGGCGACGCATCTGTGGTGATCCAGAACTCCCTTATTGTCGTGAGGAAGCCCATGGACAACCAACAGAACACGGTGACCGCGCACGGGAGGGTGGACAAGCACGAGACAACAGGGGTTGTGATCCAGAACTGTAAGATTGTGGCAGAGGACAAGCTAGTCCCAGTTCAGAGCAAGATCCCATCGTACCTGGGGAGGCCGTGGAAGGCCTATTCGAAGGCGATTATAATGGAATCAGAAATATCGAACGTGATTCATCCAGATGGGTGGTTGCCGTGGGCTGGCAGCTTGTATCTGGACACATTGTATTTTGCTGAATTTGGGAACAGAGGAGCTGGGGCTAATACTGATAGGAGGGTTAAATGGAAAGGTATCCAGAAAATCACAAGCAAAGACGCTGCAACATATGCTGCTGCACCTTTCATCCAAGCTGATAAATGGCTCAATGTCTCCAATAAAGCGGCTTTCCCTATGGGTTTGGTAGGAAAATATTAAATCCTAATCCTAATCCTAATCCTAATCCTAATCCTAATCCTAATCCTAATCCTAATCGGATCTGGACTATTTGGTGAATGGGCAGAACATGTAAATAAACTATAGTCATTTAGTTAGTTTATTTCACATGGTCCGGATCCATTTAATTTTTTTTCTTCTTTTGTATATGAACATGTATGTAATCCTCCTGGGCTGGCTGCCCAAGTTCTTGCAGTGCAGCCCATTTAGGATTAACAAGAATCTTTTTCATTCTATCTTGTTTTCTTCGTGGTTGCATGATGAATTTGATGATGGTGTTTAATTAATTACTGAAATGAACACCTAGTTTTTAAGAAAGGGATATGATTTTTGGCCCTGATGGCCACCACCCACTTTCATTTTTAAGTGTGATTCTAACATTATACTCCCGAAATTGGTCCAAACATGTTTATTACTAGTTTTATTGAAAGATATTAGAGTATATTTTTACCAGTAAATAGACCGTGAGCCTCTCGGTCTCTCCTATAGCTATTAACTACAACGGTACAACCTCGTGCGTCACACGGTCTAGGGGTGGCCAGTCGGGATTCCCGAAATTCCGAGACCCGAACAAGAAATTATTGGAAATTCCGATTTTTATTTTTCCAATCCCGACCCGAAATGCTAAATTACATACCCGACTCCCAACTTTCCGAATTACAATTTCGGAAATCTTCGGATTTCCGAAATTTCCAAAATTTCAGAATGCAAATCAATTTACATCATAAATTTCAGTTTTCCAGCAATTTTTCAATAATTGTTCCAATAAATTTATCCAACAAACACAACATCCATCTCTAAGCTGTCAATTTTTCAACAAATTGAAGTCTAGATCAATCAACAACAATAATAAAGCAATCAAGTCTGGTTAACCAAGCATCAAATAGATTACACCCTTCTTCTCCACTGAATTTCTTTTCTCCAATAGATTACAAAATACAGACTAAATCCAATGAAATAAGGAATACATGAAATAATTAACATGAAAAAGAAGAGAAAGAAACAGAAGGAAGGAAGTACCTTGATGAGACGAGCTTGTTCAGTCGGGCGATTGAGGAAGATGATGGTATTTTACGGTTCGATCGATGGAGGAAGACGATGGGAAGCAATGACGTTTTATGGGTTCGGTACGGTTAATGGAGTTGAGGAAGAAGATGATGGTGTTTTACTGTTCGGTCGATGGATCCATGGAGGTGAGGTGAGGAAGAAGACGATTGATGGGTGTAGAGGGAGTCTGGGAGATGAGAGAAAGCGATGCTGCGTTAGGAACTTAGGGTTAGTCACTTAGGAAAAAGGGTGCAAAATAACAGCAGTGGGCTAGGCCGGCTGGCTAATAAATTAATAATAGCCTATATGTTAGTATTTCCTAAGTTTGGGTTTTCGGGGTACCCGAACTTTGAAAAATCATTCCCGACCCGACCCCGATATTTATTTCGGGTATCGCTTTCCGATACCCGAATTTCTGAGACCCGAAAATTTGTTTCCAAAATTTCCGAAATTTGAAAAAATCGGGTCGGAAAAATCGGAATTTCGGGTCTCGGAATTTTTGGTCAGTCACACCCACACGTAGGCGCCAACCCAATGACAATTGAACCCTCCAAAAGAGCCACGTTGCCTGCTCCCCCTGCCAAATAAAAGAGAGCAAGGAAACTTGTGGAGTTGGAAGGTTTAATCAATATCAAAATATTTATAAAAGTTGTGAGATGGAATTTTATAGATTTTTAGAAGTTTAGGATTTTAATCAATTTGAGTTTAAAATAGTTCGTATTTAATGTAGTTATTGGATATCATATGGTTTTGATTAAAAAAAAGATTATACAATAAATAGGTGGTTGGTTGGTGTGATTCTTTAAACAAAAGATTAAAAAAGTGCGAACAAGATTAATATTATTTTAATAAATTTAATAATTCTTGTGGTTCGTATCTAAAATAATTATAAAAAAAAACTACATATACTTAAAAGTTTGTTGTCACACGTGACGTTGTAGCTCATGTGTTAAAATATGTTATAATACGAAGGATTTCAGGAATCCCACGTGGTTTTTGTCCAATCACCGAAAGAGTGAGAGAGTTTCACCGTGGTTTTTATATATAACCACACTGTTGCAAGATGCGTTTGAACTAATAAATAATAATCAGCCATATCAAATTACCAAATTTAATCTCATTCTCGTAATGCCAAAACCCAAACACATTGCGGTGCTAGCCTTCCCATTCGGCACCCACGCGCCGCCTCTCCTCAGCCTTGTTCGGCGCCTAGCGGAGCAGCTCCCCCCTGATACCCATTTCTCATTCTTGAGCACCCAGCAATCAAACGCCAAGCTTTTCGGCGAGGGATCTGACGACGACCACCACGGCCGGATAAAACCGTTCAACGTCAGGGACGGTCTGCCGGCGGGGTATGTGTTGGGCGCGGCGGGAAGGCCACCACAAGAACCGGTAGAGCTTTTCCTGAAGGCGACGCCTGAGAATTTCAAGGAAGGGATGAAAGCGGCAGTGGAAGGGAGCGGAGGGAGGGAGGTCAGTTGCATCATCACAGACGCGTTCTTGTGGTTTGCTGCTGACGTGGCGAAAGAAATGTGGGTCCCGTGGGTCCCGCTGTGGACCGCCGGTCCTCGATCTGTACTCGTGCATATCGAAACCGATTTGCTCCGCCGCAATCTGCTACAGGGAGTCCATGGTACCGGTAACATTTCCCCTCTTTCATTATAAAAAATGAAAATGAAAATTGATTGTTTTAAAAATAAATTAAAGCTAAATACTCATTTTAGTTTTTATCTTTATATATCATTTTAAAATTAGTCTTTACATTTGTATTTGGCTGAAATTGATTTCGATATTTATATAATATAATTAGTTAAGATCAGTCCAATTTATTTAATTTATTTATTTTTTATTTTTTAAAAATATAAAAAAGATACTACTTTATTAAAAATCTTACATTGAATTAATAAATAAAAATTCTTATCATGTCATAAAAACATATTTTTTGGAATTTTTTGAAAAAATTAAATCAATTGGACTAATTTTAATCAGTTGTACAAATATAGGGGACAATTTTAGCCAAAGATAAACGGAATGACTAATTCAATAATTTTAGACAAATGTAAGAACTAAAAGAGACATTTAGTAAAAAATTAATTATATTATTAATTATCATTATAATAACAACGATCGAACTCATAACCTTTAGTTATAGAAATTATTATTTTTGAATGCCATACTCACACAATGAGTACTTAAATTTAATTTTCTACATTTATGTATATGAAAATGAAATTTTAGGAGTAAATTTAATTTCATAAATTGTAAATGACTCATAAAGAGATTATATTAATTTAAAATAAAATACTATTATGATAAATAAGCGAGAATGTTCAATTTGCTTATTAGCTGATTTTTTACAAATCAGAAAATAATTCCTAATTATGTGAGTTTTTTATTTTATTAAATGCTAAAATATATACATTCATCTGTTATTCATAAAATTGACCGATACTTAAGAGATTTAAGTAGAGTCAAATATTTAGAATATATTTTAATTTAATAAAAAAATTACTAAAAATATAAATATTATATATATTGTTCAAATTTTGAGTGGGTCCAAGTTACCCCACTCACTGAATCACGGCTCGTCCATAAGTGAAAGGAACAAGCGCGGGAGAAACAACTAAAATAAGTCTTATAGCTCATTACAAATCTCACTTTTACCTCCTTGTTGGATTTTACTGATGCAGGAGGTGAAGAATCGGATAGAACAATGGACTTTCTCACTGGATTTTCTGCAATACGCGTCGCGGACTTGCCTCCGGAAGTGTTGTCTGAAGATTTGACTTCAGGTTTTCCAGGGATGCTGCATAAGATGGGATTAATGCTGCCACGAGCAACTGCCGTTGTCTCCAATTCCTTTGAAGAATTAGAGTGTCCCGAACTTGTGACTGCACTCAAGTCGAGACTTGAAAATTTTCTGGACGTGGGTCCTCTTGCAATTGCTTCTCCTCCTCCGGAGATGGTTTCGGATCCACAAGGGTGCTTGGATTGGTTGGACAGGCAGAGACCAGGATCGGTGGCGTATATCTCTTTCGGGACCGTGATATCCCCGCCGCCCCACGAGCTAGCTGCGTTGGGAGAAGCCCTGGAGGAGGCTGGAATCCCCTTCCTTTGGTCATTCAGAGGAAATCCTGAGGAGAAGTTGCCGAAAGAATTCCTGGAAAGAAGCAATAAAGATATGACGGGGAAGATAGTTTCTTGGGCTCCGCAGGTGAAAGTGCTGCAACACACTGCCACAGGGGTGTTCGTAACGCATGGCGGATGGAATTCTGTTTCGGAGAGTATTATCGGTTGCGTGCCGTTGATTTGTAGGCCATTCTTTGGGGATCAGCGGCTCAATGCAAGGACTGTGGAGGCGGTGTGGGGGACCGGGGTGGGGCTGCAGGACGGGAAGCTGACGAAAGATGGAGTGACCAAAGCTTTGAAATCTGTCTTGTTTAACGAAGAAGGGAAGAAAATGAGAAGCAAACTTCTTGAACTCAAAGAGAGAGCTTTTGGAGCAGTGCAACCAAATGGTAGCTCTACCAGGAATTTCAAGACTTTGGTAGAGATCGTCAACAATTAAATTTAGTTGCTAGTCTTTTAAGGAGTTTTTGTTTGAAGAACATGATCCAATTGAACTTTTTTGTATGCCAAAATTAAAATCCGAGTTTATTTAGTGACCCAACCTAATGTGAAACAAGACTAGTTATCTTCCGATAGGCTTAAAGTTTTTTTTAATTAAAAAGTAGAACTCAAATAGTCATGTAAAGGAAAAGCTGGCAGTGAATTATATAGAGTTTGTTTAGGACTGGGTTCTATTTTTTTCTACCACAGATTCAATGGCCAATTGCTTATGGCAGAAACCAAAGTATATAGTAACACAAGAGTTTAGGTACTCACTTGCAACTTCAACGAGACAAAATCATACTAACTTTTAAGGGAATAACAATTTAAGCTCGCCCCAAAATTCCAAAACTTGTTGGAAAAGATGCGCAAATGTGAATCTGAAACTTGGATAAACAAGAACAAATACCATATAGCAAGTAAATCCAGAGTATCATCGGTTTGAAGGCATTACCGAGCAGCCTGTGGTTGCGCATGCTCTAAGAGCGGACTGACTAACTTGTACGTTCGCCCTGATAGTCCCTTTGTGTGATCAATCAACTGCTCATACCTGGAGGCAGAAAATAAACAAGTTTTATAAGCAGCGATTTAGCTGCCTCAGGAAAAACAGATGTGAAGAATAGAGATTGAAATCACTTCCATAGAAGAAATAAATCTAACTAGAAAACCGAAGATGTAAGTATGGTCTTGCATCAAGCAACTGGGTCAGTAATCTTACACATTGGGGTGATTGGGCTCCATGATAACAGTTCCTGACTCCGAATCAATCTTGGCATCAAGCTTTGAACTTCGGATAAGATTCACAATCCATCTCTCAGCCTCCTCATAATTCAAATTCAATTTCTCAGCAAGGACACTGTCATGATTTGTAGAGTACTTTGAATTAGCATCTCTAATAGAGGGAAGCAATAAAAACTAGACTCTCCATTTCACGGATGTGAAGCGGCTAAAATTGAACTAATTATGATCCATCTCACAAGTACTGAGAACCTACTGTTGCACTGAGGAAAATAAACATTTTTCCCACATCATCAAAAACAAAAAAGCTTACGTGAGTCTGTAACACGATATTGGTTTTACATTCTACTATCTTATAAAAAACTGTAAGTCCAAGAATAAACAAGAAACTCTTAACAAATTGAAAAGAAGAAGCATCAATAGAGGATGAGGATTGAAAGATTTCTATTCATTCAACGGAACAAAGGTAGCATTTTGAGGGGGCATATTTCTATTGTGAAGCTTTAACAAACCATTTAAGCAAGAATATACATACCCCATCTCAATACGCTGATGTATCCGGCAGTAGGTTTCAAATATGAACAGACGTGCATTTTCAAGGAACTCATCTCTCAATGGCACAGTAGAAAAGTTGCCATCTTCTACTCACTTGCCAAGGAAAGGATCATTTAATATCACCTACAATAATAGAGAAATTAACAAATACAGGAACCGATGCACCAGATTGAACCAAATTTCATATAAAAGTCAACCATGCCAATTAGCACAGGATTTAGGAAGCCTACTTCTTCACACTCCATCATCTTCTTTTGTGCCCCATCAAAGTCAAACTTAACATAAACACATGCCAAAAACTCGGTAATGGGATCTTTAAAAGAATGTTGCTCCTGCTGGATAACCTTTATGAAGTCTTTGAATTGAGGTCGTCTTCTTTTGTTGACAATGAATGCAGTTGCTAAGTAGCGCAAAAGATGGGGTGCGCTGGTTTGAATGGCATTAAGATACCTAAAAAGAAGAAGAAAAGAAGATTTGAATCATTCGGGGAACAAATAAAGGCTAAAACTTAACATAGGGATGCATAATAGGTATTATTCGAAACCCAAAAAAATCTTGGCATTACTTAGCCTCATAAATGCTCCTAGAACTTAATAATATATCCAACAATTGCAATATCAACCAGCTATCATCTCAGATAGATGGAAAGCAAGAACATTGCAAGAGAACCACAGCCGTAAGAAATGCTTTGTTGAGCATGCCTAAGCAACAAAGCACATAATGCATTCAAATAGGAACAAAATCTCATCTTATTTTTAGTTTAAATTGATCCCCATATTTATATAATTGGCTGAAATCAGTCCAATTGATTTAATTAAATTAATTTTTATTTTCAATAAATTTTTAAAAAACTTTTTTTTTGCTAATATCTTACATGGCATGATAACGTAGTCAAAATAATAATAACAAAATATTTTTTTGTTATCTTTTGTTATTAATTTATGTAGGATCTTAATAAAGAAATTTTTTTTAAAATTTTTGAAAATTAAAAATTAATTAATTTAAATCAGTTGGATTGATTTCAACCAATTATACAAACACAAGGATCAATTTTAGCTAAAGACAAACAGAAATGAACATTTAGCCATTTTTTATCAAAAGAGTCTTTATTTGTACACATTTTTGGAAAAATCAAGATCCCCTATTATCTCAAAAAGTTATCTTTTATCTCCCCTAACTTTTTTCCCGAACAAATTTACCCTTTATCTTCAAAATTAAACGTGAAACTAACAATCACGTGTCTTGCGTATGATTATTACATGCTGCCTTAGATTGCTCTCTTGCTTGCAAGTGATATTAGTGAATTGAATACTCGTGAGGGTTACTAGGTTCATGTTATAAAATTAATACAATGGATCGAGATCCATAGGACACATCTTGTTAAATTATACTACTAATATAATGGATCGGGATTCTTAGGGCACATGCTGTTACATTAATCTTTTCGCAGTTATTTTTAGTGAGCGGCTCCATCAATTTACTTTTACAAGTTTTTGCCCTTCTACAAGTTTTCAAGTTAATCTCTACCGTTTGTTTTGTATCAATGGCTAAGATTAAGCTCTATCCGAAAAGGAGGATCTCGATTGTTTAGATTATTAGCTTACGCATGATGTAACTGGGGTTTGTATTAGTTAATGCTCTTTCTCATTTTTAAAAGAAAAAAAGAAGATTTAATGTCCCAAATTACATCATTTTTTAAAGAAAGAAGGAGGACTTAATGGCCCAAAGTGAAACAGCTAGAAGTAGCCAAAGCCACCTAAAAAACTGTCCAAATAATGTTAGTAGGTATAAAAATATGCATGCAACTAATTAGGTGTTCAATTCTGAGGAGAGAAAGAAAAGATTCCTTTCTGCATTATTTTCCCTTCAAAATAATTCATTAGCAACATTAAATGGGAAAATCTTGTGATATTCTCACTGAGTTGAAGCCTGTGCTGCTGATGGTGGTAGTTCAAGTCGTATTTGCTGGAGTTAATGTGTTTGGTAAATTAGCAATTGATGATGGAATGAGTATAAAGGTTATGACTGCTTATAGGTTCATCTTTGCTGCCATTTTCATGATCCCTCCTGCACTCATCTTTGAAAGGTTCTCTTCTCTTCCTTAATCCTTATTACCTTTCAAATTATTAGTTGATTCATTGTACTTCTTGCAGATCAAAGAGCTCTTGATTTTTACTTTTGCTTTCTTTTATAATTTTTCAAATTGATTAATCTAGAAATAGTTGATTTTGTTTGCTATATCATATTAAGAAGAATCACTTTATATGTGATTGATAATGCCTAACTATTGTTTTTAGATTTTGTTCTCTCTTAAATCCGATCTAAACCATAATATCACATTTAGAAGAAAGTAAAATTTGCTGGGAAGCTAATATGAGACCCTTATACACCTATCAGTAGCAGTACTTTTTCTTTTCTTTCACAAGAGAGGGCATAGTTTCAGGAATAGCAAATATACATATTTGAATGTTACTTAAGTTCATTTTGTGATTGACTGAGAGTGTGGTCATCTATGACGTGAAACAGGAATAGCAGACCGAAACTAACATGGACAGTGCTCTTCCAAGCGTGCCTTTGTGGGTTATTTTCGTGAGTCACATATTGATTACTTATTATATATATGCGCTAATGTATTTTATACACGTTAATTACTTATTATATATATATATATATATATATATATATATATATATATATATATATATATATATATATATATATATATATATATATTATAGTAGTTGATGAAGAATTTGTCTAATTAAGAAATTATGTAAATGTTGATTGTTGGGTGCGGGGGATTATTTGGGACTGAACTAATCTATTATGGTAGGACTGAAGGCGACTTCTAAGTTAGTGAGTTAAGAGTCATAAGTACCTGGAAGTCAAGTAGGCGATTGATATAGTACTATAGATGATGTTCATGTATATAGTGTTTGAAAACTATCGATAACCAATTTGTACTCGCTAATTTGTATTAAATTAACATTCTGTCATTTTTTTAGTTGTATATATTTTGACGCCATGTACTTGGACTAAAACTATTACAGGGGCTCTTTGACTCAGAATATATACATGGAAAGCCTATTCTTAACATCTGCAACGTTTGCATCCGCCATGTGCAATCTCATACCAGCAGTTATCTTCATCTTGGCCACTTGTCTTGGGTACGCACACGTAGATTTTTACGTCATTATTTCTTTTTATTTTGTAAATTCATAAATCTATATATTTGTTAGGATGGAGAAGTTGGGTCTAAGAACGGCGGCTGGAAAGGCAAAAGTAGTGGGGACTCTGGTGGGCGTTGGAGGGGCGATGATGCTAACATTCTACAAAGGTCCACAAATTAACATCTGGTCAACCCATGTTGACCTCTTGAAGCATAGGGACGCAGGCCACGTGGCAGCATCTCATGGCAATATTAATGTATTGGGCTCCATATTGGCCGTCGCCAGCTGCTTCGGTTATGCTTCCTATCTAATTGCTCTGGTAACCTTTCTTTTTGTTTGGTTACACTTGCTAAATTGCTAATGCGCAAAAAAGTTTAATAGGTACAAGTAACAAAATGAGAAGGCCAAAATGTTATTTGTTCACTTATTGCAATGAAACCTTTTTTTGGGTTTTGTGAATGTTAGGCCAAAATGGCAGCAGCATACCCGTGTCCGTACTCATGCACAGCTTTGATGTCTATAATGGCGGCAGTCCAAGCCGTCGCCTATGCTCTGTGTGCGGAGAAGGATTGGGGTCAATGGAGGCTAGGATTCGACATTAGGCTCCTCGCAGTGGCATATCTGGTATGTTGTACAATATGATCTGATCAGCATCCAATCCATCATCGTCTACCACATTAGAATTCTCATTCCTCATTTTATCATGGACCAAAATTATAATCTACTTTATAAAAAATTAAGAAATGCATACTAACCAGCTGTGTTATAATTTTTGTGCTTCTTTATTTTATTTTTTAATAATTTCATATATGAGTTGAGACTTGAGAGTTACTCCTGCGTGTGCAGGGGATTAGCATTTGTGTAATAGTGGCACTCAGCACGTGGTGTGTCCGCGCTAGGGGTCCTGTATTTGTGTCCGCATTCAATCCCCTAACGTCGGTACTGGTTGCCTTGGCCGGGTCTTTGGTGCTCGAGGAGATGCTACACCTTGGAAGGTACATTTTCCTAACTCAAAATAATAATAAAATAAAATACACTAGTTTAATTAGAGATTTCAGATTTAAAATTTAGGTATGCAACTGCATTAAAATTTATGAGAGAAAGCTTGTCGTCTTTTCTTTCGGGGTCATGTCTAGCTCGAATCCAACTCTCAATGTAATTATCGGATATATGATGGTCTAGAAAGAAAAAAAAACACATTTAGTTTACAAATCTATCATTATAATTTGCCAATTACTACAGCATACTAGGAGCAACATCAATTGTTTGCGGGCTATACACTGTACTTTGGGCCAAAAGCAAAGACACGAAGAAAATGTCTCCACCTACTTCTGTTTCAACTTTCAACCCAAGAAGGGCTGAATTGATTGGAATTACCGCCACAACTCCTCCAACCACAACAGATGGAGATTTTATGAGCAAGAAATTACATGGGAACACATAACCAAGAAAACATGTAATTATGGTATGCGTTGTAGGACGAAGAAAGGTAAATGGTAGTATGATTTTTTGTGTTAATTTATACTATTGTGATATTCCAGCAATATACACAATACATAATATATAACTACTCCACATGATTAAATAGAAATCGATCTTTTAAGCTTATCAGGAGGGTGAGATTGGCTATGATCAGGAAATAAGAGCAAATTAAGCTGGTGAATTGTATAATGTGGTAGCCTTGGTATAGAACTCAACTTGGTGGTTCTGGAAACTAAGCAGGTAGAGTTGGCTGTGAGCTTGGTCAAAGTATTGTTCTGCTCAATCAGCGTCAGTAAATACTTGGACACGTATGGAGAGCCTAAAATCAATAGTCCCATAAAGATATGAACTGGCACACCTCGTTGACGACAACGTAGATGTCGCTACTGGTTGCCTTGGTCGGGTTTTTACTGCTGGATGAGTAACTACACCTTGGGGAAGGTAATATTTTTCTAAGTTAAAGAAATATAAATATAAAAATAAAAACTAAAAATACACATTCTTATCTCAGTCCGTATATAATTCTTTTTATCATTAATTAATTTGCTAATATTCACAGCATAATAGAAGCAACATTAATTGTATGCGGATTATACACAGTACTATGGACCAAAAGCGAAAGACATGAAGAGAATCTCTTATTTACTTTTCAATGAAAAGTTTTCCACAAGGAGTTGAATTTATTGGAATTACTGTCACAACCAACTCCTACAATCACCAACAACAAATGGAGATCTTATGGACGAAATGATAAAAGAAGAGTAAAGGGCAGGGTTGATGACATTCACTACACGTACTCGATTTTTGGCGATAATTAAGCTATTGTTTCAACAAATTCTCAAAGTTAAGCATGTGAAACATGGGGGGAAAGAAATTGGTTTCTCGGACATGATAAGCAATTCGGAACACAAAATCTTCATTCCAGAATGAAGTTACAAAAAGGAGAGAATTAAACCTAGAAGCTACATGCCGCAACAGAAGATGTTTTGCTCCCAAAAAATAACAAAAATGTAGAAAATACTCACCGCATTATAAATTATCTTGCACAAAACTGTTGTTCGTTCGACTCACACTACAAATCCAGTTAATTTCCCAACAGCATTGAAGCCTTGTTGTGTATACAAATTGAGTACATTTCAGGATGATTCTACGTCTGAATCGAGCCCCTCGATATAAAGCTCAAAATCCTCCGGACTCCATCTGCAAATTAACTGAAGACGGAAAGTGGCCATCTGGATCCCTAACAATCGCTGAAAGTAGGTAATAATAATAAACCAGTTAGATAACACTTCTCTAAGCGAAAACAAGAAAACTGTGGAAGCAGAGAGAATCAGATGAAATGACAATTCAGCAAAAAATTGATGAGTGGTAACTGCTCATGATATTAAGAACAGCAGCCACATTTAAGATGCTAAGTATCAAAACTCGCATTAGTATCAAGCCAAGAAAGCTTATGGTCAAAGGGGGAAGGGTAGCAACAGTTCTATAAAAATTATGAGCAAAAAATTGATGCAAAAGGCAAAAGGCTTTAGCACTGAAACAATTCCTGTCTCATACAGTAGGATTGGTGCCTAATTGCATTAAATTGGCAACACATCTTGGTAGAGAAAAATTGTTCAACCATCACTAAAACACAGAATGCACACAGCACTTTTAGCTACTTCTCAAGGTAAAAGAACATGCGACTAACCAGTATGCGAGCTGACTCAGGTGACAAAGGCTTTCCCTCTTCACAGACCACAAAATCTGAAACAAGCTCCACGACACCTGAAAAACATGATCAAAATGAAAATAGAATCTCAATTCTTCAAGTATAACGCATGCATTCCACATAAAAGAGATGTGCATGGTTGTATATGCATGCAACATGCACACAAGGGAAAGCAAAGAGCAGAAAGCAGCTACGAACCTTTGTTCAGCCGAACTGGCATGCTTTGCTTGCGTAGAAAGGGCTCCATTTCATGGGTAAACTGCTCCAGCGGACCTTCCTTAAGTTCCACCTGAAACACCCCCACAAAACAAATGTCAAATATATGAACACAGAACACTGTGGTTGCAGAGCAGCATATATGGATAACCCAACCCAATGTGAAGACACATTATTTGGCTATTTTTATAGAGCATTAGAACAGTCTGTGGCCAGAACACGTGTTTCAGATCTTCAATTACTTATTAAACTAATTAATCACGCAATCCAATAAGATTATGATTGCTCAAAAACAAGAAAGCCATTTCTACTGAAATATGCAAGCCCAAGCAGACCTTTTCTGTTGCGCTGCTTCCTGTTTTAGCAAAGCCAATTCCTTCATACTCTCTGAATAACCTGCAAAGTACCCAAGAAAACAGACATAAAAATCAGCTGTTTGTATCTGGGACAGCGATGCAGCCAAGAAGTTGCTTTAATTCTCAACATTTCCACCTTAATCGTTAAGATCCCACAGAAGAGCAAGCAGCAATACACTTCTAGATATTAGAGTGTTAATATCTGGTATAAGTAGTTGACTATTTAAAACATCAAGCTCCAGAAAAAAAACATTTGTATGGACCTAAGCTTTAGGCTACATGCATTTGCAAAAGCTTGTCTACTACTTCACATTAAAAATAACAAAATTTCACAAGCAATCATTAATTTGTAAGACATCAATATAACTACACCAAATTCATAAATAAAACAAAAAGAATAAAACGATGCATCAAGTTCCTTAAATTTACTGATCATAATTTTTTTTATAAAAAGTAACTAATATTTATGGGGTGCATTCCAGAGATAATGGCACATTAGCTTTGATAGAGCACGTAATACTTCCAGTAACACATGATATGAAAGGATAAACGATGGAAAATTTAGAACACAGAACCTAAGTGATGCAGTACCAGAGCTTAGAGTTGTTTTCTGCAATTAGGAATTATGACAATTTCTCCACTTTCCTAGAAGCTAATGGCTAATTGGGAACCAGTAGTTTGTATAAAATAGACAGGTTACCTTTCAACTTCTTCTTTTGGCAGGTTTGTAAAACAAAGTCCACCAGTTGCACGCAGAAGCTGAGACAATTTAAACAAAAAGGTAAAGGACAGGTCTTTGGAAACAAAAAGATAGAAAAGTTATTGGCTGCATAGCCTACCTTGGAAAGTTTGTGGAGACCTGGTCTGATCTCATCAGCAGCAGATCGGC
This sequence comes from Viola odorata, assembly GCA_963691705.1. Taxonomy (NCBI): domain Eukaryota; kingdom Viridiplantae; phylum Streptophyta; class Magnoliopsida; order Malpighiales; family Violaceae; genus Viola; species Viola odorata. The sequence continues at coordinate 11,861,218 of OY829545.1, forward strand.
CTAGAGCAACCTGCATGACTTTATTTGGCCCGAGGAAGAACCTGAAATAATCAGAACAACAAAACCACCAATGAATCATATTGCAAAGTTACAACTTGAAGCTTAAAGTTAGTGGTAAATGTAATTAAAGAGCTGAAGTTTTCTAGACCGAATAGTTTCTACAATAAACTATCAGTTTGGATACATAAACTATTTCTACTAATGATTTTACTGTCACGATTTCATAGTTTCTAACATTAGGATTAAGTTCAGACCATTGATTCCACCCGAAGAAGAAAAAAAGATCAAAGCTTTTTACCTGCTGGTTGCTTTGAACTGCTCTCTAAGCTCCTTGAACTTGGAATTTCTCATGTTCACGAAAGAAAATGCATACACAGAACTATACTTCTCCGCAGCCTCTCTTATCATAGTCACTAGATTCTCTTTATGTTCCTTACCTTTCTTCTTTGTTTTCGATAAGGTAACTGCGTATCACATAAAAGAACAAAAAACAAACTCCATGAAGTACTGGGCACCAAAAATCTCTTTTCATTTCATCTAATTAAACAACCCAGAGAAAAAGGAATTGAAATACAAAAGTGAGCAAGCAAGGAGGACAAAGGAGACCTGGCCTGTTACGCTTAGACTTTGGCATCTTTGATGACTAAACTGGAAAACCCTTCTGCTGTGATTTCTTTGATAGGCTTCAGAGGGGGGAAATAAAGATATTTCCAAAACCCTAATTAGCTCTCCGCCTAATAAGAGAAAAACCCTAGTTAGCTTCGAGTGGCCGAGGCCCGAGGATGTGTATACCGTGGGCCTAGATTTTATTTTGGTGTCAATGTCTGTCTAGGCTAATGGGCTTTAATACCTCAAATCTAATCTTATTGATAAAAAATTATATTCATACTCACAAACCACAATATATATACTCTTGACCTTCCGGCACCGACCTGACGTCAGCCCCTATGTATATACTCTTATGTCTTTGCGGAGATCTTTTGAGAATTTTGACGAATATAGAAATTAAATTAATTATTAAAGGTTTGATTTTTTTTATGAATATAAGGATTAATTAATTATGTAGGAGTTTGATGAAAAGTGGGATTAAATTAATCGTTAAGGGGTTTTATTGAAGTTTTTTTACGAATATGAGTTTAATTGGAAATATTTTATAAACTAAGGGACTAAATTAATAAACAATTATATTTTTAAAGAAAAAAAATAGAAGCGCTAACATCAACTATCATCATTCTATTTCATATGTATAATATATTAAATTATGTTTGTTATAAAATTAGGTAACATAATCATAGTTTTTCAATTTTAAATCAATAGAGAAATTATGTTTCTACCCGTAAAGGTAAGATCAATTTGGCAATTTTAAGCACGAAACTTGATTCATCGTTCACATTTGATTTTATAAAAAATACTAGAAAGAGTAATTACAGAGGGTTTACTTTGACCAAATATACAAACATAGGAAGAATATGAGTTTCCATAAATGTAGTGTTCTATTGAAATTCTTTTACAAATATGGAGACTAAATTAATCATGTTTACGAACACATAAACTAAATTAATCAATACAAATACGGAAAGAAATATGAGATTAAAAAAATGTAGAGTCCAATTGAAAAAAAATTACGTACATGGGGACTAAAATAATTAGACTAAAAATCTTTTATGAATATAGGGAGTAAACTAATAACGAACATAGTGAAATGAGGAAAGGGAGAAATATAAGATATGTGAGATACATGAAAATTAATTCATTTCTTATTTTAGACATAATAACGAACATACAAAATAAGAGTAAAGAGAATTTGAGAAAGAAGAAGATACAAAATTTAGCATGACTTGAGAAAATAGAATAAGAGATGTTCACATTAGTTTTTTTTTTACTAATATAAAATAAATTTAATGTTTCTTTTAAAAAAACATAAAATAACTAAATGGTGGTATAAACATTTCTACATTTATTAATACTCATCGATTGGAATTATAATTTAATGCATCTAATTAAGAAAATATATTAAAATATTTATTTTGGATTATACTTGTAGGGAGTTCTTTAAGAAAATAATATTAAAATAAAATTAATTATCTCTTAAGAAAAATCTTAATAACTAAAAATTAAACAAGGCTATTTTCTTTTTCACATATAAGAAGACTAACTATTTATGTTTTTGGTCCAAAGGAGTTTTGAAAAGGTAAAAAATGGTTCTTAGCTAAAAGGTTTTCAATGTTTCCCCCCTGCGACTGCCCTTGCCAAACTTTAAGCCAGTCCCTGTATGTAACGCCTACCATTTTCCCGCTCATATAAACCTAAACCCTTCTCCCACCCCACCGTTCTCAGTTCACAAGTCACACTCTCATTTCGCTCGGCAATGGCGTCCCTATCGGAACCTGAATCCCTCCTCATCGCCCACCTCGAAAACGCTTCCACTTCTGGTTCCGATTCCGGTTCCGATTCCGGTTCCACGCTACTTCTCTCTCTTTTCCGTTCTCATCTGGACCCTTTCAACTCCCTCCTCACCGCAAACCCCCAAAGTACCCAAAATAACCTCACCCGCTCTCTCGCCAAACAATTCCTCCCCTTCCTCAACCGCTCCCTCTCCGTCTTACCCAAACGCCTCTCAGATCCCCAATTCCTGCAATCTAACGCCAATGGTAACGCAAGTCCTTCCAAATCTGCCCTTGAGTTGTTCGATATTTACCGCCACTGCTTGAACTGCTTGGAATTAGTGTCGTCCCAGCTGTCGTGCAAGCCGTGGACGGTGCATATGCAACGGGTGAGGCTAGTGCATTGCTTAGATGCGTGCGGGCATTATAAGGAAGCGGAATGTGAAGGGTATCGGATATTGCAAAACATCAAGGGTTTGAATTTGGGAGGAGAGATGAAGAAGACAAAAAGGAAGAAAGTCCACGATGAAGAGAATTTGGGGTATCTGCCGCAACCAATGGAAAATGTAGATGGAGAGCTTGCACGATTAGTGGTGGAAGTTGTTCATGCAATTGTGAGGTGCTTGGCATTAAGAGGAAGTAAGGATGGTGGAGACTACAATAAGGTTATGGGATTGGTTAAGGAAGTCAGACCCTGGTTCAGGTACTTGATTATGCTTGATTATTAGTTAATCGGGATGATGGGACAAACTTTAATAAGTTACCAATGAATAACCAACCATCATTTTTTTTTGTAATGTAAAACGTAGTTGTGTGATAGTTACTGGTCGGTGTAGTTACTTGCGCTACTGTGGGTGTGCTGTTGATTGCTATATGTGATTGACCTGTATGTCAGGATGTTAGATGCAGATGCACATGAGAGGTTGCACAAGATGTTTGTGACATACTTAGGCAAGTGTCTACTGTTTTTGGCTGGAGAGCTAATGAGTTTTGATGGGGATATTGTGCATGCATTCTGTGCCATGACTTTGGATGAGTATGCAAAATTGTCAATGAAAGATCAATTGTATAAGGTAATCTATGTCCTCATTGGTTATTAGCAAATATGTTTGTGGGTTAGTATTTATGTACTTTTACTTATTTACTCATTTAATTAAATGTTTTCATTGCAGTTTGCTCGTCGTATTTGTTCCTCTCTGTTCTTGCTTCAGTGTGACCGACCTTCTATGGTTACTGACATGCTGATATGTGTTTTGGATTTCCTTGCGCGAAGATGCAAGGTATATGAATAAGTCAGACAGATTTCCTTATAGGTCATTAATTTTGTGTTTGTTAAGTGCAAAGGCACTCACACCACTTTTTATTTGATATCTTTTCTTTTCATTGTCTGTTCTTGTAGAACCATGTAAATGTTTGAAAAAGTTCCTCCAAGTAGGAAGTTTTTTCTCATTTAATATGCAGAATGGTCTCTGTGTACTTCTCCATGAGTTGGGAGAATTTAATATTTTAAAGCACAGGGTCAAATGCTCTGATGTAGCTTGTACAATCCTTTTCCTTTGTTTCTGGTGGATTTGTTCCATAAGAATGATGCTGTTTTCGGTTACCTTTTGCTTACTGGTCAGTCGAGAAATGACAACACCTTTTTGTTGTGTTTCAATAGTAATGAAGGTTTGTACATGATATTTTGAGCTAAGTTGTCTACATTATGCTTGCTTGGCCTTTTTCATATTCCAATTATGAAAGACGTGCTGAAAGGGCAAAATATAAACTGTTGTGAAGCAGGAAAGAATGCTCAGTAGGATTATTTAACTCTATTTAAGAATACAAATAATTGTGTAACATGGGAGTTGTTTATTCTATGGTTTTGCTATTGAATTGATTTTTTTTACTGGATATTCTTTTTTTGTGGTTTTACTTGACCCATGCGTCATTGCTCTAGACTTCTTTGCAGTAGTTTCTGGGATTAGGTTTGATGCATGCTAATCTGGAAGGTCATCTTATAAAGAAAATGATTCAACTGTGGGTTTTATTTGTTTTGGAGATGTTACTGAGTAAATTGTTTTTCTGGCAGGATGAAGCGGAAGAATTTGTTGAATTTCTCTCCTACTGTGCCAGCAAATGTCAAACTGCATGTACATATATTTGTGTTACTATTGGAGAACATTTTAATGTCTTAGCTGGTGATTTCTGTCAGGTAACTTGTCTGGGCTCTTATACTGACACGTATAACATCTTTAGTTCCCCATCAAGACGATGATCTTACATTTACCTCTCTTTCTAGGTTTCGACACCAATGGACTTGATTCTCAGACTTTATGCTACTGGACTGTCCTTTAGAGAATTTGTTATGAAATCCAGGGATAGTGATGTTGCACCTTCCGAACGTGCACAACAGGAGCTTGCGTGTAGTATCTGCCTGGATGAAGTTACAGTTTCCAAGTTTGGACATGTGCTTGCTTCAACGCGAAGTTACTTTTTTTGTAGTTGCAAAGTGAATGGTGTTTCGTGTGGTGTGAAGTGCAACGGTGCCCCCAATCACACGTGTTCACAGTTAGGTTTTCATTCCAAAACCTCTACAACTCTCACACGAAAAAGTACAGAGGTTTATCATCTGGTTTACTTGAAGGCATTGAAGTTCCTTTGTGAGCCTCTTGCTGAAGTAGTGAACACTCAGAAAAAAAAATTTGTTTCCGAGAATGGTGCTTCTTCTGCTCCCACAGTCCTGCGTAGTATCCTTGAAGCATTTCTCCAATTTTGTGACATTTCCCTAGAATTTCACAGGTAATCACTGTCTGGTAGAGAAATCCAGTGGCCATTGTAACAAATAGGAATCAGAAGTGCATTTGCCACCCAAATATCTTTGGTTGGGAGAGATATTATTACTCTTAGGTTTTTTTTATTTTTTTTATTTTTTAATATGCTCCCTCTCTTTACGGGATTTTGTTTATACTGGATACAACAATATGGAAATCCTTGCTCTAGAGTAGAAACAGTCAACTGAAGTTACTGAACTTATTATGAGGCCCGGTTATGGACTGAAACATGACCATCTAGATAAATATCCGCTGATAAGTGTTTAGCATTCTTTAAAATTCTGCTTCTGTATGGTTACAGCACTACGTCTGACAGAGCTGGATTTGATGAAAGCAAGATGATTACAAGTGTAGCCGTTGCTGCCTTTATTCTCTCAATCAGAATAAATGATAAACTGCAGGTTGTCATTTTTAAATAGGAATATAAAAAAATCAAACAACAATTCTTGATTTTTCCATCTTTCAGAATGTTGTTGTCTTTCTAACGTAAGTTATACTAATGTTGTTGTCCTTTCTGATTTCAGGAGACAGTATATTTAATTATTGAGTATATCATTGCCAGCAAATGGATTCAACCTCAGGGTCTCAAGTATATATTTGCGTCTCTTTACAATGTCGGTGTGCTTTTGTACAAGAATAATGAAGCAAGCAAGGTATTTCACTTACCCTAGAAAGATGTGGTTTTTAGTGTGCAAAGCATTTGATGCTAACACAAGAGCTATGTCTGCGTTAGATATTCAAGATGTCCATCTTTTTTGGAGAGAGAGTGCATTCATAATTTTTTTTCATTCCAATTTATTTGCCTTATTCTAACAAGTACATTTCTGTGATTCTGTCTGCTTTGAATTTCATTTTTAAGAAAGGTATCTAGGATGGAAGATTCTGACTTATTAGCTTTATTAAAGAAGGTTTTATGCTCTTTTAAGGTGCTTAGTCCTGGATGATGCTTTTGTTGCAGTTTCACAAATTAATTGCAATTTTCCCATCAAGGCGTATTCGTAACTGTCCAGTATCTACATGTGTTTCACATCTACTAATTCTAGATTTTTAGATATGAATAGGCGCAGAGTACTTATAAAGTCCACCGTGGATGCTTTTTAAAAGTTATTTATATAGAAATGAGTATTTTCTCAAATTAGCCGTTGCAAGAGTCAATCTTTGACAAAAATACTTCTGCACTTTTCTGCAAAAAGATACTGCAAGCAAAATGCTTGAATATACTGAGGTCGCAATACAGGTTTGATATTGTTGCTAAAGATAATGTTTTGATGGATACAAGTCATCAAACTGTATCATTTTAAATGTTCAACTCGTGCTTACCTACATCACGAAGATATCATGTTTTCAGTTTTTCCTTAGTTTTTCTTTATACTCATGGACATAAAATTAATAATATTGTTTTATTTTCCAGAATATCACTTTGGGAAAGAAGGAAAAGCATTCTTTTACTAATTAATGCTTTGCATTTAGAGCCTGAGGTTTTTGTTACTATATTTACAGGCTTCAAAGGCGTTGAAATTGTCTTGCAAAGCATCATGGAGTTGTGTTAGACTTCTTTGTCAGATGCTCAAGCATATGCCCAATGAGATTGGTGGTGATCTTTCAGAAACTGCCATTATGGATTTTGTTGGTGAAGCATGTACACGAACTGCTTTTCTTTTGGACGTTCTTTATCAGTGTGACAGTACAGAGGTGAACAAGATAACTGTGACCAGTCTTGAAAATTGGTCTTTTGTAGAGGATTTGGTAGGAAGGTTACCAGGTCCAATGCCTTTGGTGAAACAGTGGGTAAAGGTAACATCTGAAAGGCCCTACCTATCCTCACTATTATTTTGCTAGCTTTGACTTTCTGAATGTTACATAATTTCCAGATAGGGTGTAAGCTTAATAAGACGGAGGGGAGCAATTATGCTCCGACCTTGCATTGTTTACTATCTTCAGGGAGTACATCAAAGAAAGCAATTGGCAAAATTTTATACGAGGTTTGGCACTTGTAGTTTTCCCATTTATGGATAGTATTTATGTAGATTACTTTTAGAACTGACTTTTCTCTTAAAATTTTCTTTTTATTCCCAAAAATTTCCAGGAGCTTCTTGCCTATGAAGAAATGGATACTGTGTACCCAGAATTGTGTCGGAGAATGGAAACGAAAATTGTAAATATCCTCTTGGAAGAGGTGTATTTGACACAGGACAGTTGTTTTGACTTTGAGAGATCAAGAATTTTGATTAGGAAAGGGCGGCCCTTAAGGCCATGTGGGCTTGAAGGTCTGACAAACTGCATTCAGTATTTGTCAGAAGCAATATCTATAATTGTGAGTTATTCAGTCTCACTCCTTTTATCTGTTTTGGACCTGTTATTGTGATTTAACATTTATCAAACTGGTTTGCTCTACATGTTGGCTATATAATTTACTTAAGATGGTTGCTGAAACAGAAGAATAAATTATGTGGCCGTGGAGCTCGAGACTATCATCAACTAGCTGTGGCTTATTCCTTACGTGCACTATGTACCCAGGAAGCTGAACCAGACTCAAAGGTGTTAGTCGTAAAAGTCTAGTCTCCTGGATAGACTATTTATTCTTTAAGGGTTTCGTGTGTTAAAATAAATACAACTGGTTCTAGTTTGAGTTGGCGATTAGAATGTATATGGATAGAACTTATAATGGGGTCGTATGCTATCTTATTAGTAACTTTGGAGATTTCTGCTACTAATTGTTTGCTTGATTTTGCTTGGAAGCAGAAAGTGTATGAAGATATCGAAAGTGCTATAAATCTATGGTTGAGCATTCCAATTCCTGATTGTGGAGTTGCATTCGATGACTGTAGTGAACTGCCTGACTCTGCACTGTTACTGTTGTATAACATAGTTGATTTATTATCGATGAAGGTAAGCTTGAGTGGATGCTTTTGATTTTAAATACTGACTTGTTTTTAGCATATTTATGTTTTTTTTTTCTCCTACCCTTTTTGTCCATAGGGCTCCGCGGAATTTCGCTGGCACATATTTAAGCTGATGATTAGTTTGTTTAAATGGAAGAATGTACGACTGGAGAAGTGCTTGTCCTTACTTTGGGATAGTAGGAGGCTTAGTCATGCACTTTGTGTTTCACCTATAGTTGATGAATTTGCTACAAACCTATCAGGGGATTTTGGTGAAGAGTTCAAGTCTACTAACTCTTGGATGCGTTGCTTAAAGGGGTCCACAACTTCATTAATTGGGTTCCAGCAAAAGTTTTCAATATCATGTGCAAATTTTTGCTGTGGCACTCTCAATCATGATACTTCTTTTTGGTCGGATATTACTGTCGATAATGTTAAAGAGGCTGCTGTTGAACTTGTTTCTATGGTAAGAAACTCCTAATAATTCGCCGAAAGTTGTTAATTGATTTCATTACCCCAGATTGACGTACCATCTTTAAATTGTTTGTTACTCTTCTTATAGGTTCCTGTGACCAGTTGTTCTGTTTTCATTGCTGGATATCTTTACTATGATTTATCTGAAAGACTAATTGCAAGTGGACGTTTATTTGAGGTAAGTAACTAGTGTGCATGAATTTTGATTCCAGATATAATACAAAATTGATAACCTATCAATTCACTTTATTCAATGAAACTATTTTCACAACTTGATAATATACGGAATCTTAAATCCTTGATTTTTCTTAGTACTGATAAATTGTTGGCAGTCAATCCTGTATATTTATGAGCATGTATAGTTCTATGGATTAAGCCCATGGGAGAACCATTTTCTGAGCCAAAAGCTTTCAATGAAAGAGGGTGGTGTAGAAGTTTTAATGTGGGATGTAATTTCCACTCAACAAAACAAAGTATTGCCAGGTTTTGCTATTTTTGGATTTTGGGGGTCAATTGGAATTAGGATGGTTCCCTCACCAATTCTTGTGTTTTTCAGTTGAGCTGATAGGTCTGGCTCATGGACTATTTACAAGAATAATTCTTTATGCTGTTGTGATTGTCTGACGAATTTCCCATATTTTTATCACTGGTTCTTCTGTTTCCTTCCTATGCCTATCCAATTGAGTTTTTTCTTCTCTTTTCTCACAGCTAAAAGATCATGTGTGGCCCTGTTCTGTTTTACCCTCAGATGTTTCCTGTTCAACACTTCTTTCGTTGCTTTGCTTTTGCACTGTTAATTTTATGCATGCATCTGTTGGATGTTATGCAAGGTCCTTGATAGCTGATCTGAATAATTCATATAGGGGTAGCAAGAGCAGACTCTCACGTTCATGCTTTTGCCTGTATCAGTTTCTAACAAGCTTCCCTTCATTCTAGGCCCTTTCATATGCAAAAGAAGCTCATCGATTGCGTACTAAGCTCTTTCAAGAGTACTTTGCGTACTCCATCGAAAAGCATGACAAAAAGTGTACTGAAGTTGGGGATAGGATTCAAAAGCTTACATATGGTATTCAGAATCTGCAAGTGTGCAGATCAATTGCTAGGGAAATTTGGTCCTTTTGTGCTATTCCATGGGATGTGGAAGCCTGTTATCTTAGTCCATGGAAAGTACTGCAGTGTTATCTTGAAAGTACTCTTCAGGTTGCCTTGTCTTTTCCTTGTGACCTAGAAACTTAATGCAGACTCCCTTTTTCAATGGAGTCAATTGACTTGCTGTCATTTACTAACTTATATGCAGGTTGGAATGATCCATGAAATAGTTGGAAATGGAGTTGAGGCTGAGACTTTTCTACTGTGGGGCAAAGACATCTCCTGCTTGCAAAGCCTGCCACTATTTATTGCTGCCTTTTCTTCTGCTTTAGGTATGCAATTAAGTACGATCTGTTTTTTGGGTTTCGTGCATCAATAACTTGTGTGCTTGCTTAGAAGTTGATCTGGAGTTATTTCTTATGAATTGGATTGATTTTTTAGTTAGCTTGCCTTTTATTTGTTCAAATATTTCAGGAAAAGTTTACCGCAAGAAACAGTCTTGGGATCTGTCAGAAAATGAACTTCAAATTGCCAAAAAGATGTTGGAGGATAGATATATAACATATTGCTTAAAGTGCCGATTGATGCTGAAAGTCACTGTCAATCAGCAGCTTGGTGATTTATCCCGAAATCGTGTCTTTTATTCTACTGGGGGTAGTTTAGATAGAGTATCCCATGCTGTGTGCTTGTATACGTCAGCCTTAGATGGACTAAAATTTTCTGAGTGGAAGAACTGCGTTAGTTGCCCCGAAGAAGTTGAAGAAGGTGCTGGAAATGTTTTTTCTTGCTCTGCTACAAATAACCAAGATGGAATTGGCTTTTGTTCTACGACTACAGAGCGAAGGGTGAGGATGGAAACCAGAAAATGCAGAAAGACTAAGAATGAACCAAAATCTGTTCTAAATGAAGAATATGTAGCCGAGCAAAACAAAAGAGTAACGCGTTCAAGATATCGCTCTCAGAATCAAAATGTAAACAGTTCTGCCAAGGCACAAATTGGGGATCCAAAAACTTTAAAGGGCAAAAGTTCGTGTGATTTTTCTGATCCAGCTACGAACAGAGAACTGCTCTTAGAAATGAAAAGTTATGCAGGCAATCCTGGTTGTGAAACAGAACACATTTGCAATAAAATTAAGCATTTGTTCTGTCTGTCTACAGAATGCAATTGCAATAAAATTAAGCATATGTCCTGTCTGTCAATGGTGGTTAAAGGATCTGGATTGTTGAGCAATTTCATAAACATGAAATGGGAGTTTGCTCGCAGACGACTCTCACTCAGGGTACTTAGTGGCATAGGTATGAGCATAACTGCATACTCTAAACGTTTACTTTGATCACAACTCCGGACAGTGGAAGCATAATACCAAGTCATATACTCTATGTGCTAGAGTTTTTGGTTTGCTGCTCCTATTTTGGAAATTATTTTAGTTTTCAAAAAAATTATATTTTCTGAAGTCTATATTTTCAAGTTAATTATACTGATATTAAACAGTGATTTGATAAATTACGGACCAATGAAAACTAGGGGTGGGCTTTCTGTGTAGGACTCGGGCAACTGGAGAACCTTTCTGTAATAAAAAAGTGTGGTGGGACTTAATGAATATGCACTTTGATAAATTTTGCTTGTATGAGTGAGGTCAATACGTAATATTTATTAATTTCTCTCTTTTCTCCAATGAGGATCTGTGATGTTAGTGTATTTGAGCTTCAGTATTCTCTTCCAAATTTTGGTTTCTTAAGGCTCTCTGTTTTGTCGAATTTCAGGCAAATGTCTTGAAGTTGATGGTAAATTACATGAAATTATTTTGCAAAGCATCTTCCTCCTGGTCAGTGGTAACGCATTCGCTCCTCCTTCAGCTCCTACTACACTGACTTTCTTGCTTGAGTTGGTTGGGAAGGACTTGCCAGGGGATATATTTGCTGTTGAGCGTGCTGCATTACTTTATAACCTGTGCTGGTTCTCTTTGAAGAACTTACGATCCAATGAGGCCAGGTACTTCTATTAGTGTACATTTTTTTCTACCAGATCTATAATCTTGACATTTGTCATTTACTGCATGACATCTATAGTCAGTTATGACCTTAATCATCTTAGTGTTGACATCTACTTATTAGTAGCCTTTCAACTTATGACTGTGCCTTTTGTTTTTAATTTGTTCAGCAATAGGACCATCTGCTGTGATCTACCTGAGCTTCAATTGCAAAAAATAGTGTCTTGCTTGATGCTTGCCTTTGTACTCTGCCGGGAGGTTCCCGCACTATTTCAGAAGGTGGAAGTCATACATAATGTAGAATTCATGTATAATTTAAAGCAGGGATTTTCACAGTAATCTTGTAATGTGTGCCTGTAATCATGTGTGTGCACTTGTCCTGCTCCCCTCTTGACCTTAAATTCCATCCGCTGCTTGTACCTTAACTTTTTCTTGCATCAGTAGCTGTATTTTCTTTTGACTTTAGTTGTTAATTTATTAGGTTTCCAGATTGCTGTGTTCTGTTATTGTGCTTTCGTCCTCAAGTGGGATTTCTTCTTTGCCATCTTATTGCAAGGAGCTATCTGAAAGCCATTGGGCATTTTATTTTCATCAAGCTTCCCTTGGTACTCATCTTAATTACCAGTTCTTTTCAAATGTGACTGCAAAGTTTAAAGCCCATCAACTTGTGGGTGATCAGGTACGTCTGTATGCTTATTCTTTTGGATGTTCTTTAGTTGTAATTACTTCACAGAATTTCTTTAAAAATTCTGCTTGAGTGATAAAAACCAATAATTTGGTCGAAGGTTTTGATTACTTACTGTTGTTCCTGATTTATGTGCTAATCGACTGGAGATGTAGGTATATAACTATTCTCAACAACATATGATGCTTTTAAGGGGGTTTAATAGTAGCTGTAGATGTTCATGTTTCCAAATTTCTTTAGTTATATTAGTATTTCTTGTATGCATGCGTGTTTCACCTTGTCAATTATGGTTTTTTCAATTATTATAGGTTCAATTGTCAAATTATGAGGTCTTAAAAAAAGTCAAATTATGCAGAAGCTAGTTGGAACCACATAAATGCCCTTGGTTTTTCAAAATTTCATTTTTTTCTGAATGTTGCACAAATGTTTAGCATGTTGATGTCGCATGTTGTTTCATAGTTTGATGGGAGAGTTCTAATTGCAGGGTTTACATGCTGCTGGTTCAACAAGAGTAGTCACAAACAACTTATCGAGGTTTTGACTGCCACTTGTAGAATAACTTTTAATTGCTCCAGACTCATTCTGAGTTGCCTACTTTTCCCTTATGCTGCAGGCTTGCACCTGAGTCTCTTCAAGATCTGGAGAAATTTGTGAAGGACTTTTTTCCTGACCTTCCTTGTACCACAATCATTTGCATAAGCTTGATAGGAGGTTCTTTGGCAAAGTTGTTACAAGAACTACTGCTATATCCGTCACGTGTTAGTGCCTGGTTGCTGTTATCTCGTTTGAATTGTAAAAGTAAACCTGTTGTGATGCTTCTGCCTGTGGGTTCAATTTTAGAAGGTAGTCTGGCCAAAAAATAATTAGAGATTCTGATTTCCATACGGCACTTGTATGAATTAGACATATCATACTAAATATTTTGCAATAATGATGTCAGAAGATGATGCTGAGAAGTCTGGCTCTGAAGACTTTTCTGGGAGCAAGGACTGGGCTAAACATTGGCATTGTCCTTGGGGTACCACTGTTGTTGATGACGTAGCCCCATCATTCAAACTTATATTAGAGGAGAATTACTTGTCCTCATCAACTTCTCCTTTGGAAGACACCAAAAGCAACAGAACATTGTGGTGGATGAGAAGGAAGAAGCTTGATGATCGACTCAGTAACTTGCTAAGGTAACCAATGTATCTTTTTTGGTTGGATGTGCATGTGGGTTGATATATCAAATTGGATATTCAGATAACATGTGACCATCGACCTTCCTAGTTTGAATCTCCATGTGTGGCCTAATTTGTTAAATTTGTTTGAGGCAGTAAATCTCATCTAATTTCCATGTGCCTGTCAGTGAATGCTAGGTCCTGTGATAAAAATGGCACCTCACCCATTATGCATCTTTAAAACTACTTTTGGAGTATCCACTTTTAGGGACTTTTTTTCTTTTTGGCTGACTGCATGATACTGCACCTTTATTTACCAGGAAAATAGAAGATTCATGGTTTGGCCCCTGGAGGTATGTGCTTCTGGGAGAGCGATTAAACTGTGCACTCTGGGACTCTTTGCGGAAAAAGCTGGTGGATGATTTGAATTCCAAATGCGGATTGGAGATAAATGAAAATTTTCTTAATGCTATTCTTGAAGGTGCAAAGTGCACATTAGACGAATCTGCTACGTCACATTTATTCTCTCAAAAGAAAGGTTGCTTCATTGGTAAAGCTGGAGGTACTGACGAACAAAGGTGCGGGACATTGTCTAAAGCGGTTGAAAAGCTGACTAGCTTGGCTGTCCAGTTGATAACTGAGGCGGTCAATGAACTTGAAGAGGAAGACACCATAAGTAGAGAACCAGTAATTCTGGTGCTTGATTGTGAGGTGCAGGTGGGCTTTTGTCATGCTCTTCCCTTTTTTTTAACCCTTTCCTTCATAGATCTTAAGTGTAGGCATTCTCTTGACTTATGTGTTGTGGCTTGAATGACGACTTGTTTGTATAGTATTAACTTAAAATTTGAAAATTAAGTAAAGCCAAATAAGGGGCTCCATGAATTGATTAAGAACCAAACTATTGTTGTTGGCCAATCTTGCAGCATCTTGTTCTTTGTCAATGGATTTAGATCAAACTTGTTGCATCTAACGTATCTAAAACCGCTGCGAGTCTTTGTTCTGTCAGATTCTAAGGCTAATAGTGGTACTCATTGCATGAAATATTTGCATCTTTCTACTGCTAGTGGGAAACGGATCAACAGATTGTGTTCACCTTACAGATGCTTCCATGGGAGAATTTACCAATACTAAGAGACCAGGAGGTCTATCGTATGCCTTCTGTTGGAAGCATACGTATGAGACTTGAAACAAGTTGCTGTCATCATCAAGATCAAGGTGGGAGCATTGTTCCGGCCTTCCCTTTGATAGATCCCTTGGACGCGTTTTATTTGTTGAATCCCAGTGGTGATCTATGCGGCACTCAAGTTGAGTTTGAGAACTGGTTTAGAGATCAAGACCTGGAGGTAATTTCTTGGTCAAAAAGAAATGTGTGGCATATTTCATACTTAGAACTAGATGTAACGCTATGCATTTCTAAGTGTTATTGATATTTTTCCATCTTTGATGTTCCATCAATTATCAATACAGGGGAAGGCTGGATCTGCACCCACTGCAGAAGAATTGGCAACGGCCTTGAAAAGCCATGATCTCTTTATTTATTTTGGCCATGGAAGCGGTATGCACAATTAAATAATGCCAGTTCGTAATGATTGTTGTTGTTTATTTTGCTGTTCTGGTTTGCATTACAAAGTTCCCTTGAAATGTAGAATCTGTAACTGTGTATGACTGGTGTTACAGGGACGCAATACATACCCCAGCAGGAGATACAGAAGCTGGAGAAATGTGCGGCTACTCTTTTGATGGGGTGCAGTAGTGGTTCTCTTTCACTAAACGGATCTTATGTTCCTCAAGGTGCTCCATTATCCTATCTATTAGCAGGTTCTCCTGTCATTGTGGCAAATCTTTGGGATGTGACAGACAAGGACATAGATCGATTTGGGAAGGCAATGCTCAATGCTTGGTTAAGAGAAAGATCTACCGCCTCTATAGAGTGCCCCCAATGCAGTTTACTAGTCGAGAAATTCGAGGCAATGAATGTTAGAGGTGGTAAAGGGAACGCTGCAAAGAAGAAAGTCCAGAAGAAGAGAGCATCAGAAGCCTGTGATAGGGAGTGTTTGAAACATTCTTGTGACCACAGACCGAGAATTGGATCGTTCATGGGAAAGGCTCGTGAAGCCTGCACCCTGCCCTTTCTGATTGGAGCATCACCGGTATGCTACGGGGTGCCAACTGGTATAAGGAGAAAGAAGGATTTGTAGCAGTGCAGAGATTTCAGGAAAGCGACTCGTTACGTCAAAATGGAGTTGAAGCTGTACAGGTTAACACATTTAAACACCCATAGCATAGTATTGACAGAAGATTTGGCTTGCATTGTAGCTTTTTCTCTGGTCCTGTGAATCCTTGAACTGTAATATATAATCATGCAATGCAAGAGTGTTTCCTTGTCCGTTTTCCCGTGAAAAAATGTGAAATATTTTGATAAGGACGCGTCTATTGAAAACGTGCGCTACTATTGATGGGCGCACATTTCGATGGGAAAAGTTGTCAAAACAACGAATAATTTTGCATTTGATGCGAGTTTTTTCAATGGGTTCTGTCAAAAAAGGTTTTTTTTTTATAGGAAATGACATAAGAGGGGTGTGAATAAGTGGTTGCAAAATTTCTAATCATCACAACATAAGAGGATTACAAGTCACAACCACCAAACTTAGGGTTTCCACTCTTGAACCAATCACAACCTTGTGTTTTTTTCTAGGCTTAAGCGCAACCACTACTACAACTTTACTTTTTAAGGGTGAAGCAACCAATCCTAATTCGCAAGGTTAGGATTACAACTTTATATTTAGTTTTTTTTCTAAATGCTTTAGGATTTCTCAAGCAACTTTGCTTTTCGATAATGATTTTTTTAATAAAAAAAATCAATTTTAAACAGAGATTTAATGAATTAAATCTCTTCAAAAGCATTTATTCAACTTGAGAAACTAAATCTAACTTAATAACTAATTTTGAGTCTTCAAAAGCTTACTCCATTTTTAAGAACACTTTGTCAACTTTAATGTATTTAATCCAAAACATTTACAAATGCCACCTACAAACTCACACATGCGTTAGTATGCATATTACTATTTTGTTATCATCAGAATAAATATTACAAGGTATGAAACTTTAGGGCTCAAGTTTCATGTAAATCGGCTCCTTTCTACTGGTGGTAATAGGAGATGATGATGAAGTCACATCTTTAATGGAGCTAACGACAAGATTAACGATAAAATATATTTTTATATTTTAGTGGGTATTTTAAGATGTGACTATAAACGCCTTGTTAATAAATTTTAACTTTTGAATTGACTCTAAGTTCATATATAGAAAATATTTTCTTTTTATTTAAATGAAGATTTCTTTTTATGCTTAAAAATGTTAAAGGAATAACATATACATGCTGGATATGTGTTTGAGAGAGTAGATACTAGGGTAGTAATTAATACTCCCTCCGTCAAAAATTACTTGACGCGAGGAGAGAAAACACAGGTTTTAAGAAAAGTGGGGCCGCGTCAGAAAACTGTATGTGGGCCAAGGCCACGAGTGGGCAAGAAACAGTCTGTCAACTATGTTGTCTCTGCTAGGAATCACTTTTCGATATTTCCTGTTTTCACCGCTCCCACAGAAAGGAGCAGAAGGTCGTCTCGAGTCGGGAGAAGGTGGAACGATGTCATTCCGACCAGCCACGCGCAACCAAACGCAGATGAAGCTTCCGCCACTCCTTTCCACGCCCCGACGCGTGGAAACGCGTCCAGCCACCGCTGCCGCCGTCTTCACCTGGGTTCTTCTCACCTCGTCATTTTCGGCAAGGATCTATGGTCGCCTTCGTGATCTAGGAGCCGAAGAAGAGAGAAGGAGAAGATGGAGAGAGGATGTCAGGCACTCTATTTTCAGGACAACCAAATTTAAAATCTCTCCCAATGCTTTTCACCTGCAATTTCGTTTCACTCTTTTGCCCCCGTATGACACGCAGTTTAGTAAGCGAACGACATGTCGTTCAAGAGGCATTTTTGTCAAAAAAAATATAAACTGGCACAATTATTAAGGGCGCCAATTAATTTCCTGTTTTGGTTTTTACTCTTCTCGCGTCAAATAAATTTTGACGGAGGGAGTACACACTATACATTAGTACTCCCTCAGGTCTTTTTTAACTGTCGCCGGTACTGTAGATACGCATATCGAGGAGGCCGGATGACACACTATTTAACCTCAAAAAAATTTGAATTTTTACGTTAGAAAAAAAGTACGAAATTTTTTGAGGTCAAATAGTACGTCATCCGATTTCCTCGATATGCGTATCTACAATACCGGTAATAGTTAATTGTAACCGGAGGGAGTACTATATATGTCAGTGTGTTTCATATATATACTTAGTTAAGACCTTTCATGTCAGTGTGTTTTAAGTAAAAGAAATAATATAGGTAGAGATTTATGGAGTTGATCAACCACTACATAATATTTTGAAGTGTAATTATTTTTTTCTGAATTATTAATTTCTAAACTTTCAATTTGCCACTGATTTATTATCCTAAAAGATTTATCTTTTTAAAATCGACTTTAGTATATTTTTTTATTTTCAAGCCGCCATATCTTGTTTTGATAATATATATCCTCAACTTATAAAAAAAACCATTATATATACTAGCTAAGAAATATTTTTATAATTTTAATTTATTCAACTTATTACTTATAATAGTTTTGTAATTCATGTGGCCACTGAAAGCTCACTAAGAGAAGATATTATAATACTCTCTCTGTCCTTCAATGTGTGTCGTTTACTGTTCCGGTGTGTTTTTTTAGGCGCGCTGAAATAGTACGTATATGACTCTGAAAAATTTCGTATTTTTTTTCAAACGTAGGTGAATCTTTAACGTACGTTCGAAAAAAAATACGAAAATTTTGAGGGTCATATATGTACTATTCCGGCGCGCTTAAAAAAGCGCATCGGAACAGTAAACGACACACAGGCACAGAGGGAGTAGATAGGAGTAGTGCCGCAAGTAGGGCTGTTCAACGGTTAGCAATAACCGAAAAACCGAATTCCGAAACCGAAATTTTCGCTTGCTCGGTTATGGAATTTCGGTTTCGGTTATTTCGGTTTCGGTTAGTGAAAAACCAAAATAAACTACGGTTCGGTTTCGGTTTCCAATTGCAAAAGTTCGGTTAACCGAACTAACCGAACTTTTACTACCCACTATATAAGGATTTGTTTTTACTGAAATGCCATTACTCACTTCACTTAGGTCAAACCTCATCCTCTCTCAAACCTCAACCTCTCTCTTCACAGCCGCTTCTCTTCACTCTTCACAGCACCCACCGCCGCTTCTCTTCCACCCTTCGTCTCTCTTCACTCTTCACATCACCCACTGCCGCTTCTCTTCCATCCTTCACAGCACCCACCGCCGCTTCTCTTCCACCCTTCGTCGCTTCTCTTCACTCTTCACAGCACCCACCGCCGCTTCTCTTCCACCACGGCACCACCAACCTCTATTCCTCATCCTCTCTCGCAGTCCGAATCCCGTGTTGGCGTGTTACCAGCCTCCTAACGCCGAGTGGGTCGTGTTACCAGCCTCCTCTCAGATCTGTGCTTTCCTTTCTTTCTTATGTTCTTCCTTTCTTTCTTTTTTTGTTTCAATTTTTTAATTTTTTCTGTTCTGGAAAATTGTAGATCTGCTTATGAGAATAGCAAATTTGTGGATTTTGCTGGATTTAATTATGGATTTGATTTAATTATAGATTGATTGCGGGATTTAATTATGGATTGATTTAATTATGGATTTGATTTAATTATAGATTGATTGCTAGATTTAATTAGATTTAATTATGGATTGATTGCTTTGCTGGAGTTAATTAGGGATTGTTTTTCTCCTTTTTTTCATGAATTAAAAAAAAAATCAGGTTGTAATTTTCGGAATTTCGGTTTTCCGAAAACCGAACCGTTATAAATTTCGGTTTTTGGTTTTCGGTTACTAAAACTTCGGTTCGGTTTCGGTTTTAGATTTTATGATGTTTGGTTAACCGAAACTGAAACTTCGGTTATCGGTTTCGGTTTCGGTTAACCGATGAACAGCCCTAGCCGCAAGCAGGGCATGGGGCATGCATATATAATTAATTATTGAATAAATGTATATGGTGATATTATTATATTGTAAATGTCAGAAGAATTAAAGAAAACACGTGTCATGTTAGGTGTCAATAGATGCAATAATTAATGCAATGTTTGTTAGCAATTGAAGCAATGGAATTGGACAGCCAACCGATATATTTCATGATTTATTTATTTTTTAGTATAATTAGATTTAATCGAGTTGAACCGAATTGTGTTTTAGAACTGTTTATACATTGAACCGTTTAACTTATAAATCACTAATTTACGGATTCAACCGAATTGAACCGTTTAATTTATTAAAGATATAATATACATATACACATATTTTTAATTATAATAAACAATAACTTATTAAATTTATGTTAAAAGAAAACTTAGATATATAATAATTAATAACAAGTGTCGTAAGTAATTTCATGGTTTGTTTTCGTTGGTCATGACTCAATCATAAAGTAAAAATAACTCAAATTAATTGAAATAATAATCGTAAGTAATTTTATGGTTTGTTTTCGTTGGTCATAACTCAATCATAAAGTAAAAATAACTCAAATTAATTGAAATAATAAAAATAAAAATAATTTCAGAAAAAATATGAAAAATTCAAAAAAGTGGAGATTGGTTTTTTTCATAGAATTTTACCCATAATTAAATAAAATTATTAAATCTTGATATTTCCGAATAAAATTCAAAAAATTATAGAAAGTTCAACAATCTCAACGTTGATAATACTAAAAGAATCTCAACATTTTTTTGGTTTACTTTTTTTCTCGTTTTTTAATTGGTTTAATATTTTTCCCGTAATTAACTATATATATATTTTTTTTGGCAAGGCAATATCTAACCTCATAAACAAGAAAAAATATTAGATATATAAATCTTTAGTTCCAAATAATTAATCAAGAGAATATTTAAAAGAAGTATACGCTCCATACCCAATTTTGGAGACTATGTGATGTGGATTGGATTGTCCGTTTTTACCAAACCAATTAAGCCATGAAATCGGAACAAACCGGGACGTTTTCACCGCTTAAACATATATGTTGTTATCGGTTCAACCAAAACCAATTTGTATACCAAACATATCCAAAATAAATCGGTTAAATACTATTTTACTAATAAAATTGTACCAACTGATGTATCAATATATGATTGGTGTTTATCCCTTTCTAATTAAATTAAATTATTATTTTTATTTAAATAAATAACTTTTAAATGAATGTGAAAATAACACGTGTATTTTTAGTATAAAAATTAATTAAAATATTTTTTTAAAATTTGTTGTCTATTAGGATCATGGTATCAAACCTCTTTACTCTTAGTTTTTTTATTTTTATGTTTGTTTTCTCAAATTATTTTCTTTTAAAGTAATCAAATTTAAAGTATCTATAAAATAGTAGCTAATTTTAAGATTATTTATTTTACTAAATGAAATAATTACAAAAATAAGTTGTTTAGCAATTTTTGAAGAAAATAAAAATTTCGTATTTTTTTTTAATGTAAAATTCTGCATTGCGAGGTACAAGATGAAGAAAGTAATTAAACAAACTCTTTTCCATAAATATTTAGCTATGTGTATATACTACTCTCTCCATTTTAATTAAACGTCGTTTTGAGTTTAGACACGCATATTAAAAAGATCGGATGATTTACTGTTTGAGACAATTTTGCTCTTTATTTTTTTTCGAACGTATGTTAAGGATGCTCGTACGTTCGAGAAAAAATAAGGAGCAAAATTGTCTCAGTGAGTCATCTGACATTTTTAATATGCGTGCTGAAAGTGAAAGCGACAATTAATAAAATGAGGAGGGAATATACATTATGAATTGTTTTAGGGGAAATAGTTTTTATCACCCCTGAACTATCGTCGAAAATTAAAAACCTCCCCTGAACTTCATTTTTTGAAATTTGCCCCCTTACATTATTGTTTTTGGGCAAAACGCCCCTTTAATGCACATTTTTACAAATTTAAAAAATTTGTAAAAAATCTAAAGAAAATGTAAAAATTCACGAAAAAATGTAATTAACCTAAAACTCAAGAAACATTGTAAAAAATTCCAAGAATTTACAAAAAAATTGATTTAATTATGGACAGAAGGAGCTTTTTGCCCGAAAACAATAGTCTAGGGGGGCGAATTTCAAAAAATGAAGTTCAGGGGAGGTTTTTGATTTTCGACGATAGTTCAGGGGTGGTAAAAACTATTTCCCCATTGTTTTACGGTTGTCATTATGTCAGTTCTTAGCAGGACAGTCTTACTTTATTACTGTTACAGACAGGTGTGTGGTTGCTAGAATACCGTCCAATACAGATGCCATCCATGCAGATATTGATGCAGGAGGCAAAATAAACACTATCTTTTCGATTTTTTATAATTATAATTATACAAATCAAAATAATTATTAATTTCGATTACAAATATACTACATTAATTATCTCTTTTTATTATATTAAAATGATAAAATCAACAGTTAAAATCGAGTCACATAATCAAATTTTGTCAAAATCTACACTTTTTTTAATAAAACAAAGTATTTTTAATTTTATTTAATAAAAAATTAAATTTAAACGGGTTAATGGATGGATATGAGTTAAATCAATATAAATGAGTATGAGTACCCATTTAAAAATTATATGCGAAATAAATAGGTATACTACCCATACCCATTTAATCATTACTCAAAGAGACCCACTAATACCTACCCATTTGCCGCCCCTATTTATGAGACAGCGACTACATTGTTATTTTAGGTCTCTACAATAGATTCTTCTCCGCTCCATATATGTATGATTGACACCGCTCGTACGTGTTAGCTCGTGTCTTCATTTTCAACAAATGGCAGTGGCACCCATGCATGCATGTGAATCAGTCAGTAGTGGTAGCTTGTCTGAGCTGCACGTGCCGCGATTAATTGATGAATTAAACGAGATATGATGATATTTTACAATAATTAAAGTGTTAATGTAGTGATTATTTGATCAAGTCTGGTGTATAAATAGGGCCAAAGGGAGAGGTACTAAGTCACACACAAACACTACTACTTCTAACTTGACATAATAATAATCTCTCAAAAAAGATGAAGATGTTTGTTGGCCTTGTGCTCTTTGCAGTTTTTGCTCTCCCTGCTGCCTTTGCAGCTCAGCAAGATGTCATCACTCTCCAAGCTTATGAGGAGCTTCTCAAGAATGGGGCTGCTATTGGAATGACCAAAACTGTCATCTCAAGCCCTGTTCTTGAAGAGGCTCTCGTCTCTTACTCCAAGAACAAGCTTGGCGGTCTTCCTGTCTGCGGAGAGACTTGCGTTGGTGGAACATGCAACACCCCTGGGTGCTCCTGCAGCTGGCCAGTCTGCACCAGAAACTCTCTTGAAAGCACCAAATCAGCAAACCCTCTCCTTGAAGAGGCACTCACCGCGTTCGCCAAGAAAGGTCTTGGTGGTCTTCCCGTCTGCGGTGAGACTTGCGTCGGCGGAACATGCAACACCCCTGGGTGCACTTGCAGCTGGCCTGTTTGCACCAGAAATGCTCTTGAGACCCAGAAACCCAACCATTTGCTCGAAGAGGCACTCGTTGCATTCGCCAAGAAAGGTAACCTCGGAGGTCTTCCCGTATGCGGCGAAACTTGCGTTGGTGGAACCTGTAACACACCTGGGTGCTCTTGCAGCTGGCCTGTTTGCACCAGAAACTCTCTTGCCATGTGAGATGGAGCATAATTATGTATGTCAGTATATGCATGTGAGTGTACTGGACTATAGTTGTTTCTTGTCCTTCTCCACTATTAAAAGAGGCAATAAATGTTTGTGACACATATACCACATAATGGATATGTGAAGCATGCCTCGTCAATGTTGTTCCCTTCGTTCCACACTGAGTTTAATTAATAAAAGTCCAGTTAATTATTTGTGTTTTCTTGATTTGCGAATGTTTTGCTATGCATGGTTAGAAAATTTTTAGTAGTTTATTGGTGTCATTTATACTGTCAATTTTTACACGCGCACTCTGGAAGTTGCACTAGGTGGAAGGAAAAAAAACTCAACCCCAAATCCAGATACAGTCGTTTTCTGAAGTAGATTATCAAGAAATAATAAATTAACATATAAATAATTATATATAAGAGAAAAATATGAAAATTTTCATAAAATAATTCAAAAATATTATAATTCTTTAAAAGATCAAGAAAAAAAAAAATATTACTCATTCCGGTTATTTTTATATGAATGTTTGGTCCTGAACCATTAACGTTTTGGTGTTTCCAATGCACGTCTTGTCACATTACCATTATCCCCTTTATCTTCCTCCTCTCTTCGTATCTTTTCTTCTTAAAATTAAGAACACAACACCATCAGCATCTCTTTCATTCGACACCACAATTCAGCTTCCATCACCGTCTCCGATCTACCTGAGATACACATCAGACAGCGACGGCGACATCAACTTGACGAGGAAGATGACGGTAGCTGCGCTGATGTTGGGCAAACAATTTTTTGTCTTTTTTAATTTGAGGGTTGGGCAAAAAAATTACAAAACATATATGTGATGACAGATCTAATTTGGAAAGGATTGTGGTGGAGCAAAGAAAGGAGAGGGAGAAGGAAGAGAAGAAAGTAATCGTTACTAATTTCAGTAGGAATGAGGGGTAGAATAGAAACTTTCATTATTTTTTACATATATTTCCACTAAAATAAAATAAGATTGAATGAATAAAATTCCGTTCCATTAGTTAAAATTTCTTTCATTACAGTTGTATGAGAATACTGAAAATTTTGTATTGCGTTGGAATTCATATTGGATCAGGAGTAAATCCATCGTTAAGAAAGCATGTCGTCATCACCATGTTGGCCACGTTGTTTCTTTCCTTGTTAGATTTCCGAGGGCGTACCGATCGGACTCAAGGACGGTGTGGTGGTGACACCCGTCGATCAATAGCGAGCGCTCTATTTCTTTTTCTTTTTTTGTTCACCTCCCTTGTGTGACGACGTCGGATCTGATGCCTTGGCTTTGGTTGTCGATTCACCAAATTTCGTTGAAGGACAAAACAAAACTAAAGCCAATAATAAGAGATGCAATAGATGAGAAAGAGAAGCATTAGGGTTGGCCTTCAAAGAGTTTTGGTTTGTTGGGCCTTGCTTTTTTACATTCATGTCATTCTTCTTTTCTAATTGAGACAGCAACTAACACCACAACAAACACCCGTCACCACCACCATCACAGTACACGTCGCCGCCCCTGCTGTCACAAACACCACTCCGACCACCACCATCACCACCTATTCTCCTTTTCTTTCTTCCTTTTTTTTAAAAAAATTGACCATCCACTGCCATTATTACACCACACCACCACAACCACAAGGCACTTCCTCCACAACCAAACTCCAACCACCACTCAAACAAGTAAAAAGGAAAAAAAAGGAAAAAAAGGGAAAAACAGCAAAAGAAATAAAATGAACATATATGTACTATTTTATTGGCCAAAGTGACATTTTCAGAAACTTAAAGAAACAAATTCGGATCAAAGGATGAATAGAAACGAGATTATCAAGTGTTTTCATGTTATAAAAAACGAAAATGAAAATGGAAACAAAAATTTAGGAGGATAAAAGAGCAAGGGACGAGCAAGGAGGAGGGTGTGCGGGGGGCTAAGGGGGAATAGGGTAAGATGAGAGAGAAAAAATAATGGGTAGGTTTTTCAATTCGAAGGGGCATGTCCTGCTGTAACCAAAAAATAGTTCAGGAAAAAAAAAGGGCTTGCACAATCTTATCTTGATTGAAAATGGGCTTACACAAAGAGATGATGCAAATTGGTTTCATTTAAACTAACACTTCACTTTTTTTTTTTTTGGTACATACATAAACTCCATTGTTCCCTCACCAAATGAGAGAATAAATAGCAGAATAAGTATTTTTTTTTAAAATAACATGGTGATTCGTATTTTTTTTTGAATTAGATTAATTCATATCCCACTCTGTTAGAGTATAAATGCGGCCAAAGTGGTACTTTAGGAAATTTAATGCAACTGCTTAACACAAAACCTTAAAATGTCAATGTTAGTTCTAAACAACGCAACAACCATGTTGTGTTAGGGAATGGTTTGCAGAAGAGGTTAGACGAATCATCGGGAAATTGGACAAGGAAGATTGTGAGCAGAGCATAGAGGAAGGCAGAGGAGAGGGTGAGCATTTTGTTGCCTAGGCCGCTCATCAATGCGTAGATAACATATTTGCAGGCTGTGGAATTAAGAGGAAGGCCTGAATTGAGCTGCTGCAAGGATTCATTGTAGGGTTCGGTGTAAGGTCCACAAAGTGTGTGAAGATTATCTCAAATTAAATGAAATTTCATTACTTTTTGGGCGAATTTTTATTAAATTTTATTAGTGTATCTTTTATATTTTTAGAAGAGATAATTAGTGAAAGTAATAAAATATGTAAATTAGAATAAAATAAAAGGGTATTGGTGTAAAATTCACTCATACATTTGTATCATATATTATGATAGCTCATTATATTTGTAATTGAGTCAAATACGTCACTACATTTGTCTACTCGATCTACATTAGCCACTCTTTTCTAAAAATAGTTATACTTTATTTGTCATCTAAAAAGGTCATACTATCTTAGAAATTAAATTTTAAATTTTTTATATAAAAAGTCCACATGTCAAAAAAACTAAATAAATAAATAAAATTGAGTGCTAAAGAATAGTGAATTTTTATTTTGATCTTACTCGATGGTTTATTGTTGGAAAATGGATACTATTTTGATCTCATTTGATTTTTTATTTTTAGATGTTTCATCTAATTTTTTATTTTTCTGGATTATTACAAAATAAAGCAGGACCAGGTATGGTTTTTCAAACAGAAAAGATCAGAACCAAACTACGTGGTCCGGTTTGGTTTCCAATTCAGTTTAGTTTTTGACCACTCGTCCTACCTACCTCTACTAGTTTCACTACGCTGATATTTTTCATTAACAAGAAACCACTCTTACCATATGGCAGCCTAGCTGTATCAGACTATTACTTACATACCCTAAAATAGAAATCTACGGGCTGTCTTTTGAATTACAATAATTGAAGTGTTAATATAGTGATCGAAATGTGACAAAAATAAATAAATAATAATGTAGAAATGATTAATTGATCAAGTCAGGTGTATAAATAGGGGCAAAGGGAGAGGCACTAAGTCACATACAAACACATACTTCTGCATCTTATAACTTCTCATACTAAATCAAAGTTCAAAAGATGAAGATGTTTGTTGGCCTTGTGCTCTTTGCAGCTTTTGCTCTCCCCTCAGCCTTTGCAGCTCAGCAAGATGTCATCACTCTCCAAGCTTACGAGGAGCTTCTCAAGAATGGGGCTGCTAATGGAATGGCCAAAACTGTCATCTCAAGCCCGGTTCTTGAAGAGGCTCTCGTCTCTTACTCCAAGAACAAGCTTGGAGGTCTTCCTGTCTGCGGAGAGACTTGCGTTGGTGGAACATGCAACACCCCTGGGTGCTCCTGCAGCTGGCCAGTCTGCACCAGAAACTCTCTTGAAAGCACCAAATCAGCAAACCCTCTCCTTGAAGAGGCACTCACCGCGTTCGCCAAGAAAGGTCTTGGTGGTCTTCCCGTCTGCGGTGAGACTTGCGTCGGCGGAACATGCAACACCCCTGGGTGCACTTGCAGCTGGCCTGTTTGCACCAGAAATGCTCTTGAGACCCAGAAACCCAACCATTTGCTCGAAGAGGCACTCGTTGCATTCGCCAAGAAAGGTAACCTCGGAGGTCTTCCCGTATGCGGCGAAACTTGCGTTGGTGGAACCTGTAACACCCCTGGGTGCTCTTGCAGCTGGCCTGTTTGCACCAGAAACTCTCTTGCCATGTAAGACCGAGACCTATGCATATGACTGAACCATATTGTTCCATTTGTTGTTTCTCGTTCTTGTTCTTGTTCTTTGCCTTTATATTAGAGGAGAGGAGGCTATACATGCTCGTGACATATGGATTTACCAAAAAGTAATACGTCAAGCATGCCTCCTCTTCCCTTCCTTTCTGTTTGAATTAATAAAAGTCCAGTTAATTATTTGTGCTCGTGTGC
The DNA here is from genome assembly GCA_963691705.1 of Viola odorata. Classification (NCBI taxonomy): domain Eukaryota; kingdom Viridiplantae; phylum Streptophyta; class Magnoliopsida; order Malpighiales; family Violaceae; genus Viola; species Viola odorata. Next base: position 11,888,854 of record OY829545.1, read on the forward strand.
TCTTGATATGTGTACTATTATGAAAGCTGATCCGTACTTCTTATTAATTAGGAAAAAGAAGATCTGTGAGGAAGAGATTAATGTCGATCCAGTTAAAAAAAACTATGGAAATGACTTTAAAGTGAAACAATGCTATAATTAATTAAAACAATTATTTTAATTTCTAAAAACAATGAGAGATTTTTAAAAAAAAATTTAGAAATAAGAAAACAACGTAACAGTCCCTCTCCCCAAGTTTACAGCTTAGGAAGCAGGCAGTCAGCACAAAAATTTGCTTCCTTGAAGCAGTGACTGATAACTACATACAGTCCATTCTCTAATTCTTATCAAGAGCATCCACCACAGTTATGGCCCGGATTGCCATTTGCTAGCCCCATCGGTATTCAGCTTCACCCAGCGGATCCGAGGTCTTTTCCACCAAATCTAATTTGAACTTTAAGCTGCTGAAGTAGCTATTCGTCTTGCTATAATGTGGGCAATCAGTAATTTGTTGATACACGAGAGAAGTACTATCAAAAAAACCTGGTTCCTCTAATTGAATCTGAACCGTTCAATAAAATTGAACGGATGAAATTTAAAATTCAAATTATTAATGAATTGACCGGTCAGTAAAATTCAACAAGTGGTCAACTCATTAATGACTTGAATTTTTAATCTCATTCGTCCAATTTTATTGAACGGTTCAGATTCTTCTAACATGACTGGTCATGCTCAAAAGAAAATTAGAGGAAAAATCTATACTTAATTACTCTCTTTTTAGGGAAAAGTCAGAATTTGGCACCTGCACTTGCATTGACTAACTAATTTGACACCTCCTTCGGTCAAACGATTTAAAAAGCATCTCCACTTGACTAATATGACACTTTTGACACTCGTCATTGACGCCGTCCGTCCTCCACCGTTAACTGTTGACGTGTCATGCCACGTGGTATGACACGTCATCAACATGATGACGTGGCATGCCACGTCTGAAAAAAGTAATTAATTTTAAAAAATCATAAAAATAATATAATTAATTATAAAAATTCAAAAAAATAATATAATTAATTATAAAAATTCAGAAAAATAATGTAATTAATTTAAAAAATTAAGAAAAATAATATAATTAATTTAAAAAAATCATAAAAATAATTTAATTAATTTAAAAAAAAATAAAAAAAAATAATTAATTCTAAAAATTCAAAAAATACTTTAATTAATTTTAAAAATTTAGAAAAATAATTTAATTAATTTTTAAAATCTAGAAAAATACTGTGATTAATTTTAAAAACACGGAAATGTAATTAGTTTTCATGACTAGTGGTTGGAAATGCCGGAATTTGAGTGGGAACACCATCCCCACTGCCGATTCAGCAAACCCAAATATAAACTAAATATGAAGATCTACCTAGGAAATTAATAATTTTCATGACCAGCGGCTAGAAAACCAAGCCCGCTGGAGCTCCTACCATAACCGGCAACTACAATAGTCTGTACTGTTGTCGCAAATCTAGCGCACCACCACCACACCACCGCCACAATAGATTTGGCGCCAAAATCAGAGTGGGAACACCATCCCCCACTGCCGATTCGGCAAACCCAAGCATAAACTAAATATGAAGATCTACCCAAGAAATTAAAAATTAATTATAATATTTTTTTGGATTTTTAAAATTAATTAAATTATTTTTCTGAATTTTTAAAATTAATTACATTATTTTTCTAAAAATTTTAAATTAATTATTTTTAAAAAAATTTAAAATTAATTACATTATTTTTCAGAATTTTTAAAATTAATAATATTATTTTTTTGAATTTTTAAAATCAATTATATTATTTTTCTTAATTTTTAAAATTAATTAAAGTATTTTTATAATTTTTATAATTAATTAAATTAAATTTCTTAATTTTTAAAATTAATTATATTATTTTTCTGAATTTTTAAAATTAATTATATTATTTTTCTGAATTTTTAAAATTAATTATATTATTTTTCAGATGTGGCAACGTAGTTAACGGTGGAGGACGGACGACGTCAATGACGAGTGTTAAAAGTGTCATATTAGTTAAGTGGAGGTGCCTTTTAAATCGTTTGACCGAAGGAGGTGCCAAATTAGTCAGTTAATGCAAGTACATGTTTCAATTTCTGACTTTTCTCCTCTTTTTAATAGACAGGATAGATCTGACGGACCTCTGTCTCAATTAATTTCATCCTCATCTAAACCGGGACCAACATAATAAATATACTCATCTAAACCGGGACTAATATAATAAATATACAGAACTGAAATTAAATTGTCACCGGTTGTAGATAGAATGACACATGCTGTTCTCGGAATAGTGAATAACAACAAGTTTGAAGTAATCCGCTACGGTTGTGTGCACATGAACTTGTGACAAGCTGGAAAGTAAAGTTGGAGTATTATTAGTAGACTACCGGGCCCCTCTCTACTTCTTTTTAATGCGCAACAATTACTGTTGTCAAATAAATATTTAATTTAAAATACATATGGAACTCTTTTTTCCTTTTTTGTTACTATTGGAAGGTATATAAATATTTAGAGTATTAATAATAAATTGCTAATTTTCCTCCATAATTTAACTAATTTTATATATATATATATGATTTTGAATTTCTCATATTGCCTTGTGTCAGTTGTTATTCATATCGTGCCCGGTGTTCGTATCTGTACTTAATACATTAGGCTATATATTACAAAGAATTACAGGGTCTGAAAAATAATTTTGACTCCTCCCCATGTTGTAGAGTCTAGAAACAACAAAATGAAATTACAGAATTTGCAATTGAATGCTGCACACCATGGAGTGAGAAATACAATATAATTACCTACCTATAAACACCAATTGATTGAAAATTTGCTACCACTAATCTCTCTCTCTCTTCCTTCAGTCTCTCCTGGTGATCTCTCCATGCCTCTCCTAACCAAAACATTGTCGAGTATGAAATAGAATGACTCTCATAATTTGATTTTTTTTTTCTATTTTCTTATTAGCTCAAATTTAAAAGATTAGTTAAAGCTAGTTTTGGTAAATTTCTTGCCGTTTTACCACAACTTGTTTGCTGCGACAACTAGTCATGTCCATTGATTATAGTTACTCCCCAGTCTGCATCCTCACAGTGCTTGACATGAGAAACAACCTTGCTGACATCAACAGCTTCTCCACTGCAATCATATTTTGGTGGAAAATGGAAACAAGGCTCCATAGACATGGCTTGACCACATGGAAGATTTGGGGTCTTCCCATTTGAAGATAAATAAAGGATCCATGGCTTCAAACCACCAAGACCTTGAGCCACATATCCAAAAGTTGATATGGAACTGGTAACCAACACATCACTCATACTAAGAAGATACATTTCAGCCAATGCTTTCATGTTATGCATGCTATTCCCATATTGTTCATACCCTTCATGACTTGGCTGGAAAATCCCAATCACCTCCCCTGTCTCGGTCGCTTTTGTCCAGTACAAATCCCTCATATGCTCATAGTACTCAGAGTACAAGGATGTTATGAGAACAGCTTTCAAACTATGGTTGTTGCTGATGTGATCAGGAGGAGAATTAGGTGTATTAAGGGCTTGTGGAAGTAGTTTTTGATTCACCGTGCAGGACAGAATTTGGTCCAGAACAGTCTGAAATGGAGTTTTGGTGGTGTTTAACACTCTTACTTGGATGCCAATTCTCTGATCTGCTCTGGCTAGGTAGGCTTGATAGAACCTGGTGATTAGTCCCCATACCTCATTGGAGGGTTGAAAAAGATAGCGACCCAAGAAGTGGAAAACAGTTTCTTTGTCAGGAAACATGTTTGTAAGCTCATTCTTGAAAGATTCCATCAGGAAAAGAGATGGGACAAAGTATTGATTTGAAGTGATGACCAACCAAGGCACTGATTGAATCTGAGCTTGATTCTTGTCACAATAAAAGAACCCATCTTCCTTATCAATGTTGTAAGCAAGGTAGAGGAGAAGGAATGGGGAGGATTTGATGGTGGTGGCATCTAATGTTTTGTTCTTTAGCATATTGCCATAAGTGTTAGGGTACTTCTGATCAAAAGTATGCGCAATCTGAGGTCCTCAAATATGGTCCAATGGCAACAACCATGTTGTGTTAGGGAATGGTTCGCAGAAGAGGTTAGACGAATCATAGGGAAATTGGACAAGGAGGACTCTGTTTGTTAGCAGAGCATAGAGGAAAGCAGAGGAGAGGGTGAGCATTTTGTTGCCTAGGTGACCGCGCGTCGAACACGTCAAATATAGTAGTGAAATAGTTATGGAATTGGGGGTAGAAATACAACTTATCACTGTCTACAATAGCTTGTAGATGATGGTAAGAGGATCGTCCACAGAGACCTCTAGGAAATGTAGTTCTTGAGTTTGACTTCCTCGTCACTGAGAGTGGGTTTGGTTGGTATCTGAAACTGAAAGACAAAACAAAAAGTAATGAAAACAGTTTAAAATATAAAATAGTATTGGCCGAAGTCTAGGCCAAGACTGCGGGCTAGATTGGGAAAAAGTCTTGTGATACGGAATTCCAGGTAAGGGCGATGGGTGAGCTTGCGTTCTTATGCATCGATCATGGACTGGAGTATGTTCATCTCTTCTTCATAGTACTGCTATAGAGGGGAGGAACTCCTTTTCCCTCCTATCTTCCCTCCTCTTCAAACTATCTGGCGGGTACTCCCTCTCCTGATAATCCTAGCCAAGGGACACCTTGCTGGTTAAAGGGTTTATCCGTTTGACTGCTGTCTTGAATGGTTGCTCACCTCTTCAATGGTGCAGGGGAAGACAGTACCTAGGCTAAGTTCCTAGGTTGTCAATCTGGTCTCTACCTATTTTACTTATTCTTCTAGTCTGCTCGAGACTAGTCACCTACTCCGTCTAGCCGGCGGGAACTCCCTCTCCTTCTAGACTGGTTACAACTCTTCTCTCCTAGAGAACAAGGATGATCAAACCTTGGCTCTAGTGAGTAAGCGATGGATTAAGTTCAAGAATAAATAAATACAAAGAAAGAGATTGTGAAGAACGGATTGTGTCTCACGATTGAATTAAGAACTTCAGCTCATCACCCTTACCAAGAATGGGTTTTTAGTTACTCATACTCATGGATAAAAGATAAAGAAATTAACTTGCATAAATATAAATAAATCCGAAATAAATTCGGAGCAAAGTATTTTAACAATGGCGAAAGAAGAAGAAAGAGCGTCTGAGAGAGAGTGAGGAAAAGGGGAGGACGAGATCAGCTATAAGAAAGCTAAAACTCCTCTGTCCTTCTCCAACTCAATCTCCTAAATAATCTCCTAAATAATCTCCTAAAAGATTATTACAATTAATTGTTCTAAATATGGAAACTAAATCGCAATTAATTAAAGAGGGAGATCCCCTTCGGGATTCTTCATAAGATAGTCTTCCTATCCCTCTAAAATTGCTGGACAGCTGCTACGTGCCAGCTGTGAGAGTCCAACTCCAAAAATACTTCAATCGCTCCAAGCTGCAGTCTGATCGCAAAGGAGTCTTGGCCGGAGTCTAGGCCAAGACGATTCTGGTAAGCGCACTGCGTCAGATGCGAATATGTCTAGGCCAAGACCCAGGCCTAGACTCGAGTAAACAGCTTCGGCTCCAAACTTCGTGAATTCTTCTCATTCAGCCTCCAAACCAGACCTGATAAGATATGGGAAATTAAGGGATACATCAGTAGATTTACTGTCCAAAACTACAAGTAAATGGACAATAAAACATGATGAAATGCAATGCAATCAAACTCCCCACACTTAAACTATGCTTGCCCCCAAGCATACAGACTCAAAGACTCAACAAAAATTAAAAACACATCAAAACAAAACAGACATCCTGACCCCTTGGACTTTCTCATTTTCAAATTGCTTACCCGTCCACTGGATCTGCCAAGACACTTCACTAGAGTACCCAATGCAAGACTAACAAGGAATGATCAATACCCCGAACATACACCTTCCACATGGTATCAAGACACCTTACTAGATTAGATGATAAAGTATAGGGCAACAAGGTTCACCAAGGATTTGAGTCCCACCAAGTGTCGTCTATCAAAAAGTGCCTAAAGACTGGTGCCATTTAAATCACTTTGACAGAGATTTTTCTTCTTTTATTTTCTTTTATGTCTTTAGCAATTTTTTTTTTTCTTCTGACAATTCAAGTGTCTTTTCTATGATAAATTTTTTCTTTTATAGACACGGCACATAGACAGAGCTTGTCCTTTTCAGCGGGGACTTCCACCTTTGCTATGTCTGTCCTATGACATTCCAACACCTTTATTTGTCTCACACTACAACAGATAGAACGACACACTCAAATCCGGGCAGCAAACCTCATCATCCTAATAAGAATTAAGGTCCTAGCTAGGTGTCCTTACGACCATATGGATGGCTAACGTTCGGGAAACATCAGATTAAATGCCCCTTAGGCATTGATCATTTACGCTCATTCGCATCCCTGTTACTAAAGCATTGTATTCCCTAGAAAAGTGTCTACATGCAATCCCACCAAAAGACTAAACAATCTAAGCAAGAAAACAGGGATTCGGATGTTCACAACAAAACAAACTCAAAACATGCATAAAAATACCAATAAAAATCATGCAAATGACTGACTCTATACTGGACATACTGATATAAAAATAAAAAATTAAAACACACTAATTTGACTCACAGAAACAGACGCAAAACACACAATCAAACATTTAATATTCACAAAAACACAAGACATATTTAACACCCTCCCCACACTTAAAAGACACAATGTCCTCATTGTGTGGAGAGACAAAAATAAAAGACAAAACATAAAAATAAAAGAAAGGAAAGATATAACCTGGGGGCAGAAGCAACTCAGGTTGCTGGGGTCTGGGGATCTTGGCCAGAAGCTTGGCCTAGATCAGGGGCAGGAGGGTCTTTTGGTTTCGGAGCTCTTGAAGCAGGAGGTTCTTGGCCTAGCGGTTGTCCAGGATGTTCCAGGATGGACTGTTGTTGTTGAGCGAGTGGAGTGCTGCTGAAGTCCGTTTTCAGGTGGAGACTAGATAAGGGATTTTGGCCGCAGTCTTTGCCTGTGTCTTGGCCTAGATCAGCTGCTGCTGCTGGATCTGTAATGGGTGGGTCTTGCAAAGCCTTCGACTCCAGTTGTGGTGTCTGCACAACAGAAGGTAGGAATTTAGGAACCGTAGACTGCACGAATTGGCAACTTACAGTTTTTTTCTTCGGTTTGGCAGTCTTGGCCTGCGTCTTGGCCAAGCTCGAGGCCAAGACTGAGTCTGTTTTTTCTGGATCGGCCAAACTGGCCAAAACTTCTGGGAGTTCCTTCTGATCTCCTGCTCTGTCCTCCAATCCTGCTATTGGATCTAAAATATCAAGAAAATTCACGCAATGTGGATCATTAGGATGCTGTGATGCTTCTGTGATGCTGAATTTTATAGTACTTCCAAAGAATTCTAAAATTATGCTCCCTTCAAAGCAGTCAATCTTAGCCTTCGATGTCCTTAGAAATGGTCTTCCTAATAAAATGTCAGTGGTGCAAGAAGGCAATTGAATATTCATTTCAACAATGTAAAAGTCCACTGGATATATAAAATCATTTACCATTACCAAGACATCTGTCACAATTCCCTTGGGTCGGATGAACGATCTGTCAGCCAGCTGAATCACCAGATCAGTCTCCTTCATCGTACCTAGCTTCAAGGTCTCGAATTCTCTTAATGACATGACGTTGATGCCGGCTCCTAAATCACAAAGAGCTTTCTCTATCGTTTTGTTTCCTATTCGGCATGGAATGGTGAAAGTTCCTTGATCCTTGCACTTCTCTGGAAGTTGCTGCACTGTATGAACTAAATTCACCCTCTCTACACCTGCAACTTTCTTTTTGTTAGTGCAAAATTCTTTAAGAAGTTTAGCATAAGAGGGAACTTTGGCAATTAAGTCTAACATAGGCATATTAACAGCTATCTTTCCAAAAAAATTCATAAAGTCCCTTGCTTCATCTTGTTTCTTCTCTTTTGAGGATCTAGGAGGAAACGGTGGAGGAATTTCGATCACTTCCTCTTTCTGGTCAGTCTTGGCCCGAGTCTTGGCCAAGACAGGTTCTGTTTTTTCTGTTTCCCTGGGAACAGCAGGTTTGGTCTGAGGTTTGGCCAAGACAGCTTCTGCCTCATTTTCATCCAACTCTTGCGATTGAATTTTCTCCAATTCCTTGTCTGTTTTCGCACCTTGCCTCTCTGGTAACACACTTCCACTCCTTAAACTCATGGCACTAACATTAACATGGTGCGCTGGATTGTTTACCGTGGTGGGAGGTAATTTGCTTTGGTTAGCCATCTGATTGATTTGCTTCTGCATCTCCGCCTGTGATTGCACAAAATTCTTCTGCATCTCTACCTGTGACAACATAAAATTTTTCTGCATCTCTACCAGATTAGTGTGGGTTGCTTGCATAAAATTTTTGAGTGTATCTTCCACAGAAGGACCAGTAATCTGCAAAGGTTGAGGGGCAGGCGGTAGCTGAGCTACAGGAGCTTGGCCAGGGGCTTGGCCTAGATTCTGTTGTGGAGGGACTGGATCTCTCCATCTGAAGTTTGGGTGGCCTCTCCATGAGTACTCGTTGCTTCCCTGAGGGTAGTTTTGCATGCTCCCTTGGTTGTGTGCGTATGCTGCATTAACCTGAGTCATATCATCCGAAGGGTGTTGCACCATATAACAATTGTTGGTTTGGTGATCCTGCTGCTGGCATATCCCACACACTGAAGCTACCTGCTTTTGATTTTGAATTCCTGTAGGCATTGCACCTGAAAAGTTAATAGAAAGATTTTTGACCATGTCAGTTAATTCAGTTAACTTTTGTTCAACATTAATAGCACAAAGATTTGAAGGAATAGAGTTTCGGTCAGAAGAAATATTATTTTGGCAATTGTCCGCCATAGTTTGAAGTGGCATCTTGGCTCTTGTGACAGTCAAATCTTGCAATGCTCCACCAGCTGCTGAATCCACTTTCTCTTTGCAGCTTGGCAGCATCCCGTCATAAAAGTACTGGATCATTGTCTGATCCGCAACTCCGTGTGTAGGGCAGACTTCCTGCAACTCACGGAACCGTTGATGATATTCACTTAGACCCTCATCGTTCCTTTGCTGGATGGCAGCCATGTTCTTTCTAGCTACCCCTGCTTTTGTTGCATTCCAGTACTTGTTTAGGAACAAAGTGGACATCTCGGCCCATGTGTTGACCGTGTTGTGAGGTAGACCGTAGAACCAATTTTGGGCAGCCCCCTCAAGAGAGCATGGAAAAGCTTTCAACTTTGCTCTTTCCATATTCACAGTAGCTGGTTTCATCATGTCACATTGAACGTGTAGGTTCCTCAGATGCTTGAATGGGTTTTCATTTGAATGGCCAAAGAACTTAGGAAGGTTGGCCACCATATTGGTCTTTATAGACCAGTCATTGGGTACAGCTGGTAAACTAATACAGGAAAAGGTTTCCTGTTCCGCTGTTTTGTTCAGTTCCCTCATCGTGGGCTCTGGTTGATTTTCTGCCATGTCTTGGCCGGAGTCTTGGCCAAGATCGTGGTCTAGACTGGAATCTGTTTCGGAACTAGAGGTTTCCGATTCACTTTCTTCTGGGGTTTTCCTCTTTCTAGCTATCTTTCTGAGTTGTGCTTCGGTCTTAGTGAGATTCGGATTGTACAGTAGCAAATCTTCTTCTCTGCAAGAGGACCTGGTCATCAACTATCAAAAACAAAATAAAACAAAAACTACAAATACCGTTAGAGATCCCCGGCAACGGCGCCAAAATTTGACCGCGCGTCGAACACGTCAAATATAGTAGTGAAATAGTTATGGAATTGGGGGTAGAAATACAACTTATCACTGTCTACAATAGCTTGTAGATGATGGTAAGAGGATCGTCCACAGAGACCTCTAGGAAATGTAGTTCTTGAGTTTGACTTCCTCGTCACTGAGAGTGGGTTTGGTTGGTATCTGAAACTGAAAGACAAAACAAAAAGTAATGAAAACAGTTTAAAATATAAAATAGTATTGGCCGAAGTCTAGGCCAAGACTGCGGGCTAGATTGGGAAAAAGTCTTGTGATACGGAATTCCAGGTAAGGGCGATGGGTGAGCTTGCGTTCTTATGCATCGATCATGGACTGGAGTATGTTCATCTCTTCTTCATAGTACTGCTATAGAGGGGAGGAACTCCTTTTCCCTCCTATCTTCCCTCCTCTTCAAACTATCTGGCGGGTACTCCCTCTCCTGATAATCCTAGCCAAGGGACACCTTGCTGGTTAAAGGGTTTATCCGTTTGACTGCTGTCTTGAATGGTTGCTCACCTCTTCAATGGTGCAGGGGAAGACAGTACCTAGGCTAAGTTCCTAGGTTGTCAATCTGGTCTCTACCTATTTTACTTATTCTTCTAGTCTGCTCGAGACTAGTCACCTACTCCGTCTAGCCGGCGGGTACTCCCTCTCCTTCTAGACTGGTTACAACTCTTCTCTCCTAGAGAACAAGGATGATCAAACCTTGGCTCTAGTGAGTAAGCGATGGATTAAGTTCAAGAATAAATAAATACAAAGAAAGAGATTGTGAAGAACGGATTGTGTCTCACGATTGCATTAAGAACTTCAGCTCATCACCCTTACCAAGAATGGGTTTTTAGTTACTCATACTCATGGATAAAAGATAAAGAAATTAACTTGCATAAATATAAATAAATCCGAAATAAATTCGGAGCAAAGTATTTTAACAATGGCGAAAGAAGAAGAAAGAGCGTCTGAGAGAGAGTGAGGAAAAGGGGAGGACGAGATCAGCTATAAGAAAGCTAAAACTCCTCTGTCCTTCTCCAACTCAATCTCCTAAATAATCTCCTAAATAATCTCCTAAAAGATTATTACAATTAATTGTTCTAAATATGGAAACTAAATCGCAATTAATTAAAGAGGGAGATCCCCTTCGGGATTCTTCATAAGATAGTCTTCCTATCCCTCTAAAATTGCTGGACAGCTGCTACGTGCCAGCTGTGAGAGTCCAACTCCAAAAATACTTCAATCGCTCCAAGCTGCAGTCTGATCGCAAAGGAGTCTTGGCCGGAGTCTAGGCCAAGACGATTCTGGTAAGCGCACTGCGTCAGATGCGAATATGTCTAGGCCAAGACCCAGGCCTAGACTCGAGTAAACAGCTTCGGCTCCAAACTTCGTGAATTCTTCTCATTCAGCCTCCAAACCAGACCTGATAAGATATGGGAAATTAAGGGATACATCAGTAGATTTACTGTCCAAAACTACAAGTAAATGGACAATAAAACATGATTAAATGCAATGCAATCACTAGGCCACTCATCGATGCGTAGATAACATATTTGCAGGCTGTGGAGTTAAGAGGAAGGCCTGAATTGAGCTGCTGTAAGGATTCATTGTAGGGTTTGGTGTAAGGTCCACAAAGTTTGTGAAGATTTTCATAGCTTCTTAGCTTTGAGAGGAGATAGGCAGATGGCTTATGGGGTGATGGTTTTTGAAATAAAGGTGATTCCAATCTGCTCAAGCATGTTTTTGTATCTGATTCTGGTGCAAATAGTTCATCAAGAGCAAGTTCAGAGGAATCCTTCCCTGAATAAAAGATGAAACGAAATAAGTTACAGGCACAAAACTTATACTTTTGCTTATGAATTGAGTTGAACGATGTATATAGGCGTGCCTAAATGAAACTTCAGAAGTAGTGTATAATTTTCTATACGATTTTAAATAACAATTCTCTCCATATCTAAGTATGCATGGTGTATCATTAGTTTTCTGCAGTCATGCAATCAAGTGGTATGTCCGTTGGTGGTCCTAAAATTCTTAAAGCGATTTGGGTTCGAATCTCACATTTGATAGTGAAAAATTAATAAAAAGAATCAAAGAAGGATGATGGTGTGTCATTACCATTTGGAACTAGTTGTCCTGCTGAAACATGGTCCTTAGTAGCTGTTATCTTGCTGTTATTGCTGTGATCTTTAGGTTGCCAACCGGCCGTCGTGAGACTGAAACTTGTGGTGTGCAACAAGGAGGCCCCTGTAAGAAAAGAGAGAGCAACCAAGCAAGCGAGTTTCACTTGAAACACTTTGCTGGACCAGCACGTGTGGTCCTCATAATTTACATTTCCCATCATCATAATCCCTAATGCAAAATGAGAAGAGAAAGAAAATCAAATAATTAATTAATTAGTTAATTAAATAATGTTAGTCAAATTCAACTTGTCCTTATTTCTTGGAAAGTTAATTAGTTTTACATGGAATTAAATAACTAAAATAAGAGTTCAAAAAAGTCATTGATTCAACATGCATGCATATCTAAATTAGTTTTAATTCTTTGTCCAGATCGAGAAGGCCACTTGTGTGTCAAATTTGAAAACATTAGTACCATAATCATGCAATCTGCTGCCTTAACGATGACGTTTGTGGAAAACTAAATTAGATCTTGGAATTCTTTCAATAACAAGAAAATATTGTAGAAACTTACAGAAGATAAAGTGATCAAATGCTTAAGCTCTCTGTCTATAATGGTGGGTTGATTTGAAGAAATAAGAAACGGCTAAGCAAGTTTTCGTAAACACAGAATAAGAAAGCCACAAAGATAACTATCCAAGCCGCTGTATTTTCCCCCGATAACGTTAAACAACAATATAAGATGTGCACTGGATAAGGAAACAAGCCGCTACATAGGCATGTATATGAAAAATGCAAAAACTGAAGTTGAAGATGACAGAGATATACACAGTACGTATATTTACAAACTAATTAAAGAGGAAATTTAAGATCGTGAATAAGATTACCTCAGAAATATGAATGTGGTTTGGCTTGGCTGGCCACCTCTTTATAAATATGGTGATAATTGTACTCCTAATCTAATACACACACATATATAGGAGAGGAGTACAGAGTTTCTTTTTTCCTTTTCTGATTCTGATACTTTGCTGGATGAAAGAGGAAAAGATAGGAAGGTATAGTAATTTCAGCTAGGAATGAGGACTCTCTATCTTGTCTCTACGTAGACAAAAATAAGTACCTTTTTTTACATTATTTATGTTATTAAAAGGTTTAAAGATTTCATCCATCACCCTATTATTATAAATCAAGGCTCCATGGATATGTCTTCCACGGCTTCAAACCACCAACACATCACTCAGGCTAAGAATATATATCAACTCATAAGTTAGGCACACTATGAGCTTGGGCTTATAAAATCTCTAAAACCCCACATTTGAGGGAGGGGTTTGGGTCGGGCCGGTCCAGCCCACACCTAAGTCTAAGCACCACCTCATCTTCATCAATTGTTCTCCTAAAATCAAATCAAATCTTATCGACTCAAGACCAAAGGCAATGCATGGCATGAGGGAAGAGAAGAAAAATGGAGAAGCATGCGGGGGCTCCTCATGCAGATACTTCCCGAGTAAGTTCAGCTTCTCCTTTCAAACTCTCTCCTATGCGTCTTTTTTTATTTTGTTGGGTCTTGAATGAGCAATGTATGGCGACCACTAGTATTTCCGTCGAAATAATACTCCTTTAAAAAATAAAATAGTTTTAAAAAAGTATTTCGACTGAAATATGTCCTCCCTATGATATAAGTCATGAGTTCGATTTATGTTATAAGTTTTTTTTTGTACTATGTACATTTCAGAGTGCTAAAGGTTTCAGTTCGATCCTTGTATATGAAAAAAATTACCTATCAGGAGCACTTACTTTTTAGTTGACCAACTCGATGCAAACGGAATTAATTCTAGCTCACTAAACTTAGGGATATTTATGGTATATATCTAAAGGTAATTAACCAAATAAAGCAAACTTTCAAAAATCATTTAAGAAAAATATAAGAAGCTTAAGTATTCCGAAGAAAAGATAAACTCCTTAAAGAGTTGGTGATTCATACATACACGTAATTATTGAATTTTTAGAGAGAATAATGTATTCATGAGTTTGATTATATGTCACATCAGACAACCCCATTAAAACAAAACTTTCCAAAATCATTCAATACTTTTAAAGAAAAACATAAGAAATATTTCGAAAGTAAGAAAAAAAAAACTCTTTAAAGTGTCGGTTACATACCATTAGTAACTTGTTAGAACCAACTTCGGTTTTATTTATTTATTTATTCTTCTTTAAAGTGGACACATGTCAAGATCTTATTCCATACGGCATTATCAGTAGACCACTCTAAAATTTCCAGTCAAATTTACCAAAAGAGAAGAATAAACAATATCATTTAACCAATAAAATAGAGAAGTAAGAAAGCAGAGCAAAATGCAGAACAAGAGTGACGGCTACTCCTGCCGAGCGTGATGGCTGCCGCACGACAACAATTCTTATCTGCATGCATCACATTAGCAATTGAAACTTTAAAGGGTTAAGAAGAAAACCCCAATGGTAGACGCCATCATTTACAAGCATACCATGATGGAAGATCCTAATTTCCTTCTTATTTTTTGCAAGTCGGGTGTGGAATATTGCAAGTTAATATTTGTTTCTTATTTTGAGTGAAATCATCAAAGTTGATTGCAAAGATACAAAAGCTTAAACGAAAGAGCTTATAATTCAGTGTTACTTCTTTTAAAACGAGAAATAACAAACCTACAGTTTATTTAAATTGATGTGTTACACATATCTAATATGTGAGTTCAGAAAAATTGACGAACTTGAGGAGAGCTGGACAAACCCCTCGTAACCTATTTAATTTTTGTTTTCTTTACATAATTTGCAAGAAAATAAATGTTACACGAAACCAAGTGAGAAACACAATAACAATATAAAAAAATGACATTTTACTACTTCTCTACTCAGTCACGCGAGCATTCACAATCTTTACTCCCCAACTTGCATCCTCACACATCTTGACATGAGGAACAGCCTTACTGACATCAACAGCTCTTCCTTTACAATCATGTTTTGGTGGAAAATGGAAACAGGGCTCAATCGACATGGCTTGACCGCAAGGAGGATTTGGGATTTTCCCATTGGAAGGTATATACAGAATCCATGGCTTCAAACCAGCAAGACCTTGCGCCACATATCCAAAAGTTGACATGGCACTGGTCACCAACACATCACTCATGCTAAGAAGATACATTTCAGCCCAAGCTTTCATGCTATGCATGTTATTCCCATATTGTTCATACCCTTCATGACTTGGCTGGAAAATCCCAATCACCTCCCCCGTCTCGGTCGCTTTTGTCCAGTACAGATCCTTCACATGCTCGTAGTACTCAGAGTATAATGATGTAATCAGAACAGCCTTTGAACTATGGTTTTTTCTGTTGTGATCAGAAGGAGAATTAGCTATCGGGTTTTGCTTATCTACTTTCGGTAGTAGTTTTTGGTTCATTGTGCAGGACAGGATTTGGTCCAGAACAGTCTGAAATGGGGTAGTGGTTGCGTCGAACACTCTCACTTGGATGCCGATTCTCTGATCTGCTCTGGCTAGATAAGCTTGATAGAACCTGGTGATTAGTCCCCATGCCTCATTGGAAGGTTGAAACAGATAGCGACCCAAGAAGTGGAAAACAGTTTCTTTGTCAGGAAACAAGTTTGTAAGCTCTTTCTTGAAAGATTTCATCAGGAAAAGAGATGGGACAAAGTACTGATTTGAAGTGATGACCAACCAAGGCACCGATCGAATCTGAGCTTGATTCCTGTCACAGTAAAAGAACCCATCTTGCGTATCGATGTTGTATGCGAGGTAGAGCAGAAGGAATGGAGAGGACTTGATGGTGGATCTTAAAGTTTTGTTCTTTAGCATATTCCCATAAGTTTGAGGGTATTTCTGGTCGAAAGTATGCGCGATCTGATGCCTCAAGGGATTGTCAAATGGCAACAACCATGTAGTGTTGGGGAATGGTTCGCAGAAGAGATTCGAAGAATCATTCTCAAATTGGACAAGGAGAACTCTGTTCGTGAGCAGAGCGTAGAGAAAAACAGAGGAGACAGTGAGCATTCGGTTGCCTAGACCGCTCATGGATGTGTAGACAACATATTTACAGGTAGTGGAGTTAGGAGGAAGGCCTGAGTTGAGCTGCTGTAAGGATTCATTGTAGGGTTTAGTGTAAGGTCCACAAATTTTATGAAGATTTTCATAGCTTCTAAGCTTTGAAATGAGATAGGGAGATGGCTTGTAGGGTGAAGGTTTTTGAAATAGAGGTGATTCAAATCTGCTCAAGCATGTTTCTTTATCTGATAATTCTGGTGCAAATAGTTCATCAAGACCAAGTTGAGAGGAATCCTTTTCTGCAAAAAAACAATAACGATTAGCTACATTTAGAGCGATTATCTGCTAGTAGTAAAATATCAATAAGGTTTCGGATTTGAATCTCACCTCCATCTGTTGGTAGCAAAGTATTAGTAGCATTGTCATTAGCAACTAATGTCATTGATTGTGTGCCATATTGAACATCTCCTAATCCTAAATTCCTACTGTCATTAAAGCTGTCGTGGTCTTTGATCATGAGACTGAAACTTGTGGTATGGAAAAACATGGAAGCCATTGTTAGAGCAGAGAGAGCAAGCAAGCAAGCACATGATATGATTGTGCATCCACTTATTTGGAGCTTCAATTGAAAAACTTTCCCTGACCAGGAAGCATATTGCTCATTATTATTCACTCTATTCATCTTCATCATCCCTGCAAAATAAGAAGATATGGAGGAAAGTTGATTGATTAATTAAAGGAAATTAATCAAGTTGAACTTGTCCTTGTTTCTTGGCAAGTTGGTGCTACTTTTGGAGTTATTCATACGCTAGAAAGAAATATAATAGAGCTCAAAAAAGTCACTCAAGCAACATTATTAACTTAAATTTTAATTTTCCTGTCCAAATCAAATCAAGAATGACACTTGTGTCCTGTTGTGTTTACAATTTATAATTTGACTTTTTTAAGAAATTTAAATTTAAATTTAAATTTTGGACTGTTTTCAGTACATTAACTGTATATTAATCATGAAGTTTTTGGAGGAAAAAAAGAACTAAATTAAATCTTGGAATTCTTCAATCAGGAACAAACGTGCACAATTAGTCAAATGAAATGACAATTACATATAAGATTAACATATACCGACTCCTCTAATTTTTCCTTGAAATTGAAGTTAGTAAAATGAGATTAGAGAAAAAAATTAGGGAGAAATCAGTAAGCACGTAACACCTCGATAGGTTAGCGTACAACGGGATTTGGGAAATAAAAACTCTATAACTTAGGCAAAATCATGCATATGTATAATGGTGGATTGATAAGCAACATTAATTAGCAATAACTCACAATTCGGGCTATATGAAGAAATAAGAAAAAGTCAACCAAGGAATGAAGATAGGTTCTTCTTCTTTTTTAGGCAAAATCATGTATATGTATAGTAATATATATATTTTTTTACATATATTTACTATTTTATAGAAAGTATTAGTAAATTATAAATTCATTAGTTAAATACAAGTTTTAGGTTTATTGGGAAGGAAAAAGAGCAGAAGAGAAGTGAAAAATAGAAAAATAAATTGAAGTTTAGGTTTGAAAATAGAAAGAAAACACAATTCAAGCGTTTATATATTATAAGCTCATGCAAAAAAGAATGGAGTAAAATACGCTGAGATTTATATACAATATTCGAATAGGTATAGTCTCGGATAACAAAACTGAAGTTGAAGATGGAGATGACAGAGCTATATATATATATTTTAAGGAGCAAAGTATGTTAATAAGAGATAAGAGTACCTCCGAATTTGAGCGTCACTGGAAAAATTGGTTAAAGCCAGAGCCGCCTCTGTGATTTCCTGTTAAGAGAAGAATATTATGCATCTTTCGCTCCATCACATAAACAAAACTTTTGAATAGAATACCCGCTATAGAAAGTCAATAGTCTTTTCTTTTTCCTTTTTATACTTTAGAGAGGCCAATAATTAAGTAGGTAGTATATTATATGCAGTGAATGAGCACTTAACGCATTGGTTTTCTTGCTAATAACAGCAGTACCAGTAGAGTTTTGAATTCAGATCCCCTCACACTCTTATAAAAAAATACACACGTTTTTTTTGGTCAAATACTTTGAGAGTTGATGCGTGATTATTACGACGGTGGAACAAGAACGCGACGTTTGATACATGTAAATTGCCTAAATTAATTAAGAAACCCCTCGTCAATTACAGTAGTAGTATTTCCTTTTTGAGATATGCACATTTTCAATTACTAATTAGCGACTATAATTAATTGCTGATTTAAAAGTCAATGCATTTAAATTCTTGATTGCTTTAGGTTACTTAAAAGTCTCCTTAAATCACTTTATATAAAGAAAATAGTAAATAATAATTTTTTTTATCCATTTTTTACTAAAATAGTAAAAATATCATATATACTATTTTTTTATTTATATGTACAACAATTACATACAAATTTACAACCATTCAATATACTTATATTGCATTTTGTAATATTGGGATGAGATTTGCCGTTCATATCAGTCGATATTGGACCAGTATTTCGGTATATTTAATGTATATAGTATTTAATGTAGATCAAGATAGAAATCGAGTAATAGACTAGTATAGTACAGGGTTGATAATATTAGTTTTAACGCAAGTTCTAAGTGAACGTGTCAAATTGGGTACAACTTAACAATCAAGTATTAATTATTTTATCGTAATTTGTTATTAGTGCTATTGCTGTACTTCACATCCATACATGAGATAAGACATAGCAGGTGCACAACCAATTTGTTCTGCTAAGTATGGAGCCATTCCATGAGACAAAAAAATGCCACAACCAATTATAATTATTTTAATTTGATTGAAGAATTGAACAACAATGAAGTAAAAGGAAAGGTTTCATTAAGAATACTTAAATTATTACAGTGATGGAGTATGTAATTAGCTAAATCAAGGCTTAGATTGATATACAATTAAAAAAAGGAGAGAGTAATTAATCAATGTTTTTATACAGGGCAAGGAAAAGGAATTGTATCCCAAGTCAAAGAAAAACACAGATCAGATAGCAGAACCGATGAGAAACATAAGAAAGCAGAGCAAATGGCACAATTAGAGAGAGCGCGGCAATACTGCAGAGCGAGCATGATGGCTTCCACAAGACAACAATCCAATCCTTATCTGTATCACATGACAGCGACTGGATTAGCAGGATGGATGATGATGGATCAGGTTTTTAGTGGAAGAGTACTGAAATCAAGCCGAACTCCTGTTTATGTATGGGTTTTCTGAAGGGAGGGAAAGAGAGATCGAAACGGCTCTGTTTTGTTGTTGCAAATTGAAATATGCGCGCCCTTTGTTTACTTGTAATTACTAATCTGCCCTTCTTATAGAGGGAAAAGTAACCGTTTCATGTTTGAACAATCTACAGAAGAGGAGGCAGAGCAAATTCACTTCTCCTTCTTTGCCTACAATCCAAAACTAATCAGGACAACCCATTTCCATGAAACCCATACTTGCAACCATAAGTTGAGAACAAAAAGAGTCTTTCTGATAACCACAATTTCCAACAATTGTCAAACAAGCAACTAAAGGAAGGAAGAGAACCTTAATGAACAAAGTCTGGTAAAAAAAAGTTTCATCAAAAGGAACAAGATTGGTTCAGTTCTTTGTATCAGAGGATCCGATCCGTCTGTTTATGGAATATTACTTGCAGCATCTTCTCCACTGCATCAACCCGTCAAAATTGGCTATTCCTGCCCGGTTTCTGTGTCTAGCTAGGGGCAGTCTACTTTGTGCTTCTGCATCAGTTTGGTTAGTCCATCTTCAAGCTCTTTTTCCAGCTCGAGCTTCTCCTCCCAATACCTCTTCGTAATCGCAGTCTTCTTTTCTTCAATGTCTTTTATTAGCTTCTCCCTTTCTGCTTCGTATTCAGCCATCTCCTCATCCTTCAGCTTTATGAATCTAGCAATGCTCTCCGACCTGATGCTGAGAATTTAAAAAAACTGTAAACTGTTACCACATAAAAACTATGACGTAGATGTTCTGAAAAAAGAAAACTTTGACGTAACTTGCTGGTCTCTTTGTAACCACAGATCTATCGAAATAATAAATGACAGGAGATGCATATATGGTATGCTCCTCCTTCGCCGCCAAAATGTTCTCTTTAGTCTTTACAGGAGAAGGTGTAATGTTGAAATACAAATGCGAAACTGTCTACGAATCTAGTCTAGGATGCGGTGATCAATAGTATTGATTTTATTGCAAAACTAAAAATTTGAAACACATTGCAAATCAAAAGTCTTCATTAAGTTTTTCTAAGTAAAATCCATCTCCAAGAAAAATGTTAAAGGAAAGCAGTGTTACTGTTACCTGTGTGCATCCCCTATGGGAGAGGGAATTCCATTTGACTGCATAACTCTTTCTCGCTGTGCTTGCTGTTGCTTCTCATAGCTTTCTTCCAGTGCTTTTGTAGTCTGGCGGACAACATCCACTTGATCCTTGAAAAAGTTTTCTAGAGAATCCATCTGGAAAAAAATATATACAAGAAAGCAGAACAATTTAGTGAAAAAGAATCAGTATTCGTATTTCATACTACACATTGAAAAGAGAGGAGGAGGAGCATGGTGCAGCAAGTAAGTGAAGTTAGGAGGCCATATGTGACAACATCCAGTTAGTTTCTCAACAGCGTCAAATGCCATTTGACTGTCATGTTTTAGTTGAGAACCTACGTTGCAATGCATAGAAGCACCTCAGGCAATGGCAATGTTAACTTGGTAGAAAATGATCGTCTAGTTTGAGAACAAGTTTTTCGGTGGGTGGCAGCACATAATGGATTAGATGCATAAAAGCAGACAGCTTAACATCAATTACACAACCAGCTCACATGAATATAAAGCTCCCAACCGCAAAAAAAGAACCCCTAAGCACAAATTCTAAATCACAGTGCGCATGCATTTTACTTTGGCGTCCAGCCACATCAAAGAGAACATGACCTCTAGCAAAACAAAAAACCAAATCGAAGTACCAAAGCGATTGAGAGTATGTGACACCAGCCAAAACATTAGTAAAATCTGGCTCAATACTAATGCACTAGCACTTTTTTCCTTTATGAGAACTAATGCAAAGGACTAGAATAGTTGAGATAAGAAAAGGTGGGGGCGTATTATCTTGAATTCAAGGCTAAAACAAGATGTTTATTTAGACTTCACTATCCTAGACTGGAAGCTTGCAACATTTATCAAGGTTTCGGAGGATAAAAAACAAACACACCACACCACTCCAGTCAAAACATTTAGGGCGCCCAAACATTTACGCAGGTACCTTAATTGTTCAAAAAATCATAGCAGTATCTTGTTTGAATACAAGGATTCCCAAGTACATCAAACTGTATGAATGATGTCAACGCTAAAGTAGTTATTACAGAAGAAATTCCAGTATTGAGAAAATATTTCAATGTAACAGGTAGCAAGCATGCCAAGTTCATGCGAGTCAACATATATCTGTAATGCTTGAGAATACTAAGAAAATACAGAGATCCACATCATATAACGTTTATGTTATGCCAGAAATTGCATCTAGGAATATGCAATGCGACAACAGCACATATGACTCTAGGAATTTGAGTCCTTCAATTCAAAACTCAACTTTCACTAACTCAATCCATCCAATCAATAGGAAACAGGCAATAACAAACAGTAAAAGTAACATGATTTTTTAGTTCTAATGCAATACCTCTTCCTTGTTCTGTTCACGCATCAATTCAGTTCTCTGTCTGATAATTTGGTTGTCTTGCACAGTCCGCCGGACTTTTTCACCCAAGGTGCTTACAGACTTGGTAAGAGTTTCATTCAGCCTTTGTTGTTGAAGAAATTTAATTTTGTACTTTTCAGCCTCCTGGGTCTTCTCATTTATCTCCTTTATCTGGCTGCCTACCCTTTCTTGGTAGGACACCATCTCATACTTGAGCTTTGATTTCCCTAATCAATTGCCAAAAGGTTAAACGTGTGAAAAAAATGACTGAAAGTTTCAACCTTTTGAGATAAAGGAAAGCTATGGTAGAGCAGATGCAATAGGAATATCCTACAAAACCATATGTTTTGCTGCAGCCAGGAAGTCAAGAATTATTGATGAAACAAATGTTTCAGAATTTCATAAACAAACCAAGTATCAAGAGACTGCAAAATTGCATGTTATTTCCACGAACATTCTAGAGATAAATAGTTAGACTTATAATTAAAGGGGTTGTTGGTCATCTGGTTCTTAAATTGCACCCTGGTCTAGATACCTACTAATCATGACCATAGCATCTGTCTCAAACTGAAGAGATGAGCTTGTTAAGACTCTGTCACACATAGACATACTCAGAGAGAGAGAGGAGAGAGAGAGGACCTGGAGAATGCTGGTTGAAGATGTCCATATCTTCTTTCAAGGCTATAAAACCATAGAGTTGGCGCTTCCCACCTGGACAAAATGGAACTCTATTCCGATCCCAAGCGCTCCTGTCTCTTCCCTGCTCCTTAAAGTGGTTGTGTAGCCGAGCAGCCTCCAAATATCCGGGAGGTGATTGATTGAAAATCAACACACTCATCCCTCTATGACCTTGTGGACCATATGCATGTCGAGCCTTCATTGCAGCATAAGAGTCAAAATAATCCAGAAGCTCTTGATTTCCCATGCCAGTCCACTGCAATAATCCAGTTCACAAGAAAACAGTTACCTAGTATCAGTATCCAATGAGTATTTTCCCAACAAAAATAATTGGATAACAAATAGAATGGACTAATAATCTTACGATGTTTAAGAAGAATTTATTGCATTACCTTGCCATTGTCCTCCTGCTCATATCTTGTGTTCATGATGACAACCATTGGAGGCCAAACAATTTGGTGATCTTGAACCTTCTCATTTAAACCTTCCCATCTGCCGAAGGCATCAGTCAGTGCTGTTAGTAAAATTCCTCTTCTATTTGCCTCCACTAACAAAGTTTCAGCAAATATGCGATGTAGCTTCGCTCGTCTGTTCTTTTTAGTCCTTGCATGATAAATCAGCGGATCTAAGCCTCGATACCAGTCAATAGCACCAGCACCATCTTTGCAAGCAGGGCAGTGCCACTCCCTTGAGGTTGAATTTATCACCTCAACACTCATTTTGTCCAGAACACCAAAGAATGACCTGAACCACTTGCTCTGCTTCCGTTTCTCATGGCCATCCAAACTTGTTTCTGACTCAGCATCATCATCAAGGATGTCATCCCCATCCTCATCATCCGATTCAAACAGGATTTCATCATCATCATCATCATCATTATAGTCACTATCATAACAGTTCATGACATTATCATTACCAACACCACCAAATTGAGGCTTTGGAATAGATTCATAATTGCCTTGATTATCAAACCCACCACCACCACTGGTTGAGTGAATCGAATTTGGCCCACTCTTACTGCTGGCATTCCATTGAGAGGAGGGAAACCCATTTCCAATGGCAGGTGGAACATTCTGAAAATGGGCATTTTGAGTATTCCTACCATTGCCATCGCTTTGAACCCCGAGATTCTGCATCACATTCCCCTGTCCCCATGGACTAGCAGTCGAATTCCTAGGACCCCACGCTTTCACAGCACTCTGTCCTTCTTGACTGGGTTTTCCCACACTCGGACTCGACCTCTTAACTTGCCCACCCCAAGCTTTTCCACACACACTACCCAGCTGAGGAAATGCATCACCGTAATCACCCGTGCCGCGGCTCATTATCCCTATTCAAATTCTGCACAGGTAACCATTTTCCATCCCCCACAGAACGAAAAACAAAAACAAATAAACATCATGTCAAATAAAAACGTAATGGGGAAGATCAGAAACCAAACACATTATAAGCAAAAACGCAAGATTGAATGAAAAAGTAGCAAACTTTATCCTGTCATCGAAAAGCGTTACAAGCAAGAATGAAGGAGATGACTTTTAAATAAGCAAACAAACAAGAACATTATACCCACATGAGAAAAAATGAAGAAAGGACGAGTCTTGGGATATGGGTGTTTTTGTGTCGAGAATATACAACGATATAAAACGCCATTGGAGACAACAAAAAAAATGAAGGAAACAGAAAAAGACGGTCATAAGCGCGCAGAGAATGCGGTGTACCTGTAATGTAAATGGAAGGTAGGTGGGCGGGAAACCTAAGACTACGAGTGAAAGAGAGTAGTGGGGATTTTAGGTGAGGAATGAGCTTTAGGTGGGGACTGAGAATGACGGGGGAGTGAGCTCTCTGCGGCTCTGGTTGTTATGTGGTGGTGGCATGCATGATGAAGGCAGACAGACAGCGAGTGAGTGAGGAAAAAGAGAAACCAAAAAGAGGGTTTTCGGCTTGATTGAATCGATTACTGTATACTAAATAAATGGGTTTCTGGCCCATTTATAATTCTTAAGGAGTCAATTCGATATCAACACGGATCCAGTAATCATATTCACTAAATAAGATAATTCAAAACTAAAAATTATGGGTGCAAAATAAAGAAATAGGAAGTTTGCTTTTCCTTTTTTATAAGAAAAAAAGAAGAAGTTTTATGATTTTATTATTATTAGGAGTTTCTTTTTGTTGTTGTTACGTAAACGCTGCCACTGACCCGGACTCGGTTAACGCAATGGACGCGGTGAATGGCCACACTTAATGCATAATTATTTCAAAATAAAAAATAAACTTTTCTTTGCAAACATGTATGAAAACATCAGTAATATGTACTTTATGCCATGAACTATTGATTAATGACAAAAACGCCCTTGGCTTTTCAAAACTCTGATTTTGAGCCCTAACCATTATGGTTAATACTACTCCCTCCGTCCTACAAAGAATGACTTTCTCGCATTCCAATATTCAGTAGGGAACGCATATTGAGGAGGCCGGATGAGATACTATTTGACCCCAAAAAAATCCGAATTTTTTTTTGAACGTACGTTAATCCTTAACGTACTTCCTAGAAAAAATTAGGGGCAAAATTGTCTCAAATAGTGAGTCTGCCGGCCGTTTTAAGATACGTGCCAAAATAGTAAAAGTAAAAGCTAAAACGTCATCCTTTGTGGGAAGGAGGGAGTACAATTTACCCCTTTTGCATTAAAATAAATAAATAAAATGATAAATTAAACAAATTATTATACTTTCGGGTCCAGATTAAATAAACTTATACTTCAGTAGTACATGTTAGTTGCACATCATCGATATCAATCGATTGTAAGTAATGGAGGGATCAAATAAAATAAAATTATCGTACTTTCAGGATAAAATTAAATAAATTTATATTATAATCAAATTAAATAAAGTGATATAGTTTAGGGATAAAAATACCATTTGACCATTATAAAACAGTATACATAAGCAATTATATATTATAAATTAAAATCAGAAGACTGGCGAGATTTTTCATATAATAGCACTTATCTTTGTTTTCATCAATACATGCTTAATTGTAGTCCTCGTTAGATTTATAATTTGTCAATGAAGCTCTGGCCTCTACTACTCTTACTTGTCCTTAATTTGCCCCTCTAATTTGCGAGTAAACATTGTTTTTTTGGCCATGAGAGAGACCATGACACTTTGTGCCTACATTTTCTGCACTGACATGCTTCGTCTCATGGCCATGACATAACAATGAATTCTTCTGCCAGTTACTCAGCCAAATCACTCTAAATAGAACTTATTATATTTCACCAAAATTAAAGACCACAAAGTGAGAGATCAAAATGCAAATATATTCGAACCAAGAATAACAATGAAAAAGTATAAACAAAGACAAAATGAATACAAATCAAAGTATATAATCATGAAAAACAGAGTGTTATTACCTAACGATGCATGTACATATGGAAAATGTCTAAAATGTCATTAAAACTTTACCGAACTGATCAATCTAAACGATGATCCAACAACTTGAGTATCAAAACGAAGATTTCCATATAATAGCAATTATTATAAAAATATAAATAGAAATGTTGCAATAATTTCCATATAATAATAAAGATTTCCGTTGTTATCCTTGTTAGATTTTCCATTTGGCAATGAAGGTTTGGCCCCACTGTTGAGATATACTTGCCCATTATTTTC